>VDFB02281492.1:860226219-860402730 GCA_007258455.2 Sequoia sempervirens | reverse complement strand
TAGCTGAGAGAATTTTTTACTCAAGGTATCATTATTGCAGCCAAAGATAGTGTCATCAACATAAATTTCAACAACCAAAATATCAAAACCTTCAGTTTTAACATAAAGATTATTGTCTACACCTTCTCTAACAAAACCATTTGAAAGCAAATGACTGTCCAGCCTAGAGTACCAAGCTCTAGGTGCTTATTTTAAGCCATAGAGGGAATTTTTCAATCTATACACATGATTAGGCTTATCTTTGCAAATAAATCCTTCAGGCTATTCTACATAGACCTCCTCATCTAAGTAGCCATTTAAAAAGGTAGTTTTGACATCCATTTGATAAACAGTAAAGTTTTTATAAATAGAAAAAGCCAAGAATATTCTGATGGATTCTAATCTAGCAACGGGTGCAAAGGTTTCACTGAAATCAATACCTTCTTGTTGAGCATAGCCTTTGCAGACAAATCTTGCTTTGTTGCGAATAACATTACCATTTTCATCAACCTTGTTTCTGTATATCCATTTTCCTCCAATGACATTCTTGTCATCTGGTCTTGGGACTAACTCCCAAGTTTGATTTTTCTCAATCTAATCAATTTCTTCCTGCATAGCATTAACCCAACATGAATCTGTGAGAGCTTCATTAAAAAATTTAGGCTCAAACTGAGTAACTAAACAGAAAGCTATTTGAGCCTTTTCATAAGATTCAACAACCTTTCTCCTAGTTTGAACTCCCTTGATTTTTATCCCCTAATAATCCATCTTTGGGGTGATATATAGCAAGAGTTTTCAAGGAGCTTTGATACAACATTTTCTAGGACTTGCTTTTTCATTTTTAGGGCTTGTGATTCATCAAAAGACTTTGTTGTTTCAGCTCTTTCTGAATTTGATTCAAGTTCAAGCCGTTCTTCCTCATTATCCTGCAAGATGTCAACATCTAAATGTAATCTTTCATCAAACTTTACATTCACAACTTCAACAATCTTGTTAAGCCTTTTGTTAAGGCATTTATAAGCTTTGTTGTGAGTTGAGTATCCCAAAAAGATACCCTCATCACTCTTTGATTGAAAGCTCCCAAGGTTATCATCATCTTTCTTGATAAAACACTTCCAAAAAATTTAAAGTATTTGATAGAAGTAGTTTTTCCATACCAAAGTTCATAAGGAGTGTGTTTAGATTTCACCCTAAGCTGCACTCTATTCAAAATGTATACAGCTGTATGAACAACTTCTTTCCAGTACATATCAGGCAACTTAGCTTCATCTAGCATTGTTCTAGCCATTTCTTTTATAGTTCTATTCTTACATTCAACTACCCTATTTTGTTGAGGTGTTTTAGTTGTAGCATACTGTCTTTTAATACCGTGTTGTTCATAGTAATCAATAAACTCTTGAGAAGTGAACTCACCTCCTTTGTCAGATCGAAGACATTTGAGTTTCAGATTAGATTCCTTTTCAACCATTTTATGGAAAATTTTGAACCTTTCAAAGGCTTTTGATTTGTGCTTAAGAAATGTGACCCATATCATTCTAGTATAATCATCCACAAACAACATAAAGTATTTTTCACCATTAATAGACCTTGTTCTAGTTGGTCCACATAAATCAGTATGCACTAGCTGTAGAGGTTTTGATGAAGAATGTTCTTTTGTTTTGAAGCTTATTTTAGTTTGTTTACCGCTTAAACATTCTTTGCACACAAATTTTCTGGCCTGTTAAGGATTGGTAAACCTCTAACATTCTAATTCTTACTGATTCTAACCAGATTTTCAAAGTTTATGTGTCCTAATATTTTATGCCATAACCAACTCTCTTCAATTTGGCCCATTAGACACATACCTTGATTATTGTCATTGCTTGATGTGTCAAGAAGATTGTACACATTTCCTTTTGTCCTCCTTTCCAGCCCAGCCATTTCCAAGCTTGTTCTTAATCTCACATCCCTGTGAAGTGAAAAGAACATGATAACCACTATCACAGATTTGACTAACACTTAGAAGATTGTGCTTAAGACCTTCCACATAGTACACATTATAGATAGGAGTGTCTTCATTCAGAAGAAGTGAACCTCTACCTTTAATTTGAATACTAGAGTTATCACCAAACTTAACATATCCACCTACATAATCTTCAAGATTTATAAACTTATCCTTGTTGCCAGTCATATGGTTAGAACATCCACTGTCCAGGACCCATAAGTCCTTTTTCTTGGAATGAAAAGCAGTTTGAACCAACATAGTTTGCTCAATGTTGTTAACAGTCTTAGGTTTCCAAACCTTTTTAATTTTCTGTTGTTTCGATTGCAGATCAGTTCTGCACTGTTTGACAGAATGTCCCAAAGCATTGCATTTAAAACATCTGATCTGTCTAACAAAACCATAGTGTTGCCTAAGACCAAACCTGGGTATTCTAGGATTCATAAGCCTGCAAGTGCTCACCTTATGGCCAAATTTGTTGCAGAAAAAACAATAACCATAGAAGAAAGGATTGTATCTGTAAGATGATCTATTACCTTTCAAGGGCTGAACATGATTCTTACCAAAATCGGAGTGATTTGGACTTGAACCCTTGATTTCAAAAGAGGGGTTTTGTTTTGTATTATCAATTGAACATTCACCCTTTTCAAAACCAATACCAGTTTTATCTTTATACAGCTTCTGCTTGCTGAGCATCTCATTGAGTTTTAAAGTGCTTTCATATTTCTCAATTTCCTTTCTAAGACAGACTACTTCTTGTTCCAATTTTTGAATTTCTTGATCTTTGCAGCTTACAGTCTCTCGAAGACAGTCTGCAACTCTTTTAGCTTCTTCAAGCTGAGTTTTCAGAGAGACCATTTCTTGATTTGGTTTATGTTCTTGAGCAAGAACTTTTTTTTTGAGTTTTCTGACCTCTTGTAAAGCACATTTCAGCTCACTTTCAAGATCTACTTCACCTTCTTCAACATCAATAGTGTTTGAATCATTTTACTGAGTAATTTCAGCCATGAACAAAGTTTCATCTTCTTCAACTGATGAATCTTCAGACTCAATATCAAATTCATCCTTACTAAACATAATTTTCTTATTTTTGAAATTGAAGTTTCGTTTAGGTTTGAAGGCCTTCTTCTTAGGCTATTTTTCAGTTGTCTCGTTGTCACAGATTTGATCATCATAGGGACACTTTGCAGCAAAGTGACCTATTTTTCCACATTTAAAACATTTAAAGGGAAGTTTTCCCTTATATTTTCTTGATCCCTTTTTAAGTCTTCTAACAAAATGGGATTCTTTAGAATCTGACAACTCTGATTCACTGACTTCGACTTTTTCTTTCTTTTCAGTGTTAAAGGTAGTTTCTTTTCCTATTGAATTGTTTTTGCTAGTTCTCATTTCATAGGCAGTAAATATTCCTTGCAGGCTGTCTAAGGTAAGCTTATCAAAGTGTTTCTTTTCTTCTAGGGCTGAAACCTTCGATTCAAATTTGGAAGTTAAGGTTCTAACAACCTTTGTGACCACATCAAATTCATTAACCTCTTAACCTAGACCTTTCATTCCATTGACAACTTCATCAACTCTTAGGAAATATTCAACCACTTTTTCATCATCCTTCATTTTCAACTCCTCAAACCGATGTTTGAGTGTAATGATTTTTGATAGTTTGACTTTCTCATTCCCTTGATATATAGTTTCAAGTTTTTCCCAGATTTCATGACCAGATTTGCAATGCATGACTTTAATGAACACATCTTTAGATAACCCACACAAGATGGCATGCTTAGCTCTGGCATTTGTTTCATACCTCTTTTTTTCAGCAGGATCAGTGGGAATAAAGGCTGGTACATTGTAATCATTTATAACAATGCTCCAAACATCAACATCAAAAGAAATAAGAAAAGCTTCCATTTTGATTTTCCAGAACACATAATCTATTCCATCAAATAACAGAGCTCTGGTTATAGAGGCACCGTCTTGAGAATGTTCCATTAAAAAAAACTCCAAGACCAAGATCAATCCAAGGTGATTAAAACCTATTAGAGGACCCTACGCTTTGATACCAATTTTTGGAGTTAAAATGACATTGACAGGGGGGGGTGAATCAGTGTCTTAACAGATTTGACCAATTTTCAAAAATTCATAAACATAGCTTAGATTTGATCTCAATATTACTTTGATTAATGCATTCATGAGTTGAATGTAATCATTCATAAACAGAATTGAGAAAAGTAATAATCCCAACAGTGAACTGAAACAACAACACTGTAAAGCAGTGAGCACATAGAAGAATAGAGAGACACAAGAATTTGCTGAGTGGAAAACCCTCCTGGGGTATAAAAACCACTCCCGAAATGCCTTGCAGGCTTAACTTTTAATCAACTGTTCACAATTCCTTATAGGATGCTTTTTGAGCACCCACTCAAGGAGCACCAACCCCTCGTTTAGAGATATCTATCTCAAGGAGTACCAACCCCTCAAATTATATTTTTGAACAATAATAATATCTCATAGGATCTCTCTATTTTCAGTTAAGCTCATAACTCTCTATTTTTTCTCGTCTACCTAATACCCTAAGAATTCAAAAAATTGAATCCTTAAAATATTACATAGAAAATAATATTACAATATATCTCTGCATCTTTGTTTTATAGATTTTTAATACAGAGTATTTCAATACATTTTTGATATAGCCAAAGAACAATATTCCATAATTACAACCAGAGAGCTTACACTATTTTCAACACTGGTTTTTATATATGTTTCAAGTATGTCTATCCTGAATAAGGTCTTCAAAGAATGCATTTTTCACAAGAATCTGAAAAATCACTTGCTAATTTTAGAATATGAAGCTGAATAATGACAATCTATAGATGATGGTAAAAATCAAGAGTAACGCCTGTCTAGAGGGCTACAAATAATCCGTTATTTCAAAACCACGACTGCCCACAAATGAAACTCAAAGACTACTCTGCCATGTAACCATTTTGAGATTCGATGCCAACCAATGATGTCGACCTACAACTATACTTAGAAATTCCCATGTTGGCCACGGTGATTGAGTCTTCGTTAATCATTTGCTGAGACATCCTAATAGTCCTACCGAAGGCAATTAAATTGCCAGTCATTCCCCTTAGTTATTGCTTTCGCCATGACCCATTAGAGTTGGGGAGAAGTCATAACGAATATATTATGTCATGCTAAGAGCTCATATGTTATGTTCTTTCCAATTGCTGAGACATAAGCAAGTTTCTCACCGAGATGCCCTTTTGTTTCATTCACTATCACTATAGCCTTTTGATATCGGAGAGACATCTCGTAGACTAGTCTTTGTTTTTCTGAGAGCCCTTTGTGATCAAACTTGTTGCCGTGACATATCGCTCTCGGGGAGACCTCATATAGATAATAATTCGTTATATTGAAAGTCACCCACCATCTTGTGTGTCACTGAGACAAGTTAGATCCTATGTCGACAAAGTCCTTTTGTGTTCCATCGGTGAGACTGGAGGTCACTCGCCGAGACCTCATGCCGAAAACCCTAACTCTTACTGAGATGTATACCTTTATGTTGTCGGTCAGTATAAGAAAAACAAACTGGCCAAGACCTTTCTTCGTTGCACATGAGTCATACTGAAATGTTCCTTTTATTTTATGCATCACCGAGACATATCAATATCGGGGAGACCTCTCGGAAAGCACACTATGTCATACCGAAAATATTTATCCACTCTGAGTCGCTGAGACAATACCAACCTCCCGCCGAAAGCCCCTCATAAGACTTAGTTGGCAAGACTTGACGGGTTCGCTATGACATTACACCGAAGCTGAGACCTCCTGCCGATATGCAATTTTTCCATCAACGGTCGGTAAGACTAAAGTAAGTTCGCCAAGACGTTTCAACGAAGAAAAACCTCCCACTGAAGAGCACCCTTTGTTTCCGGTCGGGGAGACATGATGAGTTTGCTAAGACATCATTTCGACAGTATAACTCATGCCGATATGATCCTTTTCTATCACCGAAACAATGGAGAAGTCTTGCCGAAAGCTGCCTGTAAGTAAAATCCAATCGTCATGACATCAGAAACGTCTTGCCGATAGGAAACACAAATGTTTATCAGAGAAATGGATCGGGGAGACCCTAGCATTCTCACGCCGATATGCTCTTTCTTGTCACCGAAACAATGTACAAATAAGATAACCTGAGACTGCACAAAGCTGAAACTAAATAGTACCATAAGATATTAAAATTCTAAATATAAACTATCCACTGAATGCCAAGACATGTAAACCATATAGACAAAACTGTACCAAGATAAAGCATGAGAAACCAATCTGAAACTTTCAACAAGTAGAATCAACAGAAAGGGATTTTGTCATCAAGGACAAACCATATGATCACAACTGAGAACCAACATGTAGGACCCCTCCAAGGGTCTATTCTCTGCATTTGAAGGAGAAATATCTCTTTTTTAGACTAGCAAGAATTGTATCAGGTTTGAACCCTTCTATTGAGACCCCTATTGAATTGCTTCCCTTCAAATGAAGAATTTGTTGTGTGAGTTTTATTTGCATAATTATGTTGTAACTCAAGACCATGATTGGAATCCATTGTTGTATGTTGGGGATGTCCAATCAAGGGCATTTATGTCTTGGGTACAAAATGAGATTAGTTGGGGACAACAACATGGGGCTTATAAGCAATTGGAGTCTAACATCCTTCTGGCCATCAGGGCTGAATCAAGGAATCCAAGGGATATTTTCAGGGAATGGCACAAAATGCTTTTGAGACCTACCTATGGTAATAGGATTATGCCTTGGATAGAAGTAGTTTATAGTGAATATGAGGCAAAGGAAAAAGAAAAAGAGGAAACCATGAAGAGATACCTCTCACAAAGATTAAACAGCCTAATTGATGATCTTAAGCATGCTGAGCCTCATTCCATCCAGAACTATGTAGCAACTCTTAAAATGATTGACAAATATATTCACATTGGAAGGACAAAGGGGCAATTCTGGCTTCCCCTAACTTTTCAGCCACCCATCCTAATGTGGCCTGTACTGAACTTCAGGTTCTACCAATATAATATCACTACAGAGAAACAAAAATGGAGTAGATTGGATAGATTGAGAGGATTCTATTGGGATCCCGTTTCACACACAACACACTTTGATAGTGGGGCATTGATTTTATTGGAGAAATATTAGATAAGTCTAATGGAGGTCATTCTTGGATCTTTGTTGCTATGAACTACTTTATGGTCTCATTTTTGGGTAGAATTCGTGATCTAGTTGTTGAAGTTATCATGGAATTTGACATTAAGTGTTGATACTTTTATGATATTTTCCTCAAACTATAGAAATTGGGCTTAATTTTATTTCTGCAAACCTTTAATGATAATGGCATGTTAAATGGATTTTCTATATTAATTTTGCATGTGGTTAATGAACATTCCTTAAGGTGGTTACAAATATGCAATTATTGTGCATACTAACATTGCCATGCAGATTTAATTTGAAGATACTAAATTGAGGACACCGCCAGTTGGGCATACACCATAATGTCTAGCATGGGAATCATTCAAAGGTCAAAGGAGGTTGACGGTAGGAAATTTTTCATGAAAACGGAATGTAATCACCTTGTAGTGGTCATTATTGATGTTGGGAAAATGTGCACATTATTACAACACTAAATCTATGGTTGGACATGCATGTCTAACCGGATTCCATGCATGCATAACCACTGCCCCACTTTCTCTATTTTCCCTAAATGGTGTCCTACTTTGTGGAGTTGACTGCCTTGTTTAGTTGATAGTATAAATAAGGATTAGAGGCTCCTTTTCTGAAGGTTGCACGATTTAATATTGTACTTGCATTCTTTAGTTCTCAACAATATAGATATATTACTCTTTTGTACTCATGATTTACAATGAATAAAATAAAGTTTTGAATTCGAGAATCTGAGTTTTCATTAGTCTTAGAGGATACTTATCCAAGGGGGGCCACTTCGTGAGTAATCCATCCTTTAGTTTATTATTAGTTGAGTATTTGTAGAACCCCAATCCTAATACCTGCAAAACACAATAAACAAACACACTAGAAGATCAAAATGCAAGCAAGAATAAAGATTCCCCATGAAATCCATTAGCAATGTTCAAAATAGGAAATAAGAATGAAGAACACAATGAAAAAACAATGAAATCCTAATTAAACATGCAAACTCTTGATCCCATGGGGGAATTGGTGCCAATTTGATGTGAAAATTGGCTCTTTCCCAACTCCTATGATGCAATGTTGATGAATGATGAAGGTTGATCCACTTTGTTGAAGATTCAATTGAGCTCCATGATGAAAAACCTGCATAACCTAGCTAAGACTTTGATAAGATTGATGAAAATGGTGATTCTTGAGGATGAAATTGAGTATAGTAAACTTGCTCAAATTCTGGATGACCAAATGAGGAGAGAAACCTCTTATTTATAGAAAGACATGATGGAGAAATGCCCAAAATGAATCAATGTGGGACTAACTTTCAACCAATGGCAAGATGCCACTTGTCAAGAGATGGATGGATGAAGGATGTGCACATTTTGATGAATGTGCCCATAAATGCAATTAGGTGAAATTTGAAAATAGTGAAATGACATGGAAGAGGGAAAAAGGAATGAATTAAATGCCACTTGGCTCAAGGAAAAAGGACTTGTAAGATGGAATAAATGTCTTGTTGGAAGGACTAAGTCCACTTGGAGGGATTTCAAATTTGGAAGAATATTCCCCTATTATGCTATGTTGAGAGAAAATAGGGATTTAATAAATTAATTAAATCTATTTTCATGTGCAAGTGGCAAAAGCTAGAGGATGGGACATGGATTAGGATGAAATTAATCAAGGGTTAATGAATTTAATGAGGGATTAGATGATGTGGCTATTTGATTTAGATTTATGGGTTGATTTAAATCAAAAGATGAGAAGAATGTGATTTAGAGATTAATTAAATAAAGACTTTTGATTTATTTAATTAAAGGGAATGATGTTAGATTAAATCAAATAAGGTTTTAATTTATTTCATTTAATAATATGACTTTAGAGATTTAATCAAATAAAATGAATTATTTAATTAAATAGAGATAATTAGATCAGATTGATTGATTTAATTAACAAGAGAGAATGACTTAATAAGATAAATGATTTATTTAATTAAGGGAGGTAAATTGATGAATTTAATCAAATAAGGGTATTTGATTAAATGGTTAGACCGAGGGATGATTAAGGATGAACTGGTGTTAGTTAATCGGGATCAAGCATGTAATGTCAATTAGTACATTTTACGTGTCTACATTTTTCCGCTCTTTGAAGAAAAGCACTTGTTGCGTTGTTTTCAAAGAATAAACTGTCTCAATCAAAAAGACAATTTTTTTTTATTTCAAAAATTTCCCCACTGCTGCCCCAGCAAGAGAAAACATGCCAATATACTGCCCCCTCAAGAGATCGGACAAAAATTCTAATTTTTGGGTGATCTCAAGAAAAAGAGGGACAAAGTGCTTGACAGGTCCAAGAAGGATTTGGGAGGTAAAAAAATGAGATAAAACACAAAATACGGTTCAAAATGGCCCTCGGTTGGGCCAAGATGGGATCAGGGGACCAAAACCCTAGTAGTACGGCTAAATGGGGTCAAAAAACCTTAATTTTTAGGCTTAAATATGCCTTGAGGGGCTAATTCCAATTCATTTTCACTTTCAGCCTTTAGAATTCCTACAACTTTGAGCTCTAACCTTCTAGAGAGATGGCACAATGACAACTTCCCATGCACATTTCTGACAGGGTACAAACACATCAAAAACTTCCTGGCACTGGACCACCAGTGAGTCAACTTGACCTAAGCTTGTTTTTCGATTTTCATGCTCATTTAATGCATTAGGAATCTATGTCTCTAGAAGTAGTGCTATACTGTGACACTAGAATTTTCAAAGAATGCCATCATTGTGAGTAGCAACACCATGGCATAGTTTGGATTTCAGGGTTAAATTCCAAACTCAACTATTTTTGCAAGGTGCATCACCATGGTGCCCTTTAGAATTAGGGTTTTTTCTTAAACTCAAACACTATCCCAAACAACGATGTTGTGGTGTGATTTGGGAGTTTAAAGCTTCTAGCAGCATAGTTTGGAGTTTGAAAACTGCACTACCATCACAAACAACAATGTTGAGATTGTTTTTAGGATGCTGAGACAAGCCAAGATCGATATTTTTTTTTGATGAATTGTAACATGGTGACTTTTCCTAATGCAAGAGGATGTGAGAGAGATTTATTCATGTGAGCACAGGTCCTGAGAGATTTTTGGCCTTTTGAATGACCTATTCGATCGACAACAGGAGTACCTAGGAGAGATGGGACTTTGGTACATCGCCTAAGCATCGCCTGTGTGGACACACCTGGGTATGATGACTGTAAATAAATATTCAACATGCTCCCTTTAGGTGTATTTTACTGTAAGTATCGGCCCGTGCATCACAGGAAATCTACTTGGCCTTTTATCAAGGTATGCTTCCCCCTACACGTGTCTGCTCTGCGCACCCTGGGGTTTTCCCTTCCTTTTGCATCTCGGGAATCCCCACTATACCTCCACATGTCATAACTGCGGGCCATTTTTTATTGTTCCTTTTTGCTTTCTCATTGGGTTCCACTCGAGTTCCATGAACCTATCATTCCCAAAGAAATTTGGTGGGCCCCGTAATTGTTTTCCGTGATACACTCTTGCTACGTGTCTACTCTTCGCAAATCTTTCAGCAGGAGGATGAAATAACAACCGCATGTAGCGAAATGCTGCCACACATCTCTTTTGCACCCAATTGATATTCATTACCTCTAATTTTGAATAGAGCTCTACCCACTCAACACGTGTAGCCTTGACACAAATCTTCAGCGGCGAGGGATAAAGGTTCACATGGGCAGCAAAATGCTACCACATGCCTATTTGCTGGATCTCGTATTCAGTCAATGAATCAGGCAAACCAAATGTTGCGATTAGCCACCACATGTCATAATCATTTGCATGAGATGGTGACACTTGTTTGTTTTATCCTTGCCAGGACCACCGCCATCATTTGCAGGAGATGCACCTGTGCCTGGAATGACCAGATGCTTGGTTTCAAATCTTTTCTGTTGCAATGGCTTGGGGAATATTCTTATTTTTGCATCATTGGCAAGGATCGCAAAATCTTTTTTGTTGCTGCTCTCTGAAGTGGTGGGAGTTTTATGCTATATATACTTTTCTCTATTATGAGAAAAGGGTCCGAAATTCTTAAAAGAACACTGGTTTTAGAGAAAAATGTCAAGCTTCTATTACTATTTTATTTTATTGCAAAATACTTTCAGACTGTGCCAATTGTTTAGCCTTTCTGTTCTTTCATGTTATTTGATTAAACTGTAAACTGTGCTACTATTATCTAGACATTTTATTTGAGTACTTCTATATATATTGAATGCAAGTTTGTTGATTTGGATCATTCCTAATGACTCTTCTTAATAGTATAAATGTATGAAATATTATTGTATGTCAATGAATGGATTGTCTGTGCTTTAATCTTCAGTTTATGCTTTTCTGGAATACTACCAATACCCACCAGGCCCTTAGATCTATGATTTATCATGCCTATCATTCAGTCTTGGTGCATCGCCTTAGGTTAGACTTTATTTTATTATATCTATTTCCTTTTCCCTTTCCAAACCCCCATTATAGAAGAAGCTAGCTTCTCTAAAAACCCAGAGGTCACTCAATTTAGCGCAAAAGGTTCCCCATAGACTGAGTTTCCCATAAGACACTGTTACCTTGTCAAATTTTGGCATCAACAGTTTGTTCTTTTTTTTGGCACGCCTGGTGGGGTTGAGCTTAAATGAATTTATGCTTTAGGAGGGTGCATGAGCCATCAACTTATAACTAGACCCCAAACCACAAGCAACCTTAGTTTACAAGTACCTCCACTAGGAACAGTGCAGGCCACAAATCAGTTGGTAACCGTTCCACTCCCGCCACCCATTCCTCTAACCATGTTGCCAACTTCCCATAGAAATTACATGGCATGGGACACTAGAAGTCTCCTAGTGGCCTTAGTAGCACCCACTGTCTAGGGTGCTATCTTGGTTTCAGCTATGAAAGTTATAGCCAAGTTTATCGGAGATGACTCAAGAACACCAGCAGAACATCTACAAGATGTGGTAGACGTGTGTTTGGTGCATGGGATCACAATGCAAAATGTAGCTCTAAGGCTTCTCATCGTGTCTTTTAAAGGAAATGCACTGTATTGGTATGAAACACTATCACCTAGCACTATTCACACTTGGGATGAGCTCGGAGATCCGTTCTATGAGAGATTCTCAAATGATGGAGATCACTCTTCACTGTATTATCAACTATCTATCATAAAATGAGCTCCCCAAGAAGCTCTAAAAAACTTCAATGCCCGATTCCACATGAATTGGTAGAGGATCCCTGTTACTATACGTTCGAATCCTGAGTTGGCATTCATATTTTATCTGAAGTCTATCAATCTTGACATTTCTATGATGATCAAGTCTTTGGGATGAGCTACTTTACCAGATGCTTACGGTGTCGCCATCAAAGCCAAGAATCATTTGATAGATTCCAAAAAGTTTCCTCCTTAGCCTATCATGCCAATATTTCCTAAAATATTGATTCCTACACAATAAGTTGCATCAACTAGTGCACCTGCAACTCCCCAGTCAATGTACACATATGCGGCAACGCCACAAAATGTCGCCTCTACATCTGGTTCTTCCAAAAATGAAATGAGCGATCTTAAGGAAATGTTGCAGACTATGGAAAATGACATAACCACCCTCAAGAAAAACCAATCAATGCCTCTGAAGCTTTCCTATCAAAACTTTCAAGGTGGACGACCCTCATATCAGTAGAATCAGTACCAGGGTGCTTCCTACACTAATCCACCAGCTCCAACAGTCAACCAAATGGTGTCAGTGCCTACTCCGCTGATGAGTGCTTCATCAAGCTCAAGTAGGGAATTAACTACGGGGCAGAACAACCTCATTGATGACATCAATTTGTGGTGCTTCCCTTGTAGTGATACACATATGTCCCAAAACTATCTGCGTGGAAACTTACAACAAAAGGTGGGGGAGCAACGTAGCCAAGGCATGATGCAAGACAATGGAGGTTATGTATATGCCTTGCCACAAATGAAGAGTGTGGTTCTTACCACGCAAATTCAAGTGATGTCTTTAGAATAGTAATCCGACATCGCTCTTGATCACACACTCTTCTCATGGATGGAGGAAGAAGAAATAGTGTTTTCTAATGATACGTCCATATCAAAAACACTGCAAGTGCAATCTAAATATAACACTCGCTCAAAGAGGAGATTTACTGACGAGTCAGTTATTCTGCATCTAGCCACCCTACAACTTAAATGTGCTTTTGATGAAATACCCAACACTTCCATTGCGCCACTGCCATCTCAACCATGGAAAGAAATTATCATAACAAGAGCAAACGAGCAGAAACCTCCAAGATTTCCACCTTTTAATGTGGTAGAACAATTGAAGAAATCATCCACTAATGTGTCTCTATGGGACATTATAGCTATCCTAGAGCAAAAAATGCTATTATAGAAGGAACTTCAAGAAGAGGTCAGCACAACGCCAACAGAGCGGTTAGCCAATGCAAAGGTTGTTAATCGACTACCACCAGCTAAAGTCCTTACAAACAATACAAAAGAATCCCCTATCGAAGTTAGAAATAAGTTGAAGCCCCAACCCTTCTTCTTAACTCTCATTATAGGGAAGAAGTTATTGCACAATGCTATGATTGATTCTAGTGCTAGCACCACTGTTATGCCTAAACAGATAGCCAAAGATTTAGGACTCGGCTATGAACCTATGAAAAGGGGAGTAATAGAGCTTGATGGCAACAAAGTTGAAACCATAGGTGTCATCAAGGCACTTCCTTTAACTCTATTTTCTTGCCCTAGTATCACAGTGCCACAAGACACTGTGATCATAGATGTTCCTCCCATGTTCGGCCTTTGTCTATCCTCAGAATTTACTTCAAAGATGGGTGAATACCTATCCCTGGATTGGTCACATCTGATTCTCAGAACCAAACACAGTGCAAAAATGAAGATAGAATCAAAGGCTTTGCATTCTGAACATGTAGCAGATGAATCCTTGATCAATTTTGAAGCCGTGCATACCTCTATCACCAAGCAAGAAATGTATTGCATTGAATTACTAGAGGAAGAAAAGGTGAGCGAAGACCAAGATGACCAAGAAGATGCTCTGTTGAGTGAACACATGGATAGTGACCCTTTTGGAAATTATCATGTTATAGGATTGGGCACCTAAATAATTTATGATGAAGACCAAGTGATCCTGAAGGTTGCCAAAGAGTTCGAAGGTGGCCAAGCAAATGAGCCGTGGACGTTGTACTTTGATGGAGCAAGAGGTAAAGTAGGCACTAGAGCGGAGATATGTTTAATATCCTCACAAGATGAAAAAATACTAAGGTCTTTTTGCTTCCAGTTCACTTGTTCAAACAATGAAGCCAAATATGAAGGATTAGTTCAAGGTTTAAGCCTTGCAAAGAAAATGGGCATTAAGCAATTAATGGTGTTTGGAGATTCTGAACTAGTAGTCAACCAAGTCCGAGGGATTTTTGTGGTAAGGAATGTCCACATGAGATCCTATTGGCACCGAGTCTGGGACTTGGTTGAGAGTTTTGAAGCCTTCAACATCCAGACTATTCCCCGAGGACAAAATGGTGACACAGATCACATGGCCATGATTGGTGCTCAGTTTGATCCTACTTTTGACCTTATACATAATGAAAAATCTATACGAGTAATAGTCCGATTGGTGATTCCTGAAAAATGATCAAAGTTGGTAGGTTTTTGAAAATGATGAACACATCACCTCATTCATCCAGCAGTCGGGGGAATTTTCCCATCAACTTCAACCGAAGATCACTGAGACTTATGAAGGACAAATCATGCAACTCAAATCCAACAAGCTTCTGAAAGGATTGGTTACTCTCAATTTTTTTTTGATTGTGATGCTGCAAGAAATGATAGATGAAAGTTTGTTGCAGAAAAAAGTGATTACGTGGACCTTCAAGTCTCAGATGGCAGAAACCTTCAAGTCGGGAAAGATGTCCCCCACCATGATAAAGAAAGGCTCATCAATTTCTATGAAAAATATGGAGTAGTGGCTTGGTCCTATGATGATATGAAGGAATACGATCCTGACATGATTCAGCACACGATCGAGCTGACAAAAGGTGCAAAACTGGTCTAAAAAAAGTAAAGGCCAGTAAACCCCAAAATTGAAGCGCTAATGGCGCAAGAGCTAACCAAGCTAATTGTGTTGTAGATTTTCTTCTCAATCAAGCATAGTACTTGGGTATCCAATCTGGTCCTGGTCTGAAAGAAGAATGGAGATATTCACTTGTGTGTGGACTTTCGAGACCTAAACAGAGTATCCCTGAAGGATCATTATCCACTTCCTTCCATGGAGTCAATCCTACAAACTGTAGTAGGATCGGAAAATATTTTCTCTATTGGATGGCTTCTCCAGTTACAATTAGATCCAAGTTAAGAAGGAAGATCAACACAAGACTATGTTCACTACAAAGTGGGGAACATTTGCATATGCTAAAATTCCTTTTGGTCTATCCAACACAGGGGAAACATTCTAGCGGGCGATGGACATCGCTTTCAGCGAGCTAATCAATAAGTTTATTCTAAGCTATTTAGATGATCTTACTATGTAAATTCTAAATCTAAGGATTATCATTCAACCACTTAGAAATATTTTTTCAACAGTGCTAGGAGTTCAGAGTTTCCCTGAATCCAAAAAAATGCATATTTAGAGTACCGCAAGGCAAGCTGTTAGAACACATGGTATCCAAAGAAGGAGTTTCAATCAACTCCGAGCAGGTGAAAGCTATCAAGGAACTTCCTCTTCCAGTGAACAAGAAAGGTGTTCAATCCTTCCTGGGCAAGGTAAATTTTATTAGTAAGTTTATTTCTAACTTTGCAGGAATAATTAAGCCAATCACCCTGATGCTTAAAAATGATCAAGCATTAGAGTGGAAAACCGAAGCTCAAGAAGACTTTGAAAAAGTAAAGGATGCTATTTTCATAGCTCCGGTATTGGTTAACCCAGATTTATCTAAGGATTTTATAATGTATGCATTTAGTAGCATGTCCAGTATCGCTACTATCTTAGCCCAAAAGGATAATGAAGGAAAAGGAGAACATCTAGTGGCATTCTACTCCCAGACCTTGAAGGAATATGAGACAAACTATAATTTTGTGGAAAGACAAGCCTTTGCAATAGTGAAGGGACTTAAAAAGTTCTACCATCTAATTTCCTACAATAAAGTGTTTTTTTATGTCGCACATTCTAGTGTGCATGAATATATCATGGAGGGAGAAATCATAGAAAAAATATCTAATTGGATCGCCAAGATCCTTGAATATGACATTGAGGTCAAACCCACTAAATTTTTTTGAGGAAGAGGACTGTGCGAATACATGGCACAAGACGAAGAGATACCCACCGAAGAGGAGCAACTGGAGCTTGTTATGATAAACAAGTCAAAATATGAGGGTTGTTGGCTAACAGATAGAATGAGGTTTATGCAAACCAGAAATTATCTGCCAGATCTTCCCTCCCAAAAGAGGAGATACTATCAGCTACAAAATTGTGGATATGTGCTAGTAGAAGGGGTCCTTTTCAAAAGAAATTTCAATGGTATCCTCCTATGATGCATTACTGCAGAGCAGGCGAGGAGAATCCTTGACACATTCCACAACAATACTTCAGGCAAAAACTTCTCCGCTAAGACCACCACCATCAAAATCATGTGTGCAGGTTACTATTGGCCCACCATTTTCAACAACTCCCACTCTTTGGTAAAATCTTGCAAAAAATTCTAGTTCTTTACAGACAAAAGGAAAAATTATGCAATGCCTCTCAAACCTATAGTGGCAGACGAACCGTTTGTACAATGGGGCCTTGCCTTCATCAAGATGATTAATCCTACTTCTAGCACCGAGCACAAGTGGATTCTGACTGCCACAAATTACTTCACAAGATGGATAGAGGTCGTTCCGCTTAAAAATGCAACAGAGTCAGAGATAGTGGATTTCCTCAAAGAATTGGTGATAAGGTTCAATCCTCTAAAGACTATCATTTCAGATAATTCTAGAGCTTTCCTAGGTGTAAAGGTATGTCACTTTGCATTAACAAATGGCATATTCCTTAAGACATCATCAAATTATTACCTGTAGGGAAATGACCTAGCGGAGTCAACGAACAAAAACTTGGTCCAACTCCTTAAAAGAATTGGTTTGGAACACCATAGAGAATGGCATAAAAAACATCAGAGTAGCACTTTGGACAAACCGCATAACTCCTAAGAAAGTCCTTAAGACTTTTCCTTATGAGTTGGTATATGGGAAAGAGGCCCTGTTGCCTATATCTATGGATATTTCAGCGCTTCAACTATTGAAATCCCTCGAGATAGAATAAAATGGCACCATGGAGGTTCAGCTTGCCAAACTATTAGAAGTACAATAAAAAAGGGAGAATTCCCTAATAGCCATGACAAATCACCAACAAGTGGTCAAGCGATGGTTTGACAAGAAGGCTTCTGACCAAGGTCTAAAGTGCGGAGACTTAGTACTGAAATATGATAAAAGGGCTTCTAAGCTAGGTCAGCATGAAAAATTTAATAGCCTATGGGAGGGCCCCTTTAAAATCATACGATGCAAAGAGCATAACGCTTTCAAGTTATAAAATATGGAACAGGAACCCTTGGGAATCCTGGTCAATGAGATTCATCTTAAGCTGTTCCATTAAGTGCTGAATTTTATTTTTGTACATATGTGAATAATGCTTTTATTTTCTTTCCCTTTGTGTTGGCTGGTCTTTTTTTGGGGATTAGTTCTTGTTTCAGCATAAACAACCCGTCATTACAAAGAGTAGAGCAGTGAATTTTATTTATAGAAAATAATACACCCATGTACAAAGGGAATGAACATATATGCTAATAAAAGATCCCATACAATAGATATACAGAATGGAAAGGAGAGCCGTGGATTTTTATAAAGATATATGTTAATTTATATATATTCTTTCATTTTTACATGGAAAAAATGGCTGAGAGAGCCATAATCCAAAAAATATATGATTATATGCACTATTCTTTCATATTCACTATATCTATACAAAACTATAAGCAAGTGGCAATTCAACAACATAAAATAAAGAAACTTGGGGGCATTTTATCCAGGAGCAGGGAGACATTTTATCCAAGAACATGGGAGGCAACAGTCGACACATCTATTGCAATGTCTACCGCTTCATCAATGGCAACACCTACCACATCTTCATCAGTAGGTTCTTCAGCAGCATAAGCAGAGTAATTTGGCACAACCGCCATTGGTGGGGGGAACACTAGGTTCTTGAAGTCAGTATACCAATCAATGTCATAGAATGGTATTATGTTGTAGCTACGAAATAGAAAGTGCAAGGCCTGAGTAACCCTCTATCGATGCTCATCACATGTCTAAAGGCGGAATCCACTAAGAAACGACAGACATACAACTACCGCTTCCTCCTCAATGTAGCAACGAAGGTCACTGGTTGTTGGCAGGCCTACCCCATATGCAGTGTGAGCAACAATCTCACCTAGGCCATTCAGGTACTTTTAAAAAAAAAATTCCTTGACCAGCTTCAGCGTTAGAGGCCTGGGGATACCAATGTCTAACATTGATGCTAGAAAGTGTGAGTAGATATCAGTGTTCACACAGTATTTGTCCTTATACTCTATACAATCCCTACCCAGAACCCATTTTATGGCTACCAAAACCAAGGAGTGTTTATTCTTGGTCATTCTCTTCAATTGCCTAGTGGAAATCTCCCCCATAAAATTTGTCTGTGAATTATAAGAGGTTAACCTAACTGGAGTATCCATGATATTGACATAATGCTTCTACTTTCTAATTAACACTGAAACTTGCCTAGCACCTAGCCTATGAGAAAAATTGCTTACTGAAGCTTAGAACTGTGCCAATGACCTATTGTTAAAATTTCTCAAATGCTAAGTGTAATTTCCTCACTACTTAGCGGCCTATTTATAGAAAAAATGAGAAGACGCATGTTAATCCATTTTGAGAAAATGTGATGATAACCAAGTTCCAACTTGAAAGGCGTGCCTGTGTTTTCTCATATTTTCTGACCAGTTGCATTTGTAGAAGTATAGTTCAATGTGTGCTAGGTTAATAAGAGCTATTTAATTAGCTTTAAAATGGTGGCGCTCATCGAAAATAAGCTGCACGACTGTAGGCTATTGTGTCATCTCATAGGAATTTCCTAGAGCCCAACACAAGATCCATATCTTTTCAGGCTGTGATCATTTGCTTCGGCTTAATCATTCCATCGAGGATATTAATTGCCAACACATACTAACACAAGGTTAGAAGGCAAATTGCTGGCCCAAGTTTCAAGGGAATCAAAACATATCACACGGTTGCCAAAAGCAATAATGAATTCTTGCTGCCTCGAAATGGAAAGTAATTCATTTTGCACAAGCCGAGGAATTAACAGTACATGGGCCGAATTAAATGAAAAAATCACACTTTCCTCTACCACCTTAAAAAAAAATGGTTAAATATTGTATGAAAAGGTTTAATATTCAAATTCTTTTCAAATACGCCAAGGCTTAAGGTGCAGAGAAGTTTTTAGCATATCCAGAGCTAGATAAAATTTACAAAAAGTTCAGAACCTACAAAAGTTTTCATCTAAACGAAAATGTCAGAGAGTTCATCACAACAAATGCAGGAGGAGATTGGCCAAGAGTTGTTTATAGCAATACAATTGTTAGAAGATGTGTATATCTATGAGGATTTAGCATATGCTACGCTTGGTATACCAAGCAAGCTGAAGAGGGCATATACGATAGAGTTGAACAGGCCCAAAGATTTCAGAAACAAGAAAAGAGTTGAGGAGAAATGGGATAATATTTATGACCCATGATTCACAAAAAACCCTAAATCCTTAAGAGAAGCAGCCTGTGCAAGGTTGAAGGCCCCTAAGGTGGACACATTGATAGCAAGGAAGATTCGGTTCAATGGTCTTCCACAATACATGGTTCCACTAGTACATTACTGCTTGGAGATTGTTGATGCCACGATTTAGTATTATAACCCTAGCACTCGCTGCATTGAGGGCTGAAACTTAAGAGTTCACATCAGCCCATAGGACATTTTCCATATGCTATGTATCTCGGATCCAAGTAAAAGGAGAGAGAAAATTGAGTCTTTCTTCCTTGGTAAAGGAGAAAATGTGGAAGGCAATGAAAAAGAACTTAGATTTCCTGATGGAGGAGATTGGTAAGAAAGGAATCCTAGGTGCTAAGCTGCTGAGTATCCTGTTGCTACGCGGTTCATTTCATGAGGTTATGCAAGATGTCATGTCAATGCTAGCTTTTGTGTGTGGCCGAGACTCCGACGAGATGGTGAAAACTTCTCAACTAGGACCGGCTTTCCAATTCTGCAAACAACACGATACCTTCTGGTATGATTTTGTTGAGTTCATGGTGGAGGAAATGATATGGAAAATAAAAAATTACCTAGCGGAGGGAAATTTTAGATTTCTCTCCTTCCTGGTTCACATGTTCCTTCATCAAAACCCTGATTTCTTTGGCAGGTATTTTGAATTATCAATTTTTGATGAAAAGGGGAAGAGGAAGCCAGTATCCATGTGGACACCCTTTGTTTCCATGTCATATGATTATTATGCATTTTTTAGATTATTTAATAACTCCCATCTTGCAAGATTTACAAGGAAGAGGTGACATAATCCGACTCGACAAGGATTAGACCAGATATATGCAGAGTTTCACTCCTGCTTGGACTGGTTCTTAGGAACAAATTTCACAATTCTTTGGATGCGGGGCTTCATTGGTCAACCCTTCCTTTTTCTAGCATGCATCATAGATAGGTTGTTCATGCTTGAAATGTATAGGCATGTGTGTGTCATTGATTTTACCTTATGCAACAACTCAAGTGTCAAGAGAAAATGATTCTTCACTTGTCCGAAGAATTTCAAATTGGCAACTCTGTTAAAGAAGTAATCAGATTAGTTATTGCAAGGTAAACTAGGTCATTTAGGTTTGGTTTTGGTATGTGACAAATGGGATTACAACCCTTTCAATGACCTACTAGAGCCGCACATGAAAGTTACTCATGTTCCTTGACCTTACTAGGAAAAGTGGCGTAACCTACAGGCAGACAAAGATAAATTTTTTGTTGAACTAGCACGTATTCCCACACATGATAACAGAGAGCCATGACACAAGTTCTACTTTTCTATGGTGGTGTTCAAAGATAATGTCCAAATGGAATGTGCCATGTACACCAAGTTGCAGAAGGATGAAGAATGGACTGATGAGAAGATAGAATTTTTCTAGAAGTACCACCAAGAAATAGGGAAATTGGATGCCCCATATGAGAGCTTGAAGGAGGACAAGGGATTTGAAAAATTGTGGGATGAAGACCATCCTAGCCCATACTATAGCATCAATAAGAGCGATGACCTGGAGGATGAGTCTAAAGAACAGGAAGAGGAAGCAGTGACTTCTGCATCCTCCATGCCGAAAGAGAAAAGCTCTGAACAACCCACCTATGTAGCCACAAATGTGCGGTTTAATGTATCAAGGGCTCCACATACACTCACCTGGGCCGCTAAGGTAGCCAAATTATTACCGCAGTAGTCAACAGTAATTGTCGAAGCTAGGGAAGCCCCACTTGCAAAATGACAGTGTACGGAGACCATTATCGAAGAGGGTTCACAAGAACCTGCTAGAAGATAGGTGCTTGCAGCTAGCCAGGAGCCTGAGGCCGAGGGAGAGTCGCTAATGATTTTGGAGACACCATCAACCAGTCAACAAGTAATATTCACTCCTTCTTCTCTTGCTTCCCAATCCTTGGTATCTATTCCTGTCTCAGCGACAATCCTTGCCATGAGTATTGGCCCTCTGTTTCCCACTTTTAATCCCGCACATGCGGGAGGTTTCACCCAATTCTCATAGACCACTTTGCCCAGCTTTAATCCTTTATGAACCCTTACACAACCTCTTGCCACTCAGACTCTCCTTTCCTTGCTTTCCGAAGGCGTACCCTATGTGGCCACCCCTACTTCAACCATTGTTGCATATCCTCTCCTATCACAACAAGCTGACTTCGCAATGACAAGTCCTTCACTGTTCTAGCCCATGAGTCCTCCTGTTGATTTAATTGAGTCATGGCAAGTGACAAGCCCTTCCGCTAGTTCTCAAACCAAGCTTTGGAATGTGCCCCATTTCTCCCCACAAACCTTCACTCTCTAGAAAAATAAAATGCCCATGCCTATTAGAATTACCTATCCATATGACCTACCTTTTGGTGCTCCTTTCACAGGCGGATTATTTTCATCGCCAGCTAACTTCGTGGCACAAATTGACTGTGGAAAGGAAGCACATGTAAGTAGAATACAAAAGCGCAAGGCAAAGGATGACATAATTTCTACTGAGCTGAAAATACAAACTCTCTATGATGAGACCTGATAAGAGCTGAAGTTTGCAACCATGTACCCAAGAGTAACCAAGCCATAGGGGGAGATGTGCTAGACGACTATGAAATATATTCAGTAGGGCTTGACATGAAGGCGGTCTGACTGCAGGATAAGGTTAAAATTATGGAGGAAACACAACGGGTGGTCACCTCCAACTTCCTTAAAACTAGTCACTAGCTAAAGAAAAAGGATGAACAGCTGAAAGCAGTAAAGCAAATGGCTAGATTTTTGGAGAAAAAAGAGAAATCCCTAGAGGTGGATGTTGCATGTATGATAGAAAGGGCACTAGCAGCAGAGAATGAGAAGAATAGACTTCAAGGTGAGCTTGCGAAGGTTTAGACTATTGATCCTACTATGGTAAACGAGCTGCGTACTAAGAATCAGGAGGTGAAGTAGAATTTGCAGCTAAGGAATGAAGAGCTAGAGCAACTTCACCTTGAGTATAGTCAAGGAATAGCACAGAAGAATGAGGCTTTGGAGCACCAGCAAGCTCAATATGAGCAGAAGTTACAAGAAAAAGAGGTTGAGTTTGAGGGCCTAAAAGCTCAATTAGAACAAGAGCTTCAAGAGACAAAGTCCTCTCTAGACATGCACTTAACAAATCACTCCCGAGCCGAGGAAAATTGGAATAAAGAAATGAGCAGCTCTGGAGAGCAACTAGCGTCTAAGAAAAGGAAAAGAGAAGAATTGGCCGAGGCCATTAACTCAAAGGATGTAGAGATCACTTCTCTTAAAAGCTCTCTCATGTCCTCTCCTGCACAACCAAATATTATTCCATTGGTTAGGCAGTTGTAGCTTTCTCACTGGGAAAAGATTAATTATTTTTTCCTAGCACTGCAACCCACCCTCTGATTCATTGCAAAAGCATCAAAGCTGAGTTAGGAGGCTTATGATATGATTGAGTAGTTCCCACAATTTATCTTGGAAAAGGTTCCAGATGCAAACTATCTATTCACCGAGCTATACTCAGTTTCTGATAAAAACCTCCCCAGGGTAGGGATTGAGGATCAAGATGTAGCTGCAAAAATGGAAAAAAAGTTTATCCATTGCCATTCTGCCTTCCAGTGCACTAAAGAAGTCATGGCTAATTTGGATAAAACAATGGAAAAAATGTGGGAGAGTTTCTCTAGGTTGAACAGGATGGGTTTTCCGTCCTTGTTCCTTGACAATGGCTCTATTGCTACAGCTGAGCAGATTGCAAAAAAAATTGAGGAGAAGGAGAATGGCCCAGATGCTTTCAAGGATTTCAGTCATCCTCCCACTGCAACCGATATTGAGAGAGTTATCCATCCGCTTGCACAACTACTGTTTCATTGTGAAGCAGGGGCTGGTTTACTTGATGTGCTGCCTCATAAAGAAATGATTGATCTAAGTGGAGCACAAGAGAATTTGCACAACGTAGTAAGGCCGTCTGAGGATGAATGGTCACCTCTATGGGTGGGCCTTTCCAATCTTTGATTCTGTTACCTGATGAAATGTCACTTTGGTTTGTGAAACTAGATAAATTTTGAGTTCTTCGTTCCTCAAGTGAAACAGCCCTGGTAGTTGCCAAAAGCTGTGAATAAATATTCAACGTGGTCCCTTTGGGTGTATTTTACTCTAAGTATCAGCCCGTGCATCGTAGAAAATCTACTTGGCCTTCTATCAAGGTCTGCTTCCCCCTACACGTGTCTACTCTACGCACCCCAGGGTTTTCCCTTCCTTTTGCATCTCGGGAATCCTTCCTTTTGGCTTTCTCATCGAGCTCCACTCGAGTGCCATGAAGCTCTCATTCCCAAAGAAATTTGGTGGGCCCCGTGATTGTTGTTTGTGATACACTCTTGTTACGTGTCTACTCTTCACAACTCTTTTAGCAGAAGGATGAAATAATGACTGCAGGTAGCAAAATGCTTCCATGCATCTCTTTTGCACCCAACCAATATTCGTTTCCTCCACTTTTGAATAGAGCTCTTCCCACTCAACACATGTAGCCTTGGCGCAAATCTTCAGTGGTGAGGGATAAAGGTTCACACGGGTAGCAAAATGTTGCTACGTGCCTATTCGGTGGATCTCATATTTAGGCGATGAATCAGGTGAACCAAATGTCGTGATTGGCCACCACATTTCATAATCATTTGCACGAGATGGTGACACTTGTTTGTTTTAACCTTGCTGGGACCACTGCCATCATTTGTAGGAGATGCACCTATGCCTGGAATGACCAGATGCTTGGTTTCAAATATTTTCTATTGCAATGACTTGGGGAATATTCTTATTTTTGCATCATTTCCAAGGATCGCAAAATCTTTGTTGTTGCTGCTCTCCGAAGCGGTGGGAGTTTTCTGCTATATATAATTTTCTCTGTTATAAGAAAAGGATCCAAATTTTTTAAAGGAACACTGGTTTTAGAAAAATATGTCAGGCCTCTATTACTATTTTATTTTATTGCAAAAGACTTTCAGACTATGCCAATTGTTCGACCTTTCTGTTCTTTCATGCTATTTGATTAAACTGTAAACTATGCTACTATTGTCTAGACATTTCATTTGAGTACTTCTATATATATTGAATGCAAGTATGTTGATTTGGATCATTCCTAATGACTCTTCTTGACAATAGGAATGTATGAAATATTAGTTTATGTCAATGAATGGATTGTATGTGCTTTAATCTTTAGTTTCTGCTTTTCTAGAACACTACCAATACCCACCAATGTAGAAGTTGAAAAACCAACTTCAAAGTCCCCAAGAATCACTTGCAAGCAATCAACTATCACATGCAATAGATATTCAGAACAAAAAAGAAGAGATATTCTATAAACCCTCAGAGCAAATATGTGCAAGCAAAAACTAGAATAATGATTATTGAAAGTAATTGTATTACAAATAATACAAAAGCCTTCAAAAAGGAAATCATGCACAACTGTAATCTTATCTTGAGAAAAAAGACAACTCAATAAGATAAGGATAATAATTAAATAATAATTAACCTAGGAAATAAAATATGCCTAAGTAAACTTATGCTAAAGAGTAATTAAATAATTAATTACACCAAACCCCCCCATAAGTGCAACTTAGGGAGAAATAAATTATTATGCAAGAGATGAGTCCTGAAAATAAGGCCTGATCAGGTACTCATTTACAAATGCATTGCAAACTAAATCAAATGGGGTAAAGGAGAAAACCACATGGGAACAAAACTCCTCCCCAAAATAGAATGCGAAAAGAATAAAATTCACTAATGAAAGAAGGATAGGAGGTGGATTAAATGATACCCCCATAGACAACTTCTATCATATAAGTACATATAAAATTGTCTCCATAGGATAGATATAAAGAGACAAGAAGGCCACCCCACAATGAAGAAACTCCTATCGCAATGGTGGATGCCTGATGTAGAATCTAGAAAGAGATCCTGAAGCGAAAAATAACATTCCTCCCCTTGGGAAGAAATGGATCTGAAGGATGATATCAAAGAAACCCTGTGAAGAGTGATGAACCAATCTGTCTCAAGATGTGTGCCATGATAGGATGCTAAAGAATCTCTCTGTCTGAACTGAAACAAATGATGCCAAATCCAAACTGATGTGGAGAATCCTGAAATGCAACCTCTGAATGCATAGATAATGGTGGGCGTATAGTGATAACCTAACTGTCAATGTAGAGGAGATGAATGTCCTCAAAATAATCCTCAAGATTTGCAGTGTGAGACTCAACAAACAAGAATGTGTCTGCAAGATAAGAATCTCATGATGTAGTAGATAATGAATGACCAAGATGGTCATGATGCTGAAATGAATCCATAGGGGCCAATGTGGCAATACTGATGTCATCAGGAACAACAGATGATACATATATAATCTTAGTCTGAAGAGTAGGAACTGTGAGACAAGCCTCTAATCCATTGGAACATGTAAGGGTGTCTAAATACTCAAGCTCCTCTAAAGTATCATGATCAAAGGGTGTATTATCTCTCCAAGCAATGGGTAAGAGACAATCTGAAGCAGGATCCTCTAGGAATGGAGAGAGATTGGTGTCTTTATAGATCTCCCAAAGACGTGTCCAAAGTGGGTGGGGACAATCAATGTCTGATATAGCCCACACAGTGTCATCATCAACACTAGACAAAATAAGTCCTACTATGTGATCTCTAATGATATCCCAAGCTAGTTTTCCCTCTGAAGTGGTTGGTTCAGGTATGAGATCATACAAATAAGGAAAAATATTAAGCCACCTACAATGTGTAAGTATGCCATTTGCCCATGACTCATAATTACCCCGTTCTAGAATTACAATTGATGGGTGAGTAGAAAAACCCATGATAACTCTTAAAATTAAAAAATCTGAGAAAACTGACCTTACAACATGTAGATAAAATGAAATAGAGCCTAATGATACAAAAAAGAGGTTCCCAAGTGCTAAAACGTCCAAGTAATTAAACAAACTGTGAAAACACAAAATTATGAATAAAATATACCTAGTGTAGAATATGGGAAAATAAGTCTAATCATTGTATAGAGCACTGAACTAGCTTTCCGACGCCTATTCATTTGCACAAAAAGGAGCTTGGATGCAAAAGTTATGCCCCCCGGAGTGCAGAAACCATCATCTAACTTTTGAATGTGACAAAAAGGCAACCAAACTGGAAAATTTTGAAAAAAATCCCAGACCATCAGGACGGGCTCAGAGCCATCTTTCCAACACCTATTTTCGTTTGAAAAATGGAGAAAAAATGACCAGGTTATACCCGATTTTCTGAAAACACCTCGTGAATGCCCAAATAGGTCTTCAAAGCCCAGGGGGCTGAAAATTTTCAACCCCTAGTCCTCTCAGCGACTAGGGGGCTTAGGTTTGAGGTTGGGCAGCGGAGCCCTCGGTCACTAATAGGACTAGTGGTTGGGCATTGGTGGCGCTCGTGCGGACCGCCGGTGTCTGGCTGGTGGTCGGCTGGCGGCGATGGAGCCGACGGCTGCTGGGCGGCTTTGCCGGTCGGAGTGGCTAGCAAGTGGCCGCCTGGTGGCTGCTCAGTGGCTGGCGGCCGGCGGGCTCCTTTTATACGGGAGGCATAAATTTTTTTCAAAAAAACCTTTTTTTTTATTTTTTTGAAAATTTTGCCTCGTTCTGTGTGCCCTGGGGCCGTACAGCCTTGGGGCTAAATTATTTTTGCCTTTTTTTCAACTTTCGCCAAAATCGACGAAACGAAAGGTGTTTCTGGGGTTTTTGGGTGCTTTGAAAGCGATGGCGATGTCTGTTTGGCCCAAAAATGCACAGAAAAATTGTGTACCCCCAGATCCACAAAAAATTAGCCTTGCTTCAAACCCTTGTACAAAAAAAGACGTGATAGAATATCTTCAATTCACAAACAAGCAGCAACAGGTCTAGAGCTCTGATACCATGTAGAAGTTAAAAAACCAACTTCATAGTCCCCAAGAAACACCTATCACATGCAATAGATATTCAAAACAAAAAAGAAGAGATGTTCTATAAACCCTCAGAGAATATATGTGCAAGAAAAAACTAGAATAATGATTATTGAAAATAATTGTTTTACAAATAATACAAAAGCCTTCAAAAAGGCAATCATGCATAACCGTAATCTTATCTTGAGAAAAAAGACAACTCAATAAGATAAGGATAATAATTAAATAATAATTAACCTAGGAAATAAAATATGCCTAAGTAAACTTATGCTAAAGCGTAATTAAATAATTAATTACACCAACAACCAGGCCCTTAGATCTATGATTTATCGTGCCTATCATTAAGTCTTGGCGCATCGCCTTAGGTTATACTTTATTTTATTATATCTGTTTCCTTTTCCCTTTCCAAACCCTAATTATAGAAGAAGCTAGCTTCTCTAAAAACTTGGAGGTCACTCAGTTTAGTGCAAAAGGTTCCCCATAGACTAAGTTTCCCATAAGATACTGTTACCTTGTCAAATCGTGGCGTCAACAATGACAACACTTGCGGAGAGATGGCATAGTGAGAAATCCTCATTCCACCTCTCGACAGGCGAGGCCATAGTCACATTGGAGAACATGTAGCAGATTTTGAGATTGCCTATCTTTGGAGAGCATGTGATCTATGATACGGATGCCAAGGGGGAGGCCTACTTTGATGTTATGGATACTGATCAGATTGTATTCTATGAGGGCTAGATCGAGCTTGAACATCATAGGCTTGTCGTATCACCCTACAACTTAGTCATTGCAGCCATCATATCAGGTCTCGTCACACCAGATCAGTGGGGCCGATACTTCAGTCCTGGATGGGGGCTCACTTGAGAGTGGATGGTCTAGCGATGGACACTATTTATGTGGGGGCCAGTTCTACTAGCATCACTTTATAGAGATTTGCACGAGTTTTCCTATCTGGATGGTAGAGAACTTGGGGTGAGAGTCACACTCCTGCATGTCTGGGCATGGGAACACATCCCTATGCTTCGTCTGAGAGTGGTACTAGTTATGATGGAGCCAAATGATTTGGTTTTCTGGCGATATAGAGGGGATCTTTCTTTCACCCATATTGGGAAGCATAGGATTCCTCATTGGAGGAGGGTCCTCAATGATATGCAAGTGTTCATATGGCTGCCATACCTTGGATGGCCCACATGGTTTGATGATGTGCAACAACTTTTCTTTGCCCGCCAAGATAGACTAATGCAGGGGCGAGAGCACATGATGATTAAGAGATACCTGCTAGACAGGGTACAAAGATAATTCAGAGAGCCACATGACAGGCCTGACGATCAGTACGTGGCTATTTTGCGAGACTATGAGCCATAGTTCTTGGGACTGCTATATACCAGACCAGGAGGTAGTTGATTCTTTTAGACAACTAGTGGCCTAGCCATGGTCGTATGACTAGAGACCATTAGATCTAGGGACCACGTAGGCCTATAAAGATTGGTTTCAACCACTGCTAAAGCTTATAGTTCTAGGGATACCACATAATCGATGGAGAGCCAGAGGCAAGGGAGCAGGATGGGGCTGGGGGGATGGGGATCAAGATCAGTGAGGTGGTGGGCCACCATCAGTTCACTAGGTTTAGGATCAATTGGATTAGCCCCACCATGACGATCAGGATCAGGCACGGTAGGACCAGGACCAAGCACACTAGGATTAGGACTAGGCACACTAGGACCAGGTTCAAACACATCAGGATAGGGTCCTGACACTGCCTAGAGCTGAGGATTAGGATCAGTTGCCCGTACAGCCACCACCTCAGCCAGATCCTAGAGATGGCCAAATTTTATAGTTGCAGGCCCAGGTGCAAGCACTGATATCTGAGAGAGATCAGCTACAGGTAGAGAAAGACTAGGCAGTCCTACAAAGATAGGCTGCAAAGTTACAAGTAGCGGTTGAGATGGGCCAATGGTATTAGTTAGGGATCATGGTTGCTTCCTCCTCCTGAAGCATAGTATCGCTTCGAGCATACAAGGAGGTCATCCAAGAGGCTAATTATTACATATTGTATTATTATTAGGCCATTATGTGAGCAACCTGAGTCCCAGAATTTTCATAGAGGATATGGCACAGACCTGTGGAGGATTATGGAGAGAGAGCAGGTAGCGAGGGAAACAACTAGTAGGGCTAGGCCTAGTTTTGATCGAGACAGGATTCTTTTTGCACCCCATGGGCTCATTTTTGATAGCCTCATGAGCCATTTTGTACTTATTGATATTACATGTACATTGATCCAATTTTTTGTACCATGACAATGTATTATTCTAATGATATATGAGATGATGATTATTCGATGTGATATGCTATATTTCCTATCTTTACTTTGATGCATTATGGATGGATTTTAATTTCTATATGTTATGCAATGATTCTATCTTATGATGCTATGATGTTTATGTGATGAATATGCTATGTGATGATGTAAGGATGCATTTCCTTTTCATTACCTTTTCTTATGCATTTTTTATTGATGTATGCAAAATGTTATGATGTGTAAATGTTTAGACTAACAAATCTATATTATGCAGTGATGGATGGTATGTATGTAATGTATAATTTCTATGTATGATATGCTCCTATGACAATGTGATATGATGTTGATATGTGTAATGATTTTTATGAATTTTATGACGATATTTATGATATGATATAATGGATGCAAATGATGTTTATGACATGAATACTTTGATATATGATATGTGATGGTGTAATAAATACTAATATGTGATATGGGATGATTATGCAATTTTATGATGTGGTGAATATGAATGATGCTATGATGTTGTAGATGTTTATAATGTTATGGAATGATTGTTTTTATGTTTATGCAATGGATGCTTATGTAATGATATATGATTTATGAGATGATTTATAAAAAAATTATGCAAATGAATGTTAATGTAATGATTCATGAGATGCTTAGAATAACCAATCTATATTAAATATGAATGAGAATGCAATGTTATGATATGATTTAATGTTTCTATATGATATGCAATATGCAATATGCAATGTGCTGATGGTTTGTAAATGTAGGGTGAATGCAATGGTGATGATGATTTTTGATTAACTGTCATGGTACCATGTTAGCGCAGAAAGAAAGAGATCCCAATAAGACATGAGATGATGCTATTAATAATGATGATTACTTTTCGAGAAGTTGATATTTTCAAAGGGCCAATTACCTTATGTTTGATTACACACATAAGTACAATGAATGAAGGTATAAAGAACCAAGATGGTGTTGTACCTAGTGTGATGGACTTTGACTCGACAATCAGATAGGGGTATTCTTGTTCACACCTAGCATATGAAACCTTATTCAAAATATAGTTCAAATATTTTGAACATCTTGGATCGAAACATGGAAAAGCAAGCCTTCCCATGTGGTCAACAAGATGCTTAAAACATCCTCTCTACATCCAAACAAAGCATGCATGACCAAGGTTATATTGCAACAATATCCAACAAGCACAACAGATAAAAGATAATGATAATTTCCCCATTCCTATCTCTCTAAATCCTTTGTTTTGGACATCATCGAGAGGTAATCAAAATGAGTGCAAAAACATAAGTTAAAAGACAAAGATAAAGTAAACAAACAAGCTAATGTTCTTCGATACTGCTAGCCACGACTAAACTACGATGATGCTTGATGTTGATGTTCATTGTAGGAAGGATGCATCTTAGGACATGATGATATCAAATGATTTGATATGGGACTGATTGGATGATAGGCTATTGACACAAAGAGCTCATCCACTTGTTTATGTATTAACCTAGACTTGAGACTTTGATGTTTTGAGTTTTCACTTTCGATCTGCTAGACTTGTTTCCGACTGTTTCACCAAAGGTTGGGGATGATGATTGATTTATTGTGAGTGGTTTTTATTTTGGGTGAAAGCAAGATGAGATAGATGGATTTTTTCAAATATTTGGATGTTTTTGGAGTTTTTTGAAATGTTTTGAGGTTGTTTTTGGTATTTTTCAAGATTTTACAAATGTTTTGATTTTAAAATTTTCAACTGTTTTGCGGTTCTCTGAGATTTTGACCAAGATACTAGCCTAAAGACCTATCCTAGGGGCCTTGGGGGTGGATCAACAGATTAGCCTTGCCTACGTTATACACATAGAGACCATGTAGTTTGACTAACATAGACTCAATTATTGATGAGATATGAACAAATGGATTGTCAGTTTATGATGATGGACTCCTAAAGGACTACCTAAGTGTCTCAGGGGATGATAAAAAATCAACCTTGCACACATTCAAGGCTCAGAGACCCGTAGTTCAACAAGATGACTCTATTTTTGACTTTTTGACTAACTTTTTGACTTGTGTTTGGATTTTGATATGTTATGAATGTTTTTTGGATTTTAATTTTCTCATGCTTTGGATTTTTTGATTTTTTGATGTTTTTGTATTTTCTAATTTTAAAGAAGACTTCAAGAATATACATGAATCCAATCCATTGCAGGTATAGGAACATGCCCCTAGTGTGATGCAATATGATAGACTACTCCAATATAAGCAGGACAAACTGACCTTAAAAATGGGTCAAGTAGTACTAGGAGGGATCATGACACGAACACATGACCAAGCTATGATGCAGATGCAACAGATGATGGACGAAGATATGGAATGCGATGGATGATGGAAGCATAATGGATAGATAATGAAGAACAAGCCATGAAGATTCTAATGGATGGAAAGTGCTTATTTACACAAGGCACTTGTTTGCCAGGTTTTCACCAAGGTACTTGCCCAAAGCACCACCGAAGTGGTTTTCACTAGAGGACAATTTTTCTCTTTATTGTTTTTGATCCTTTTTATGATTTTTTTAGATTTTTAGATTTTTATTTTTTTATTCTCACCAAGATGCCTGTTTGCCAGGTTTTCATTAGGGTAACCATTTTTTTAGGACATTTTCTAATTTTTTGATTTTTAGTTCTATACCTTGAAAGATTTAGGCATATTTTTTTTTGAGATAGAAGCTGTTCATGGGCTCTTGCAGAGGTTCCCCTTCAGGTGTTGATAACTGATATGCCCCTAACTTGTAGTTCACTATGATGATGAAGGGTCCCAACTAGTTGGGTTCAAATTTTCCTTTGCTATTTGGATTTGGGATGCTCTTCTAGTTCTCCTTTAGCACAAGTTCTCTGACTTGGAAGGTTTTGTTCCTGATATTTTTGTTATAGCTCCTTTTGAGTCAGTTTTGATAGACCTGTAAATGGTTTAATGCTTCCATATGCCACTCATCTAGTAGTTCTAGCTCATTGAGTCTTGATACTTGGTACTCTTCATCCGTGATGAGGTTTTGCAGTGATATCCTTTGTGATGGAAGCTCGATCTCAATGGGTAATATGGATTCTGATCTGTACACCAGGGAGAAGGGGGTGGCACCTATTGGTGTGTGAATGTTGGTTCAATAGGCCCAGAGGGTGGGGTTCAGCTGCAGATGCTAGTTACGACCTACATCATTGACAATCTTTTTTAGGATTTTTAGAATGGTTTTATTGGTGGCTTCTGCTTGGCCATTGCCTTTGGGATAGTATGGTGTGGAGAAGCGATGGATTTTGAATTTGTCGCATAGGTCACGAACCTCCTGATTTTTTAATGGTGTCCCATTATTAGAGATAATGTCTTGTGGGACACCATAGCAGCATATGAGATAGTTCAAAATAAACTTTGATATCTACTTCCCAGTTATGTAGGTCATTAGTATGGCTTCCACCCACTTTGTAAAGTACTCAGTGGTAGTTATGATAAACTTGTGGCCATTGGATGAGGTGGGAGTGATTTTTCCAATGAGATCGAGTCCCCACTGTGAAAAGGACCATGGTGTGACAATAGGATGGAGCTCTTGAGCTAGAGCATGGATGAGGTCCCCATGCTACTAACATTGTAAACACCTTCTGAAGTAGTCATGTGCTTGTCTTTCCATAGTAGGCCAATAATACCCCGTCCTCAGCAATTTCTTGGCCAAGGTCATTCCACTCGAGTGTGAACCACAAATACCATTATGTACCTCAGTTAAGGTGTTCAATGCCTCCTCAACATTTAGTTAGCGTAATAAGGTTCCTTCTATGCTCCTACGGTAGAGAGTATTTCCTAGGATGACAAAACATGATGCTTTCTTGACAAAAGGTTCTTTTTAGGCTTGAGGGTAAGTCAATGAGTACGACACCTATTCATAAGTAGGTATAAATGTCATGGTACTAGGGATCACCGAGACCAACGATTTCACACTCAAATTCTAACTTCGGTACCTCGAATGCAGGTATGAGAAGCTGCTCTACCAAGAATTCATGTCTCAGGAAATTGCAAGGGATGTCCAGTAGGGATCCAATTATCACCATGGCATCTATTGGTCTATTGTTGGCTCTAGGAATCTTTTCAAATATGATATCAATGAATGATTCTTTGAGGCTCTCTACCAACCTTTTGTATGGAGTTAGTTTATCATCCTTTGTTTGGTACTTGTCATTCACTTGATTTATTATCAGCTGGGAGTCTCCATACACTCTGAGGGCCATGATGTGCCATTGCACCACTATTCTGAGACCTATGGTTAATACCCCATACTCTACAATGTTATTAGTGTAGGGGAATGCCAATTTGTAGGATCTAGGTATATAGTCCCCCTGTGGGGTGATAAAGAAGACACCATCTCCTGATCCATGCTATGTGTAGGAACCATCAAAGTAGAGTTTCCAGTGGTCAGCTATGTTGAGATTGAAGATGGATTCATCCGGAAACTCTGATATGAGTGGATTCTCTGAGTACATGGGTGCTTCTGCAAGTTGATATGTGATCACATGGCCTTTGATTATTTTTTGTTCTACGTACTCGATGTCATATTCAGATAGAATCATTCCCCACTTGGCCATCCTTCTTGTGAGCATTTCCTTTAATAATAGATACTTGAGGGGGTTGATTTTTGTGATGAGTTTAATTTTGTGTGCCAACATGTAGTGTTTGAATTTCTGTGAAGCAAACACTACTACTAGACAAGCTTTTTCAATGAATGAGTAGTTTAACTCATGCTCGACCATTGTGTGGTTGATGTAATAGATGGCCCTCTCTATCCCATTTTCATCATGTTGAGCTAGGAGAGCACCGAGGGCTGTTGTTGTTGCTAACACATAGAGGATTAGTGGCTTTCTTGGGATTGGTGGCATAAGGACTAGAGGTGTGAGCAGATATTCTTTGATTTTGTTGAAGGTTTCCTCACACTTGTCATCCCACTTGTATGCTACGCCCTTGTGGAGTAGGTGAGAATACAATATTTTCTTGTCTACCAGTTGTGCTATGAATCTATGGATGGACTGAAGCCTACCTTGGAGGCCTCTCAATTGTTTCAATGTTTTGGGTGCCTCCATCTCAAGGATTGCTTTTACCTTGGAAGGATCTATTTCAATACCCCTCATTGACACTATGTATCCCAATAGCTTTTCTAACTGTACGTGGAAGACACACTTCTTTGGATTTAAACGGACCTTGTATTCCTCTAGTCTATCAAAATAGCACTCAAGGTTGCTATGTGATCTCTCCTCTTTCTAGATTTTGCTAGTATGTCATCAACGTAATCTTTGATAGTTTTTTGGATCATGTGATGAATTATTAACATCATGGCTCTTTGGTAGGTGGCCCTAGCACTCTTTAGGCTAAATGACATCATGTTCTAGTAGTAGGTCCCCCATGGACAAGTGAAGTACATTTTTTGTTGGTCTTCTTTAGAAATAATTATTTGGTTGTACCCAAAGAAACTATCCATCAAAGAAAGCATTTCATGTCTTGCTATCATGTCTACAATCATGTCAATGTTAGGCAATGAGAAATCATCTTATAGACATGCTTTGTTTAGGTCTCTAAAATCTGTGTAGATTCAGATGCCCCCATCAGGTTTTGAAATAGGAACCAGATTTGATTCCCATTCTGGGTAGTCAATTGGTCATACGAATCATGCATCTAGTAGTTTCTTCAATTCCATCTTGACTAGCAGGGTGATCTAAGGATTCATTTTTTCAAGCTTTTGTCTGATAGGCTTTGCTTCAAGGTAGACTGCTAGATGATGAACCACAATCTTTGGATCAAGCCTAGGCATGTACACATAGCTCCATGCAAAATTAACTTTTCTCTCTCTTAAGAAGGCTGCTAGGAGCCCTTGTTCTTTTGATAGTAATGACTTAGCATAGAATGTAATGTGTGGGGTTTCTTCTATTCCCAAGTTGCTGGGTTGCATTTTTTGGCTAGGACCGCTAATTTTTCTTGATGGAGAGCTCTGAGAGGAAGATTGAATCCCCCATGCTCAGACACCTCAGAGAGGTTTTCACCATTGGATACATCCTTTCTTTTTATTATTTTTAGGTCAAAGAGTGCCATAGTGTGGTTTTCACTCAAGGACCTAGAGATTATTCTCAGTTTTTCACTTTTGCGACTAAAGGATTCAATCATTTCTCCATAGTATGCATGTGTGTCCAACTCAATGATGAATCCTAATTTATGATCCCCACATGGAATATTATCCTACAACCCATGAATTATGAGAGTGCCTCATCATTTTCAAATGTGTCAAGAATTGGCAGTCCTCGTTGGTCGTGATCGATGAGTTGGGGGTAGACTAGATTTATCTCATGGGATTGGTTCTCAAACTCATAGGATAGGGTGTTGATCATAAAGAGGTTAGAGTCTTCAAATAGTGCGAGTATACCTCTCTCGGGTTTGTCATCCTCACTACTATACACCTCAGTGATGTTGAAAGTAAAATTGTCTAAAGGAAGACTTGTGGATATGGGAAATTTAAGGGTGACTATCGTTTGCTGAGGAGTTTTGACCTTCATAACTGGGGGATTTCAGCCACATACGGTTATACTTGGAGGGGTACATCCGAGGACAAGGTTTTTCATTCACATCTCAGGAATGAGGGGTATTAGAAGCCCATTGTCATTTAACCCTAGTTTCTAGTTTTTGTCATAGCCTATTGCAAGCATCATTTGCAGACCTTTGCTACTGTTGTCCATAGGTAAATTGGTTGTCAGTCTATTGTCTTGATATAGAATATGGGATAGGTTCTCCTCTATTAATTCTCAGCTGAGATCTCCCTAAGTTTTGAAGTTGGAATATCCTTTAGTGGATTTTTGAGATGTGGAGGCATCATTTGATTGTAGTCGTCCTCATGATCTAGGAGATTGTGGTAACTCTCCTACCACAAAATCATTTTTAGGAATTGTATAATTTATGCAACCATTTTCTTGGATGATGACTTTGATATCAAAGATGGTGGGGATGGTGGGAGTGGCGAGTTTCTTTGTCATAGTAGTGGGAGTGAGAGTGGCTGGGTCAATATATGGAGTTGATGGACCTTCATCATTTTTAGGCACTTTTTGGATTTTATAATATTTTTCCTCTAGGTTCTTGCAGTAAGAGAATGGTTCAGGTTCCCCATGGATAGTGACCTCTTGGCCTTCATATATGAACTTGACACATTGATGGAAGGTTGATGCTATTGCTTGCATTGCATGAATCCACGAACACCCCAGGAGAATGTTATAAGGCAGATCAAGGTCCAGGACCTGACAAGTGGTTTCCATAATTGCTAACCCTACTTGAATAGGGAGTTGGATTGTGCCTTGGGACACTCTTTCTTGATCATAATACACCTTGATTGTGATTCCTTTTCCTTTGTCGATGGAATCCTTTGAGATTTTTAGATTCTTTATGAGCTTAAGGGAACAAATGTTTAAAGCTACATGTCCATCCACCAAGACTCACTTGACTTTATTTTTATGCACTAGGACCTCCAAATGGAGTGCACGGTTGTGAGATGGTTGAGTGAGAAAATCTTGATCAGAAAATTTAAGAAGGTTTGGTGTAATGATATTTTTGACCATAGCTTGGAATTGTTCTGCACCAAGATCTAGGGGGATAGTGGATGAGACTAATGCTTCTTCAAGGATGTTTTTATGGGAGGATGAAAGTTTTAGCAACTCCATGATGGAGATTTGTGTTGGGGTTCTTTTTAGCTGATCAAGGACATTATAGCCATTGGGAATAGATCTTGGGTTGGAATTGGGTGCTCTGTTTGGCTGAGATGACCCTGCAATGGTAATTTTTCTACCTCTTGTGGTGACTCCATAATCAGCATTGTATCCTTTGATGGTGATAGTAGTCCAATACTCATCCATGGATGTGATGACATGATCACACACATGATTTATGCTCTTGAAGGTTCCTTTTCCTTTGTCATTGTTATTGTTCCCTTTGTTATGATTAGGCATCAGATTTTTGTATATCTTGAGGTTATGATTTTTTGATCAACGAGGTCTTGGATTAGATTTTTTGAAAGTCATAGAGCTGATTTTCATTGAACCAGGGTGGTTTTACATCTGGTTCCTAGTAATTCTCATAGGTGGGAGCCTTGATGAGGTTTCAGTTTATTAATTTCATCATGATGACCTCGAGTGGTTCCCCAAGGGTAGTGTACTTCCACTTGGGGGAGTTTTTGTTTCACTAGGGTGGTCCCCTTTGATCATTTACATTGTTGACTGCTTGATTGTTTGGTTGTTGTGTCATTGCGTTAGCTTGATGGTGGTTTTGGGGTTGTTCTTGGGGTGCGGGTGTGTTTTTCTGAGGGGTGATGATGTCAACCTTGGTGTCGACAACACCATCATTGGTAACATTTTGGTTTCTTTCCCATGTGAGAGGTTTGTCATTGTAACTGGTGGATGGGCGATTGTTTTGCTATTTAGGATATGCGGGTGATTCTCCTTGTGAAATAAGGGCTTGTTCGATATTGAGCGTCTTAGAGATCAATTGGTCATATGTGGTGATACCTTGCACTTTAATATGGAATTCCAAGGCTTCGTCCATATTGGATAGAATGGTGCAAACTTGTTGTTCTTTTGGCATGACCCATTTGCTTTGATTGGCCTTGGATCACCATCATTGTAAGAAAGAAGCAAATTATTTGTTCTTTCCTTATTTTAGAGTTGATAGTTCCTCTAGACTTACATCCATACCGATTTTGAATGTGTAGTTTTTGATGAATGCCTCTACTATCTCTTGGAACTTCTTGATGCCTGGAGGAAGGCGAGAGAACCATTCCATGGCATGGCCAGTGAAACTTCTAGGAATAGCCACATTGGATAGGTATTGTCATATGTGACTTCCATGCAATGAAATTGGAATTCCCTGATGTGATCTTTAGGGTTTCCCATCCCATGGTATTTATCATATTTGGGTATTTCAAATACCTTTAGGAATGGTTTCATTACAAGACTCATGTCAAACAGGTAAGGACACAAGTTGTTGGGTGTCTTTATGCTTCTCCTTGATTGAAGATCAAGTACTTGTTGTGAGAGTAATTTGATTTGCATTGATACATCATTTTGTGGATTAGGGGGTGGGATGAAGGTGTTCTATGGTGGTTCATTTGTTGGTGAGATGGATGGGTTTTTTGGTACTTGTACATTTTGTTGCACCAAGTATGCTTTCACTTGCTACTGTATCAACAATGCTTGTTGTTGGTCCTCTTGCTATTGTGATAATAGTGCCTATTGCTAAGCTTGTTGTTGTTGTGCCAACAACGCTTGTTGTTGGGCTACTAATCGGGCTGCTTCTTGCTCCTCTTGGTATTGTTTTAGCGCTTGTTGATATGCTTGTTGTTGGGATACTTGTTGTTGTGCAAGATATTGTGCTTGTTCTTGTGCTTGCTGAGCTTGGTATTGGGCTTGAGCTTGTGCTTGTGCCTAAGCCTAGGCTTGTGCTTGTTGGGAAGCTTGTGCAGCCTGAGCAACCTGTTGTTGTTGTTGTTGTTGTTGTAATAAGGATTGGGCTTGTGCAGCCTAATGTGCTTGTTGCACTTGTTGTGCTACTTGAGCAGCTTGCGTTGCTTGAGGGGCTTGTTGTATAGCTAATTATGTTTGCACTTGTTGAGCGGCTAGTTGTGTAGCTTGTCAGTTTTGGATTTGTTGAAGTTGCTTTTGATAGGAAGCTTGTTGAGTAGTTGGTAATGCAATGCTATATTGACTTGATGTATTTGAGTTTGGTGGTGGTGGTGGTGGAGGTGGATTTGGAATGGTGCTTGTTATGGTGATGAGAGAAATCGATGTATTGATGAGTGGGTTTTGAGTGGTGGATGGTGCGATCGATATGCTTGGTCCTTGAGAGACCATGTTTTGAGATGTTTGGGGGATGGTTAATGATGTGATGGTGGTCATTTGTGTTATCGAGATGGTTGTCATCTATTGTTACGATGTCGATGACAAGATTTGGGGATTTGGTATGATGCTTTGATTGATGCTTGGTGGGTTGATTTGATTTTGTTGATTGATGTTTGGTAGAGGGGGAATCCCTAAACCAAGAGGTGGTGTGGATATTGGTGGCAATGGTGGAAGTGGTGGAAAATTGAGTGGCATACTCCCTTGGGGGAATGATGAAGATGTAGTGTAAAAGATGCCCCCTGGTCCAAATAAATCACCTTCTTCTTATGAGGTCATAGGGAGAGAGGTTTGAGGTGTTACGTGAAATGATGATGATCGGTCATTAGGATCATGAAAGGTGAGGGGGACATATGGATGTGATGGGTTTTTGGGTATGGTCTACCCCAAGATGGTGTTTTGCATCCAAATCTTGATTGTTCATGAGGGGGTGTGTTTGTAAAGCATTGATAAAGGTGCTCCCCTTATTAACAATGGGTTGAGTTGGAGAAATGGATGATGTAATTTGGGGGATGGTTTCAGTGATGTTTTGGATTGGGGGTGTAGATGATATTGGGGGTGTGGATGAGATTGGAGGCATGACCCCAAAAGATGGTTCCACAATGGTGCTCACATCGAAATCGGAAGGGAGTTTAGCCCCTTGTTTTGCTAATTCAAGCGTGTATAGTGAGGGATTGAGTCTTATCATGATGTTGATAATTCTATGATTCTTAGTATTTTGGACCATTTCAAAAATCTCATCTTGTGACATCCCAAAGGGATTATTGGTAATATCCTCCACTTGACCTTCTTCTTGAGGATTTTGTGATGATGAAGGAAAGTTAGTTAGAGGATTGCTTGATCCAATGAGATTTATTTTAGAATTGGTTTGACTTAGATCACTTGAAGTGGATGTTTCTTTGTTGGCTTCCATGTTCCTCTTGTGTTGAGATCTAGTTTGCACCATAAAATAGGGATCAATTTTCAAGAATGTGGGAGATGAATCTCTAATTCTTTGGATTGATGTAACTTTAGGTACAAAAGAGAAAATTTGGGATGTTTTAAGGATCAAAGGTGTGATGATGAAAATGTGTGAAAGATGAATGATAGGGATGATTGAACTCTTAGAAGATCTTGAGGGGATGCTAGACTTTTGGGAATTTTTGGATTCTTGGATTTTGTTTGGATTTTGATTTTGGATTTTTTGTTTTTTGGATTTTGTTTACCTTGATTTGGTTTTGGATTTTCTTTGATTTCGGATAATGAACAAATGGATCCCAAGATGTTGGATGTTATCTATGGGATAGACATGCTCACAAGATGATGATTTGACTAAATGTAGGGAGAAGGATGCATCTACCCACACTTAACCAAAAAAAATGATAATTCAACTAAGCATATGGAGAAGGATGTATCTACATATACCTAGATAAACAAGATGGTTTGATGATTTGACTAAGCACATGAAGAAGGATGCATCTACATATACCTAACCAAAGATATTTTGATTGTTTTGATTCAAGGATTTCAAGGATTTTGATTTGTTTCAAGGATTTTGATTCAATGATTTTGATTTTCCAAAAATTCTACCATGAAGGATGATTTAAATATTTTCAAGAGTTGTTGGTGAGATGATTTGGATTAATTTTTGAAAGATGGGTGAAGGTTTTTATTTTGATTTTGTGTACCTAAAAATACTCTTGCTTACAAGACCTCAGTTTTGAAGAACATACTTTACTCTAAACAAGATGCTCAAATTCTCAAAAGAGATTTGGATTTTGACAATAATAGAATGAGTACAACCTGGGATTGTTTCTTGAAGCTCTTCTATAAAATTTGAAAAGTAATCTTCATCTAAATTCATAGAGCATTGAGAGATGCTTTTGATGTTATTTTGGACTAAGAGCTTTTGATTTTGGTTTCAAGATTTTGATCTTGCGTGAAATCATTTGAGATACATGTGTGGGGTTCAGTTGTTCTTTAGCTTTGATTAGTGACTTCTTTTTACCACAAAAAATTCTTGATTAGATTTTGAAACTAGATGTCCAATGTCTTAACTTCTTCTCATCCCACAAAGTGCATTATGTGAAACTTTGATGAAATAAAGGAAAAAGTTACCTATTGTTGACTTTAGTAAGAAAATTGAGATATAAACCCAAGGGCAAGCAATAACACATGCATCTTGTCAAAAGATATTTTCTTCCTAAAGGGTTTGAAGTTTTGATGACAATATTGAATGTTTTTTTCCCAATGTTTACGAACAAGCAAAGTGTTTTGTAACCAAGAAAAAGTACAACCCTATGGATATGAAAGACTGTATTTGTTGAATCCTCACTTGGACAAGTCCAACTATGCATATTTTTAGTGAATGGTTAGATGCTTGAACCCACTGGCTCCCCTCCATGACACTCACTTATATGGGGCAGCTAAGCATCAACACCCATGAAACTCTCATGCCATACTTTCCATTTCTACTAAAAATCGTAAAAGTGTGGGACAGCTTCAGAACAACCGTTCTTGCACCAACAAATAGATCAAGGATTTTGGCCTTTTCTAAACAAGGGTTTTAATTCAGACTTTCCATTCATAGGGATTGATCCATGTGGTGAGAGACCATTTTTTCCCTTCTCGTAGGAACCAACTACATGATACTGACCTTTGTTCCAATATCCACACTTATATACCAACTGAAAATACACTTGGCTTTAGCTTGTTACCAGTTGGGTCGTTCCCTTGGGTGATTACTTTTTCCCACAAGGCATTCCCTCTAGGATAAACAAAAGTGAGTAAGCAATATCCATAACTTGATCAATCTTTGTTGCAACACAAAGAGAGAGAATGTACGCAATACCCTCCACTCACACTTGCAAGATGTGTTCAATTTTAATCCCAAAATGAAATGTGAAGGAAATTACTTTACCCAACTTAAGATCACCAAAAGGCCTTTTGATTCTAAAGATCAACGTGAGGCACAAGAGAAGCACATACATCCTTTTGATGGTATTACTTTGAGTAAGTAATTACAAAACAAGGAAGCACTTGTTCATTTTAAACCCACAAAGAAATGATTTGATTCTTTTTAAGCACCAAAGGAAATGTGAAAATTGTCTTGTTCAATTGTTAATCCTCAAACCAAATCTAGTGAGTTTGTCCTAAAGTTATTTTTAAGCCCTTTGTAGCAAAAATTTGAAATGTTCTTTTTAGAGCCCAAAAGAAATTTAGTAGGTCCTAAGCACATAAAAGATAGCAAATTAAGAGAAATTGTTAATTCTCTAAAAGTGTTCAACAAACACTATAGTGTTCAAAAACACTTGGTATCATGAGAGAGTGATGTCATCATGAGATCTCCACTAGATTTCCTTTCTTCACCTTGAAGAAGACAACCTACCAAGAAAATAGTTAGAACTGCAAAACAAATGGTCAAGAAATCAATTAATAACCCAAATGATTAGAATAAAAAAGCACATGTCATAAAAAATTGAGATTTCACTTTTTCCTTTACTCCAGCGGTGGAACCTGCATAGGTAGTGCAGTTTAAGAAATCTAGCGGTTCTATAGAGCGCCACTTGTCAGTCAACGTCATTCTATAGAAGAGACAAAGAGTGTGATTGCGTCGCTGTTTCGCCTAACTATGTAGTTTAGAATTTGAAAATTCCAGCGCATGAAAATAAAGCTAGCGGTGTAGTTTAGAATTTTGAATTCTAGGCAGGAACACCAGAGTGTCACTATTTGGAGTTTGAAGTGATGCTATATGGTGACGCTATAGTGCCAGTGGTTCTATATTGCAATGCTAGTCTGATAGTGATGCATTTCCCTGTAAACACACAAAAATAGAAAAAAGCATGAAATTTTTGATAAAAATGTGATCTAAACATGAGATTTTCCCTCCTTCTAGCACCAAATGTAGAACCCCAATCCTAATACTTGCAAAACATAATAAACAAACAAATTAGAAGATCAAAATGCAAGAAATAATCAAGATTCCCCATGAAATCCATTAGCAATATTCAAAATACGAAATAAGAATGAACATAATGAAAAAACAATGAAATCCTAATTAAACATGAAAATTATTGATCCCATGGGGGAATTGGTGCCAATTTGATGTGAAAATTGGCCCTTTCCCAACTCCTATGATGCAATGTTGATGAATGATGAAGGTTGATCCACTTTGTTGAAGATTCAATTGAGCTCCATGATGAAAAACCTGCATAACCTAGCTAAGACTTTGATAAGATTGATGAAAACGGTGATGCTTGAGGATGAAATTGAGTATAGTAAACTTGCTCAAATTGTGGATGATCGATTGAGGAGAGAAAACTCTTATTTATAAAAAGAAAAGATGGAGAAATGCCCAAAATGAAGCAATGTGGGACTAACTTTCAACCAATGGCAAGATGCCACTTGTCAAGAGATGGATGGATGAAGGATGTACACATTTTGATGAATGTGCCCATAAATTCAATTAGGTGAAATTTGAAAATAGTGAAATGACATGGAAGAGGGAAAAAGGAATGACTTATATGCCACTTGGCTCAAGGAAAAAGGACTTATAAGATGAAATAATTTTTTTGTTGGAAGGACTAAGTCCACTTGGAGGGATTTCAAATTTGGAAGAATATTCCCCTATTATGCCATGTTGAGAGAAAATAGGGATTTAATAAATTAATTAAATCTATATTCATGTGCAAGTGGAAAAAGCTAGAGGATGGGACATGGATTAGGATTAAATTAATCAAGGGTTAATTAATTTAATAAGGGATTAGATGATGTGACTATTTGATTTAGATTTATGGGTTGATTTAAATCAAAAGATGAGAAGAATGTGATTTAGAGATTAATTAAATAAAGATTTTTTATTTGTTTAATTAAATGGAATGACATTAGACTAAATCAAATAAGGTTTTAATTTATTTAATTTAATAAGATGACTTTAGAGATTTAATCAAATAAAATGAATTATTTAATTAAATAGAGATAATTAGATCAAATTGATTGATTTAATTAACAAGAGAAAATGACTTAATTAGATAAATGATTTATTTAATTAAGGGAGGTAAATTGATGAATTTAATCAAATAAGGGTATTCAATTAAATGGTTAGACTGAGGGATGATTAAGGATGAACCGATGTTAGTTAATCAGGATCAAGTGTGTAATGTCAATTAGTACATTTTGTGTGTCTACAATATTAATCTATGTTCAGTAATTAGTTAAGAATTTGGAACCGACTGTTCCTACAACCACTAGAATTCCATTCTATGACTATTTTTGCAGACAAAGTAGTGTCCTATTTTTTTGCTTAGATTTTCATTTTTTTCATGCATTTCAGCTTGGTGTAATTACCGATTGATGGTTAGCATTTATTTTATTCCTTTCTAAGCAATTTAATTTCAGCATTGTGTCTTTCTTAGCTTTAAAATGAAAATGGCTACTTTGGGTTCCTAGTGCACACACTGTGTTGACCCATTTCAAGTTCACATTCCTGGGTTGACAAGTTAAATGCAACTTCATGATGATTGAAATAGCTATTCAGGTTAGATGTCCAATCTTTGAATCGCGGTTGTAAAGGGCCAGTTGTTGAAACATTATAGGAGGCAGAAAACCACCAAAAAAAGGATGCATCGTAAGAAGAAAGAAAATTGTAAAATGAACCATGAGTGTCGATGTATGCCCCCACTTTAAAGTGGTTTCTAATACCATTACTGTGAGCAATTTCTTTAAAGTAGAAGGAGACATGAGAGTTTATTCGGAAATACCTATGCCAAGTTATATGTTTCCAAGTTGAATTATATCATGAATAAGTATGTCACAAGCGAGTCTACTTAAGGCATGCCATCCACATCCAAAGCTTGCTCAAACATGTACATGAAAGGTGATCAACTAGCTAAAAGAGACAACAACAAGTGACATACGAGGACAAGGCTATCTAACCCCTTGCCCCCACTTAGTGTAGAACAAGGATGGGCCAAAAAGTATGCTAGAGTGAAAATTAGTATCAATTAGAGGAATTAGGTGCTTCAATATGAGGAAGAGCACCAAAATCCTTAAGATATTGAATTTAATCACTTAAAGCCTTACTTTCATTAGTAGCATGACCATGAACTCTATGCTACACACAAAATGAATGTTTGTAGTGAAATTTCTTTCGTGTTGTTGGAGGGAGGGATATCAAACAATCTTGGAGGAGTCTCAACACGATACCTTCTTGATCAATAGTAGAAGATGTTCCTTTATTTTGTGAAAAAGGTATCACTTTCTTAGTACAAGATGTCATACCTATGTAAGAATCTTTAGATTGCGAGATTTTGTTCTCTCCTTGAAAGGAGGATGTAAAATCTAACGAATTCAAATCATTGGTGTTTTGTGTGATGACATTGACATTAAGTGAGGATTGCTTTGTTTCTTGCAAAGGTTAACAATCAAGACCACTAGTGTCTATTAGTTCAGGATGGACTACCCTCAAAGTCATCTTAGAGGAATCCTTTGAAATAGTGTTGATCTTAAGTGAAGGCTTGTTTGTGTCTTTCGAGGGGCAATAACCAAGATGACTAGTATTTTCTTGCATACGAGGCTCTGTAGGGACCCAAATACCTTGTTCTCTAGCATCACATGCTTTTCCACTATATCCAAGTTGTTTCATAAGCTCATAACCTCTTCCATAATTTTTTTTTCATTTCTTTTAGATTTGATGGTTGTTGATAGTTAGTTTCGTCAAAGTTTGTTGTGTAATTTGCTTTTTCTTCTAAATTGGATGAGGTGGATGCTTTCAAAGGGTCTTCCAAATTTTGTGTTGACATTACCACTTTTTTTTTCCCTTTCCAAATTCTTTGTTCATGATCTTGTATTCTCCCATGAATTTTGGTTCAAATTCTAAGGAACCCCAATCATCTTCTAATAGCTTTGTGATTTTCTCAATATGTTTTTCTTCGTCTTTTTGTTGCACGGGTTCCACTTGTTTAGTTGGTGTTAATGTTTTCAAAGGATTCTCTTTTTTTTTCTCAATGTTCAAACAATTTTTTGGGTCAGGTTCAACTTCAAGAGTGTACACTTTGTTGTGGTAAATTTATACTTCATTTTATGATGAAGAGTAGAAGGCACCCCATTCATTGCATGAATTTGTGGTCTGCCTAATAGGAGATTATATGAAAGATCGTGAGGCATAACATGGATTGGTGTTTCTAATGTGGCCTTCCTAGCTGTAATAGGCAAAGTGATCACACCAAGCGATTCTTTTCCTACATTGTCAAATCCTTTGATAGATAGAGAGTCAAGTTGAATTTTTGATTTATCCATGCCAATCCTCTCCAAAAGGGTCACACTACACACATTAAGGTTAGAGCCATTGTTGACAAGGGTTTTCTTTATCCCTTTTCTTTTATATTGAGATATTATTATGAAAGCTTCTGTCGATGCGAGGATACCGATTATGGGCTGAATCTATTATGAAATAACTTGCACAATAGAAGAATATTATATGAAATATACTACAAATACTCGATAATGACTAAGAATAACAATCCACTTCGAGGGGGAAAACATCCAAATATCTCTAATGAGAACACACTTCACAACTTGATGATGAAATAAGACTTACAACCTCTTATATATACCTATTTATGCCTAGGATATCACCTAGGCCGACTTAGACACACCTATATAAGTCTTAGACTGACCTAAACAACTAAATAACAATATACTAATGGTAATATGACTTAATAGAGAGTTAAGATAGCCACAAGCCAACTATTCATAACCCGACGTACACTAATATTAAGGGTGTAGCATGCCTCCTTATTCAAAGAAGCATTGTCCTTAATGCTAATCAAGTTTGGATTCTTTTGAATGAACTCCTCATCCTCCCATGTGGCATCTTCAACTGGTAAATTCTTCCATTGGGTGAGATACTCAGTGAGAGTTCTATTCCTCAACTTCTTTGTGCATGTTTGATGAATGCACTTTGGTTCCAAAATGATTCTTCCTTATTCATCGAGCTCTGGTAGTGTTGTTTGAGTGGGAATATTATGCCCAATTACCTTCTTCAAACAAGAAACATGAAAAACAGGTTGTATCTTTGTTGTTGGTGGCAACTCTAGCTTGTAGGCAACACTACCAATCTTTTGCATGATTTGGTATGGACCATAATACCTTGGAGACAACTTATTATTTTTTTTTTGTTGCTTTAGTGAGATTTTCTTATAAGGTTGCAATCTCAAGAAGACCCAATCCCCAACTTCAAAACTTCTTTCACTACGATGTTGGTCTTCTTGTTGTTTCATTCGATTTTGTGCCATGGCTAAATTCTCCTTGAGTCCTGAAAGTACTTGTTGTTGATGAAGCAAGTGGTCTTCTACTGCCTGAACTCTTGGTGACACCTTTATTGATGATGTGATGGAAGGAGGATGATATCCATAAAGTGCCAAAAATGGAGACATTTTTTATGAGCTATGAAAAGAAGTGTTATACCACCATTCTACAAGTGGTAGCCAATCTACCCATTGAGACTATTTCTCTGAAGTGAAAAAATGTAGATATCCTTCCAAACACTTATTAACAACCTCATTTTTCCCATCTGATTAAGGGTGGTATGAAGAGCTATGAGCCAATTGAGTACCCAAACATGAGAATAAATCTTTCCAAAAGTGACTAGTGAAGATAGGATCATGATCACTAACAATAACCTTAGATGTACCATGTAGCTTTTGGATATTCTCCAAAAAAAAATTTCCACTACACTTGTTGTAAAAGGATGTGATAATGCAGTGAAATGTGCATATTTAGTGAGGCAATCAACTACTACCATGATGACATTATGACCTTTATATTTGGGAAGCCCTGTGATGAAGTCCATGGATACCTCTTCCCAACACTGGCTAGGAATAGATAAGGTTTGCAAGAGACCTGGTGTCCTAATTGTCTCCCCTTTATTCCTTTTACAAACCAAAAATTCAACCACAAATTTTTTAACATCACCTTTTAGCCCTTCCCAAAAAAAATCTTGCTTGACTCGATGATATGTCTTCAAAAATTCTGAATGACCACCCACTGGAGACTCATGCAACTCTATGAGAATCTTGTGTTTAAGAGTGGAATTCTTGCAGAGATGCAAATTCTCTTTATGCCAAAGAGTATCTCCCTTCCAACAAAACTTATATGAACTACTACGATCACATTTTAATTGTTTGATGAGATTACTTGTCGCAACATCATTTTTCCACTCTACTTTGGGTTCCTCCACCCAATTTGATTGTAATATTGAAAGGGTACACAATAAGGCTTCATCTTTCTCATCCTTCCTTGAAATTGCATATGCTACAATATTTTCTTTCCCTTTCTTATATACAATCTCAAAGTCATATCCTAACATCTTAGTGACCCATTTTTATTGCTCTTCAGAAGATAGTCTTTGTTCCAAAAAATATTTTAGGCTATCATGATTTGTCTTAACCTTGAAGTTTCTACCCAATAGATAAGGCCTCCATTGTTTAACTGCATGGAGGATTGCTAGCATTTCCTTCTCATAAATAGGTTTTAATTGATTCTTACCCTTTAATTGACGAATCTCAAAAGCAATTGGTTGACATTCTTGCATGAGCACTGCTCCTATCCCATTTCTAGAAGCATCACATTCCACAATGAATTCCTTGGTGAAGTAAGGAGTGGAAAGTACTGGAGTTGTACACAGCCTCATCCAATCTCTCAAATGTTGTATTGGTAGACTCATTCCAATGAAAAGAATCCTTCTTCAATAGAGTGGTGAGAAGTGCTGCTATACAACCATAATTATTCATAAATATTCTATAGTACCCTATCAATCCCAAGAAACCCCTCAGTTTCTTAATGGTTTTTAGAATAGGCCATTCCATGATAGCCTTAATTTTTTTAGGGTCCACCTTTACTCCTTCATGTGAAACTATGTGTCCCAAATACTCCACCTCCTTAAGACCAAAAGCACACTTGGATGGCTTAGCATAGAGTTTATGATCTTCAAGTATTTGTAATGCTTGATCCACATGTTGCAAATTTTCTTCCCATGTCTTGTTATAAATCAATATATCATCAAAGAATACTAACACAAAGTTTCTCAAGAACTTCTTAAAAATGGAATTCATCAAACTTTGGAATGTAGATGGTGCATTGGTAAGACCAAATGGAATCACTAAAAATTAATAATGAACCTCATGAGTTTGAAATGTTGTCTTACAAATATCTTCCTCCTTAATCTGAATTTGGTGATAACCAGATCTAAGATCTAACTTGGTAAAATGCATAGCTCCATTCAATTCATCTAGCAAATCATCAATGATCAGAATAGGAAAATTATCTTTAATGGTGTACATGTTGAGCACTCTATAATCTAGACACATGCACCAAGTATCATCCTTCTCATGTACCATCACCATAGGTGAGGAGTAAGCACTTTGGATATGCCTAATAATTCTTGCCTCTAGCATCTCAACAATTTTTTTTATCTCACTCTTTTGTATGTGGATACCTGTAAGGCCTAATGTTCGATGGTTGGCTCTCTGGAACTAACTGTATGGCATGATCATGATCCTTCTTAGGAGGAAGTCCTTTAGGCATATCTCCAAGAACAACTGAGTGACAATCAATTATAGCTTGCAAATTTGGATGAGTAGGAGCATTAGACTGAGAGACTTCTAATGAACATAGCTGGGCCAAAAAACCATCCACTCCTTTCTTAGAAATTTTTTGCATTTGATGAGAGCCTACCATTTGCGGGGATTTTTCCTTCAAACCCCTTAGCTCTACTACCCTTCCTTCTGATTGAAATCTCATGAATAGTTCTTGGAAGTTCATTTCAATCGTTCCCAATGTAGTAAGTTATTGTACTACCAAAATAATATTTTTTGCACCATGGATATCACATACATTAGGGTATCAAGTTGATAATATCCCATGGATAATTTAATGCTATGAAACTTCCATGAATAACTAACTGTACAACCATCTTCAATCAAAACCTAAAACTCTAGAGTTGGATATATAAAACAATTTAGACAAGTAGCTAAATTTTTGTTGATGAAATTATGAGTATTACCTGAGTCGATCAACATTGTTACCTTTTGCTTCTTTAAGAACCCCACCACCTTGAGAGTTTGTGGAGCACTAAAACCTGAGAGTGCATGACAAGAAATGATTAGTTGAGAATTATGTGATCCCTCATTTGACTCCCTTTCATCCTCTAGTATGGGTTCCTCCTCTTCTTCCTCACTTGAACCTTCAATATAGAACAATTTATTTTCACTGCATTTATGTTCTCAACTATATTTGCTATCACAATTGAAACAAAAACCTTTTGCTCTTTTCTCCTCAATTTTTTGTGGATTCAACCTATTAGGTTGTGTTGAATATCCTTTCTCTCTTGTCACATTAGCCCCTTGTTTCTTAGGAATCAAATACTTCTCCTCTACCCTGCGTGCTAAGATAAAAGACTCATTTATGGAGCTAGGGATAAACATGCGTAAATCATGTTAAATGTGATCCTTGAGACCCCCCAAGAATAAATCATTCAAGTTTTCCTCTGTAATTGTATCCACTCTTAAGGATAGATTTTGGAATTGCCGAATATAATCCTTAACTAATCTTGTTTGTTGAAGTTTAGCTAGCTGGCTGAAGAAGTTGTTTGTCACACTATTGCTATATTGTGCTTGGAGTTCCTCCATAAAAATTGACCATGAGATGGTGAGCCCCTTTTTCCTTCGATGAGTGAAAAGCCAATGATACCAAATGAATTGATCTAGTTCTAGATATAGGGAAGCCATCGTGACGTTTTGTCCATTTGGGATTTGGTGTACTTCAAAAAAATTCTCCATTTGGTTTATCCATGTTAGAGGATCCTTGCCATCAAACTTGTGCATATCCATATTTGGAAATAAATTCCTAGATCCCATAGGAGTACTAAAGCTTGTGTCAATGTTAGCTGACCTAGAATTTTCACCTTGGTTGCTTGAGAACTCCTTTCTTGGTTCAACCATGTAGGTGCTTAACATGTTTCGTATGTCCGATATATCTCCTCTTAGGTCACACATATCCATCTTCATTGAGTAAATGTCTTCCTTGACCTTACTTATTTTCTCATTAGTAGTAATATCCTCTATTGTTAACCCATCCTTATCAGGAGTCTTCCCCGAAGTGACAACATTCTTTTTGCCACTTATTGTAAGCCCTGTCATGATGGGAACCACTAATTTTGAAATAAATCACATAAATGAAACATAAATTATCTAAATTTTTTATTGTAACTTAATAGGGCCATAATAACTCTCACGTAGAAAAATCTCCAAGAAATAAGCAGATTTGCAGCGTGGAAAGTGATAATTGTGAAAAATTTAATTTTTCAATAACTTACTTATTTCTACTCCAATTCCTCCAAATGTTTTACTGTAATCTCCTTTAGTATCTATTCAAAAACCCAATAAAAATGAGACTCCAATTTGACAATATGTGTGAGATATGCAGACTCCAAACAAAATTGTGTAGAAACCCTAATTCTATAATAATTCTCTTAATTCTACTCCAATTCTTCTGAAATCTAGATTGTAGCTTCTTTAATATGTTCTTCAAAAACCATTTAAAAATAAAAAATAAAAAATACTAAAATTTGAAAGATATGTTCTTCCCAAAATCGCCTCCAAAATTGAGAAAAAACTTTGCCTCTACGGTGCCAAAATCATGCTCTAATACCAATTGTTATGAAATAACTTGCACAATAGAAGAATATGATATGAAATATGCTGCAAATAATTGATAATGACTAAGAATAACAAGACAATTCAATGGGGAAAACCTCCAAATATCTCTAATGAGAACACACTTCACAACTTGATGATGAAATAAGACTCACAACCTCCTATATATACCTATTTATGCCTAGGATATCACCTAGGCTGAATTAGACACACCTATATAAGTCTTAGGCTGACCTAAACAACTAAATAACAATATACTAATGATAATATGACTTAATAGAGAGTTGAGATAGCCACAAGCCAACTATTCATAACCCGATGTACACTAATATTAAGGGCGTAGCAGAATCACGCTTGATCCATGAAGAATTGAAACATAATGAAGCAACAAATACTTGAATCTCAACAAGATCAGTCAATCAAAATTGAAAGTAAACATTTTATAAAAAAACCTAACATGCTAATCTTATGAAATATTTAAAGAAAACATCTACTCTAATCCATTTAAATTTATCCTAGTATTGAGGAATTGGTGTCACGTTGATGTGGATCGATGACACTTTCCCAATCCGATAATAGCAATTTTGACTCAATCAATTATATGGAAGAGAATCGATGAAACCATGGTGTTTAATGTATGAAAAACCTAAATTAAGCTAAAATGAATATGATGCAAGCTAAGTTACCATGATTTTATGCTATAAATGATCTGATTACGCAATTGCTAAGCTAATCTAAGCTAATTTAAGCTAAAAGATGTTAAAAGATGAAAACCCTAATTTATTTACAAGTTAAGATGGATGCATGGAAGCCATTAATGAAAGCTTGAAGCTATTATGCAACTAAAAAAAACTAAAAAATAAGCTAAATGTGTGCAAATTGAGAGTATGGATGTGAGTAAATTCAACAACATGAATTTGCAATATAAGATGGATCCATTTGTCTCCAAATAGTGATCTATTTAAAGGAGAGCAAAGGAGGAATTAATGGTTGAGATCAAAAAGCTTAATCAATGGTTTAGGATGAAAGAGGTGAGAGGCATGGATCATAGATTCTCATCAATAGATGAAAATGCAAGATGAAGATTAATCAAAGGCTCACAATTACCTCAAACAAACACACTTTTGAACTACTCACATAGGTCAAAGGTAACTTGCTAGAAAGGTAAGAGGGTTAACTTGCTTTTGAAGATAAGTGAGTTGATTGGAGGAAAGAGAATATTCCTTTATGGTGAGGAAAAAGATGATTTTACAAATTAAAACAATGTTTTAATTATGCAAAAAGGACAAATAATATTCCATGGGAATATTGCCTTTGATTAGAGGAATATTCATTTAATTTCTAATTAAACAAGGTTTAATTTATGTAATTAGGGAATTAGAAGAATTAGATGATATTTATTAAATTAGATGATTTAATAAATAGAGGAGGGGTGAAATGCTATTTAATTAAATAAGATAGGGTTATTTAATTAAATAAGATGACTTAGGAGATTAAATTAAATATTTTTTATTTATTTAATTTAATTAGATGAAGTGTTGATGCGAAAAGAGGTGAATTAACTCAATTTAATTAATTAGGCCAAATAGACGAAAATGATGCAATTAATTAATTAGCTAGGCTAATTGAATCAATTAAGTGAAAAGAGGATGGATAAAGAGGAAATAATGTTAATAAATCTGATTAGAGTGTATGAGATTGATCAAGACATTTTTCAGTGTCTAAATTTTGCCCCTCTTTGAAGCAATGTACCTATTGCTTCGATTCAAAGAACAACGCTTTTTGGATCAAAATGCTGCTTAAATCAAAAATAAAAAGTTTTCTAATTTTTTAGATGCCCCAATGGAAGGATAAAATAAACTCCCTGCCCCCTCGAGAAATTCGGTGGAAATTTCAAATTTTGGATTGATTTCTCAAAAAAGGTTGAAAAGTTGGTCGAAGGGTCCAAAAAGGTTTCGAGATATAAGAATAATGCCAAAAATGCAAAAAATGATGCAAAATTTGGGCCAGATTGGTAAAATTGGTGAAAATGATGATAAACCCCATTAAAAAGGTTAAATTAGTGAAAAAAACCCTAATTTTCTAGCTTAAATAGGCTAAGAGGGGTCATTTTCAATTCATTTGTGCATTCATACTTAATAAATTCTTGCAAATTGAGCCGTGACCCTTCGACGAAATGGCATGTTGGGAGCTTCCTCGACACATCTCTGATCGAGTTCATGAGTTCCAGTGGCTTCCAAGCGTAGGACCACTGATATGTGATTCGAAACCTAATTTGAAATTTGAAATTTTGATGCATTTATTAGGCGTTTAAATTTAGAATTTGGTGGTGTCACTATATAGCGATGCCCAAACTTCAATCGGTGATGCCCAAATGATATATAGTGATGCATATGTATGGTGCGATGCTTTTCTAGATTTGAATTTAGGGTTCCAAATTTCAAATGGCGATGCGTATGTATCTGGCGATGCACTTGCCGATTTGAAAGTTAGGGTTAGGTAAGGCCAAATTCTAAATAGTGATGCCATCTTGTATGGCGATGCATTTGTCAAATTGAATTTTGAATATAGTGACACATTTGTAAACAATGACACATTTGTAATTTTTGAGCCGAAAATTCCAAATAACTTCAAATTTTGATGATTTTCTGACACTGTGGGCTTCATGGATGCAGGAGAGTTTCCCACCATTGATGTCCAGAGAGCATAGGCCCACCGTACTGGAGAGATTGGGTGATCTTTCAGAGTTGCGCCAAGAGCACTTGGGAGAGATTGGATTATGGTACATTAAACATACGCACTTGTGATCATGACACATTTTTCCATGATGATGATGTTATGCAAGAGATGGCACAACAAGAATTCTTCTTTCCACCTTCTGATGGGAGAGGCGACAGTGACCTTGGAGGATGTGTGGCGGATATTGTGGTAGCCTATCCATGGTGATCACGTGATTTACAATCCTGATGTCGAATTTGATGTCTGCTTAGAGGTGATGGATATGGACCAGATTGTATTGGTCACCCCTTAGATAGATTTAGAGACATACAAAGGTTAGGTGTGGACCTTCAGATTGATTATTGCAGCCATCATTTTAGGTTTGGTGGCTCTGGATAGACGAGATTGATTCTTCAGTCCAGGTTGGGGCTTGGCTTGGTAGAGGATGCTATATCGAAGGACTCTTTTTGTGTGGGGGCCCATGATGCTAGCCTCATTGTACCATGATTTGCATGATTTCATGTATTGTGACGAGAGCGCCATTGGTGCAGGTGGTACACTCCTTCATATCTGGGCATGGGAGCACATTGTAGTGTTTCGGCCGATTGTGCAGATAGTGGACATGGATCCAGATGATCTTGTCATTTGGAGATACTGAGGTTCCATCACTCTCAGGCACACAGGATAGATTGGGCTCCCATACTAGCAATGGGTGATAGATAATATGATTGTGTTCTGGTGGCAACCATGGCTTCAGATGCCACCATGGTTCAATGATATATGTAGTAGTTATACTTTTCTAGGTAGACTCGATACATGCAAGGTTGTGGGAACATAATGATTGAGTGGTACCTTCTGGATATAGTAGCCAAATAGTTTGGTGATGTCCAGGACAAGCCCGATGATGGCTACAAAGCTATTTTTGCATGACTAGCTAGAGAGGTTCCCACCTGGGGACCGATGACTCTGACACCAGAGGTCGTTGAGATTTTCACCAATTGGTTGCCAAACCTTGGGCATATGATTAGGGTCATCCCATTGCACAAACTAATCTTGCGTACAATGCATGGTTTGTCCCTCCGAGGTGACTTATAGATCTTGTAGGGGCTTCTTGTAGAGGGAGACCGTGATGTAGAGTAGTTAGGGGCAGATGACAGGGAGGCTAGGATGGCTAGGGTGGATAGGTTTTGGAGGCTCCTCTAGTGGGACAACAACCTCCTTAGTAGCCTCCAATAGTGCAGTAGCAGCCAGTGCCACCACTACCATCAGATGCTAGAGATACGCAAATACAATAGGTGCAGGTTTTAATAGGTGATTGGGACCAGGCTCACCAATATATTTTGGTTTTGACTGCTGAGCGAGACGAAGCTTGACAATAGGTGGTTGTAGTTATAGCTGAGAGGGATACTACATTATAGAGAGTTCATACTGTTATAGGTGAGAGAAACCAGGAGGTGGCTTGATGTCAGCAGATTGAGAGCCTTATGACATCCAGCCACGGTCGAGCAGTTTCAACGTGACTATATATAGAGGCTTTTATGGAGGATGCATATTGTAGGAAACATTATCACATGGATGTTCCAATAGCTCTTTGACAACCTGATTTTTCATAGTGGAGTGATGCATGTCCCCAAGCAGAGGATCTACCTAAGTGGTCGGTTGGAGAGGGTAGCAACCACTGGGGCTAGCTCTTTTTTGATATATAGACACTTTTTGTTTTTTCCCCACTCTTTATACTAATATGCATTCATGGGCTTCTTTTTGATAGCCTTGTGGATATTGTACTTATGATCAATGTACATACACTAATCAATATTTTGTACCATGACACATTTTTTGATATATATACGATACAGATACAAATGATTCATGCTTATGATGTGTTCATTTTATTTCATGACAGATGATGTATGAATGCTTATATATGATCATGTAAGGATGCACTTACCTTTATTCCTATGTGATATGTGATGCTATGGATGGATGCAATGTTATGTTCTTTTTCATTATTTTTTCACGCTATGATATGGATAGTTAATTATGATATGTAGATGTTATGGATGCAAATGATGTGGATGCATTTCTTTTTGTATATTTTCTATGCATGTTATGATGATGATGATGTATGCATATGGATGTATGGATGCAAATACTTTTGATATGCAACGATTTAAGATGATTAGAATAACAAATCTATAATTTAAATGATAATGTAAAATGTAATATATGATATGTAAATGATTATGAGATGGATGCTTTATGATGATGTATGCTATGATTATGAGATGCATGTATGTTGATAGTTTGTGGATGCAAGATGGATGCATTGATGATATTTTTGGGTTGATGTCATGATACCAGGTTAGCATAGAGAGAAGATAGAAGAAGAAAGAATGAATAACCATTGCTGATGATGATTGCTTCAAAAGATTAAACAAGTTCATGATCCATCGAGACTTTATTAGAGATGGCGACAAGATAATGCAAAAGAATGCAGGATGGGATGCTCACACTTTGGGATTGGGATTTTCTATCGTTCCTTATTGTTTGATATAACACATAGATACGATGCATCAAGGTATTGATAACCAGGATGATGTTGTATCTAGTGTAATGGACTTTGACTCGATAAGTAGATAGGATAGTTCCTATTCACACCCTGACATATGTAAATGTTGTTGGAATGAAAGTTAGAAGCTTATAACATATTATACCAGAGCATACACAATAGTCAACAACATACCCCAAACAACCTTCCTACACACAACTAAGCAAGTATGCACCAATATTATTTTACAAGAGTATCCACAAGCACAACAAATGAAAGATAATGATCAATGCCCCATTCCTTTCTCTGTAAATCATTTTTTAGATAAACATCATCGAAAGGTCCTCAGAATGGGTCATTAAGATAAATCATAAGAAAGGATCAAAGATAAACAGTCAATGTTCTCTATAGCTCCTGCCTAGTTTAAGTTTAGCTAAAGTGATATCTGATGCCGATGTCCATCACAAGTAGGATACATCCTAGGACATGTTGATCAGAGTGTTGTTTGACGTTGGGATGATGATGATAAGATGAGATATTTCTATAAACTTCACTGATGTATTTACATATGATTTAGACTCTATATTTTGACTTTTGGGTTCACACTTTACAACTTGTTATACGTGCTTCCTACTTGTTTCACCAAAGGGTGAAGGTGACGATCGTTTATTATGGGTGAAAGTTTTTTTCTGGTGAAGGTGAGATGGGATGGATGGAGTTTTAGATTTTCCTAAATATTTGAATGTTTTTGATATTTTTAAAATGTTTTGAGGTTGTTTTTGGTTTTTTTGAAAGTTTATGTGAATGTTTAGGATTTTTAGATTTTCTGAGGCTATTTAGGGTTTTCTAAATATTTGAGGATTTTTAGGTCTTTTAAATATTTTCTATTATTTTTGGATTTCCAATTTTCAATTTTTTTTTTGTTTTCTAAAATATTTGGATGTTTTTGGTTTTTGAAAGTTATTTGGATGTTTTAGGGTTTTTTGAGAGAATATCTAGATGTTTTTAGATTTTTCAAGATATTTCCAAATGTTTAGGGGGGTTTTTGAATTTTTGAGTTTTGACCAAGAACCTAACCTAAGGACCTATCCTAGGGGCCTCGAGGGCTGATCAAAGATTAGCCTTGCCTACATTATACACACAAAGACCGAATAGTTCGATGGACTCGACTGATTTACAGGACATAGATATGAATAGACGAGAGATGACAACTAATTACAATGGACTTACCTACATCAATGATGGCCTTACCTACACTAAAGCTCAAAGATGACATAGTTCAACGAGGAGACATTGATTTTTGGATTTTTTTATGTTTGACCTTTTTAGGGATTTTGATGTTTTTTGGATGTTTTTGATTTTCTAGATAAGATTTTATGAATTTTTTTAGTGTTTTCTAGATAAGATGTCCCATGACCTCAAGATATACAAGAACTCGATTTTGACACATAATGAAATTCCCCCAGTATGATATGTTAGCCTACTTCGATACAGGAAGGACAAAATGACCTTCGTAATATGCCAAGTAGTGCCAAGGAGTTCATGATACCTTATAGTGACAAGCCATGATAAGGATGCGCATAGCCTAGGATGAATGGCGATGCCAAGAATGATAGGTCAAAAGAGCCAAAGAATAAATGGAGATACATTATTTATTTGAGGTGCCTGTTTGCCAGTTTTTCACCAAGCTACTTGCTCAAAGCGCCATCGAAGTGGTTTTCACTAGAGGATGATTTTTTTCTTTACTTTTTTAATCCTTTTTGTCATTTTTTTGGATTTTGATTATTTTTTATTTTTTTGTATTTTTTGATTTATACCCTTCATGTTTAGGCATAATTTTTTTTGAGATGCAAGCTATTGATTCGCTCTTGCAAGGTTTCACCTTCAGGGTTGACAATTGGTATACTCTTGATCCATAGCTTGTTGTGATGACAAAGGGACCCAACCAGTTAGGCTCAAACTTTCCTTTGGTGTCTTGATCTAGAAGGTTCTTCTAATTTTTCTTTAAGACGAGATCACCTACCTGGAATGAACGACATTTGATTCTGTTGTTATAGCTTCATTTCAGTCAGTTTTGATACAATTGTAAGTGATTAAGGGTGTCAAGACGATGTTCATCCAAGAATTCCAACTCATTTAGTCGAGGCACTTTATACTTTTCTTCAGTTATCAAATTCTTTAGTGACACTCGCAATGATGAGATCTCAACCTGAATAGGTAAGATGGCTTCTGATCCATAGACCAGGGAAAAAGGGGTTGCTCCTATAGGTGTGCAAATACTAGTTCAATAAGCCCAAAGAGTGGGATTTAGCTGCAGATGGCAGTCACGACTAGCTTCGTTAACTATTTTCTTTAGGATTCTCAAGATAGTTTTATTTGTTGCTTCTACTTGGTCATTGCCTTGGGGATAGAATGGTGTAGAGAATTAGTGTTGGATATTGAATTTTTGGCATAACTCTTTCACATCTTGATTTTTGAATGGGGTTCCATTGTTTGAGATGAGGGTTTGTGGTACACCATAATGACAAATCAGGTAATTTAGGATAAAATTGGCTATTTGCTTTCCTATTATGTAGTTCATACCCCATGTTGTTGACACTAGATGCATTTTCACACATATTGATCAAATTCTTTCTCCATGGTTGGCCAATAGTACCCCATCCTCAACAATTTCTTAACTAAGGTCATACCGCTAGAATGGGACCCACATATACCATCGTGCACTTTTGTTAAGGTATTTAAGGATTCCTATTGGTTAAGACATCATAATAATGTCCCTTAGATGCTTCGATGGTAAAGGGTATCACCTAGGATCACGAATCGAGATGTCTTTTTGACAAAGGTTTTTTTAAGTTTTGGGGTGATGTTTGATAGAAGGGTTCCTCTGTTAGGGTAAGTAAAGATGTCATGGTACCAAGGGGATCTAGGACCAACAATGACACACACGAATTCAGATTTAGGGATTTCAAAAGTCAATATGAGAAGTTGTTCTACCAAGAATTTAGATTGAAAAATGTTGTTCAACATGTCTAGTAGTGATCCAATTGTTGTCATGGTGTCTATTGCTCTATTGTTCATGTGAGGAATCTGCTCAAAATTTATGTCTATAAAGAGATCTTTGAGATTATCTAGCATCTTTTTGTAAGGAGTGAGCTTGTCATCTTTGGTTTGATAGTCATCATTAACTTGGTTGATAACTAGTTGTGAGTATCCATAGACTTTCATCTCTTGTATCTTCCACTCAACTGCTCTCCTGAGACATATGATCAAGGCTTCATACTCAACAATGTTATTGGTACATGGGAATCATATCCTGTAAGATTTTGGGATGCAATCACCTTGGGGGGTGATGAAAATAATGCTTGCTCTTGATCCATGTTAGGTGAATGATCCATCAAAGTACATATTCCATTGAGCTATTAGATTAATAAGGAACACTGATTCGTTAGGGAAATCAAATATTAAAGGGTTCTCATCATAGATGGGTGCTTCTACTAGCTGGTCCACGATCACTTGTCCTTTGATTTCCTTGTGCTCCACATAATCTATGTCAAACTCTATCAAGATCATTACCCATTTAGCCAGCCGTCCTGTGAGGGTTTCTTTGGATAACAAATATTTTAATGGATCAATCTTTGTGATGAGCTTGATTTGATGTGACAAAATGTAATGCCTAAAATTTTTTGAAGCAAAAACTACTACTAGGCATGCTTTCTAAATGGGTGAATAGTTCATCTCATAGCCTACCAAGGTTCTATTGATGTAGTATATGACTCTTTCCTTTCCATTTTCATCATGTTGTGCTAAAAGAGCTCCAAGTGCTACTGATGTTGCTAAGATGTATAGGATCAGTGGATTGTTTGGTATTGGCAGTGTATATACCTAAAAATGGTCACATTGTAATAAGTCTGGTAATTAATTAAATACAAGTTATTTAGTTAAATCTCTAATTTTTTTTATTTATTTTTTTAGACTGCATGAATCGGGTAGCACGACCCCATATAAACTGTAGTGCGCCTAGTAAACTTTTTAACATGACCGGCAACGCTGGCGCAACACGCCCTCTGGTACCATGGGGGTGGGGGAGACTAGACCTCATGACCAACCTCCTGCAACAGGAAAGATTTAGCCAACCGAGCTAGGGCCCCAACCCCAGTTAAATCTCTAATTCAATCTACATATAAATAAATTTAATTATTTATTTATATTATTCATTTTCTAATTCTTCTATCTTAATTAAATAAGTTTAATTACTTATTTAATTTAATCACTTTTCCAATTCTTCTTAATTAAATTAAATAAGCTTTACAATTTATTTAATTTAATTATCACATTGCTTTATTTTGAATAAAGTAAATATTCTTCCTTTTTCCAAAATCATGAAATCATCTTTAAATCTTCTAAAAAATCACATTGCTTTATTTTAAATAAAGTAAATATTCTTCTTTTTTCCAAAATCATGAAATCATCTTTAAAATCTTCTAAAAATCCATCTCACACATAATTAAATATTTTTCAATATTTAATTAGAAACTTTCAAAACCATATGTCACATGAAATTAAATAATTTTATTATTTAATTAATGAATTATCTTCAACTACAAAACCAACTCATAACTAAACCTGACAAATGGAAAGTTTCCTTCATTTTTGAGTGAAAGGTTTTGTGGAAAGGAAACATCTTCCTTCTTTTTCTCTAGCTTCCATCTTTCTCTCCAACTTCTCCATCTCTTACCGTTCATCTTACTAGACTGAATCTCAACCATTGATCTTTGCTAACTAAGCTTTTGTCTTCAAAAACTCTATAAATCTAACCTTTAATAGGCCATTTGGATCGAATTCTTCTAGCATCCTCACTCTGTCAAAATTAGTCTTCAATCTTCCATCCATCTTCATTTATCACCTTCGTCATATCGTTATGTTGTAGAATTGAGCAACCAAAATTGTTCAAACAATCAACCTTCAAAATTTTGCATTCTTATGCAGGTGGAGAAGAGCCATGGAGATCAATCAACTCTAGTTTGAAAATTGGTTTGCATGTCTTTCATTTATTTACATTTTCATTCTAGTTTGTGCTTCATGTTGTTTGATAGGATTTAATTAGTTTATTATTTTCAACACATATAAACCTTTGGATTTTTCCCTATCTACATTTTGGCACCCACTGTGGGGCGTTGCCCCATTTTTAACATCTACTTGCAAGTTTTCTAACAGGATTTCACATTCTAAAATTCAGCTTTCTGATGAAATTATCGTTTTAGCGCATCTGGGGGTTTCTGTAGCTCATCGAGGGCTTTTAAGGGTGCTTTTGCAGGTCTTTCGATGCATTCAGAACTGTTTCGGTGCATTTGGGGAACAAAACAATGCTTATAAGGAACATAATGGTGCATATACTCCGTCCATTTCATTAAAATTTTTGTAAAAAAATAAATAATTTTTTTTTAGCTCATTTAAGGTTTTTTGTAGCACATATGGGACTTTTTTTAGCATATCTAGCACTGTTTTAGCACATATGAGGTCTATTTTAGCACATATGGTCTCTGTTTCAGCACTTTTAGGGTAAATCTTAAAATGGCCATATCTTGGTCATATTTTGGTCTTTTTCGGAGCTTTGTTTTTTGAAATGGGGTAGAATTTCATAATCTATCCAATGGTGTAGGTGTTTATCAACTTTGACAGAGTTAAATTTCTCAAATTCTCATATATTCTTCAACGCATATGACTTTTATTCTAGCACATTTGTAATTTGTTCCTTTTCGTCTTGGTGACTTGTCGGTGAATCATAAGGAGCTGAAAAAGTATTGGGATCAATCACAATAACAATTTGGAAAGTGAATAATTAGGTGCACACCTTCCATTTTTAATCTCTTAATCTTGTTTGTCACACATTTCAATTTGGGGCATAAAATCAAATCTTGTTTGATCACATCATTGAAATTGGCTTAAAACGAATTTTGTCTTAAATCACACTTCAAAAATTGGGTCTAAAATTAATCATTGTCTTCCATCACATCTTGATTTGGGGTTAAAAATAACAAGTGCTTGAATTTTTTTACACACATTTCCTTTCTATGGGTCAATTAATAACTGTAATTGTGAATCAAGTGCTTGTGTGATCACAAACACCTCACTTGGTTTGATTTTGTCAAACCCTTCATAGGAGGCCTTCTAGGGGATTTCATCACCCTTGGGGACGACCTCAATCGAAGTGTGAATCGAAAGACACACTTGTTTGGGAGTTAAAATCTTATCACTCTGAGCTAAGCCCCAAAGAACTTTATACCTTTGGGAAGTGAAGGTGAAGGGTGGGTTACCCCTTTCTCCCAGCTTATTGGTAGGATTTTTCTTTCAAATCATTCCTTATTCAACCTTGTGTAGACTAGCTTGATACCTAATTTTCCATACCCCACTTGACTAGTCATAGGGCTTATTGATGTGTCTTACATTGTGTGATTGTTTAATAATCATCATTGCATTCTTCAAATTTCAAAATTCAAACTTGCTTATGTGTCATGCATGAGTGAGTTATGTGTGTACATGTGTGGTCATTCATTTAAACATTTCCAAATCAAGCTAAACACCAAACACATAAAGACAAGAAACTCTACACCTTCTTCCAACACATTCATTTCCAATCACTTTCATCCTAATCACTCTTCTTAGTCACATCCTATCCATTTCATCCTAATCATTCCACATCATCACCATCACCAACCTAGTCCTAGTCACCACTTGTCAAAATGGTCCTAATCATAAACAAGCTCAATCCTAATCATAAGCCCAAGGTCATACTCCAAGGAGGCTATCCCTCTAGTCCAAATCATGAGACAAAACATAAGCCCAAGATCATAATTCAAGGAGGCCCTCTCCCTAATGCAAATAATGAAATAAAACCAAAACCTAAAATCATACTTCGTGGGGCTCCTCCTACCACCTCTAATGATGAAATGAACTATGTTGCACACTTTGAGGAACAAATCGATGTGCAAGAGCTTACACACATGTGTGACACCAGGACCACATTCAAACACAAAGAGCTAGCATCCCAACTTCACAACCTCCTTCGAACACTTCACCGAATACCCCAGCCCCTAGACCACCAAATCATACAAAGCCTTCAAACCATCTTCCAAGATTTTCAACAAATTAAATCACCTCAAATCCAACACCACCTAGCTCAATCCAATCAATTCATGGCCACTTGTCAAATTCAACAACCACAACATCATCCCCTATCCATTCATTATCAACCAATGCCACCTCAACCTAATGTGCCACCTCCTTCCACCTAATACCAATCTAATACATCCACTTCTTCGCATGTCAATGCCACATCAACCTATCAAGCCACATCATGACAAACACATGTGAATTTAAGTTCTACATTGCAAAAAGTTCAAACTTCTTCATGTTCTAATGCAACCATTGACAAGGGGAACACTAATCTATGTCATTCACCCTCTAAGCATATCATACCACTATCCAATCAAAAGCCTATCCATAACCCACCACGTCTGAGTCCTAATTCATTGGCCTCTTTACTTTCTAAATCAAATCAATGCCCTGAATTTAGATATATAAAAAATAAATTGATGGCATTACCTAAATCCATCCATCCACCTATAAAGGATGTGACCCAAGGGCTACAAGCAAGGAATCAATTATCGCCATGTCATTCAACACATATACTTGAACATACAAAAGAGTCCTCAAATGTCATGCCAAGTCCTTCAAGTCAACCATGTCATCCACAACCCCTTGAGCGAATTCAAGAGTCTCCCGTCGTAAGTCCAAGTCACCCTCTTTCATGCTCCTATGTTGTTGACCATCAAGAACATGTCAAGTCTCTCCATGAGAAATCCCCTTCCACTTCCATTCAAGCAACCCAAGAGTTATATCAAGAGCCTACTCCCAAGCATGTGGAAACATCAAGCCCTAGTCCTAATCAAGATCAAATCATTTTCATCCAACCTATCCATAATCTATATCATTTTTATGATCAAGATGATATCCATAATGATGAAGAGCCTATCCATGAGCAACTTGATCCTATACCCATCCATGAGAACTATATCCCAAATGCACCTCCACCTAGTCCTATCCATGATCCATCAACATCCGCTTCCCATGATGTGATAAGTTCCCCCCAAGCCCACATACAAGATCAAATAAACACCTTGGATCTAAGTGAACACAATGATAATCAAGATCTTAATGATCCTCCATCACCCAATATCAACCCCATTGTAAGTCCTCCATCATATCCTATTGGTCTTTCTACCCTCATTCATGAATGTTCCTCCTTAGAACAACAAAAACCATTATCTTCTCTTGGTTCATTTTCTCCATCCAATAAGGAACTTGTGTCTAGTGTTCCACCTACACCTAGTCTCATTGTCCATTGCACACTCCAAAACATGAACCACCAATGTAAAGGTCTAGACCTTAATGAACAAGGTATTTTGGATCCCATCCATGTCAAAGTCCCTCCACACTCTCATGGCCTTGGACATACACCCAAAGGACAAAAACCTAAAGATGTTGGTAATTCCTCCATGCATCCCAAGTCCACCTCTGTCCATCATAAAGCCTATCGTATCCCTAAAATATATGTTGTTATCTCTCCTCCATCATCCTACAAATGTCAAAAGCATGTGACCATACACCTTCCACCATAAAATTTTCCACCATTACTTCCAACTCCTAATATCCCTCCATCCACTTTACCACCATTACTCCCAACACCTAATATTCCTACCATTCAATCCTCTTATCCATTTATCTATAAATCTTCTAAAAATCCTAATCATGACCAATCAATAAATACATTGTCTAAACATGAAGCTTCCACTCATTCCACCATACCCATGGGATTCAAAAGAAAAAAAATCAATGCATCTACACATAAAGTCAAAAATTCTAAAGGTCCTCATGCCTTAGGACATCATTACAAAAATTCAAAGCAAAATACATCACAAAAGTTATATAAGCCCATACCTCCAAAAGAAAAGTCTAAGAAAAAAATGGTTTGGGTACCTAAAGAAAAAGAAAGCAAGTCAAATGAGGCATCCACATCACAAAAATCCCAACCATCCCCTTCAATCCAAGCCACACATTCCATTCAAAAGTCTCAAATTCCTAAAACCCACAAGCAAAATAAAAATCATAAAAAATACTAAGTCTATGTGGGTACCAAAAGCACTACATCCTCCACCTCCTAAGAAAACATCTACATTGTTTCCTACACCTAATCCACATCAAAAGCTTCAACATTTATCACAGTGTGTGCAACCATTGGTCATGGTTCCCTTCCATTTCACAACAATCCCACATACCTCCATTTCAACTACTATCCTACATATCTTCCTAATCACCTTCCTATGGTCCATGCTTTTTAATAAACCTTTCATAATGTTCCATCTACCTACTCCATCCCTTTCATATCATTCCTTACCAACATCTATGAGCATAATGACATTTGACATGGTTCATGCAATGACATCCATCTCTAGCGGGACTGTCACCTTTCATTCAACTAGACACTTGAGTCCCTCCTATCCAAAAAGTCAAAAAGAAAATTCAAAAAACAAAAAAACAAAAAAATAAAAAAAAATAAAGGTAAAGAGAAATCCCTTCGTCCAATGGTGAAAACCTGGTAAAACAAGCGCCCTAGATAAGTACCATGATGAAATCCTAGAAAACAGGCATCATGTGTAAGTTGATCTTCTATGTCACTTACACTTGGGGGCACAATGTCTTATCTATCCAGCCTATCATTTTCATGTCTTGTCATTTCCATCCTACCTACCATCTTTAGCCATCATACATACCTATCATATTAAGTCCACTTGTCCACCATTCTCCTTTTGATCTTGATGAAGATATGGGGGCAAAGGTTGAAACATGTTTTGGGTATCTCTTGACATATCTCATCTTTCCAAACGAGCCTATCATTATCCTATTGTCATAAGCTTTGTCATGAAAAATCCCAAGTATTGTACCTAGAATGGGGCGTGTTATTCCTAGGTTACATAGTCTTTGGAGATCACATCCTTGCTCTCTTATGATGCATACATCCATTCCATTCACTATGACCTATCCTTTCCATCCATCCATATATCACGAGCCTTTTCTCCCTTATCCAATCACCCACCTTTCCATACATCAATTTCATCTTTCTCCTTGCACCTAGCCTTGGTTTTCCCTTTTCATTGGTATCTAGCACAAAGGCTACTCAAATTTTCATCCTTGGACACATCAAAACATTTCAGAAATCCAAAAAAAAATAAAAATTTCAAAACCTTTCAAAAATCCAAAAAAAAAATCAAAACATTTAAAAAATCCAAAAAATCAAACATTTCAAAATCCAAAAATATCAAAATCTCCCAAAATATACAAAAAAAAAGGAAAAAGATCCTAAAAAAAGACAAAAAAATCAAATAGCCAACAAAAATCCAAGCAATAAAATCAATCCATTCGATTAATTCTTCCAATTTCATCTACTTAATCCATCACCTCAATCTGATCATTCAACCAGTCAACCAAATCAATCATCTTCATCAAATTCATTCATCCATACATCAAATCATCTTCAATCATGCCAAGCAAATATCCAAATGCACGTCAATCAATCTTGTCAAATTATCCAATCACATCCTTTGGTCTTGATCCTAATCTTGTCGTAAACCAAATCAACCAATCAATCAATCAATTATCATCATCCTTGTGTTGCTCTAGGAATATATCGTTCCCCGCAATGACAACACTCTCATCATCATCAATCAATCAATTAATCATTGGTTTACGGCTTGACGGGGGCAATTCCTTGTTTGTTTTTGTATCATTTGTGCATGCTTGCTTGTATGTGTTATCATTTTATCTTGCATTTGTATCAAATCCATATTATTCCAGCTAATATTCATATCTTGTGTATGATTGGAGTAGCTTTTTCTCTATCGTTTGCATCTAAGGTCACATCATACCTTTTGTGCATTAGGACTTTAATGCTCTAAATCTACTTCCTCATATGTCTAGACAAGGTTGTATTACGCTAGGGCATGAGACACATTGTCACCTTGGTCCTTATATCTTGGTGCATAACGTCTAGTGCTATATCAAACATCATGGTTGCTCACCTTCATTGCAGCATAACGTATCATTCATCTCCTTCATCCACTTCCTATCCTACATCATTCATCTTGTCTATCCTTATCATTTCATTTCGAGAGCATACTCATTTTTGTTCAACCCGCCTATCCTCTCGAGGGGGCATCATCATTCCATCATCCTATCTTTCTATCATTATCCATTTTCCTCTATCCATACCTTAACTTCTTTGAAATGATGTTACTCGACACAAATCTCATCATCTCGAACATCATCTCAAAGAGGGGAAAAATGTATACACCTAAAACTGGTCACATTATAATAAGTCTGGTAATTAATTAAATACAAGCTATTTAGTTAAATCTCTAATTCAATCTACATATAAATAAATTTAATTATTTATTTATATTGTTCATTTTCTAATTCTTCTATCTTAATTAAATAAGTTTAATTACTTATTTAATTTAATCACTTTTCTAATTCTTCTTAATTAAATTAAATAAGCTTTACAATTTATTTAATTTAATTATCACATTGCTTTATTTTGAATAAAGTAAATATTCTTCCTTTTTCCAAAATCATGAAATCATCTTTAAATCTTCTAAAAAATCACATTGCTTTATTTTAAATAAAGTAAATATTCTTCTTTTTTCCAAAATCATGAAATCATCTTTAAAATCTTCTAAAAAGCCATCTCACACATAATTAAATATTTTTCAATATTTAATTAGAAACTTCCAAAACCATATGTCACATGAAATTAAATAATTTTATTATTTAATTAATGAATTATCTTCAACTACAAAACCAACTCATAACTAAACCTGATAAATGGCAAGTTGCCTTCATTTTTGAGTGAAAGGTTTTGTGGAAAGGAAACATCTTCCTTCTTTTTCTCTAGCTTCCATCTTTCTTTCCAACTTCTCCATCTCTTACCGTTCATCTTACCAGACTGAATCTCAACCATTGATCTTTGCCAACTAAGCTTTTGTCTTCAAAAAATATATAAATCTAACCTTTCACAGGCCATTTGGATTGAATTCTTCTAGCATCCTCACTCTATCAAAATCAGTCTTCAATCTTCCATCCATCTTCATTTATCACCTTCGTCATATCGTTATGCTGCAAAATTGAGCAACCAACATTCTTCCAACAATCAACCTTCAAAATTTTGCATTCTTATGCAGGTGGAGAAGAGCCATGGAGATCAATTAACTCTAGTTCGAAAAGTGGTTTGCATGTCTTTCATTTATTTACATTTTCATTCTAGTTTGTGCTTCATGGTGCTTGATAGGATTTAATTAGTTTATTGTTTTCAACACATAAACCTTTGGATTTTTCCCTATCGATAGGTGGCATGAGCACAAGTGGTGTTAGTAGCTAATCCTTAATTTGTTGGAAAGATTTATCACATTTTTCATCCCATTTGTAGGTTATCCCTTTATGAAGAAGGTGTGAAAAAGGGTGAGTCTTATTTGATAGCTAAGCTATGAACCTTCAGATAGACTGCAACCTTCCTTGTAATCCTCTCATTTGTTTCAATGTTTGTGGTGGTTCCATGTCTAGGATGGATTTTACCTTTGGTGGATCAATTTCTATCCCTCTTTGTGAAACAATGAAGTCAAGAAGTTTCCCTGATGTGACCCCGAACACACATTTTTTTGGATTCAATCGTACCTTGTTTTCTTCAAGAACGGAAAAGATAGGTCCTAAAAATTGTATGTATTCACTTCTCTTTTTTTATTTTTCCAACATATCATCCACATAATCTTCAACTATTTTGTGGATCATGTCGTGAAAGAGGGTCATTGCTCTTTGATAGGTAGCTCCTGCATTCTTTAACCCAAATGGAATCACATTCTAGCAGTAGGTTCCCCATAGGCAAGTAAAGGAAGTTTTATGTTGATCTTCTTTTGCGATTATTATTTGGTTATAGCCTGAAAATCCATCCATGAGTGAAAACATTTCATGCCTAACCATTAAATCTACGATGAAATCAATGTTGGAAAGAGGGAATTCATCCTTTAGACATTCCTTTTTTAGATCTCTAAAATCAGTGCATATTCTGATGCCCCCAATGGATTTTGAGACTAGTACAGGGTTTGAAATGCACTCAGGATAATCTATCAGTCAAATGAATCCAATGTCAAGAAGCTTTTGTAGTTCCAATTTAACCAAGAGTGCTATCTGTGGGTGCATCTTCCTTAACTTCTACTTGACTGGTTTGGCCTTAGGATAGACTACTAAGTGATGCACAACTACTTTTGGATCAAGGTCTAGAATATCTGTATATGAACATGCAAAGTTAGCTTTTCTCTCTTTAAGGAATGCTACAAGGTTCTATTCTTCATCTAATAAGGATTCAACATAGAAGCTAATCTTAGGTTCTTCCTTTGTTCTCACATTGACTGGTGTAGCATTTTCTGCTAGTACTATTGACTTCTCTGGATGCATTGCGCTAAGGGGGAGATTGAATCCTTCATCCTTGTGTGCCTCAAGGAGGTTTTCACCATCAGATGCGTCCTTTTTTTTACTCTTTTGGGATCAGAGAGTTCCACTAGGTGGTTTTCACTCAAGGATCTATAAGTTAGTTGTCCCTGTATCAAGCTCTATGTCAAAGCCTGCTTTGTGATCTTCCCATGATAAGTTGTCTCAAAGTCCCATGAATTTTGAGATCACTTCATCATTTTTGAATAAATCTAGAATCGACGGTCCTTGTTGATCCATGTCAATGAGTTGCGGGTATACCAAGCATATTTCAGTTGGTTGGTTTGAGACGAAGGATGTTATTGATATCATGAAGAGGGTGTTGTTTTCAAATAATTTAGTAACATCAAGAGGAAAGTCATCTAAGGTAGTATCACACAATGTAGATGACCAAGAGGAAGCCTCAACTCATTTAGCATAAATACCTTTGCTAATAAGTGTGACCTTGCTAGTAGTACAACCTAAGCCAAGATTTTTTAGTTGTTTCTCAAGAACAATGGGTTCTAGTAAACCATTGTCATTCTGTCCTAGCTTCTAATTTTTTTTATACCCTTTGCTCTACATTAGCTGTAGACCTTTGTTGTCATATTTCATGGGAAGAACATGAAAAATGTCATTCATCTTGATAGAGGATTTTAGAGATATCTTGCTCATGGACGTCTTCTTGACTCAAATCTTCCCACTTGGCAGAGGTAGTAGCTGCCATCTTGATTATTTCTGGTTCTTTGGTGCTAGATGTTGGTTTCCCATTGTTTTGAGGAGAAATAGATAACTCTCCTAAGACAAAGGTGTCTTTCAGTAATTTGTAGCTTCCACAACCATCACCTTGGATTACAACTTTGACATCGGGTATGCTTTTCACAATTGGTACTTGTGATGCTGAGGTAGAGGCTAGAGATGATGGGTCAACAAATGAGCTTGTTGGTGTAGTTCATTCGTCACTTTTGGGTATTTGTGGGATCTTGTAAAATTTGGCCTCAAGGATCTTGCAGTAGTAAAAACACTCAGAATCTCCATGGATAGTGATTTCTCTACCCTCAAAAGGAAACTTCACACATTGATGATAGATTGAGGCTACAACTTTCAAAGCATGGATCCATGGTTTACCAAGTAGAATGTTATAGGGAAGATCAATATCAAGTACTTGGCATGTAGTTTCTTCAATGAGAGGCCCCACTTGGATAGGGAGCACAATTATTCCTTGTGATACCTGTTCTTGATCATTGTATGCTCTAATGGCGGTACTCTTTGTCTTCTCAATTGTATCTTCTGAATTGCCTAGGTGCTTGATCAACTATAGGGTACAAATGTTTAGACCAACACCTCTATCTACCAAGACTCTTTGACCTTGTTTCTATGAATTATAACCTCAAGTTAAAGCATGATTATGAGAGGGTTACAATGGTAAATCCTATTCAGAGAAGGTGAGAAGATGGCTAGCGATATGCCCTACCATAGCTTGAAACTAATTGGTATCAATGTTCTTGGGAACAAAGGATTCAAACAAGGATTTTTCTAGTATTTCTCTATGTGCAAGAGATAATTTCAAGAGTTCCAAAATTGATATTTGAGCGGGGGTCTATTTAAACTGATCTACAAGATTGTACTTGCTAGGATTAGATGCGAGCAAGATAGGTTGTATCCTAGATTGAGTTGGAATGACTCCTTGAATGGTTATTTTTCCACATCGTGTGGTGACTCCACATTATGTACTAGCTCCTTTGATGGTGACAACAGTGATAACGTTATCATAGGAAGAAACTACATTAGAATAAGTATGTTGAACATTGGTGTAATCCTTAGTTTTTCCATCGTTATTAGCTTTGTTATGATTAGGCATAGGGGTCTTGTATATCTTGAGATCCTATTTTCTAGTTGGTACCTCAACAGATATGGTATCATTCTCTATGAGATCTTGGATGATATTCTTAAGTTTCATGCAATTTACTATTTTATGTCCTATGATTTTATGAAAGTCACATAGATCATGCTCATTGTACTAGGATGGCTTTTCTTGAAGTTCTTGATAGTGTTCAAAGTTAGGAAGTGTGATCAAATTTGACTCTACCAATTTCTTCATGATCGTTTCGATGGGTGCTGATAACTGGGTATACTTGCATTTAGGATAGTTGTTCCTATTACTAGTTGGCCTTGGTTGCATGTTGGTGTTATTGATCTGATTGTTCTGAGGTGGTACCATTTGTTGCACAGTTGGTTGGATGTTAGCAACTTGATTTTGATTGGGTCTAGGAGCACTTAGTATGACCTTAGCGTCTACCACATCATCGTTTGCTACATTTTTGTTTTTAGCCCATACATGAGGTTTCTTATTTGAACTAGATGAAGGATAGTTGTTTTTGTAAACTTGAGTACTTCCTTGTGAGATTAGGGATCTTTCAATGTTAAGGGCTCTTGGAACAAGTTCATCATATGATGTGATGCATTGCGTTTTCAAGTGGAATGATAGATTCAGATCAAGGTTGGCTATGATGATTCCTACTTGTTGTTCATCAGGAAGAGGCCACTTGCTTTTACTAGCTCTTTGTCTACATCATCGTTGTAAGAAATTTGTGAACGTTTCTCTTGTATTTTGTTTGAGAGTATACAAATCTTCCAAACTAATGTCCATGTCAAGATTGAAGGAGAAGTGATCAATGAATTTGTCAGTGATTTCATGGAAATTTTTGATACCAGGAGGCAAATGAGAAAACCAATCCATAGCAAGACCTATTAGACTTCAAGGAAAGTGTTGGACACTAGGAACACTGAGAGGGGGGGTGAATCAGTGTTCAATGATCTCTACTTTCAAAATAGATCTAAAATAATAGAACTTCATTTATCATACATAACAGATGAAAATATTCAAAACATGTAATCATATTAGTGAACACCATAACACCAGATATTTTTACGTGGAAACCCTATTGGGGGAAAAACCATGGTGGATATCAATCCACAATGTTTACTTTGTTAAAAGTAAATAAAAGAGGGGAATGCACTTGCATTCAGGTGCACTTCTTAGAGCTCACTACTCAAAGAAAAAGAGGCTTACTGCCTTACAGATATAATAAAGTTTACAACAAGATTTGAATTGAGAATACAACATCAACAAATGCTAGGATTCAGTTCCACTGAAGCTCAAAATTAAATTCTGGATCTCTTGACTGGATCGCACTTCTGCCTTGCTCTGCTTCTACACTGCACTATTTGACAAAAAATGTTACTAACAACTAATTTGCTCTTCTTCACTCTCTTCGTATACATGATTTGCATATGTTGCACACACACACACGCATCCACATGTATCACATACACATCCAAAAATGATTTACAAATCTCCTTTATATACCTACTAATAAGAAATTCAAGAGTATGTTGGCCTCACAATGGGACATAATATTTTTCTTTTATGTCAGCTCACATCACCTAAGTGGAAGATAAGGATACCTACACAATTCAGCTAGAATTTAGTAGGGACCAAAACATAAGTAATATCAAAACACACATTCCTCATAGATCCACAAAACATCATATGAAGCATGTCAACCACAATGGAAAATAAGCCATGAATCATGCTACCGAATCTCTTAACTCCAACTCTAACTTAATACAATACCACAAAACTCATCAAAGAATAGTGTAATTTTTAATAAATATTTCCTGGAGGTCCACACCATGAAATAACAATCTGGTACAGTGAGCGATATCATGCACAATTTCACTTGCACAATCAAATGTCCTAACTTCCAAACTTACTGCCGGTAGAAGTAATGCCAATACTGCGGATCATAGTGTTGGCTCTAATTTCCATCAATGACAACACAAGTAGCCAAAAATTATTTCTCCAAGCCATATGCCAATAGTCTCCCCCTTTGGCATTGATGGCAACACTTAGTGAAAATTTGACTAAGTGTCAAAACCAAAAACAAAATTACTGCTCCCCTTATGGATATCCAAGAGATTTTTCACTCATTCTCTCCCCCTTTGACATCAATGACAAAGCTCTATTATATATGCTTCTACATTGCACTTACTTTTAGTCCATTCTATCCCCAACTAATGATTCAAAAATTTGATCAAAATTTGTCAACTGTAGCAAGAGTTCAGAAAATTATTTTATACCTAGCTTTCATTTCTAGAAGGAATTTCTTCCATGAGTCTACTACAATTCAAATGGTAATGATCCAAATATTATTTTCTGAGGTTCTATTGATGATCTGAACATGCGACTCAGGAATGGTGATTGCAGCTTCCAGCTTTTCTCCTGACTTGAGCACCTCAACCATCTACTCTAGTCCCCCTTCAGTTAGGTATTTTACTTTCTAGAAGGTATCAATAAGAGTATTTCTAGAAAAGTGGACCTTTGTGTGCTCATCCTATAGAGCTTGAACCTTCTTCTTCTTCACATTTCCATCCATATCCAAAGACATACAGTAATCTTGATCGATTTTGACAATCTCATCCTCAATTTCCTACAACTTGTCTTTGTACTTACTTACCACATGAAGCCACTTTTGACAGTAATTGAGTACCTTATTGCCTAGATCAATACACTTTCTCAACACATTCATTTTCTTCTTCAACTTGGAGAGGGATAGTCTAAACTGCATTTTTAAATGAGAAATTATCTCCTCTTTTTTGTCCAGAGGTACAGATTCCATAGCTTCTTTGACACAGTCAATTAGTTCTTTTGGGAGAACCTCATGTAGAATTTTGAACTCAATATTATTATCAGAAAAGTATCTTCCTAGAGTGTCTTCAATAAAATCATGCTCATAGGATGGTCCATTCAACCATATATCTGATATCTTCTGCATACCACCTTCATCTTGAATGATTTGCACAACCTTTGATTTGAACAGAGCACCTTCTTCATCACTGTCTTCTACAATTTCCACAACTGGTTCCACTAGTTTTGGTTGAATTTATAAAGCATGATCTTTAGAAGCTTCATATTCTACATCCACAACTAACTAACCTTTTCCCTTTTCTTCAACCTTTGCAGACTTGGGTATTGGTGGAGTGACATCACCCACATCACTTTCTCTCTTTTTCCTTTTCTTAGCCTTGTCGGAGGATGACCCACCTTCTATTATCTTTACTGGGACAGGGATAACACATTCCCCAAAATTTTCTAACATCTTTCTAAAAAAGCTTTCATACACTTGTTCACAGTTCTCAAAAGAATTGTAATGATTGAAGATTTGCTTACAAACCGACATATTTTCTCTCCATACTACATTATCTTTCGCAAACAAATAGTTTAGAAAATACATCATAATGCAAATTACCAGAGTGCCAAACCTGAAAGGGTAGTCAATATCCTTCATTAATTGAACATTTTCCATTAGGTGCTCCTTTACCAAACTACATTGATCAAAATATTCATTTTCAATTATCATTTTATGAGCGATATATGCAGCACCTACAAAGGTTGATCCTTCATGATTTTTGAAGAAGATCTTGTATGAGATTCCATGTGCCACATACCTTGTCAAAGGGTCATTAATAATCTCAATTAATAGAGCCCTTTGATCTCCCCTTATTCCAGTTAGGGCTTTGACCTCAACATTGTGAATTTACTTTTTCTTCGGTAAATCACCAACATTGCATAAACCCATTAAATTTCTAATCACATCCTTAGTAATTTGATAAGGTTTGTTGAGAGTGAGGATGCCACCATCCAATTTTCTCAAAATAAACAGAATTACTTTTGTATTGACAAAATGAGGGTATTCGTTCCATATATCCAAACTTTTATGCTTAGATCTGTCAAGCCTCCTAAAATCGGTGAGCAACAAAAAATTCCTTTCATCCCTAATATTTTGACTGTTGAAAATTCTCTACAAGGATCACCTTTTGCACCTTTGAATTTTTGTAGAAAATTATCTCAAACCATTCTTCTTCAATGCATAGTGACAAATTAGGGTTCCAAGTGCCCTTTCTATAACTTACTTTTTTCCGCATTAAATGTGTTTCCCTAGCAGTTCCCATCACTCAATGAACTCAGACATCAAGTGAAAAATTGACTTTGGACCTATACCATTCCACCCAATTCAATATATGATTGCTAAGATTTTCATTCATGAATTAACACAACAATTGATGGCATCTAGTAATTCAGAGCCAATTATATACAGGGGGACAAGAGATCTTCATGAAAAACTCCCCCTAGGCCACTAGCTTGATATTAGTTTCCGGAAGAGCTACCGAAGGGAGCTTCTGGTATATCCTTCTTTCCTTCATCAGATTCACTTTTCTTCACCCATGTTCTCTTCATCTGATCTCTTATCTCATCAACATTTTCCTTTTCTTTTCCTTTATTGTCTTTTTGTGAATTTCTTCCTTGATAAACCAAACCTCTTTTATTAAAGTTTTTGTTCCTATAGAATTTTGCAAGGTGTCCAAGATTGTTGCAATTGAAACATACTGGACCTTTCTGTCTTTGCCAGCTATTCCACTAATTTCCTCTTGACCTGCATTGATTAGTGACATATCCAAATCTTCCATAGGTATAGCATTTAATGTTACTTGTATTGACAGGCATGCTTCTGCATTCTAATGCCTTATGACCAAACTTCTTGCATTTAAAATATTGACCAGAGAATGATGGAGTACAAGGATTTGTCCTACTTCTACACTGAGAAGCCATATGACCAAATTTATTACAAGCAAAGCAATATCCATTAAATCTTTGAGCATTGGGTTGCCTTACCAGATGTCTTCTACCTTTTTTCTTCTTTTCTGAGTTCATCTATTCAGATCTAGAGCTTTCACCCTTCTCATAGCTGAGACCTCTCTTGTCATTTGTATTCTTCTGACTTTTGGTTATCTCATCAAGATTAGCTGAACTTATCTTGATTTTTTCCTTGAATTCATTTACAGTAGCAAGCTCATTTCCAAGAGTAACTATTTTTCTTTCAATTTCATGTTCATAGTTTATGGCCTATTGCAGTTCAACCTCCAACTGAATGGTTCTATAGTTAATTTTGTTGCATTCTTCAGATTTTTATTTCATAGATTGGGAAAGATTCTCCTCATTCTTCTTTCTTTGTTCAATTTCTTTGAAAACTTCATTATCACAGATTCCATCTAAACTTTCAGGGCTACATTTCCCTTGGCTAGCTTTTCACATTCTTTTGTTATTTCTTTTAGGGTTTGATTCAAATGGACATCATCGAGACCTTTGCTTTCTTTTTGCTTCAACTGATCTCACAACTCTTTCCTCTTTTCCCTTGACCCATTTATCTTATCCTTTAGTGATTGAATGAATTTGTTAGCATCTGCAAGATTATCTTTCAACTCCATGACCTTTGCTTTGGATTGATCAAGATCATCAAGTCCCACCATAAGTTGTTTTTGTATACCACCAGCGTCCATTGAGATTCAAGAACCACCTCAAGTTGTTAAACTTCTAAAGAGGAGCCACAACTCTAATACCAATTGTTGGACACTAGGAACACTGAGAGGGGGGGTGAATCAGTGTTCAATGATCTCTACTTTCAAAATAGATCTAAAATAATAGAACTTCATTTATCATACATAGCAGATGAAAATATTCAAAACATGTAATCATATTAGTGAACACCATAACACCATATATTTTTACATGGAAACCCTATTGGGGGAAACACCAAGGTGGAGATCAATTTACAATGTTTACTTTGTTAAAAGTAAATAAAAGAGGGGAATGCACTTGCATTCAAGCACATTGCCTAGAGCTCACTGCTCAAAGAAAAAGAGGCTCACTTCCTTACAGATATAATAAAGTTTACAACAAGATTTGAACTGATAATACAACATCAAAAATGTCTAGGATTCAGTTCCACTGAAGATCAAAATTAAATTCTAGATCTCTTGACTAGATTGCACTTTTGCCCTGCTCTACTTCCGCACTGCACTATTTGACAAAAACTATTACTAACAACTAATCTGCTCTTATTCGCTCTCTTCTTATAATCGCATTATATCAACCACCACAATTTGCATATGTTGCACACACACACATCCACATGCATCACATACACATCTAAAAATGATTTATGGATCTCCTTTATATACTCGCTAACAAGAAATTCAAGAGTATGTTGGCCTCACAATGGGACATAATATTTTTGTTTTATGTCGGCTCACATCACCTAAGTGGAAGATACACATACCTACACAAGTCGGCTAGAATTTAGTAGGGACCAAAACATAAGTAATATCAAAAAATACATTCCTCATAGATCCACAAAACATCATACAAAAGCATGTCGGCCACAATGGAAAATAAGCCATGAATCATGCTACCAAATCTCTTAACTCCAACTCCAACTTAATACAATACCACAAAACTCATAAGAGAATAGTGTAATTGTTAATAAATATTTCCTAGAGGTCCACACCATGAAATAACGATCTAGTACAGTGAGCGATATCATGTGCAGTTTCACTTGCGCAACTAGATGTCCTAACTTCCAAACTTACTGCTGGTAGAAGTAATGCCAATAATATAGATTATACTACTGACTCTAGTTTCCATCAATGAAAACACAAGTAGCCAAAAAAAATTTCTCCAAGCCATATGCCAACAGAAAGAAGCACATTAGATATGAATCATTGTAAGCCACTTCCATACACATGATGTTGAATTCTTTGATGTGGTCGACATGAATTCCTCTCCCTCTGTATTTGTCAAACTTGGGGATTTCAAAACTAGAAGGGAATGGTATCATTGCTATGTTTCAATCAAATGGGTAAGGACACAAGTTCTATGTATGATATTTCTTTGTCTTTCCCGTACAAAGGTCCTGCATTTCTTTTGAGAGTGCATTAATTTGTGATGCGAGATCATCCTATGGATTGGGTGGAGGAACATATGGTGGGATGAGAGATGAGTTATATGGGGTATATGAATGTGTGAGATTTTGTGAAAGTGATGAATATGTTCCTAATGAATTGGATTAATGATGTTCATATGAGGAAAATAAGATCCTTGTTGTTGTTGGGCATACTATTGAGCTAGTAAGGCTTGTTGTTGAGCTTGCTATTGTTGTTGTGCCACTAGGGCTTGTTGTTGGGCCTATTGTTGTTGTTGTGTGGCTTGTTGTGCTGCTAAAGCTGCTTGCTGAGCTTTTTGGGAAATGGAATCTTGTTGTTGTTGCTATTGTTCTTGTGCTAAGGCTACTTGTTGAGCTTGATTTTGTTGTTGTGCTAAGGTTGCTTGTTTTGCTAAAGTTGCTTGCTATTGTTGTTGTTGTTGTACTACTTGTCGGAAAGTTTGTTGTGCTTACTATAGAGCTAGGGCATGTGCTTGCAATGTGGGATTTGGTGGTTGTTGAGACATTTGTGAAGGATTGATGTTTTGAGTGGTTAGTGGATTGGTAGTGAAAGGTGAAGGATTCCTTGGTTTATCATTCCTGGAAATATGGTATAATAAGATGGAGGAATGTATGTTTGAGGTCCTAATTGATTTGGTATAGAAAAGGGAGTTTTTGGAAAAGATGATGTTATTAAATTTTGCAATGGAAATGACACACTAGGTCCTTGATTCCATGGATTAAAAAGATTCCCTTGTCCTATGTTTGGAGGATTTCCTTGTGCAAAAGATGTAAACATAGGGTTCATGATCAAGGTACTCCCAGAATTGATGGAACTTGTAACCAAGGGATTTCTTTGAGGTGGATTGATAGGAGATGATGTGGTAATGATAGATGGAATGGGTGAACCCACCAAAGGGTTGGATAAAGATTTCCCTAGTTGTGTTGAGGGTTGATTCTATGATATGGTATTGACATGCCCTTGTATGTTATGATATTTTTTATTTGTACTGCTTTGCACAATGGTAGGTACACTAGTGGTACTCATAGGTGTGGACAAAGAAGGGTGTCCCTAAAATGTTGAAGTGGTGGTGGAATATTGAAGTTCAAGTAGAGTTTGTATATGGTTTGGACCTTTGAGAATGGGAGGAACACCAATGGTAGGTTTCCAAATGGTGGTGGGAGGTGGAGGATTCATTTCAAGGGTTCCCACAAGTGTATTACTTTCGAATGGTAAGGTATGACCAAAATATTTAGCAAGGATGGTTGCAAGACTAGGTATGTAAATTTGACTTAACCCTTGTGATGGAGTTGTAAAATCCTATGTGAAATTTTGTGTTACAAATGTTGGGGAAATAGGAACTACATTTTTGAAATATTGATGTTCTAAAACTTCTCCCCTGGTGAGCTCAAATGGGTTATTGGTAATGTCTTCAATTCCGTATGGTCTTGAGGGAGATGATGGTTGTTGTGATGGTGTAACATTACTTCTAGGATCAAATTCTAAAGTATTCAAATCACTTGAGGTAAATGTGACTTTTTCTTTTTCCATGATTCTCTTTTGTTGTGATCTCATCTTTACCATAAATTTGGGGTCAGCTATGGGAGAGTTGTGTTGGGTTTTGAAATGTTTGAACTCTCTAGTTGAATCAAACCTAGGTAAAAGGGATGCTCTAAGTCTTTTGGGAGAAATTATTATACTGTGGGATGAAAATATGGGTGATGTGGGAAGTGATCTTTGCAACCATTTTGGGACAACACTTTTTGACTTAGGTTTGATATTGTGATGTTGAGATAAAGGCTATTAATGAACTTAGAAATCTTTAGGGTAGACTCATGACCTTCAAGATAAACTAGTTCAAAGATGATAACTATCTCAACTAATTGCATGGAAAAGGATACATTTCACATACAAAGTAGCTAAGGTAGCAAGTTGGTTTGATGTTTAAAGTCCCAAAAGTGTTGGTGTATTTAAAATTTTGTAAAGATAGATGAGGTGAAGGATGAAATGTGATGAAGGGGTGAATGAAATGTTGGACCCAATGTTGACCTAAAGTGAACCTTTTTTTTTTACAAAACCATGGTAGTGAGACTGATGCAAGACCTCTAAAATGTTCAATTCCTAAAGACTCAATGATTTAGAAAACTTACTGATCTTCAAAAAGATGAGGGTTCTAGATCATCAAGAATGTGTACATGTCAGGATATTTTCTCAACGTGTGTTCATAAAAGTTTATCAAAAAAAAATTTATGTTTTCATAAAGTGCCTCAATACGGTTGTTGATTTCTTTTGCACTACAATGTCTAAGTTTATGGTGATGACTAGTGGAACTTCATTTAGGCATCCTTACTTTGTGTGAGATCATTTGGTAAAGTTTCATTTTAAAAAGATCAAGGTAGAAAAAATGATGGTAGACCTCTAAAATGTTCAAGTCCTAGAAAATGAGAGGACGGAGGGGAATGTCCAAACTTATTCGGGCTCTCCTAGCTCGGGCATAAAAGTTTCTCAATAAAGTGTAATGGTCGCAATAAAATATGGATGCCCACTTTTGATTATACTTTGATTGATGATTCCTATGTCTGAAATGGAGTGTTAGATACTTTCCCCTATGAAGTTTAACTATTTTATGAATCATTTAGAGGAGTTGGGTATCATGAAAAAGACTAGGATTTTGACTCCAAAAGAATGCAAAAAATTATAGACTATACCTTGAAGCGTGTCTATAAAATTTTCTACCAACTTGTTTATGTTTTTATGAACTACTCAAAGGTGTTTCTTAATGGATTTTGGATTGGGATATCTAAGTCTAAAATGAGGTCTTGTAGACTTTGGTTTAGGAATCTTGATTTTTTGTGAGATCATTTGGAAACAGTTTAAGTTTCTGGAAGAAAGGGAGATATTTATTACCATGCAGGTGGTGGTAATAGGGGTCTTCCAGCCTCAATATCAACATGTTCCTCTTCTTCATCTAAAATGGTTGTTGTATTTCTCTACTGTGAGTTTGTTTCCTTGTTTTTAAAAGTGAAGCTTCTCACACTATTGATGAGATCTATTTGTTCACCATTTATGAATTCAAATTTTGGCTGAATTATAACACCTGGAAGATTAGGTTGTTCAATGAGAGAAATTGTCTCCACATAGTCATGTGGGGTTCATTTTTCAATTTATCTTTGCTTAAATGACTTGATTTTACCACAAACACTTGTCCTTTGATTATGTTTTCAAACTGGATGTTATGTCAAAAACATAACTTTCACAATGTCCATTTCATGAAAATTATGAGATTAAAGCCACAATTTCCTATGTTATATTCTTTGGTAAATATGGGTTTGAGATTAATGTCAAGATATTTAGAAATCATTAAGGATAAATCCTTAGGACAAGCAGTAATATTGAGGTTGACTCAAAAAGTCCATATTTAAGCCAAAGTGTTTGAAATTTTGAATAGTGAGTGTTTGTTTTTGGAACATTTTGAAACCAAGCAAAGTGTTAAACTGACTCATGAGCATTACAACCCTACGATGGAAATGGCTATTTTTGTTGTATTCCCACTTGGATTTCTCCAACTGTGCTTATTTAGAGTGGATGATTAGAAACTTGACCACACTGGCTCCCCTCCACAACACTCACTTCTATGGGTCAGCCAAGCTTCAAGTTATCATGAATCTCCCATGACAAACTTTTCATCTCTACTAAGAACCACAAATATGTGGGACAACTTTGGAGGTCCAACCTCCTGACATCAACAAATATTAGGGATTTTTGGCTACTACACAAAGGTTCGTAATAAGGGAATCCGGTTTAGAGGACACTATGATAAACTTCGTCAATATGTCTCCCAACCCTTAGAACAAGGGCTTTACACATCATAAATATACTTGGGGAGAGCTATCATGCTTCACGCCTATTTATTACAAACTTTCCTTGTAATCACAAGTTCATATAGCAATTCAGAATAGCCTGGCTTATGCTCATTACTGATTGGGTCATTCCCTTGGGGTGAGTACTTTTTCCCACCAAGGCAGGCCCTCTAAAGGTGAACAATAGCAAGTAAGTACATCCCTAGTTCGATCATCTTTGTTCGCATGCACAAAGAGAGAAAACACACTATGCCTTTTCTCACACTAGCATGGTTCAATTATAAACCCAAATTTGAAGTGTGGAGGTGATTTTGCAATGTGATAGAGAATGTTTCTATTTCTCAAGATCACCAAATGGCATGAGAGCATTGCATATGCATTCACTAGAAAATTTGAAAACCACAAAACAAAACAAACATTTTTCAAATTTATCCTTCAAAGCAATAATAAGTTAATTTTAAGCACCAATTGAAAGATGAGTTTTCCTTGTTCAATTTTAAGCCCAATTGAAAGATGTATGCGAGGGTTAATTTTTAGCCAACTTTGAACATTCATTTTAAACCCAATGGAAAGCTAGTGCATTTCCTAAAACTAAAAGAAATAAATCATGAAATTGGGTTATAATTGCCCCAAAGCATTAAACACTAGTTACAGTTATAGAATGTTTAGATAGAAGAGAAGTTCTTCAATTTCACTCCATGCCTTAAAACTTGCAAAACCCTGTTAGTCTAACAATGAAAACATAGTCAAACATCAATCAATGATCAGATAATCAAAAGAAATTAAGTCACATGTTGAAAAATAAGCGTAAAGTTTCTTACCTTGGTTGAGCGTCGTTGTACATGATGGTGTCACAATTCAAAATTTTGGTGTCGCTTTGGTGAATTTGAGCACTGCTCTATCTAAAGGACAATGAGCATGATTGCAGTGCTATATTGATGGGAGTTGCTGTAAATGAGTGCATCGCGATTTGAAGTTTGAAAGCGTCGATCTGTTGAGGTTAAGTGTCACCGTTTTCATTCCATGATATTTAAAATTTAAATAAGTGTCTCTATATTTAAATCAACATCAGCCAATTAAATATGCATCGTTGTATCAAATTTCTTGGGCATCACTATTTGTGGTTTGAGCGTCACTGCAACATGCAAAACAATAAACACATGGACTTCAAGTCAAAAAACAACTAAATGATCAGTTTTCCCTCCTTTTAGCACCAAAATTTCAATGCGAGGATATCGGTTATGGGCTAAATCATGCTTGATCCATGAAGAATCAAAGCATAATGAAGCAACCAATACTTGAATCTCAACAAGATTAGTCAATCAAAATTGAAAGTAAACATTTTATATAAAAAAACCTAACATGCTAATCTTATGAAAGCTTTAAAGAAAAAATCTACTCTAACCCATTGAAATTTATCTTGTTGTGGAATTGGTTTTTCGTTGATATGGACCAATGACCCTTTCCCAATCTCCTAATAGTTAGCTTGTCTCAGTCGATTCCATGGAAGAGAATTGATGAAACCATTGTGTTCAATGTATGAAAAACCTAAATTAAGAGAAAATGAACATCATGCAAGCTAAGTTACCATGATTTTATGCTATAAATGATCTAATTATGCAATTCCTAAGCTAATCTAAGATAATTTAAGCTAAAATGATGCTAAAAGATGAAAACCTTAATTTATTTACAAGTTAAGATGGATGCATGTAAGCCATTAATGAAAGCTTGAAGGTATTATGCAACTAAACAAACTGAAAATAAGCTAAATGTGTGCAAATTGAGAGTATGGATGTGAGTAAATTCAACAACATGAATTGCAATAAAAGATGGATCAATTTGTCTCCAAATAGTGATCTATTTAAAGGAGAGCAAATGAGGAATGAATGGTTGAGATCAAAAAACGGAATCAACGGTTCAGGATGAAAGAGATGAGAGGCATGGATCATGGATTATCATCAACAGATGAGAATGCAAGATGAAGATTAATCAAAGGCTCACAATTACCACAAACAAACACACTTTTGATCTGCTCACACAAGTCAAAGGTAACTTGCTAGAAAGGTAAGAGGGTTAACTTGCTTTTGAAGCTAAGTGAGTTGATTGGAGGAAAGAGAATATTTCTCAAAATATTCCTTTAGGGTGAGGAAAAAGATGATTTTACAAATTAAAACAAAGTCTTAATTGTGCAAAAAAGATAAAGAATATTCCATGGGAATATTCCCTTTGATTAGAGGAATAAAAGTTTAATTGCTAATTAAACAAGGTTTAATTTATGCAATTAGGGAGTTAGAAGAATTAGATGATATTTATTAAATTAGATGATTTAATAAATAGGGGAGGGGTGAAATGATATTTAATTAAATAAGATGACTTAGGAGATTAAATTAAATATTTTAATTTATTTAATTTAATTAGATGAAGTGTTAGTGCGAAAAGAGGTGAATTAACCCAATTTAATTAATTAGGCCAAATATACGAAAATGATGCAATTAATTAATTAGCTAGGCTAATTGAATCAATTAAGTGAAAAGAGGATGGATAAAAAGGAAATGATGTTAATAAATCCGATTTGAGTGTATGGCATCAATTAGGACATTTTTTTAGTGTCTATAGCTTCATTTTGTTTTTGCACTTCCAAAGGAGGGAGCTCACTTTGGTGGAAAACAATGTCAACATTTAGTCTTTGAATCATGGTTGCTATGCCATTCAGTTGTGCATTAGAAGGGATGGGAACTTGTTGCAAGGATGTTTGAAGCATAGTGTGATAATTAGGTGAATTTTGAATCAGGTCCCATAGGGATATCTTTGTAGCAGTATTCTTAAGTTGTTCAACAAGATCATTCTCCTTCCCACTATGTGAAGGAAAACGAGGAGGACCGGGTAAGATAGGATTCGACAATGGAATGGATGTTGAAGGTGTTTTTCTTAGTTGCAGATTGTTCCTAGTGTTATATGTATGAGCAACAATATTATGACTCGACTATTGCGACACATTATTCTTAGGTGGGTAAAGGATAAGTTTGGGTTTGTTTTGAGTTTGTAGTTTGTGTAAGGGGGGGTAAAGAATTATAGGATTCTTAGGGTGTCCCACGGGATATGTAGGAGGTCCATTAATCAAGGGAGATCTAATGGACATTGTGTGTGAAAATGTGATCAATAAAAATATGCAACACACCAATGAAACATTAAATTGAATGAATCTAAATTAGAAGAACAAACCAATGTGTTGTGAAATTTTCGCACACACGCCCCACCAGAGGCGGGGACCCTCTTTTTTCTTTTGCATCTCTGCATCTTAGCTTGGTCAAATTTTGGTTGTGCTCTTCTTGGGAGGTTATTTTGGGATTAAGTCTAGACTGGGTTTGATGAGGACAATATTTTGAAGCTCTAGGAGAAATTCACCTATCTTGGAATTTGAAAATGGGGATTTTGAAGTGAATTTTCAATGTTATATGTAAATATTTTTTGCACCCGTGGATAGAGGACAAAAAATTAGGCCGGGTTGCTTTTTGAACTTTTTAAAAATTCCTTCTAGAAAAAAAGTTATGGAGTTTAGGGGATTTTGACCCTGCAGGGAATTGGGGATTTTCGTCCCTGAAGGAAAATCCCGAAATTTCCATTTTGGAAAATTCTAAGACCCCTTAAAATCCTGAAATTTTCCAAAAATGAATTTTTTTGAAAAATGATTCTTTTTTCGAAATGAAATTTTTCCCAAAAAGCAATTTTTTCCAAAAATGGAAACTTTTTTCCTTGAAATTTTAAAATGTTCCTAAAAATGAAATTCTTGAGATGGAGAAAGAATTGAAAATAGAAAATTTCTCAAAATGGAAAAATTTCTGAAAGTGGAAGGTTTCCATAAATTTGGATTGGATTTTGAACATTTGAGTTACTAATGATGATACCTAGTTTTTAGGATTAAATAAATATCAAAAGGGGAACTTGCATGTGGATTCATGCCAAAAGGGAAATATGGAAGAGTTCAATTCAAATTTTAAAAGTGGGGCCTGCATATGAATCCATGCCCAAACTGTCTACGACTGGAAGGAGTTTCTGGAAGACATGTGAAGTTGATTTCGTCATCTAATCAGAATTTTCATTAATGACAAGCTGGCATAATATTGTTTGCTCATTGTTCCATGATGTAACTGCTTTTATACAATTGGATGATGATGTACCATGAGCTCCCAAATTAAATGTAATAGTTTGATGCTTCTAGAAGTGAAATTGCAGCCATTGGATGAATTAAACCCTAGCCATTGATTCAAAATGTAATTTTCTATAAAAGGCCAATGCCTTCTCATTTGTAAAAAGGGGTTAGATTTAGGGGTTAGAATAGTTGATTAGAGGTTGTAGAAGCCAAAATTGGCTAAGTTAGAGAAGTCAGTAGTTGTAGGAGATGAGAGAGACTGAAAATTGTTATGTAATGCTAGAGAAGTTAATGTAATTGGATTGTTGATTTGGCAAGCTTTGTGTTACACTTTGATAGTTCATGGTTTCTTGTTCTTGATTCTCAAATGTTAGATGTTAGATTTCAGTTCTTTTGCAATGATGGTGAAATGTTAATGATGTTGATCGATCTTCGGTCCATACTTTTAGCAATTTGTTGATTGTAATTTGTTGTGTAAAGTTAGTCTGGGACTTATTTTGTACTAAGTTCAATTGTGGATGCTTGTTTACATTGCGCCAGTTATTGGGTATGTGGATGAATATTCATAGTCTGAAAATTTTTCAGTTTCCTTAGAAGATTGCACCATTTATGCAGAGTTGTGGTCTTGTCCTTGATCAAGCAGAGATTGGTTTTATTGGAGATCTGTCCATTTGCAACATTCATCATTGTTGTGATTGATCTTAGGTTTTAGTCTTAGAAATATCTCTAAACCCTTATCTCTTTTGTTGTTTATTTTGAATATGGGTTAGTTTTAGAACTGAAAGCATCACCATATTGTAGCATCTGATGAAAGTATGCTTCCAACATTGTTCATTTGTAAGGCCCCTTGTGATTACCAGCATTTTCACATTATCATTGAGTTGTTTACGCATTGTCAAGACCTAACATTAGAGACCTTGGGGTTATCTCTTGAGGCTTGCTAATAGAGATTTACCTTTCAAGAGAGATAGGATACTTGTATCTTGTCTGAGTTGTTGTGCAAAAAACACCATCAACACAATGTAACCCAACAGATTTTTCAAAAGAATTCCATTGTCCTCTATCTCCAAGGATTCTTTTGATGTCTTTTTTCTCTCAAATTGCATAGCAAATAAGCTCAGTAGAATAAACAACCTAGATAATGAGATTAAATACAAGATGCAAGAATACTGGATTCCTACACTAAATGATTACTTGATAAAATAAATGGTATGATTCTAGAATGCTTATACTAAGATTAATCTAACATGATTGTTATGATAATGAAATTAGAATGCTAAATGCTCAAAAGATTGCTAGAATGCTTGTTCACAGTTTATGCAAAGTTCTCTCACAAATTGCAAGATAATCTAGACTAGCTTTGATAGTGCACATGAGGCCCTATTTATAGATATATTTTTTTTTCGAAGCTTGAGTTTAGTTGGAATGGATCAATGGTCAAGATTTGATTTGGCAAGATGAATGGTGAGAGATTGAAAAGCTGGAGAAAAAGGTTGAAAGCTGGAAAGAAAGATGAAAAAAATCTTTTAAAAAGATGGGAAATCTTCTAAAAAGATTGGAGATGCTTTCCTCTCAAAAATCCATTTTCATTCAAAATAAATAAAGATGCTAATTCAGTTTTGATTTTTTTATTTAATTGAGAGTTGAGGATAAATCCTCAAATTAAATATTAAAAATATTTAATTATGTGTGACATGTAGATTTTTTATATTTCCAATTAAATATTAAATATGACATGAAGATTTTATGATGTGGAAAAAGATGGGAAATCTTCTAAAAAGACTCGAGATGCTTTCCTCTCAAAAATCCATTTTCATTCAAAATAAATAAAAATGCTAATTCAATTTTGATTTTTGATTTAATTGAGAGTTGAGGATAAATCTTCAAATTAAATATTAAAAAATATTTAATTATGTGTGACATGTAGATTTTTGATATTTCCAATTAAATATTAAAAAAAAACTAATTAAATGTGACATGAAGATTTTATGAAGATTTGATGATGTGAAAATGAATTAATTTGAATTCAAATTCAAATAAAGGGAAATATGATAATTAAATTAAATTAGTTATTTGAACCTATTTAATTAATTAAGATGAAATTATTTTAATAGAAGAATTTAGAAAATGAACAATATAAATAAATTATTTAAATTTATTTATATGTAGGATGAATTAAATATTAATTAAATAACTTGTATTTAATTAAATGCCAGATCATGTTTAATGTGACCAATTTTAGGTGTATACATTTTTCCCCTCTTTGAAGTGATCTGCTTGACACATTGCTTCAAAGATTGATTTGCCCCAGATGTTGATTTTTGTAAAATTGAAGCCTGCATGCCCCCTCGGGCGATGAATCGGATAAAATTTTGAATTTTTAAATTTTTTTATTTTTTTGAATTTTTTTTATGATTTTTGGGAAAATTTTATTGATTTGTTGTCTGATTCATCGACCGATAAAGATGATGTGATGGAGACCGCCATTGAGAGATTGATATGAAGATGAAGAACTTTGATTTTTCCCCATGGATTGCATGATTTTTCTCCTTGACTGATGATGTTTCAATTGATTTAGCCTATGATGGTGAAGTTTTGATGTTCAATGATGATGATTGATAGGTCTGATAGGATAACTGATAAATTTTTCCTCATGATGTATGAGAAAAAAAATAGTAAGATTTGATAAATTTTCTTTCATGATTGATGAAAAACAAATAGTAGGATAACTGATAAATTTGTCCTCATGATTGGTGAGAAACAAATAGTAAGATGACTGATAAATTTGTCCTCATGATTGATGAGAAACAAATAGTAAGATGACTAATAAATTTGTCCTCGTGATTGATGAGAAAAAATAGTAAGATGAATGATAAATTTTTCCTCATGATTGATGATAAACAAATAGTAAAATTGATTGATTGATTTGATCACAAACACTAATTTGATATGTTTCAAATGGATATGAGAGATTAGTGATTCCTCAGGTGCGGGAGCAATTCCTGAAGACCTAGAGCTTGATTCCACTGCTTGTTCAGGTAGACAAATATGTCAATGATGCATGTGGGTTGACTTCATTGGTGGAGATGCCAGAGATACGTCTCAATAGAGGTTTGTCGATTGCGCTCACCAAGAGGTGGCACAATGATACAAACACCTTCCATTTAGCTACAAGGGAGATGACGATTACTCCTGAGGATGTCTAGTTTTTGTAGATGATCATATGGCTAGATATGAAATTCCATGGTCCGAGATGGATAATATGTACATGTCATTTCCTTGTGTACTATCCAGATTCATTAGTGGTTTCTTATGTCCTAACTAAATGTCGAAGGGACTTTCAATCGGCTGGGGTAGAGTGTTAGAGAAGATGATCATGTAGGGGACTCGGTTTGCATGGGGATCTTGTATGTTCACACATTTATATGATGAGTTGCACCAGATAGTCTTCTGCATGGCCAGGAGCATGGCATTTGGGTGCACTTTGCTTCAATTTTGATAGGCTCAGGCATTGCTCACACAGTTACAGGGTCAATTGGTACACTCTCAGGGTCAACTTACACAAGTGATAACTGAAAGAAATAGTGCACAACAAAGAGCTCAACAGTCTGAGGGTGTGGCAGAAAAGGTATTGCAGGCATCAAAGGGTACATCTATGAGGGATGTGTTGGGATAGATCATGGAGGTAGCTCGGGAGACTAAGCATTATAGGATGAGGTATGAGGAGGTAGTACCTCCCAAGCAGCAGATTCCATACACACGGTCAGCTAGTAGGTCAGGTCAGTTAGGACAGATCCATTCGGGGAGTGCCAACTAAGGGGTATCAGGGTGGGTTGTAGGGATCTAGGTGGCAGTGGCAGTCGAGCAAGAGAGCCGACTAGGCTAGCACCTTCGGGAGGCAACAACAACTAGAGATTATTAATGTTCAGTTCCCTGATGATGATGTTCCCCATTTTTGATGATGTACCTCATTTTGATGATGTTGCATACACTGTTATGATATTGATCCATTTTCCCCATTATGATGTTATATCTCTTAATATATTTGGATATCATTGTACACTTGAAATTTATTTTTGAGATTATATATGAGATGCAATGACTGTTACTAATCTATGTGGTGCTCTATATGTGTTCTATGATGGATGTTTATGCATGTTTTTATTCTTATTCTATATGCTATGTGATGTTTATGATTATGCTAATGATGTTATGTTGATGTAATGATGAATGATTTCCTTATGCTTTATGGATGATTATGGATGCAAATGAAAATGTAATGCACTTTGTTTTTGTGTTTTTCTGATGTAAATGTATGATCTAATGTATGGAAGGAAATGTATGATAATGCTAATGAAAATATAATGCGCTTTGATTTTGTATTTTTATTATGTAGATATATGAATGAAAATGTCTGCTATGATAATGTTTATGTTTCATGCAATATATGAATGCTCTTTATTTTTGGTAATGTCAAATGTACTCAATATTTTTGTTAAAGAGATATAAAATCATTTTTTATATGTGCTAGCCTTGGAAAAATCTACATGAAAAACTAACATGGATGCAACCTATACTAACCATGCAAAACTATGATGTAATGTTGTCATTTTGTGAGCTGATTTAGTGTGCTTGTTTATCATCATTGAGCTTTAAAATGTTGGAAGTTAATACAAGCATCAAAGGGGATATTTGTACCAATGATGACCTGAGTACAAATTTCATGATTTTGATATTGCAAGTTAATACAAGCATCTAGGTACACTTGAACCAAGATGACTTGAGTATTGCTTGCATAAATAGACAAGAGTTAATCTTCTTCCTATGAAAATTTGGAAACATCATCGATATAATACTTTTGTAGAGCATGTCCCGCGAAATTTGCACATAAATAATTATTAACTCATAGACAACAGACAAAGAAAAATCATACTCCTTCCTTGCTTCTCTAGTCTAGGACATCATCGAGTTGCTCTAGAGGCATGATAACAAAAATCCATAAAAAAAACAATTCAACCTTTTCTTAAAGTATTTCATTCATTATTCAGATTAGATCATCCATTTTAATTTGAAAAACCTAATGTTATGCTTTTCGATGAGTGTGTTGATCATGTATGATTGATTTCCAAATGTTGTCTTGTCATTGTGTGTTGGTTTTGTTTGACGCGTTCACTGTAATGCCATTTGTCTATTGTGATAGCTCTGTTGGTGCTCCAAATATCAATAGAACAATTGAATCCTAAAGACTAGCCACTTTCTTATGTTCAAACTCAAAGGTTGATTTGGCCAACTGATAGGAAATGGGATTAACACACATTTCCCCTGCACTTTAGGCTCTGTAAGACCTAGGGGGGACCCTTCAACAATACCTAAAGATCTAGACATACAATTAACATGATATTGCTCAATAGATAATGTTCTCTAGAATTATGCTAAGAAACATAAAATATCACTCCCTATTGGCAAGACATTGAGTGAATTTCACTAACTAGCATGAAGAACAAGGTAAGCATATAACTCAACATATAGAATTGAAATTATTTTTAATTTTAAAGATTTAGGAGCAAGCTGAAAACAACATAAGCATGAAAAATTGACCAGTGCCAAAAAATGGGCTATGGAGTCATATAAAAAAAAGCATTTCATCCTACGATGCTGAACATGTTCTGAAGATCTTTGCAACTATTATCAAATTATGACAACAAGACCACTAAAGTTTCATTTGATAATCATTCTTTAAAAATCCACTTGAAACACAACACTCTTGTCACACTTGTTGAGGCAATTACACTATTCTCTAAATGTTAAGCAATAATAAGTTCAACTTGTGATTCATTAAAGCATTTACATCATTCACAAAATAGAAGACAACAATATATGTAACTCAATGCTTGAAAAGACTCAGATAGCTTTATTATTGAATCCAAAAGAGTAATACATCTCAGAAATGGAGACAACTATTAGATAAAGTAAAACATGAAAGCACAATTCAAAATAGGCATTTTCAGATTTAATGACTCATTTACAATTCCCCTAGCTTTACAGTTCTACCCAGAGCTTATACCTGACTTGCAAAGCTTTTAGAAATTGGAACCCCCATAATTAGAATAATGAGAGAAGAAAAGAAGATATAGAAGAATAGAGAATTCCAGAAGAATGATCTGAAATTTCCAACTGGAAACTCTATCACTGTTGATCAAAAAAATTTAAAGCCCCTCTCATCTCTCTTTCCCAACAAAATTTTCCTCTCAAATCTGCCTTTGCTATTAGTTTCCAAGCAACAGAAAATAGGCCCATGTGATGAAATCCCATCAAATTCACTCAATTGTATAAAATTTTCCTCTGCCCATGAAAAATATTCATATTGCCTCTTACTATGCTGCATATAACATTTTCACCTTCCAATCAAGTGCAAATAATATTTAAAGTGAATATTTTATTCACTTTCTCCTTGTGCCTTTTATTTTCCTCACCCAGTACACTTGACTTTCACTACACATTAAAAACATTTTCCCCTTTGATACTTTATTTCACTTGAAATAAAAAGCCCCTTGCCTATGCTTTCACTTTTTCACGGGCCCTTTAAAATAGGGAAAGGCACTTTAATTTTCACTGGGTAAAGAATTTTCCCATAGTTCTTTTAATTTTCACCCAGCTCCTTAATACACCTTATCATATTATTTCATGTGCTTGCATTTCATCTTTAATTCATACTTTATACTTTGCACATGGTGAATATTTATCAACTTTATTATAAAATGCTTCATGTGCATTTTAAAATTTTATCCATTTACCCTTTACATCTAGAAGCATTTTAAAATATCATCGGGCATCCCCCTTAAAAATCACATTGTCGATCCCACCATTTATATTTTACATACTTTATCGAGCAACATATAAAGCTTTTAAATGTTAGCTTTTCGAAAAGAAAATACATTTAAAATTAATCATGGGCCCTTTGTATTTCCTCATTTGTTCAAGAAGCATTTCCCGGGCTTACTGCCACGTGGCATGATTTCTCCCACCTCGTGGGAAATAACCCCTAAGCACTTGTTGATGGTCCTAGTGGCACAACAACATGCAAACAGAATATTGCTACTCTATTTCTCCTGAAAGAGAAAGACAACACATGGATGTCTTAGCTCCCAAGGTCTTTATAGTTGGTTCTCAACTATGTTGATGTTGCTCAGTGGTCAATGTAACAATAATTTTCAAGGGGCCTGCTGGTGTTGAGCTTCTGGATTGTTCTGAGATCAAATATAAACTTTAAACCTAATTTAACCAAGGTTTTAAAGAAACAACAAAAGATAGATCAGAGCTTTGGAATAGAAAAGAACAATAATTCATCCAACTTAACTAGATTTGTTACCTTTCAAGGAATTCCTAACTAAGAACCGCAGAACAAAATTAACTTGTGACTAACACACAGTTTCATTCATTCACAGTGTTGATTTCAATAACAGATTGCAAGTCACCATTTGAACAAAACATCAAATCAAACTTCATTCCTTGAAAGCTTCTCAAATCAAATGATTAAACCAAGATGAACAACATTCTGAAACACAATCTGAAGTAGATTTTAATCTAGTTACTTCTATTGTTAATGAAATAGATAAGCAACATTTACAAATCTGGCACAATCACTAGTGTACAGAAAATCCTTGACTCCAAATTGTTTCCATCTATACTAATAAAAATGGAAAGATACATTATTGCCTTCTACTGAATCTAACTCCTATCTAAGAAGACAAAAGAATCTCCCATCACAAAGAATCATGATGCAGCTATGTCTCCTCTATTTCTCTATGTATTCTAAAACTTCTACCCTACAACCTCTCTTTTACAAAGAGGCAAAAAATGCCATATATACAGAGTGTACCAAAAAGAATGCACTATCCCCTATCTTAGGGTTTACAAAATATCTCACTTTTAGGAGGGTCGGCTCTCAGATCTTTTTGAAGAGAGTGAATGCCACATTCAATGTGAAGCCCTCTTGTCCATGTTGGTGAAAGATTTCTGTTAGGAGATTCCTTTAGATCTTTTGTTACTACAACATTAACTCTCCTATCTCCGTGTCTATCTTTCAACTCGTTTGAAGGGCTCACTTGAATGCTCTAAAGCATGTTGCCATTAATACTGATCTACCCCTTCTCTACCAGTAGAGTCTAGCTGTTCCTGAGAATTGTGGTTGTTTCTTTCCTTCGACCTTCTTCATGCTCTAGACTTCTCTGCACATTGAGCATCTTCTGGAAGCAACATCATACTCGTTGCTAGATCTGAACATCATCACCCAAGCTGATCCATCACCCTTTTGATCTCAGAAGGAGTCCATATCATTTGCATTTTGTTGGTCTTCCTTCACAGAGGTAGTCAATCAGCCAATGGCCAATAAGCTATTCCTTTAGCTTCTTCTAATTGGCAGAACATAGGCCACGCAGGATTCCCGGGCAGTCAAAAGTGGTCCACTTTAAATCGCATCTCGGTGAGACACTAATCATGTCTCCCCGATGCGATTTTTCCTCTTAACAATTATCGGCGCAACATGTGGTAGTTGGTGAGACCTTTTGGCGAGCTGTAGAACTCATATCGATACCACAAAGACTATCGGCAAGACAGTCACTAGTCGGCATGAGATCATAGCGAGGCCGAACCTTTCACCCTGAGCTCATTCTATATCGGCAAGACCCTACTGGGTCGGTGGGACTTCATGGCGACCTCTTCTTTTCTCCCCCGAGCTCATTCTTATTCTTCAGGCTCGAGCTCCTTTTCCTTTCGGCAAGACTTCTTCGAATCGGCCAGAGGTTACAGCGAGTTATCCTCGGTTATACCGATGTCTCTTTCATTGGGAAATCCATTGCTCTCGATGTGACCTTTCCATGTTGATGAAACCTCACAGCGAACCCCCTTCATTCTCCCTGAGCCCACTTTGTTTCGGTGAAACCTTCCCCCCTTTGGCGAGACCCTTCGCCAAAGGCAATACCTCTCGGCGAAATCCTTCCAAGCTCAGATTTCTTTCGGCGAGAGCCCACTTGGTCGGCGAGACCTTTCGCAGAGCTCAAATTTTCACTGAGACTCCACTTATCGGGACCACCATTCCATGTCAGCGAGACCTACTCCCTTTGCTGAGACATTATACGGAAGGGGGAACCCTTCAGCGAAACCTCCAACTTTCGGGGAGATATCACCCTAAAGCAAATCCCTCTCGCTGAAACCTTTTTTTTCATATCGGTGAGACTGTCAAGCTTTGGCCAGACCTCACACCGAGCACATCCTTCTTCTCCCCGAAGGGATACCCAATCGGTAGGACATTTTGTGGTCAGGGAGACCTTTCTATAGTCATACTGATATGTATTCTTTCATTTCACATGCGTCACTGTAACATTCTGGATCTCTCCCCGATGAAGCAATATGTCGGTGTGACAAAATGGGTCAGCAAGACACAAAGCACTCGGTAATACCACACACCAAAGACACAACTCTTGCCGAAGTGTATCCCCCTGCCGCCGGTCGGTGAGACATGAAGATCTCGTTGAGACTTTATGCCGAACGCGAAATCACCTGGCGAGCTCATCCCCAGTCGATGAGACACATAAAGACTCTCGATGACTAGGATGTCTAGGTGACTGATGGGCCTCCTTTGAATAGAACGGAACGCCAGTCGGCAAGACAATTGCAAAGTCTTGCTGACTTTCTCCTTAGAACAATTTTATGCCAAACTGGATTGGGAGATGCCTTCCAACTGAGCTCCTTGAGGAATACCATCACGTGGACGATCCAATCCTACAAAACAAATGACTCCATTAGTCCCCAGAGAATATAAAATATATTATCATAAAATACACTATTGCTTATAATTATTTCATTCAATTTCTAGCAAGACGAAATCCAATTTAAGCTGAGACAGAACCAACATTTGACAAAAACAAAAGGAAAACTTGGGAAGAAAACAAAAGAACTCCGAAGAGTAAAGCAAATAACCAAAGGAGACAAAAAGAGAACAAAAATGGGGAACCCATTTTGTTCCAGAATAAAATGGGGTGGTTATGCAAGGCATAACAAATGATGACTCGGCTGGGAAAATGGTTTAACCATTTTCAAGAAACTAAAGGATTCAGCTACCCAGAACTATGAACATCACAACTCCAGTTGGGTCAGTTTTAGTAACCAAGGCTGAGCTAGAATCTCAAATGTAAATCAACAATAGCTACTCTTGAATCTATGTGTGTGCCTGATTATGCATCACTCTTTTGTAAATTTTTCTTCACCTTTCAAACAATAATGTGCAAGATTTGAGCTACATGAGTTGATTTCCTTTAGCTATCGTGCAATGATATCTTGGGCATTTCTCCACTGCCAGTCAGGCATCCATAGCCATGATGGAGATACCTCTATTTTTCTCACAACATTTATCTACTACCAGTCAGGCTTCCATTGCCCTGGTAGAGATACTGGAATCACCCATTCATATTGAGTCCTTTTCTTTTCTTTTTTAGATAATTCTTTCATTTTCTCTTCTGTTTTCTCTTGAAGTTTCAAATATTTCATTTAATTCTTTTTCAATATGTCAGATGTTTAACATTTGTTCTAGGTTGAAAACTACCATGGACCTCATAACAACACTTGGGAGATCAGATTTTTCACTCAAATCTTACAACACTATCATCCTAGGACAAATATACCATTACAAGAGGAGATGATCTTGATGATTTGTGATAGATTCAGAGGGAACTAATGAAGGTTATTTACTTTGTACCTTGCTTTCAAGACCTTCCACAAATTTTATTGGAAATGGGCATAAAACAAAGAATTTAGGACAAAATCACCCAATCAGCAAACCTGAAAATCCCTAAACCATTTCTCTTCTAATAACCAAAAGTATACTTTAGATAACAACCCACCATTTTAAGATGGAAAGAAACAGAGGAACCTCGAAGAACAAAACAAGATAAAAACAAAAGAACAAAGGTAACAGAAAGACAGAAAGAAAGGACAAACAAACAAACAACAAAGCTATTTACATGCAAAAAGGAAAACTATTTACAAAAAGAAAAACAAACAAACTACTTACAAATAGAGAAACAAGAGGACATGGGAAAAAGAAAACAATAGAACAAAGGATAACTAACTAAACCAAAACTAACACTAACCAATCCTAATCCTAAACTAACTCCAAAGTTAATCCTTATAAACACAAAACTATAAATTTTTTACATTGACTTGACTGATTTTTCATTATGTGCAACAATCTTAACCTACTAGGCACAGTTCTAAACCTAGCAAATTTATCTTTATACTTAGAAATATGAAGTTTATGTGCAATAAGCTCATTCTGAGAGTATAAATATTGAAATATTATTAGTTGTGGGTTCTCATTTTTGTCATGATTTACCCACAAACATGTTTTACTATCCCCAACGCCATAATCAAATTGAAAATTATTAAAACACAGAGGATAATGAAAGGACACCACCTAATTCTGAAGATTTCTAGTTACTAATGCAGACTTGTGTTGTATGAATTCCTTCTCTCGAGGTCTCAGCTCATGGAACATCACCAAAGCAAGGTCTGTCTCACAGCTGGGATATTCACTAACTAGCATCTTTGTATTCACCTCGGGTATAGAGTCAAAAAATTTCTGGATTTCTTGAGATGAAGTCTTACTTTCAACACCCTCTTGAAACAAGCCACCCTCAGTGGTTTGAGAATCTGCATCCAACTTATCACCATTGATGTTAGGGATACTGATGCATGGTGAACAAGGATTTTCTTTGAACTCATTTGAATGCACAGAGTCAAAGCCAGGGAAACACTTTCTCAGTTCATAGTCTTGCACATCATCAACAAAAACATGCCTTTCAACATCAAATTTATCAGTATTAAGATCAAATTCATTAATGGTTGCTAAGCAAGGACCTTCTTCAACCAACACATTTGAGTAAACAGGATCAAAATCAAGAAAATACTCCTCGGTCTCATTTTCTTCATCATATTGAAGAGATTCAACTTCTGAGATAACCTCTTGGTCCTTTTCTTGGCATTCCTCTGCTTCATCCAAATGTACCCCATGAATTTCTTCAGGGAACACTTGGCTGATCTGCACATCTACTCGAACTTCTTCACTTAAGATTTCATTTGGGCATTTAAGTCCTTGTCTTTGACCACAAGGTTAATTGACAATCTCATCTTGAAGTGTGTTATCTGTTTCAATCCGTTCACTACTTAAATCAGCAGAGTCATCCTCTTGTGTTAACCCACCAAAGTGTGTTTCTTCCTCATTCACCATCATGAAAGAATCTATGAATGCATCGATGAATCCATTCTCCACTTCTATCAAGTCTGCACTAGGTAGAGGAGTTTCATCAGTTGTTGAATCCATCTCGATGCAAGGATCAAGGCCATCAAAAGATAGCGAAGAATTAAACCTCTTCACACAGTTACTCTCATCATTTTGGATGAACTGATTATCATTTTCATGTGTGCTAGTTGTTTCATTCTCCTCATTGAGGGGATACGTACTCCAAGTATCCTCCATAGGTATTCCTTCAATAGTGATTAGTTGGTTGAAATATAACTCCATCCTTCCTAGGAAGACATGGCAATCCATCTAAGAGTGTTGATTAGTTTGATGTATCCTACATCCACTTGGCCCAACAAGTTCTGATAGTTTCAGGTCTCCCAGCTCTTCTAATTTCTCCCTTATTTGATTTTGCATACAAGGGATATCAATCCAACATGAGCCATGTTCCTTTATCCACTCCTCATTACCCTGATTCTCATCTTGATCAGAAGAGTTGTTCAAATCGTTGGAAGGTATTGTTGATTTCTCATAACAACAATCCCATATTAAAACCTCATCTCCTTCAAATCCATCGTTAGTACTAACATTCTCAACAAAGCTAGATTTCATCTTAAGATTTGCATTATGTTCTAAATTTACATCCATTTCATACCTTTTACCAAACAAGTCATCAAAATTATATACTTGCTCATCAAATGTTTCGTCCACAACTTCATTGTGATGTAATGGACTATGCTTTGGAATATAACTGAAAAGAGATGATGTGGTTATAACTTCATTGACAAGTGGAGTACTCAACTCTGTGATTGGATTTTGTAGGAATGAGTTCTCCCAGTGGTAGATTGTGTGTGATTGACCTAATGTGGGGTGTTGGAAAATGTGGTGCTAGGAACCTTAGGAAGGTCGTAGCTGCTTGGTGAGACTGATTGCAACTGGGTAGGGATGGTGGGTGAAGTAGCATAAGGCTGTAGATGATGGCGGTTTGCAAGCACAAGAGGATTATAACCCTAGGTTTGGTTATTTGAATTTCTAGTTTCACCTCCAAATTGTTCCAATAAGAGAGCTTTGTTCAATGCATCATGCAAGGATGTAGCCTCACCACAACATCTGACTTTGGTTGTAAATGAAAGGTTTAAACCCCAATAGTAATGTTCTATTAGTACATGATCATCAATAACCAAATCTAAAGATTGAACCCTTTGATACATAAACAAAAATATGTGGTTAAATTGATAAATGAGTTCTAATGGTATCCTTTTCATAGCTGCAAATTCATGTAATGGGCACAGTGTATGAGGATCAAACTGATCTAAGAATAAGATTTCTAATTCTATCCATGAATAAATAGATTCTGGTGGTAGATTATCATACCATTTCTTGGCTGTACCCTAAAATATTTTGACAAATAACTTACAGATGATATCCTAATGCTGAATCTGGAGAAAAATGAATATACGCCTGCAAGTTTCGACATGTTCAGAAGCGTTTTTCCCAGTGTTAGGGAAAAACAAAGGAAGCCTATCATACAGATGACCAGGGATTTCATAGAAAAGTCCTGGTATATACAAAGGGCTACCAATCAGAGTTGGGTTTTCCAAGATCTGACCTGCTCCAACTCACAATGATCCAGAATTACTCAAGAAGGCCCTCCTTCTAGCGCTAGTTTTTGTTGATGGTCCTGGTGGCACAACAACATGCAAACATAATATTGCTACTCTGTTTCTCTTGAAAGAGAAAGACAACACATGGATGTCTTAGCTCCCAAGGTCTTTGTAGTTGGTTCTCAACTATGTTGATGTTGCTCAGTGGTCAATGTAACAGTAATGTTCAAGAGGCCTGCTAGTGTTGAGCTTTTGGATTGTTCTGAGATCAAATATAAACTTTAAACCTACTTTAACCAAGGTTTTAAAGAAACAACAAAAGATAGTGTGTGAACCCCAACCTTGTTACCTGCAAAACAAGGAGAATAAACATCTCAAGTTAGATATTGCAAGCCAAAACAAAGATTCCCCATGAAATCCATTTACAACCTCAAACTAGGAATGAAAATAGTGAAGAACACAATAAAAATGATGAAATAAAGATTGAATCCTAATTTAAATGTGCAAACTCATGATCCCATGGGGGAATTGGTGCTAATTTGATGTGAAAATTGGCCCTTTCCCAATTCCTATGATGCAAGCTTCAAATGTTGAAGAGATTGATCCACTTTGTTGGTGAAGAATGGAGACTCCAAGCCAGAAATTTGCAAAACTAGCTATGACTCAATGATGATGGATGAAATTCAAGAGATATTTGAGCATGGTAACTTTGCTTGGATTGTGGATGAGTACTTTTTCCCCAAGGTAGGCCCTCTAGGATAAAAAAAGTGAATGAAGAACAATATTCGTAACTCGATCAATCCTTGTTGGCAACAAGGAGAGAGAATATATGCAACAATGCCCCCACTCACACTCGCACAATATGTTGTTCAATTTTAAATCCAAATTGAAGTGTAGAGGTGATTGCTTTGTCTTAACCCAAAGTCATGAAAAATGCCTTTTGATTCTCAAGATTGCTATAAAGCGCGAGAGAAGCGCATACGTCCTTTTTCGATGGCTTTAGTCTAAGTAAGCCCTCACAAAAACAAAGCTACACTTGTTCTTTTTAGATCCTCAAAGCAATATGTGAGTTTGTTTTAGAGCACAAAATCACAAGTGAAAGATATTTTTTCAATTTGTTAATCCAAGAAACAAAATCTAGTATGTTGTTGATCCTAAAGTTCGTTTTTAACCTTCGCAAGAAGAAATTGAAAGGTTCTTTTTAAGCCCAAATGAAAACTAGTGTTCTAAGAATGAAAATATAACAAATTCTCAAAATAGTGTTAAACAAACACTAGAGTGTTTAAAAACACTTTGATTTGATGAACACCCTTCTCATGCTTCTCTTTCTTTTGACTTCACTTCCCAACCTACAAAGGAGAAAAATAGTCAAATTCTAGAAAAACACAGAAATTAAAAAGCAGAAAACAGAGGAAAAATCAGTCATAAATCAAAAGCACATGCTAAAAAATTAAATTCTCCCTTTTACTGTCTCCCAGTGTCATAACTCGTGAAGGCGTCGCAGTTTGTTCTCCCAGCATCACCCTCATAGTGTCGCTTACCAGTCAGCAGCACTCTGTGTCGGGACAGAGAGCTCGATTGCGTTGCTCTTTTCGCCCAGCGTCACAGTTTGTGTCCAGCATTGCTATTTTCAAAAATTTCAAAAAGTCCTGCAAGTCAACAAGTCCAGCGGCGGAGTTAAAAATTTATTTATTTTTGGCCGGATGAGTCTAGCGGTGTAGTTTGTGTTTTACGTGGTGCCATATAGCGACGCTGACGAGCCCGCGTTGGAATTTCCTGTGTGAAGAAAAAATGCGAAAATTTCAAGAAAATGTTAGAAATAATGATATCCAACCCTCCTTCTAGTGCCAAATGTGTGAACCCCAACCTTGGTACCTAAAAAAGAAGGAGAATAAACACCTCAAGTTAGATATTGCAAGCCAAAACAAGGATTCCCCATGAAATCCATTTACAACCTCAAACTAGGAATGAAAATAGTGAAGAACACAATAAAAATGATGAAATAAAGATTGAATCCTAATTTAAATGTGCAAACTCATGATCCCATGGGGGAATTGGTGCTAATTTGATGTGAAAATTGGCCCTTTCCCAATTCCTATGATGCAAGCTTTGAATGTTGAAGAGATTGATCCACTTTGTTGGTGAAGAATGGAGACTCCAAGCCAAAAATCTGCAAAACCTAGCTATGACTCAATGATGATGGATGGAATTCAAGAGATATTTGAGCATGTTAGCTTTGCTTTGATTGTGGATGACAAAATGAGGATATGAGCATTTTATTTATAGGATTTCAAGATGGATGAATGCCCAAATTTGAGCAATTTGGGACTAACATTCATCCAATGATATGGTGCCACTTGTCAAACTATGAATGGATGATGGATGTGCAAGATTTGGGGTTTGTGCAAATAAATGCAAATATTTGAATTTCAAATTTGTTGAAATGACATGCAATAAATGCCACTTGGCTCAAGGCAAAGGACATGTAAGATGAATTTATTGCCTTGTTGGATGTACATGTTGACTTGGAATTTTTGAATTATAATTGAGGGAATATTCCCAAAGATGCCTTGTGAGGAAAATAGAGATTTAATAAATGAATTAAATCTATTTTCATGTGCAACTTGCATTATCTAGAGGATGTGACATGAGATGAGGTTAAATTAATCAAGGGTTAATTAATTTAATAGGAGATTAGATGATGTGACTTATTTGACTTAGATTTATGGATTTATTTAAATCAAATAAGAGAGGAATATGATAAGAGGCTAATTAAATAAGGATTTTGATATATTTAATTAAAAGGGATGGTGTTAGATTAAATCAAATAAGGTTTTAATTTATTTAATTTAATGAACGACTTTAGAGATTTAATCAAATAAATTGATTATTTAATTAAATAGGGATAATTAGATTAGATGGATTGATTTAATTAACAAGAGAGATGACTTAATTAGATAAAATGATTTATTTAATTAAGAGATGAATATTGATGAATTTAATTAGATAGGGGGATTTGATTAAATGGTTAGTGTTGCTCAATTTTCACCTATGGGCTCAATCAGGCAGGATTAATTCTATTTCAGATGTTCATAAGGGTCGATTGATAATTTTTGTATCAAGGGTTAGGTCATGCGTCAGATGACATTTCACAACGAACTCATTCGAAGAGTCTGCCTCAATCATTTTGGCAAAAAAATCACCAGAGAAGGAAGTCGGCAAGACCTTCCTGTTGTCTTGTTGACTAGCAGTGCATTCTATGTGGTTGAATAGACCAGTTGCCAAGACTTTCGGGTCACCAAGAGTCTTCGTGTATCTCTCCACTTGAAAAGGCTCATGTCGACAGTTGTTCATTGGGGAGCTCTCGACATAAGGTTATGTCTTTTCCAAAGGGTCTCATCGACTACCAAAGGGTCTCGCCAAAGCGGAAATACTTTCGCCATAGGGTCTTGTCACCCATTGTGAGGTCTTCCCAACCGGCGGGAGTCACACCGACAGTCATTCACCAAGTTGCCACCAGGGGAGACAGTTTGCTTTCGGCAGGAGGTCTCGGCAAAAAAATAGAGTCTTGCTGAAGCGAGTTTCACTATTGGCATAAGGTTTTGCCTTCAGCATGAAGTCCTGGTGACAAACGAGTGGTCTTAGCGAAAGGAGATGTCAGCAGGGAGACAAGAGGGAGCTCGGCGAGATGTCTCGCAACCATTGGTGATTGCCTCGAAATGAAAAAGAGTTTGCCAAAGAAAGAGGAGTTCACTGAGATGTCTGGGCGAAGCGGAGTGGGCTCAGTGAAGGATGATAGTGTCGGCATAAGGTCTCCCCAACCATGGAAAGTCTTGCCGACTTGAAGGAGCTCGCCGAAAGATTTAGGGGCTCCACAAAACTTCTCACCGACCCGAAAAGCTCTCGCCGAAATAAAATAGGAGCTCGGGGAGAAATACTTGTATTCATCGGGAGGTCTGGCTGAAGTGTGGAGGTTTTGCTGAAGGGTTTCCCCCATCGGTATGATGTCTCGACGAAAGGGAGTTGTCTCGCCAACATGGAATGGTGGTCCCCTCCAGGGAGTCTCGGTGGAAATTTTGAATTTGGGGAAAGGTCTCACCGACCGAGATAGGGTCCTGCCGAAACAAAAGTGAGCTCGAGGTATATGAGATGAGCTCGCCATGAGGTCTCATCAACCTAGTAGGGTCTAGCCGATATAGAGTGAGACCGGGGAGAAAGATCCGACATCTCTATGAGGTCCTGCTGATTTGGTAGGGTCTTGTCGACATGGATGTGCTCGCAGAGAGCAGAAGGGCTCGATAGAAGGTCTCCCCGACCATGAAATGGGCTTGCCGATGGTATATTTCCTTCGGCATGAGCTCTCACCAACACACGATGTCCTGCCGATGGAGGAGTATAATGATATAATTCATAAAGAGTGGTATGACCTCCTGCCGACTGAAGGAGCTCTTGCCGAATGTGGATGACTAAGTGATGGAAAGGGTATCAGTGGGACTCAGTGAAGCTTGCTATGACTTCTAACTAATGTTGTTTGTCTTGCCAATGGGTTTTGGTGGTATCAATATGACTTTTACGGCTCGCTAGGAGGTCTCATCGACTGTCACATGTTTTGTCGATGGCTGCAGAGAGGTATAATTGCATCGGGGACACATGATTAGTGTCTCACCAACATGCGATTCTGCAGAGGGAGCTTTTGACCACCCAAGGAATCTATGTGGCATCTAATCAACTAATTAGAGTGAGCTAAGGGTGAGCCGTGGCGTTCTGACCAGGGAGAAGAAGATCAACAAAATGAAAAGCAACGTGTATTTGTTCTGAGCTCAGGAGCATTCAAAGAAGCTCAGCCGAAGAGGTTCAAGGAGGACTCGAGGACCAGAAGTAAATGTGTTTGGTAGCTACAAAAGATCTAAAGGGCTTCTCTGGGGAAGGACTCTTGACCGACATGGACAACAAAGACACGTAGGAATGCAACATTAATTCCATCAAAAGATCTGAGGAAGATTTATCCCAAAGGGAGATATTTTTGTAAGCCCTAAAGGGCTGACACTCTTTTGTATATAGGGCATTTTTTTCCTTTTTGAAGTTAGTTGGGACTTGGTACTTTTCTGCTTCTGTAACTTGTAGAGTTCTTTGCAGAAGAGAGGCTGTGTTTTGTAGCTCATGACAGACATGTATATAAGTGTTCACCATTGAAATCAATGAATATAAGTACTTTACCTTTTCAATCTCTCTATTAAAATCATGTGCATTTTTATAATTGATGAAACTACTTGTGGAACTGTATGATTCCTTGTGGTTATGTCTTATTTCAGCACCTTTCTGTAGAGCAATATGTATTTTTTTAGGTTGTGAGATGTTTTATAGTGCAGTACTCTCTAGTTGTGAAGTTGTTTCTTCCTCCTAGGGGTGTAGCCATATGAACCTTTTCATGAAATGTTTATGCAGAAAACATATGTGATTGAGTTGTGTATGGCAAAGCTTTTGTCATTGATTGAAACTGTGTGTTTAAACTGTGTTATATGCCTTCTTATTAAATTTGGTGCATCACCATAGGTTTCAGTTTTATTTTCATGCACTCTTTCTCCCTTTCCCTCATAAAGATCAGTAGTTTAGGTGATAGCACGAAGGAAGCCAGCCTTCTCTGGAGGTTCATTTCAACTTTAGGTGACCCATAGCCTTGAAATGATCCCATGTTTCTCTAGAAAGCTTAATTTTTTTATAACTTTGCATAGGGTGCAATTTCTAGGTGACAACAGTTTTGGCATGCCCGGTGGGACTATTTCCATGTAATATTGTTGGTTTGGTATGCAACCAGAAAGTTTTAGACTTTACAGAAGTCATTCTGGCATACTTGGCAACTCCATAAAGAGGAAAAACTTTAGAATCATTGATGTTACAGTTTATGAGAAGAGTTCAAACAAGGAGCAGTCTTCTTCCTTTTGAATATTTGTAGTTGTCACCACCAAGAAGACAAGGCAGAGCAACAGAAAGGTCTAGGACAAAATCTATTTATTCTAGAAGAACTAAATCCACTCCTCCATCTGTGGGATCACACATTACTATTTCGTCTTTGGTTTCCTCCAGAGTGCAAGTAAATCCATCTCAGCCACTTCCAATGGCCGCTCCAAGGAATCAAACCTTTGTTTCTTTTAATGGAGGGATCCCCTTGAATTTGTTACAACACAATGACATTCCAATGGCATCCTTGAAGAGTCTACCAACTTTCACGGGAGAAGATCAAACTACCTCGATTGAACACATGCGAGATGTGGCTTCGTTATGCAGAGTCCATCACATAACCCAAGAGGATGTTGCTATGAGATTATTAGTTGCTTCACTGAAAGGAAGAGTTGTGCAATGGTATAGGATCCTACCAGTCAGTTCAATTGCAACTTGGGACAAATTTGGAGACAAGTTGCATAAACAATTTTAGGAAAGGTGTGATAACTTGTCTTTATTGGAACAATTAACTACAATTACGAGGGCTCCACAAAAGCAGATGCATGATTTCAATTTTAGATTTCAAAAAACCTGGGATAGAATCCCTGCAACGGTGAGGCCACCTCTAGAATATTCCTTTTTGTACTTTTTGAGGGCTCTTAATAGTGATATAGCTGTTATGATGCAATCAATGGGAGGGGTTTCTCTACTAGATGCTTTTGAAATAGTAATCAGAGCTGAAAACAGCCTAATACAGGCTAGTAAACTTGCTCCTAGGCCACCAATGCCTATATTTCTAGAGATTCATGCAAATATCTCTTTGCAGATACCTCCTTTTACACCTCTACCAGCTATACCAATGCTGCCAGCAGCTGTTCCAGCTGTTGATAAACAAGAAAGTGTTGCTTCAGGCCCATCACAAGAGTTACAAGAGATCAAAAGTCTTTTACAGACTTTTGGTAACAAGTTGGTGAACTTGGAAAAACAACAGTTCTATTCTAGGCCTTATCAGCAGTAGAATCAGGCCTCAAGTCAGCCTATTCAAGGTCAACAATAGCAATTCCAAGGGAATAGAAAGTAGTATCAAGGTAATTATCAAGGCCCAAGAAAAAATATTGCTACAAGACCTTTTCAGGCCTATAATCCAGCTCCAATTAGTGTTGTCAAAGAGCTTGTTCCTATTCAAAACAATTTGGCTGTAGATTATGAATGGTGTTATCTATGTAATCAGCCACATAATCAAGCTACGTGATCTAATGGTGTGATCAACCAAGCTCTTATGGTGCAGAATGCTATAGGTGCGCAAGATTTTCCTGAGGGGTATCCACAATAGCAGGATCAGCTTGCAGATGATTCAACTCTCCTAAATTGGCAGAGATAATAATTTTGTGGAGTGAACCAGGATGACACATCTATTGCTACTAATACTAGAGCCAAGAAGAGGGCTTTCGAGATTGAACAAGCAACAAATAAAGATAAGGGAGTTGCTGGTCCATCAAATCAGCAAGTACCATGCATTTTTTAGCGAGTTCATGACACTAGTAAGGAGCAACCTTTACATGCTTCATCCGCAAGTCAAGTGCAACCTGACCATGCTGTTGTAAAGACGCAGCCAAAGGTAAATATATTTGCACCTTTCAACATTGTTGAAAGTATGAAAAAAATGAATGTTTCAATTTCAATGTGGGATTCTTTAGCAATCCCTGGTCAAATCAATTTGTTACAGTCATCCTTATCAAATCCAGTTAGTTCGAATTTTCCAAATGAAGTCTCTTTAGGCCAAACAAAGTCAGTTTTAACCAATGCACTTTTGGATACTACCACACAGCAAAGTGATGGTTTCAAGCCCCATCCTTTCTATGTTTCCTTTATAGTGGGGAATAAATTGGTGCACAATTGCATGGTTGATAGCGGGGCTAGCAGTTCGGTAATGCCAAAAAAGATTGCAGATCAGCTAGGTTTACAATACCAGCCATTAGAAAAGGGAGTACTTCAATTGGATGGGATATCAGTAAACACTATAGGTGTTATTAAAAATTTGAATCTCACACTACATGCTTGTCCCAATTTTTCAATCCCACAAGATGTGTTTGTCATATATTTGCCTCCATTTTTTCTTTATTCCTGTCTAGAGACTTCATGGCTAAAATTGGAGGGTATTTATCTTCAGATTGGTCCCATATGCTTTTTAGGACCAGGTATGGTACTAAGGTAACTATAACTTCTGAGTCCCTTGCCAAGGATCACATCGAACCTTATGTGCCATCTGCTATAAATGTTAATTCTATTATTTTAGAGGATACTGAACTTGTTGTAGCACAAGAATTACAAGCTGTGAGTGTACCTAAGGTACTCCTGAATGAATGGGAAGCTAAGAATGTGGTTGATAATCCAAATGAGCTTATTCAGGATGTTGGTCTAGGTAATTATGTATTGCATAAAGCTGGGATAGAAATGCCAAATCTTGAGAGAAGTGTAGAAAGTCAGTTTGAGTAGCAGAATGAATTATGGGAGATGGATTTTGATGGTTCAAGAAGAAAAAATGGTGCTGGAGGAGGTGCGATGCTTGTATCTCCACAGGGTGATAAGTATTTTTCTGCTTTCCATTTTGCTTTTGCATGCTCTAATAACACTGCTAAGTATGAGGGCCTTGTTCAAGGTTTGAGTGGGCAAGGAAGAGAGGAATAACCCGCTTGAAAGTTTATGGGGACAGTGAGTTAATTGTCAATCAAATAAGAGGCCTAAATGTTGCTAAAAATGACACACTAAAGTCTTATAGAAACAGAGTGTGGAATATGATTGAGGAGTTTGATACCTTTAACTTAGTATCTATTCCAAGGAACCAGAACAAATTGCAGCCATTGGAGCATAGTTTGATATTCTAGATGACATTAGAAAAGAGAAAGTACAGTAGTATGTGAAGGTTGTATTCAGGCCATCAATTCCTGATAACAACATTCACTGGCAGGTCTTTGACAATGATGAACATATTCTTTCTTTTTTGCTTGAAGAAGATCAGTTCTCCATGGTTAATCAAGCAAAACTTAAGCAACAGTATGATGATCAAGTCATACAACTAAGGACAAATAAGTTACCCAAAGGTCTTGTTACCTTAGAGTCAATTTTCATTACTGATGATCAGCTTAAAAAGGGTAAAGCTGGCTTACAAATCAAAGAAGAACATGATGAAGAACTGGAGATTTTCAAAGGTAAACTTCTTAAGATAGGAAAAATTTGTTCACATGAAGATAAACAATCTTTTGTTGCCTTATGCCAAGAATTTTATGATGTATTTGCTTGGGAATACTTATATTTGAAAGGGTTTGATCCCCATATTTCTTAGCACACAATTGAGTTAGAACCTAATGCTAAGCCAGTAAGGCAGAAACAAAGGCCCTTAAATCCCATGCTTGAGCCCTTAATGATTAAAGAGATGACCAAACTAGTTGAGGGGGGTATCATCTTTCCTATTAAACACACTTCATGGGTTTCTAACCTTGTGCCGGTTAGGAAGAAAATTGGTAAAATAAGACTTTGTGTAGACTTTAGAGCCCTTAACAGACCATCTCTGAAAGATCATTATCCCTTGCCATCTATGGAACAAATTCTTCAAGCTGTTGCTAGATCATAAAGGTTTTCTCTTCTGGATGGATATTCTGGTTATAATCAGGTGCTAGTTAAAGAGGAGGATCAGTTCAAAACTGCTCTTTACAATTAAGTGGGGCACCATGGCCTACAAAAGAATTCCTTTTGGTTTATCAAATGTTGGTGCCACCTTTCAGCATGCCATGGATATGGCATTTCAGAACTTAATTCAGAAATGTCTGCTAATTTAGCTAGATGACATAACTGTATATTCAAAAAATGCAAATGAACATTTGTCACATCTCAAGCAAGTTTTTGAAAAATGTAGAGAGTATGGAATATCTCTCAATCCGATGAAGAGTATTTTTGCAGTACATGAAGGTAAGCTGTTAGGTCACATAGTGTCAAAAGATGGAATTACTATTGACCTTGAAAGAGTCAAAGCTATACTTGAGTTGCCATTACCCAATCACAAGAAGGGTCTGCAAAGCTTTTTGGGTCGAATCAACTTTCTTAGAAGGTTCATCCCTGATGTCGCGAACCTGCTACAACCTTTAACAACTATGTTAAAGAAAAATGCAGTTTTCAGTTGGACAAAAGATGCCAGGAACAGTTTTGAGACAATTAAGGAGGCCTTAGTAGCAGCTCCTACATTGATAAATCCCAATTTTTCTAAAGATTTTATTTTGTATGCTTATGGTAGCACAAGTAACATTTCTACAATGTTGGTACAAAAAAATGAAGGAAATTTAGAGCAACCAATAGCCTTTTTCAGTCAAGGTTTGGCTGATTATGAACAGAAATATTCCTTTGTAGAGAAGCATGTTCTCACTGTCATAAGAAGCCTTAAAAAATTTAAGGCTTTAATCTCTAATAATAAAATTCATGTCATGGTTGCACACCCAAGTGTCAAGGAATTTCTATTGAGCAAAGATATGAATGAAAAAAGAGCAGGGTGGGTCACTAAGGTTATGGAATATGATGTGGATATCAAGATTACCAAATTGGTCAGAGGTAAAGCTCTTTGTGAACAGCTTGCTACAAGGTCAAGTGGTGAAAATGAGTTAGAAAATGATACTGTTTTTGCTAATACAAATGAGTCTCAGAATGCTCAAGATGATGTGCCTATGATAACAACTAATTGGGTTCAAGACATGACCCATTTTTTACAAACTGGTGAGTGTCCACTAGGTTTAGGCAAACCTAAACGAAGATACTTCAGACTACAGTCCATACCATATGTGCTGGTGAACAATGTTCTTTTCAGAAAAGATCTGAGTGGTGTTCTATTAAATTAAGATGTATTCACAGTGATCAGATTGAGAAGGTACTTCATGAGTTTCATGATGGAGCTGTAGGAGGTCACTTTTCTCCAAGAAATACTGCATGGAAGATAATGAGAGTTGGTTACTACTGGCCCAACTTATTTAAAGATACATATGCATGGTCAAAGAAATGTGTGAAGTGTGCTCTTTTTGTAGGAAAAGAAAAGCTATCTGCTATGCCTCTACATCCAATTTAGGTACAACTGCCCTTCATGAGATGGGGCATTGACCTCATTGGGCCATTAAATCCACCTTCCAGTGCTGGTCACAATTGGGTGCTTACAGTCACTAACTATTTTACACGGTGGACAAAGGCGGTTGCATTAAAAGAGGCAAATGAATCTTTTGTATTGAATTTCTATGATGACATAGTAACCAGATTTGGGGTTCCTGACTATATTATATCTGATAATGCTCTTGCATTCATGGGTTTAAGAGTAACTGATTGGGATGTTAAACATGGCATTCATTTGAATACATCCTCAAATTACTACCCTCAGGGTAATGGTTTAGCTGAAAGCACAAACAAAAATCTCATCAGGATTATTAAAAGAACCATGGAGGATAATCAAAGGACTTGGCACGTAAATCTAAAGTATGTGCTTTGGGAAGACAGAGTGACTCCTAAGAGTTCTATTGGTAATTCACCATACACGTTATTTTATGGCAAAGAGGCAAGATTGCCTTTGTCTGTGGAACTTCCAGCTCTAGACATTGTTCACTAGTTGGAGATGTTTGAGGAACAAGACCCAATGTTTGTGAGATATGCAAAGCTCATGGAGCTCGAAGAATCAATAGACAAAGCAATGAAAGCTCTGGAGTATCATCAGCGCCAAACAAAAAGAACATTTGACAAGAAAGCTACAGCCAAAACCTTTAAAGAAGGTGATATTTTTCTCAAATGGGATGTTTTAAAAAGCAAGTCGGGCTGTCACACAAAGTTTGACATGTGGATGGGTCCATTTATCATCAGAGACTGCATAGAACATAATGCTTATCAACTGGCCACAACTGAAGGTGAAGTGTTTCCTATCCTAGTCAATGGGATACACCTCAAACCCTATTTTCAAGTCTGACGAGTTTCCTCCTTTGTACATATTAGGTTAGGTTTTATGTTTTCCCCAAGTGTTGTTTCAACATGGTATATGTTTCTTTTTAGTTTCTTCTTTTTGTCCTTTTGGCAACCTGTTGTGTTCTGCGAGCCTCAAGCGATGTGCAACCATGTACAAGGTTTCCCTAGGTCTTTTTCTGAGCTTCCTACTGACTCCATGCCCAATGGACAAGTTTTGGCTACTCGTTTTCATGTTTAGCAGGCAAACATTCAGCAAAGGTCACCAGAAATGTTGCTCAATTTTCACCTATGGGCTCAATCGGGCAGGATTAATTATGTTTCAGATGTTCAGAAGGGTCGATTGATAATTTTTGTATTGAGGGTTAGGTCATGAATTTGATGACATTTCACAAGGAGCTCATTCGAAGAGTCTGCCTCAATCATTTTGGAAAAAAAATCACCAGAGAAGGAAGTCGGCAAGACCTTCTGTTGTCTTGCAGACTAGCAATGCGTTTTATGTGGTTGAATAGACCAGTCGCCAAGAGTCTTCGTGTATCTCTCTGCTTGAAAAGGCTCATGCCGACAGTTGTTCATCGGGGAGCTCTCGGCATAAGGTTATGTCTTCACCAAAGGGTCTCGCCGAAGTGGAAATGCTTTCGCCATAGGGTCTTGTCACCCACTGTGAGGTCTTCCCGATCGGTGGCAGTCACACCGACAGTCATTCACCAAGTTGCCGCCAAGGGAGACGGTTTGCTTTTGGCAGGAGGTCTCGGTGAAAAAATGGAGTCTCATCGAAGGAGGTTTCACCGTTAGCATAAGGTTTTTCCTTCGGTATGAAGTCCCAGCGACAAACGAGTCGTCTCGGCGAAAGGAGATGTCAGCGGGGATACAAGAGGGAGCTTGGCGAGAGGTCTCGCTGACCATTGGTGATTGCCCCGAAATTAAAAAGAGTTCACTGAAGAAAGAGGAATTCGCTGAGATGTCTAGGTGAAGTGAAGTGGTCTCGGTGAAGGATGACAGTGTCAGCATAAGGTCTCCCCGACCACGAAAAGTCTTATTGACTTGAAGGAGCTCACCGAAAGATTTAGGGGCTCAGCAAAACTTCTCACTGACCCGAAAAGCTCTCGCCGAAACAAAATAGGAGCTCAAGGAGAAATACATGTATTCACCAGGAGGTCTGGCCAAAGTGTGGAGGTTTCACCGAAGGGTTTCCCCCCTTGGTATGATGTCTCGGCGAAAGGGAGTTGTCTCGCCGACATGGAATGGTGGTCCCCACCGGGGAGTCTCGGTGGTAATTTTGAATTCGGGGAAAGGTCTCGCCGACCAAGATAGGGTCCCGCTGAAACAAAAGTGAGCTTGGGGTATATGAGATGAGCTTGCCATGAGGTCTCACTGACCCGGTAGGGTCTGGCCGATACAGAGTGAGCTCGGGGAGAAAGATCTGACATCGCTATGGGGTCCTGCCGACTCGGTAGGGTCTTGCCAACATGGATGTGCTCGCAGAGAGCAGAAGGGCTCGATAGAAGGTCTCCCCGGCCATGAAATGGGCTCGCCGATGGTATATTGCCTTCGGCATGAGCTCTCACCAACACACGATGTCCTGTCAATGGAGGAGTACAATGATATAACTCATAAAGAGGGGTCTGACCTCCTACCGACTGAAGGAGCTCTTGCCAAATGCGGATGACTAAGTGATGGAAAGGGTATCAGTGCAACTCAGTGAAGCTAGCTATGACTTATGACTGATACTGTTTGTCTTGCCGATGGGTTTTGGTGGTATTAATATGACTTCTGTGGCTCGCTAGGAGGTCTCACTGACTGTCACATGTTTTTCCAATGGCTACAGAGAGGTATAATCGCATCGAGGAGACACAATTAGTGTCTCACCGACATGCAATTCCGTAGAGGGAGATTTTGACTACCTGAGGAATCTATGTGGCATCTGATCGACCAATTAGAGTGAGCTAAGGGTGAGCCATGGTAGTCTGACCAGGGAGAAGAAGATCAACAGAATGAAAAGCAACGTGTATCTATTTTGAGCTAAGGAGAATTCAAAGCAGCTCAGTCGAAGAGGTTCAAGGAGGACACGAGGACCAGAAGTAAATACGTTTGGTAGCTACAAAAGATCTAAAGGGCTTCTCCAGGGAAGGACTCTTGACCGACATGGACAACAAAGACACGCAGGAATGCAACATTAATTCCATCAAAAGATCCGAGGAAGATTTATCCCAAAGGGAGATATTTTTGTAAGCCCTAAGGGGTCGACACTCTTTTGTATATAGGGCATTTTTTGCTTTTTTGTAGTTAGTTTGGACTTGGTACTTTTCTGCTTCTGTAACTTGTAGAGTTCTTTACAGAAGAGAGGCTATGTTTTGTAGCTCATGACAGACATGTATATAAGTGTTCACCATTGAAATCAATGAATATAAGTACTTTACCTTTTCAATCTCTCTATTAAAATTGTGTGCATTCATATAATTGATGAAACTACTTGTGGAACTGTATGATTCCTTGTGGTTATGTCTTATTTCAACACCTTTCTGTAGAGCAATATGTATTTTTGTAGGTTGTGAGATGTGTTATAGTGCAGTACTCTCTAGTTGTGAAGTTGTTTCTTCCTCCTAGGGGTGTAGCCATATGAACCTTTTCATGAAATGTTTATGCAGAAAACATATGTGATTGAGTTGTGTATGACAAAGCTTTTGTCATTGATTGAAACTGTGTTATATGCCTTCTTATTAAATTTGGTGCATCACCATAGGTTTCAGTTTTATTTTCATGCACTCTTTCTCCCTTTCCCTCATAAAGATTAGTAGTTTAGGTGATAGCACAAAGGAAGCCGGCCTTCTCCGGAGGTTCATTTCAACTTTAGGTGACCCACAACCTTGAAATGATCCCATGTTTCTCTAGAAAGCTTAGTTTTTTTATAACTTTGAATAGGGTGCAATTTCTAGGTGACAACAGTTAGACTGAGGGATGATTGAGGAAGAAACAATGTTAGTAAGTCAGGATCAAATGCATGATGTCAATCAGTATATTTTACGTGTCTACATTTTTCCCCTCTTTGAAGCAATGCACTCGTTGTGTTGGTTCAAAGAATAACCGATCTGGATCAACACCAAAAATTTTTGATATTTAAAAACTTGCCCCATTACTGCATGGCAAGAGAAAACATGTCATTATAATGCCCCCTCGAGAGATCAAATGAAAATTTTAATTTTTTGGGTGATCTCGCGAAAAAAGATGACAAAGTACCCGACAATTCATAAAGGAGTCCGGGAGGCTAAAAATGTGTCTAAACATAATAAAACAATGAAAAACAAGCCTTAAACAGACAAAAATAGGTTCAGGGGTCCAAAACCCTGGCAGGACAACCATTTAGGGTTAAAAAACCCTAATTTTTAGGCTTAAAAGGGGCTCGAGGGGTCACTTTCGAGTTATTTTCACACACCTCTACTAGCAAACCTTGAGATTCAAGCTCTGACCCTTGGGCGATATGGCGCAACGACAGCTTCCTCTACACATTTTAGACCGAGTTCAGACCTACCAGCGGCCACCTGGCATCGGGGCACCGATATGTGACCCTTACTGAAGCTTCATTTTTCCATTTAACACATTTATTACTGCTTTAAAAGATCAGCTCGCCTCTAGCGGTGCTACTATAGCGCTACTCGGCACTTAAACTGCGTCATGCTAGGCCATTTTACGCCACATTAGTGCAGTTTGGAGTTTAGAAACTCCGTTGTTGGGCTTGGGCTTGGTGGGCCGGTTTGGGTAAAGTGCACCACGACGACACTCTTTTCGTGCAAATTTCGATGCTGGAGGAGAAAGTACACTGCGGCGGTGCCTTTTTGCAATTTTTGGGCTCCAGTGTCAGAGTTTGAGTAAACTCAAACTACGATGCCTTCACAAATTACGCCACTGGAGATGAGCCTAGAGCGTTCAACCAAGAATTTTTCAAAAAATTTAACACAGTGACTTTCCTTGATGCAGGATGGGCCGAGGGAGCTCTACTCTCGGGAGCACTGGTCGTGGGATTTGGCGAGCATCCTACAGGACTTGAGCGATAGAGACCAGGACCAACTGGGAGTTGCAAGACTATGGCATATTGTATACGCAGCGCCCGTGCGCACCCACCAAGGGATGTTGTTAGCGCTGGCCGAGAGGTGGCATAATGAGACATCATTGTTTCATCTTCCCACTGGCGAGGTGACTGTCACCTTGTAGGACGTCTGGCGCATTCTACGATTGCCCATTTATGGCCGACAGGTGATTTATGATATGGAAGAGAGACGTGAGTGCTGCATCAGAGTCCTCACCACATGGGACATCATTTACTGCGAGGGACAGATCGAGCTCGAGCGGTACAGGGTTATTGCACCCCCCTTCCGCTGGGCAATTACAGTGATCATTTCAGTTTTAGTTGGCCCAGACACATGAGGATGATACTTCAGTCTCGACTGGGGTTATATCTGAGAGAGGATGGTCTGAGACAGGCTGATGCATTTTGCATGGGGGCCTGTCCTTCTAGCCTCACTCTACAGGGACTTACATGAGTATGTTTATATGGATGGCAAAGCGCTGGGGGCTGGAGTGACTCTTCTTCATGTTTGGGCATGGGAGCACATTTCTGTGCTACATCCATGGGTCGTTCCAGTTCTGATGGGGGCAGAGGATGCCCTGGTGGTAGGATACAAAGGCGGTGTGTCGTTCACACACACTGGCGAGCACAGGATCCCCTATTGGAGGTGGGTCCTAGATGAGATGCTTGTCTTTACTTGGCGCCCATACCTTGGTCGGCCCGGATGGGCCAACGATGTTGCCCGGCTCTTCTACTACCACCAAGATTGATATATACAGGGGTAGGAGCACACGATGATCAAGTGGTACTTGCCTAGGCACATACAACGTCAGTTTGGAGAGCCACAAGATCGGCCTGATGATGGTTATGTAGCCGTCTTTGCATGCAACATGACACAGATAGCATGGGGGCATGGTATTCCTACCTCTGAGGCAGTTGACAACTTTCGATAGCTAGTAGCCTGACCGTGGGGTTATGATCAGGGCTTGGAAGATCCAGGGACCACATAGGCCTACAGAGACTAGTTCAGACCTCCTCTTCGGTTGACCGTTCTAGGCGAGGATCCAGAGGTGCGCAGGGTCAAAGGTAGGGGGAGAGGACGAGGGCAACGACGAGGACCGAGGGTCAAGATTCGACAAGATCCACCAGGGGTGCCCCCAGTCCCATCAGGTCACGTGGATGTCCATATGTAGGACCAGCAGCAGGATCCGCCAGTCCCACCACCACGAGCCGAGGGTGAGGATCAGGTTCACGTGCAGCCACGAGCACAGCCACAGGGACAGGCTAACGGTCGGGATGTACTGATTGCACAGCTGTAGGCCCAGGTTTAGGTGTTGATAGTGGAGAGAGACTACACGAGGACTGAGAGAGAGTAGCTCAGAGCAGAGCAAGATCAAGCTATGCAGCAGAGATAGGTTGTAGAGCTACAGGCAGCCACTGAGCTAGGCCGCAGGTAGCAGATTAAGAGTATGATAGCCTCCTCATCCCAGGGTACATTGTCGGTATGATCTTACAAGGATGCTATCCGAGAGATAGAGTACTACCGACGGGCTTACCATGACACCGTACCCAGAGTAGATTGCATCCTAGGGTACTCAGAGCAGGCCAGCCAGAGACCACCAGAGGGTCATGGTGACAGGGGTGAGGGCAGCATTCATAGAGATTGGGCCTGATCTAGATGATACATTTTTTGTGCCTTATGGGCGTTTTGTACTGATTGACACATATGTACAGTGATCTGATTTATTCTATTTACTATGACAGTGACATTGATGATATGATATATATGAGCCAATTTTGATGCGATGTACTGTGTACTCCTTTATTTATGCATGAATGGATTATTTCTATATGCTTTGCAGTGATGTCCTATGGATGCATTTATTTCTAATGATGTTTATGCAATGATTATGACTAACAGATCTATACTATGCTAACCTATGATATGATGTGCAATGATGTTAACTATATGATGGTTTATTTTATGCCAATGCAATATGTGAAATGATTTGATTTATGGTATATGCAATGATGTGTAGAATATGTCTATATATGAGATGATTTATGGATGGATGTAATGGGATGGTCGTGATATGATGCTAATGAAATGGTGTTAATGTATAATGAAATTGAGATGCTTAGAATAACAAATGTTATTATCCTAAATGATGATGTATGTGATGCAATGATATGTTAATTCCATGAGATGCAATGTAATGGGTGAAATGCAAATGAATGTTTATGCAATGATCGATAAAATGCCATGAGATGCAATGTAATGGGTGAAATGCAATGACATGAATGAACCTATTTATGAAGAATGTTTATGATAAACTGTTTATGATGATTAAAATGCAATGCATACGTTTCCTATATGATATGTTTATGCCATATGCTAATGATTTCTATATGATATGCTTATGCAATATGCTAATGATTTGTGGATTCAGGATCGATGACAATGATGGTGACGATGATCGACTATCATAGTACCTTGTTAGCATGATTAGTAAGAAGAGAAGAAGTCATTTCAACAAGATACAAGATGATGCAAATATAGATGATGATGATGATGATTATTACTTGCCAAAAAATTAGGATTTTCAAAGGGCCAGATTTTCTTATGTTTGATAACACACGTAGTATGATGCATCGAGGTATAGAAAACCAAGATGGCATTGTACCCAGCGTGATGGACTTTGACTCAACAATCAGATAGGAGTATTCTTGTTCACACCTGACATATAGAAACCTTGCTACGATGTATTTCAGAAGTTTCAGACACCTCAGACCAAAACATGGAAAGGTAAACCTATCCTTGTAATAGTCAACAAGTTTCCCTAGACCTCTTCCATACATACCTAACAAAGCAAGTATTCGTCGAGGTTATATTGCAAGAACGTCCAACAAGCATAGTAGACAAAAGATAACGATCATTGCCCCATTCCTATTTCTCTAAATCCTCTGTTTTGGGATATCATCGAGATGTCCTTGGAATGAGTGCAAAATAAGATAAGTCAAAAGATAAAGACCAAGTAAACAAACAAACTGATGCTCTTCAATACCGCTAATGGAAAGAGGATGTGTTTTCTAAGGATCATAACCGAAACTTATTGCCAAAAGATAATTCCCATTGTAGGAAGGATTAATCCTAGGACATGTTAGTGGATGGTGGCATGTCATTTCGTTTATCCAAAGTGCTCTAAGGGATGTTTGATATGGGAAAAATTCAAATGATGTATTACCAATACGAAGAGATAACCAACTTGCTTACGCACTGACTTAGACTTCAGACTTGCCATTTTTGAGTTTTCACTTTTAAACCTGCTACACTTGTTTCTAACTGTTTCACCAAAGGTTGATAATGATGACCAGTTCATTATGAGTGGTGTTATTGCAGGTGCAAGCGAGATGAGACAGATGGATTTTTTTTTCAAATATTTGGATGTTTTTGATGTTTTGCAAATGTTTTGATTTTCAATTTTTTGATGTTTTTGAGATTTTCTGGGATTTTGACCAAGAGACTAACTTAAAGACCTATCCTAGGGGTCTCGAGGGATGGTCAACAGACTAGCCTTGCCTATGTTATACTCGCAGAGACCACGTAGTTTGACTGACGACTTGACTGATTTATAGATGGAGATATACATGATGAAATGCCAGTTTATTATGACAGACTCCTATAGGACTGACCTAAATTTCTCAGGGGATGATCAAAGATCAACCTTGCCTACGTTCAAGTTTAGAGATGACGTAGTTCGACAAGACAACCCTGTTTTTGACTTTTTGAATGAATTTTTGACCTATTTTTGGATTTTGATATGTTTTGATGTTTTTGGGTTTTTTGATTTTCAGATGTTTTTGGATTTTCTGATTTTTTGATTTTAAGAATATACATGAATTCGATCTAATGAGAACATGCCCCCAATGCAATGCCATAGACTACCCCGATAAAGGCAGGACAAGCTGACCTTGAGGATGGGTCGAGTAGTACTAGGAGGGATCATGATACGAAAACAGGACCAAGCTATGGTGCGGATGCGAGTGGATGATGAAGTGAAATGGATGGATGATGTCGAACAAGCCATAAAGATCCTGGTGGATGGAAAGTGTTTATTTACACAAGGTGCCTGTTACTAGGTTTTCACCAAGGTACTTGCCCAAAGTGCCACTGAAGTGGTTTTCACTAGAGGACGATTTTTTCTCTTTACTATTTTTTATCCTTTTTCTGATTTTTTTGGATTTTTTGCTTTTTTGCTTTTTTTGTTTGTTACTAAGACGCCTATTTTCTAGGTTTTTGCCTAAGTAACCATTTTTTAGGACTTTTTCTAATTTTTTAGATTTTTGGTTTTATACCTTGAAAGAATTAGGCATAAAACTTTTTGAGATGGGAGCTATTCATGGGCTCCTGCAGAAGTTCCCCTTCGGGTGTTGATAGCTGATATGCCCCTGACTTATAACTTGCTGTGATGAAAAACGGTCCTAACCAATTAGGTTCAAACTTTCCTTTGTTGTTGGGATTCGGGACATTCTTCTAATTTTCTTTTAAGACTAGTTCTCTGACTTGGAAAGTCCTGCTTCTGATTTTCTTGTTGTAGATCCGTTTGAGTCTATTTTGATAAACTTGCAAGTGATTTAAAGCATCTATGCGTCTCTCATCTAGTAGCTCCAGCTTATTTAGTCTTGATAACCGATATTCTTCATCCGTGATAAGGTTTTGCAGTGATATGCTGAGAGATGGGAGCTAGATCTCAATGGGGAGTACGACTTCTGATCTGTAGACCAAGGAGAAGGGGTGGCACTGGTGGGTGTGCAGATGCTAGTTTGATAAGCCAAGGTGGTGGGATTAAGCTGCAAGTGCCAGTCATGACCTATGTCATTGACTGTTTTCTTGAGGATTTCAAGGATGGTTTTATTTGTGGCTTCTACTTGGCCATTGCCTTGGGGATAGTATGGGGTGGAGAAGCGATGCTAGATTTTGAATTTCTCACATAAGTCGCGAACCTTCTGGTTCTTGAATGGTGTCCCATTATCTGAGATAATGGCTTGTGGGACATTGTAACAACAGATGAGATAGTTCAAGATGAATTTTGATATTTGCTTCATGGTGATATACGTCATGGGTATGGCTTCCACCCACTTTGTGAAGTACTCAGTTGCAGTTATGATGAACTTGTGGCCATTGGATGAGGTGGGTGTGATTTTGCCAATGAGATCGAGTCCCCACTGCAAGAAGGGCCATGGTGTGACGATCAGGTGAAGCTCTTGAGCTAGAGCATGGATGAGGTCCCCATGCTGCTGACATTGTAAACACCTTTTAGCATGATCATGTGCTTCTCTTTCCATTGTGGTCCAATAATACCCCATCCTCAACAGTTTCTTGGAAATGATCATTCCACTCGAGTGTGAACCATAGATACCATTATGAACCTTGGTTAGAACAGTTAATGCCTCCTCAACATTTAAACAGTGTAGTAAGGTACCTTTTATGCTTCTACGGTATAGGGTATCACCTAGGATCACAAATTTGGATGCCTTTTTGACAAAGGTTCATTTTAGGTTTGATGGGAGGTCAACGGGTATGACTCCTATGCGAAGGTAGGTATAGATTTCATGGTACCAAGGATCACTAGGACCAATGATTTCACACACATAATCCAATTTTGGTACCTCGAATGTGGGAACGAGAAGTTGGTCAATCAGAAATTCATATTTCGGCACGTTATGAGGGATGTCTAGTAGGGACCCAATTGTAGCCATGGCATCTACTGCTCTGTTGTTGGTTCTTGGAATCTGCTCAAATGTTATGTTAATGAAAGATTCTTTAAGAGTCTCCACCAATTTCTTGTATGGAGTGAGCTTATCATCCTTAGTCTGATATTCATTATTGACCTGATTTATGATCAACTGAGAGTCTCCATACACCTTGAGAGCTATGATGTTCCATTGCACTGCTATCCTGAGGCCTATAGTGAAAGCCTCGTATTCCACTATGTTGTTAGTGCAAGGAAATGCCAATTTGTATGGCTTCGGTATGCAATCCCCTTGTGGGGTGATGAAGAAGACACCAGCTCCTGATCCATGTTGTGTGTATGAACCATCAAAGTATAGTTTCCAATGGTTAGTTATGTTGAGGTTAAAAATGGATTCGTCTGGGAATTCTGAGACAAGAGGGTTCTCAAAATAAATGGGTGCTTCTACTAGTTGATCTGCAATAACTTGTCCCTTAATGGATTTCTGCTCTACATACTCAATGTCATACTCTGATAATATCATTACCCACTTTTCCATTCTTCCTATGAGCATTGCCTTTGATAGGAGATACTTGAGGGGGTCAATTTTGGCAATGAGCTTTATCTTGTGTGCCAACATGTAATGTCTAAATTTTTGGGATGCAACACTACTGCGAGGCAAGCTTTCTCGATGAATGAGTAATTTAGCTCATGACCGATGATTGTCCTGTTGATGTAGTAGATGGCCCTCTCCATTTTGTTTTCATCATGCTGAGCTAGGAGAGCTCCAAGGCTTGTTGTTGTTGCTGACACATATAAGATCAATGGCTTTCTTGGGATGGGTGACATTAAAACTGGTGGTGTCAGTAGATATTCCTTTATTTTGTTAAATGCTTCTTCACACTTTGTATCCCATTTGTACGCCACTCCCTTGTGGAGCAGGTGAGAATATGGGTTCTGCTTGTCTGCCAGTTGTGCTATGAACCGTCGGATGGATTGAAGTCGGCCTTGGAGGCCTCTCAATTGTTTTAATGTCTTTGGTGCTTCCATCTCAAGGATTTCCTTCACTTTTGCTGGATCTACCTCGATACCTCTCATGGAGACTATGTATCCTAGCAATTTACTTGATTGTACGCCGAAGATGCACTTCTTGGGATTTAGTCTGACTTTTTATTCCTCCAGTCTGTCAAAGATAGCGCTTAGGGTTGCTATATGATCTTGTCTCTTTCTGGATTTTTCTAGGATGTCGTCGACATAGTCCTCAACTGTTTTATGAATCATGTCATGGAATATCAGTGTCATGGCCCGTTGATAGGTTGCTCCTGCATTCTTTAGGCCGAATGGCATCATGTTCCAATAGTAGGTCCCCCATGGACAAGTGAAAGTTGTCTTATGTTGATCTTCTTTTGCTATCATGATCTAGTTGTATCCTGAAAATCCATCCATTAGTGATAGCATCTCATGCCCTGCTGTCATGTCTACTATCATGTCAATGTTGGGAAGCGGGAAATCGGCATAACTCCATATATGAACCACTGTCTCTAGATCAAGCCCTGGCATATCAGCATAACTCCATGCGAAGTTTATTTGTCTTTCCCTTAGGAATGCTGCTAGGAGTTCTTGCTCTTCTGATAATAGTGATTCTGCATAAATGTGATATGCGGGGTCTCCTCCTAGGTATTGATAGGGATTGCATTTCAGCCAAGATTGTTGACTTCTCTTGATGAATAGCTCTTAGAGGAAGATTGAATCCTTCATCCTCGGGTGCCTCAGAGAGGTTTTCACCATTGGATACGTCCTTTCTTTTTACTATTTTCTTGTCAAAGAGTGCCACAGTGTGGTTTTCACTCAAGGACTTGGATATGATTCTTAGTTTCTCACTTTTGCGATTGAAGGATTCAATTGTTTCCTCGTAATAGGCATGTGTGTCCAACTCCATTATAAACCCTACCTTGTGATCTCCGTCTAGAACGTTATCCCTCAATCCCATGAATTCTGGGAGCGCCTCATCATTTTCAAATGTATCAAGAACTCGTGGTCCTTGTTGGTCATAGTCTATCAATTGGGGATATACTAAACGGATCTCATGATTTGGATGGTCTGTTTCAAAGGAGAGGGTGCTAATCATACACAAGGTGGTGTCCTCAAATAACCTAGGTAGATTGGTTATGGTATCTTCGTCATCGCTACTAATATAGGGCTCAGTTATAAAATTATGTGTGTCTCTACCTGTGACTATTGGTGAGTGTACTTGTACTAGTACTGGCTAAGGAGAAATATTAACCGTTCTAACCGAAGGACTTCAGCCACATATGGTTATTCTTAGAGGGGTACATCCAAGACCAAGATTTTTTATGGGTCATGCCTCTAGCATGATAGGTATTATGAGCCCATTTTCATTTTGTCCCAGTCTTTGACTTCTGTCGTAGCCCATTGCGAGCATCATTTGTAGGCCCTTGCTTGTCTCATCCATTGGTAAATTAGCTGCCAGTCTTTTGTCTTGATACAACATGTGAGATGGATTTGCTTCAATAACCTCATGGCCAAGGTCTCCCCATCTTGTGAATTCAGGATAGTTTTTAGGATACATTTGTGATGTGGAAGCTTGGTTTTTTTGTGGGCGTCCTCGTGATCTAGGAGATTGTGGTAACTCTCCTCTTACAAAAGCATTGTTAGGGAGCTTGTAGCTTCCACAACCATCCTCCTGGATGATGATCTTGATATCGGAGATGGTGGGGATGGTGGGAATGGTGGGTGTATCTATCGCAAAAGTGGACACGAGAGTGGTGGGGTCGATGTATGGTGTGGATGGGCCCTCATCATTCTTTGGCACTTGGGGGATTTTGTAATACTTTGCCTCAAGATTTTTGCAATATGAAAATGGTTCGAGATCTCCATGGACAGTAACCTCTTGTCCATTATATGTAAATTTCACACATTGGTGGAAGGTTGATGTTATGGCTTTCATCGCATGAATCCATGGGCGTCCCAAGAGGATATTATATGGCAAGTCAAGGTCTAAGACCTGATAGGTGGTTTCCATGAGCATTGGCCCTACTTAAATAGGGAGTTTAATCATGCCCTGAGACACTCTTTCTTGGTCATCATATGCTCTTATTGTGATGCCCTTACCTTTGTCGATGGAATCTTCTGATATTTTCAACTGCTTGATGAGGCTAAGAGAATAGATGTTCAAACCTACACCTCCATCCACCAAGACCCTTTTGATTTTGCTCTTGTTTACAATGGCTTCTAAGTGAAGTGCACAGTTGTGAGATGGTTGGGCGGGGAAGTTTTGGTTAGAGAATGTAAGGAGATTAGGCATTATGATATTTCTGACCATAGCTTGGAATTGCTCCGCATCGAGATCTATGGGGACAGTGGATGAGGCTAATGCTTCCTCGAGAATCCTTTTATGCGCAGATGAGATTTTTAACAACTCCATGATGGAGATGTGTGCTGGTGTTCTCTTGAGTTGGTCTAGGAAATTATATCCATTAGGCATGGATCTAGATGAAGGGACTCTATTTGGTTAGGATGATCCTACAATGGTGACTTTGCCGCCTCTTGTGGTGACTCCACAATCTTCGGCATGGGAGCCCTTGATGGTGATGACCATATAGTCCTCATTTAGGGAGGAAATGACCATTTTGTACACATGATTTACACTGCCCTTCCCTTTATCATTTTTATTCCCTTTGTTGCCATGATTCAACATCGGATTTGTGTAGATTTTAAGATCCTGATTTCTGGTAGGTTGTTCCACGTTTATGATTTTCTTATCAATGAGATCTTGGATGATATTTTTGAGTCTCATGCAATTGTTTGTGGTATCACCATTGATTTTATGAAATTCTCAAAGTTGATTCTTGTTATGCCAAGGAGGTTTGACATCAGGTTCTTGGTAGTTTTCAAATGTAGGAGGCTTGATGAGTTTTTTGTCGATCAACTTTTTCATTATGTCCTCGAGTGGCTCCCCCAAAATGGTGTATTTTCATTTTGGATAACTTTTGCATTGGGGTGGTCCTCTTTGATCATTGAGGATATTGATGGTTGGATTGTTGTTGGGTTGGTATGTTGTGTGATGAGTGTTTTGGTGTTGTGTTTGGATTTGCGGTGTGGGTGTATTTTGGCATGGACCACTAATGACCACCTTGGCATCAATGATACCATCATTAGTAACATTCTTGTTCCTTGCCCATGTGTGAGGTTTATCATTGTAATTGGATGATGGGTGGTTGTTTTTATGTTCGTGATATGATGTTGATTCCGCGGGTTGAGTCACAAGGGATCTTTCAATGCTGAGCGCTTTGGAGATTAATTGCTCATATGTGGTGATGCCCTGAACCTTGAGATGAAATGCCAGGTGGCTTTAAAGGTTGGCTATGATGGTACAGACTTGTTGTTCTTCTGGCATGGTCCACTTGCTCTGATTGGCCTTGGATCGCCATCGTTGAAGGAATGAAGCAAAAGATTCATTCTTTCCTTGTTTTAGAGTGTATAGTTCTTCGAGACTAACATCCATTGCAATGTTACATGCGTAGTTCTTAATGAATGTGTCCCTAATTTCTTGGAATGTTCTAATGCCTGAAGGTAAGTGAGAGAACCATTCTATAGTGGGGCCTGCCAAGCTCCTAGGAAATAGCCACGTATGATAAGTATCATCATATGCGACGTCCATGCAATGAACCTGGAATTCCCTGATGTGATCTTCAGGGTTTCCCATCCCTCAATATTTTTCAAATTTGGGGATTTAAAATCCCTTGGGGAATGGTTTCATCTCTAAGCTCCTATCAAATGGATAGGGACACAAGTTGCTTGGTGTTTTGGTTGTTCGCCCTGATTGAAGGTCGAGCACTCGTTGCGAGAGCAACCTGAGTTGTGTTGTCACATCATTTTGTGGATCAGGAGGTGGGATGAAAGTGTTTTGGGGTGTTTCAATCATGGTTTGGATGGATGGGTTGGTTGGTGCATTATTTGATGGTATATGTATGTTCTGGCAAGCGAGGTAGGCTTCTACCTGCTTTTGTATGAACAATGCTTGTTGTTGATCTTGTTGTTGTTGCGCTAAGATTTGTGCTTGTTGTTGTGCTTGTTGTTGTTCCAAAAATGCTTGTTGTTGTTCCAAAAATGCTTGTTGTTGGGCTGCCAATTCTGCTAATTCTTGCTACTCTTGGTATTGGTTTAGTGCTTGTTGATATGCCTGCAATTGTGTTGCTTGTCTTTGTGCGTTGAGCTGTGCTTGACATTGGACTTGTTGTGCCTGATATTGAGCTTGTGCTTGAGCTTGCACTTGGGCTTGAGCTTGTGCTGCTTGTGCTTGTGCGGCTTTTTGCTGTAATAAAATTTGTGCTTGAGCAGCACTTTGTGCTTGCAATGCTTGTGCAGCTTGGGCGGCTTGTTGTTGTTGTGGTTGTAATAAAACTTGAGCTTGCACAGCTTGTTGTGCTTGCAGTGCAGCTTGTGCAGCTTGGGCAGCTTGAGCGGCTTGTTGTACGAATTTTTGTTTTTGCACTTGTTGGTACCCCCTTTGAAAAGAAGCTTGCAATGCTGCGTTGGATTGACTTGATGTGGTGGATGTTGGTGGTGGTGGGGGTGGTGGTGGTGTTGATGTTTTGGGTGTTGGATAGTGGTATTGATGTGATGGTTGGTCCTTGAGAGACCATGATTTGTGATGTTAGGGGTGTGTTTGATGATGTTGCCATTGCTTGTGTATTTATCATTTGTTGTTTCGATATCAACAATAAATTTTGTGTGTTTGGTGCAATGCTTTGATTGATGGTTGGGATGTAAGTTTGATTGATACTTGGTAGGGGAGGAAGCCCTAAACCAACAAGTGGTGCGGATGATAATGGTAATGGTGGAAGAGGTGGAAATGTAAGGGGTGTGAGTTGTTGTGAAAACGTTGTGGTGTCGAATAGGCCCCCTGATCCAAACATATCTCCCTCTTCTTGTGAATTTGTGGGAAGAGGTGTTTGAGGCATTGCGTGAAAAAATGATGATGATGGATCGTGATGGAATGTGAGAGGAACATTTTTGTGTAATGGGTTTTGGGGTATATTTTGTTCCAATGTGATGCTTACATCCAAGTTTTGATTATTAACAAGGGGATGTGATTGAAGAGTATTGAGAAATGTATTTCCCTTGTTGACATTGGGTTGGGTTGGAGCAAATGACGTTGTGTTTTGTGGAATTTTTTGCGTGATGTTTTGGGATGGAGGTGTAGATGAAATGGGGATGGTGGATGAGATAGGTGGAAAGGATGTCTCCACTATAGTACTTACATCAAAATCCGAAGGTAACTTAGCCCCTTGTTTTGCTAGTTCAAGCATGTATAACGAAGGGTTGAGTCTCATCATGATGTTGATGATTTTATGATTCTCCAGATTTTGAAGCATTTCAGTCATTTCTTCGTGAGACATTCCAAAGGTAAGATCCTCTCCTTTATTTTCTTCTTGCGGATTTTGCGATGATGAGAGGGTCAATGGATTACTTGATTTAGCTGGATTCATTTCTGCATTTGTTTGGCTAAGATTGCTTGAAGCAGGTGTTTCTTTGTTGGCTTCCATACTCTTCTTGTATTGAGATCTAGTTAAAACCATAAAACAAGGATCAATCTTCAAGAATATGGGAGATGAATCTCTTGATTCTTCAGATTGATCGTTATTTTATGCCCCAAAGTAGAAGGTTTTAGGATGCCTTGAGGATCAAAGGTGATGATGTGATGATGATGCTTAAGGATGGATGAAACAATTTTTTTTGGCTTTTGATAAATCTTGAATGAGATACTAGGCTTTTAGGACTTGTGGATTTTGATTTTGATTTTGGATTTGGGATTTTGAGATTTTGTCCTTGATTTTGATTTGGATTTTGAACAAAAAGACCCTAAGATGTTGGATGATGATCTAAGGGGTAGTTTTGTTCAAAGGATGATGATTTGAATATGTGTGAGGAGAAGGATGCATCTACCCACACCTATTCAAACAAGATGATTGTTTCACTAAGCATATGAAGAAGGATTCATCTACATATACTAAGCTAGACAAGATGATTTTGATAACTTTGACTAAGTATATGCAAAAGGATGCATCTACACATGCCTAGCCAAAGGTGTTTTGATAAATGTTTTCAAGGATTTAGTCTCAATGATTTTGATGATTTTGATTTTTCCACAAAGCCTAGCATTTAAGGATGATTTCAAGATTTTCCAAAAGGTGATGATGAGATGGATTTGTTTTGATGTTTTGGAGGATGGACGAAAAGGATTTTGATATGCTTTGATCCTAAGATGAACCTAATAAGGTACACTTTGGTTTCTTAGACCTAGGTATTGAAGAGCATGCAAATGCTTCCTAATGACCTTTGTAACCAAGAAATGATTTCATTTGAACATTCATTTTCGGATTTCCAACCAATGATTTGTTTTCTTTTAGGGATGGTGGGTATTCAACACATATGAAAGTTCCTTTTTCTTATCTTTACTTAATGTATTTATTTTACCAAAAAACACTTTCTTCAATTAGGTTTTCAAACTAAGATGTCCAATGTCTTAATTTATTCAAACCCCACAAGATATGTTATGTGGGAATTCAATGAACTCAAGGCAAGGGTTTTCCTATAGTTTACTTAAGGAGACAAATTGAGATATAATCCAATGTTTAGAAACCTCTAAGGATGTGAATCCCAAGGGAAAACAATAACATATGGATTGAGTCAATTGTATTTGTCTTCAAAAGGGTTTGAATTTTGGATGAGGTTCAACCTGTTGTTTTTGAGATGTTTTCGCTCAAGCTGCATTTCATAACCCAAGAATAAGTACAATCCTATGGATGTGTAAGACAATATTTGTTGGATTCCCACTTGGAAAAGTCTAGCTATGCTTATCTTTAGTGAATGGTTAGATGCTTGACCCCTTGGCTCCCCTCCACGACACTCACTTATACGGGGCAGCCAAGCATCAACACCCATGAAAATCCCATGGCATGTTTTCCATTTTTACTAGAAGACCGTAAAAGTGTGGGGTGGCTTGAGAATAACCGTTCTTGCACCAACAAATAGATAAAAGTATTTTGGAAAATTCTAGCACTGGTTTTAGTAAGGACTTTCCATTCATGGAGATCGGACTCCATACCGCAAGAGTCCCCTTGATCCATCTTGTCGAATCAACTGGCGCTTTTCCCAATACTCCACATTTATATCCCAAGTAAATACTCTTGGCTTTAGAGTGTTACCGGTTGAGTCATTCCTTGGGTGAGTACTTTTTCCCCAAGGCAAGCCCTCTAGGATAAACAAAAGCGAATGAAGAACAATATTCGTAACTCGATCAATCCTTGTTGGCAAAAAAGAGAGAATATACGCAACAATACCCCCACTCACACTCACACAATATGTTGTTCAATTTTAAGCCCAAATCAAAGTGTGGAGGTGATTGCTTTGTCTTAACGCAAAGTCATGAAAAAGGCCTTTTGATTCTCAAGATCACTATAAAGCGTGAGAGAAGCGCATACGTCCTTTTTCAATGGCTTTAGTCTAAGTAAGCCCTCACAAAAACAAAGGTACACTTGTTCTTTTTAAATCCTCAAAGCAATATGTGAGTTCGTTTTAGAGCACCAAATCACAATTGAAAGATATTTGTTCAATTTGTTAATCCAAGAAACAAAATCTAGTATGTTGTTGATCCTAAAGTTCGTTTTAACCTTTGCAAGAAGAAATTGAAAGGTTCTTTTTAAGCCCAAATGAAAACTAGTGTTCTAAGAATGAAAACATAACAAATTCTTAAAATAGTGTTAAACAAACACTAGAGTGTTTAAAAACACTTTGATTTGATGAACACCCTTCTCATGCTTCTATTTCTTTTGATTTTGATTCCCAACCTACAAAGGAGAAAAACAGTCAGATTCTAGAAAAAACACATAAATTAAAAAATAGAAAACAAAAGAAAAATCAGTCATAAATCAAAAGCATGTGTTAAAAAATTAAATTCTCCCTTTTATATCTCCCAAATCAGCAACTGCGGAAGGCAAGTAATTTATTCTCCCAAATGTCTTTCAATAACAACGCTACTATTCCGGTTTCTATGTCGATAGAGCTTTGATTGCATCGCTCTTTAACAAGATCGCTATTTTCAAAAATTTCAAAAGTCCTACAAGTCAACGAAGTCCATAATGGCGTAAGTTAAAATTTAAATTTTTCGTTTGGATGAGTCTAGCGGTGCGCTTTGTCTTTATGCAAAGGCCATATAGCGAAGGCCGATGAGTTGGCAAAAAAAACAACGACGGCGACTGGCTGTGCAAATGACGCTTGATGAGCCCGGGATTGAATTTCCGTGAAGAAAATGCAGAAATTTCAAGAAAAGTTAGAAATAATGATGTCAACCCTCCTTCTAGTGCCAAATGTGTGAACCCTTCCTATACCTGCAAAACAACAAGAATAACAGTTAGATATTGCAAGCCAAAACAAGGACTCCCCATGAAATCCATTTACAAATCAAACTAGGAATGAAAATGGTGAAGAACACAATAAAATGATGAAATAAAGATTGAATCCTAATTTAAATGTGCAAACTCATGATCCCATGGGGGAATTGGTGCCAATTTGATGTGAAAATTGGCCCTTTCCCAATTCCTATGATGCAAGCTTCAAATGTTGAAGAGATTTGATCCACTTTGTTGGTGAAAAGATGGAGACTCCAAGCCAAAAATCTGCAAAACCTAGCTATGACTCAATGATGATAGATGGAATTCAAGAGATATTTGAGCATGGTAACTTTGCTTGATTGTGGATGATAAAATGAGGATATGAGCATTTCATTTATAGGATTTCAAGATGGATGAATGTCCAAATTTGAGCAATGTGGGACTAACATTCATCCAATGATATGGTGCCACTTGTCAAGCTATGAATGGATGATGGTTGTGCAAGATTTGGGGTTTGTGCCAATAAATGCCAATATTTGAATTCAAATTTGTTGAAATGACATGTAAGAGGGAAGGGAAAATGCAATAAATGCCACTTGGCTCAAGGCAAAGGACATGTAAGATGAATTTATTGCCTTGTTGGATGTACATGTGACTTGGAATTTTGAATTAAAATTAAGGGAATATTCCCAAAGATGCCTTGTGAGGAAAATAGAGATTTAATAAATGAATTAAATCTATTTTCATGTGCAACTTGCATTATCTAGAGGATGTGACATGAGATGAGGTTAAATTAATCAAGGGTTAATTAATTTAACAGGAGATTAGATAATGTGACTTATTTGACTTAGATTTATGGATTTATTTAAATCAAATAAGAGAGGAATATGATAAGAGGCTAATTAAATAAGGATTTTGATTTATTTAATTAAAAGGGATGGTGTTAGATTAAATCAAATAAGGTTTTAATTTATTTAATTTAATGAACAAACTTTAGAGATTTAATCAAATAAATTGATTATTTAATTAAATAGGGATAATTAGATCAAATGGATTGATTTAATTAAAAAGAGAGATGACTTAATTATATAAAATGATTTATTTAATTAAGAGATGAATATTAATGAATTTAATCAGATAGGGATTTCATAAAATTGTTAGACCGAGGGATGATTTAGGAAGAAACGATGTTAGTAAGTTAGGATCAAATGCACGATGTCAATCAATATATTTTACGTGTCCACAGATAGATCAGAGTTTTGGAATAGAAAAGAACAATAATTCATCCAACTTAACCAGATTTGTTACCTTTCAAGGAATTCCTAACTAAGAACTTCAGAAAAATATTAACTTGTGACTAACACACAATTTCATTCATTCACAATGTTGATTTCAATAATAGATTGCAAGTCACCATTTGAACAAAACATCAAATCAAACTTCATTCCTTGAAAGATTCTCAAATAAAATGATTAAACCAAGATGAACAACATTCTGAAACACAATCTAAAGTAGATTTTAATCTGGTTGCTTCTACTGTTAATGAAACAAATAAGCAACATTTACAAATTTGGCACAATCACCAGTGTACAGAAAATCCATGACTCCAAATTATTTCCATCTATACTAATAAAACTGGAAAGATACATTATTTCCTTCTACTGAATCTAACTCCTATCTAAGAAGACAAAAGAAGCTCCCATCACAAAGAATCAGGATGCAACTCTGTCTCCTCTATTTCTCTATGTATTCTAAAACTTCCACCCTACAACCTCTCTTTTACAAAGAGGAAAAAAATGCCATATATATAGAGTGTACCAAAAAGAATGCGTTGTCCTCTGTCTTAGGGTTTACAAAATACCTCACTTTCAGGAGGGTCGGCTATCAGATCTTTTTGAAGAGAGTGAATGCCGCATTCAATGTGAAGCCCTGTTGTCCATGTCAGTGAAACATTTCTGTTAGGAGAAGCCTTTAGATCTTTTGTTACTACAACATTAACTCTCCTATCTCCATGTCTATCTTTCAACTCGTTCAAAGGGCTGCCTTGAATGATCTAAAGCATGTTTCCATTAATACTGATCCACCCCTTCTCTGCCAGTAGACTCCAGCTATTCCTAAGACTTGTGGTTGTTTCTTTCCTTCGGCCTTCTTCATGCTCTAGACTTCCCTGCACACTGAGCAACTTCTGGAAGTAGCATCAGACTCATTGCTAGATCTGAACATCATCACCCAAGCTGATCCATCACCCTTTTGATATTAGAAGGAGCCCATATCGTTTGCATTCTGTCGGTCTTCCTTCACAGAGGTAGTCAATCAGTCAATGGCCAATAGGCCATTCCTTTAGCTTCTTCTGATTGGCGGAACATAGGCCACACAAGATTCCTGGGTAGTCAAAAGTGGTCCACCTTAAACTACATGTCGGTGAGACACTAATCGTGTCTCCCCGATGCAATTTTTCCTCTTAACAGTTATCAGTGCAACATGTGGCAGTCGGTGAGACCTTTCGACAAGCTGCAGAAGTCATATCGATACCACAAAGACTATCGACAAGATAGTCGCTAGTCGGCATGAGATCATAGCGAGGCCGGACCTTTCACCTCAAGCCCATTCTGTATTGGCAAGACCTTACAGGGTTAGTGGGACTTCATGGCGACCTCTTCTTTTCTCGCCTGAGCTCATTCTTATTCTTCGGGCTCGAGCTCCTTTTCCTTTCGGCAAGACTTCTTCAAATCGGCCAGAGGTTACGGTGAGTTATCCTCGGTTATACCGATGTCTCTTTCATTGGGAAATCCATCACTGTCGGTGTGACCTTTTCATGTTGGTGAAACCTCACAATGAACCCCCTTCATTCTCCTCAAGCCCACTTTGTTTCGGTGAAACCTTCCCCCCTTCAGAGAGACCCTTCATTGAAGGAAATACCCCTTGGCGAAATCCTTCTGAGCTCAGATTTCTTTTGATGAGACCATTCGCCAAGCTCAAATTTTCACCAAGACTCCACTGGCTGAGACCACCATTCCATGTCGGCGAGACCTACTCCCTTCGCTGAGACATTATACTGAAGGGGGAACCCTTCGGAAAAACCTCCAACTTTCGGGGAGATATCACCCCGAAGCAAATCCCTCTCGCCGAAACCCTTTTTTTCATATCGGCGATACCCTCAAGCTTTGGCTAGACCTCACACCAAGCACATCCTTCTTCTCCCCGAAGGGATACCTGGTCAGTAGGACATTTTGTGGTCGGGGAGACCTTATGGTGACCTTTTCATTTTGGGGAGACTTTTCTGTAGTCATACTGATATGTATTCTTTCATTTCACATGCGTCACTGTAACATTTTGGATCTCTCCCTGATGAAGCAATATGTCAGTGTGACAAAATGGGTTGGCAAGACACAAAGCACTCGGTAAGACCACACACCGAAGACACAACTCTTGCCGAAGTGTATCCCCCTACCGCCGATTGGTGAGACATGAAGATCTCTCCAAGACTTTATGCCGAACACGGAATCACCTGGCGAGCTCATCCCCAGTCAGTGAGACACATAAAGACTCTCGGCGACTGGGATGTCTAGGCGACTGATGGGCCTCCTTTGAATAGAATGGAACGCCAGTCGGCAAGACAACTGCAGAGTCTTGCCAACTTTCTCCTTAGAACAATTTTATGCCAAACTAGATTGGGAGATGCCTTCCAACTAAGCTCCTTGAGGAATACCATCACGTGGATGATCCAATACTACAAAACAAATGACTCCATTAGTCCCCAGAGCATATAAAATATATTATCATAAAATACACTATTGCTTATAATTATTTCATTCAATTTCCAGCAAGAAGAAAACCAATTTAAGTTGAGATAGAACCAAAATTTGACAAAAACAAAAGGCAAACTCAGGAAGAAAACAGAAGAACTCCAAAGAGTAAAGCAAATAACCAAAGGAGACAAAAAGAGAACAAAAAGGGGGGACCCATTTTGTTCCAAAATAAAATAGGGTGGTTATGCAAGGCATAACAACACTTTATTTCTGCGAGCTCGCAGGGTAGGGTTGAGATTTCATCTCCCCTTCATGCTTGACATTAAGCTTTTCGTTTAATAGTGCCCCCATGCTTTCTTAAATATTTTATGCTTGAAATATTTTCTTTCACCCTTACATTTTTAAATGAAAACACATTTAATATTTCATAGGACACTTTACATTTTTTGGGACCCACTCCTGCTACACATCACAATTTCGTGCACCTCGCAAGAATTAAAAGGTGGGCACCTTGTTTTGGCTATCTGGCGAGGAACAACCTAGATTGAGCTGCAAGTTCATCTTTAATTTCTACCGTTGATCTCCTTTCCTGCTTCTTTGTCCACATTTTTTCCCTAATTTCTTTTCTCGTGCACTCAAGCTCTTTGCGACGTATATCTATCCATGGCGACATATCACATTTTTCTTCCTCACTACAATTTCTAAAAGTTTCCTATCACAACCCTTAGATTCTTCCTTTGCATCTTATTGAATGTCCACTCCCTTTCAGATTGTGCACAGATGTGAAGAGGCATTTCTTCCAAATGTATTTAATTTGATTTGAAGGTATTCAAAACGTTTTCAACAAATAATTTTGTGTGTGCCCTGCACTGTAATGGCATTTCCATCCAACGAGCTTTTGAACCCATTATTTATTTTGCAAAATAAATAATCGACCCCTTCTAGCTTGAAACGATAACCCCATTTTGTGTACAATGCTTTGGTGGATGCTCACAATTTTCTTAATGCCTTAGTGGGGCACATAACTTGATTTCATTCTGCTTGAAAGTTTTTAAAGGCCTTTCACTGAATCAATTGTGTATTTGTTATAGGAAGTATGGCATTCCATGACACCACTGTTTATCTGGTGATTGCCTCTATTTAGCTTAGAAATTTTTCCTTCTATCGACCTCTACGAATTGCATTTGCTGTGAAAGCCACCATAGATCTTTACATTGATAGCCTCTCTGGAAAAAAAAAATTCGGGTTGCATTTTGTGCATACTTTAGCCACACCCTGACTTCTTAAATCCCTCTATCCTTTAGGTTTCGATGGATTTTCATATATTTATTTTCTTCAAGCTTTCAAGTCTCTAAAGTCTTTTCACATGCATCTATTCAAGCTATGTGCCTTGGAGTTTTGATGAGGTAATATTTGCTAAAGGCATTGTATAAAAAAAATTTGCATGCCTTGTTTCCATTCAGTAATGTGAGGCTGTCTTCATTCATCTGCAGTGAACACTTCAAAGGTTTTTGATGCCTATTCAACACATCTCTGCTTGGAAAATGGTGCCACTTCAAAATTTTCCTCCATGCAAACTATGGTGACTGCCGCACTTGGCATTACCTCTGCCAATATGTTTGCTTGAAACTTTTGTAGCCATTTCAACATTGAATCCTTCCATGTGCATGGCTGATGCTCATTGTGTGTGTTTTAAAGTTTCTAAAAGACTTTTTTACAGCTCCATGTGTTGTGGGCTTCATCAAGCTCTAATGGATATGTGCCTTCCTTCAACATTCCCCTCCACTAAAAGCATTTGCTTAGGAGTTTATATAACACTTTCAACAAATTTGTTTGTGCACCTAGCTATGTGGTGTTTCCTCTCTTCATTATGGCACAAGCTTTTCCAGACAACCCACACGCCTTGCCTATGATTTGATAGATGTTCATGCCCCCTTTGAATTTTGAGATTTTCAGCTTTCACCATGCCTTAACCTCCTCTCTCTAGTGTGTGGCAAGTAAATACATTTTCCTCAAATTTTTTGAGTTTCAACAAATGATTTTGTGCCTTGTAGTTGCGTACACTTGAAGAGTTTCAAAAGCTTCAGATACTTGCTTTATGCATCCTGCAATCTTGGCATTTTGGTGTATTTCATGTGCAAATGTTGACCATTCATTACATTTGTTTGAAATTTTCTAAAGCTTCTTCAACATTTCAATTTGTGTGTATTCAGTTATCATTGCATTTCATGTTGCCTTCAATGCATATGCAGACTTTTATTTGCGGTGCAAACATTTCATTGGGCAATTCGATCCTTCCCAAGATGCATATTAAGAGACTTCCCTCTTCAAGGATTTCATGCTAGTTTGAATACCCTTCCTGCCATATGCCATGACTCAATAATTCTGAAGAGTTTCATTTGCTCAATAATATTTACCTCTTATTAATCTATTATAAAAATAAGCTCTGTAATAGCTGATAAGGAGTTCTTTAATGAACATTGAGTGTAGAGGTTCCATTTGGAAGATCAATCTTTCCCATTACCATTTGGTCCTTGGGTCTTCATGCTTTGAGAGCAGGCTACTTTAATGTTATCTTGCTTTCATCAAAAATTGGCATTCACCCTTGCTTGCAACTTTGTCCCTTATAGCATGGTATGCATCAAATTCAAATCTTTGTCCACTGTAACTCAATTGAAAAATAATCTTCAATAGATAGAAGGAAGAAGCTTGGGATGATGATGAATGAATGGCAACCCATGATGGAGTAATGCTTTGAAATCCATACCTTTCATAACCAAAGTGTTCCTCAGTAAGAGCATGTTGGGTCCCCATGTGGGCCCGGTTAAAAAAAAGTCATTTTGAAACAACTTTACCCTTGAATTGATCAGACACAGCCTCTTGAGTGCTTCTAGAGTGAAAACAAGAACTGGGTTTTCATCAAAATTTATTTTCTGGCACTTTGAAAAATTGAGTAAAACTAGCCATGTGGGCTCTAGAATCGATCTGGGAAACTGGTCAAATGACCTCTTGGAGCTACAAAAACTTGCAGGCATGTAGAAATTTGGTCCAAGAATTGAGTACAATAGATGGATTGAAGAAATTGATCATGGTGAAAAATTTATTAACTGTCAAAGTTGCTTACTTGAACTTTTTGCAACAAACAGTTGTTTTGAACCAATTAAAACTCAAGAGATCACCTCATTGCAAAAATATCAAATCAACTCACGGTGAGCTGCCACCAGACACAGTAGGTCATTTTGGTACACTAAACATTTGTGCAAGAGGGATTAGTTTGAAAAATCATTGAACAGAAGTTATTGATGCTCAAAGTTGGCCTCTCAAAAATGCTATCAAGAATCTAAATGAAAAACTGAAGAAAGTGCATTTGGTTTTAATCTGCCAAAAATAGAAAATCAAGTCATGAGGCTCTAAAAAATGACATGTGAGCTCATATTGGTATGGAGAATGCAGAGAAACAATGGTTTTCTCTTGGCGATCAACTAGTTGTAAAATGCAAGCTCAAACCAGAGGCAACTTTGCAAAATTGAAAGTTTGCAAACTACAAAAAAGTGACAAAACCCTCTAGCTTCACTTTTTGAAACCCTGAAAGAACTCATCATGGGAAGCTGAAACTGACATGAATACTCACATCAGACACTTGAGTGTGTCTGCAAATGGGTTTTGCATCAAAATCAATGGGCATCAAATTATGACCCTCCAAAGTAGGTCATTCAGGCATATTCATTAGGTGCACTTCTTAGAGTGCAGAGGCAAAATTGAAAAATAGGCACTTCAAATTTGGGAAATTTGAGAGTGCCAACAAGCTCAAAATTTAGTTGCCCCCATTGAGTCTGTATTTTGCTCCTAGTTAGACACAACTGATTATTATGGATATGTACAATGTTCACCAAGCTACAATGAAAGATGATTTGCCTCTATGATGCAAAAATGATGATAGATAAGATGTTGATAGGATGGTAATGCTGATAGGATGTGATGGAGCTTCTAAAATTCTATAGAATTGCCTCATTTTCCCATGGGCTTAGTCTCCATTTCTAAACCCCTGTCCCCAAGAATGAGTAGGGTTTTATTCACAAGAGCATGCAAGCATTTTAATTGTAAGTTGACCTATCCCGTTGGGCACAAGTACCTTAAGCCACCTTTTAAGTCATAGTTTCATGTTGGTTGACTGGCCCCTCGAGCTCAAGGCACCGATTATCAGTTATTCCATTGACTTTAGCCTATCCCCTAAGTCGGGTTTTAATTTTTCCCCAACGACCTAAGCTTAAGTCACTTACCTTCAATGGTCATGTCGTCGTCGGCTAAACCACATCTTGTCCATTAAATGATAACATTTTCTGGAGTGTAGGTTTAAAGATTTGAAGATCCAGGATGATATTTGGGTCATACCCTGCTAGCCCGTAGATGTTAAGTGTCGGTAGGTTAAAAATAGTGAGGTTGGCGAAAGCCAGATGCATGTCCCTATACAACCATGGGACCCACTCCCCACTACTGAGCTCATGGCCTATGGTTGTGGACCAATGGCCAAGATCAAAAGCAAAGGTGAATCTCCACCATTCCCCGTTGGCTTGCTGGGGGAAGATGGAGGTTGGTTAGCAGTCACAGGGTCAGTGAGATGGTGACATGTGGCTCGAATACTCCAGTTTGCAAGATACATGGGACCCACTGGTCAGGGGGATATTATTCGAGATGGATGAACAATATTGGTTGTAGACACTTCAACGAGGCACTGTTAGAAGTCAAAGGTGGTCAAACCAAGACCAACCACTTGATGTGCCATCTCAGTAGAGGATCGACATGTAATATTCAAAGTTGGTGAACAACAGGTGATGGTCATCTTAATCTGTCCAACCAGCTCATATTAATGGCCAACCTTCTATAGAGTGATCAAGTTGATCTCAATTTGTGTGGAGACATAAATGCTGGTAATCATGAAGAGTGGTCTATGGATTTCCATGTAAATGAGGAATTAACCGATGATAGTACATCTACCAACAACCTGCTTGGGTTAAGCATGTGTGCTAGACATTGATTATGAACACCATTGCTTCACATGATAAATATAGAAGGAATAGCTTCTATTCATTTCATTCACACTTAGCAATTGGACATTTTCTTGATTAAGGAAAGGTAGGTTTGAGAAATTGACATATAAGATGAGTGAACTAGTGAGGAGGTTTGCTCGCCTGAGCTCTCAAAAGCCTGGTTCTGGTGTACCAGAAGTTGCCTCAACCATGGAGGCCAACATTCCTGTTGGAAAGTCTAAACTTGCACCCACAAGGTGAAATTGGAGATTACAATTCTAGAGTACGACTGCGAAGAAAGTGAACGATAAAGGAAAGTAACTAGTGCGGTCTACTGCTAGAGCGAAGAGGAAGATAAGGTATGGGCATGGCTCCTTTGGATGCCAAAACTCACCCATTGACCTCACAAGCAGTGTGTCTGCTAGTGAAATAGAGACTAGTTATGACTATTGTTGGTACCTCGTGCTCTTGAGTCATGGTCTACCTCCTGGTTAGGAGGTAATATCCATCTCGCCATTGGTAGCCAAAAACTCCAAGCAGACAGACTATTACTATACTGGGTAAAGAAAAGGATGAAGTGAAAGCTGAGGTTTCCTCTTCTCCTTGTGCAATTACTCAGAGTAGGAAAAAATATCATGGTCTGGGCACTGGTAAAGGTGTCTCTAGTAAATGAAGATTTGTTGTGTGTGGGATGTGAAAATTTTGTGTTGATATTGTTTGCTATGGTGGTGGTTTTGTTTTAGCATGCTTGGCATATTTTGGTGTTGGACATCGACTATGTGCCCTCATGGTGTTATGGATGTCTGGTTTATTGGAGTGTGGATGGAAACAAGGGGAATTTTGGTGGCACTTTGCGTTGCCCCTTTCTAATGGCGGTTACAATTTTGGCTTTCCCCATTTACACCATGTTCTCACAGATTCAACACATGGGGAATTTTGAAATGTAAAGTAAATACATATGAAATTTTGCATGAAATGAAATTTGTAATAAAATTGCATTTGAGCCTGAATCTTGTCGCTCCCTTACTCTATAAAAGGGATTTTAAGGCTCACTTGTGAAAAGAGGAAAATTTTTGGTTAGGTTTTGGGTCATGTGTACATGAATAGAACGATAGGAATATAATAGCTAGTCTATTTTGAGCTTTTCTGGAAGAAACATGTGCATGTTATCTTAAATTGTTATGCAAATTTGACTGATAAACATGAATGAAAATATAATTCTGATATATCTTCTCTCCTTGTGTGGATATGAGTGAATTTTGAGTGGAATATTAATAATATTTTCATTCTTCTTTGAAAATCTGTTCAAATGTATGTCTCTTTTTTATGCTTTGATTCAAGCAATCAATTAAATGCTTAAATAGAGTCATAGATTTATAATTATTTATAGAGGATTTGACAAGTAGTTGTATATCAGAAATAGTGAGCTCCATAATGCAAAGTTGTTATGAGGGTAGTTCACCCCATTAAATTTTAAAGTCATTTTCTGGATTACTGATTCTTATATATGTAACTCCATTGCCCAATTTAGTAAGGCACTAGTATCTTCCTTAATTATTCACCTAAAGGGTTAATCAAAATAATTGAATAATGACTAGCCTAAAGCCAGAATTTGAATTCACTTCAAATTTCATAAATTTTTGTACAAATTTTGTGTCAATTACCTTGAGGAATACTTCTTGATGAATGGATAGCATGTTACTTAGAAACAAGCCAATTTCATAGTAATTGTTGCAGAATTATCCTTCGTTCAAGTTGATCTATGAAAATGATGTGTTCTATAAGGCATATTTTCAAATGAACACAATAGGAACACCCTCCTTGGCCCCAAAAAGCCTAAAGTGTAGAAGATCTCAGTCATTGACTAGATCTTGTTAGTTGGCCAGTCATTTTAGGAGTCTTAAACATAGCGGTTGGCTACCCCTTAGAGATTTCTTGAGTGCACTGGAAAAAGCACCAACAGAATGGCCACTCTGCTGGGGATAGCTTTGAATCTCCAAGTGTTGACTGCTTAGTTACAGAGTCATATTATTGTGTGCCTTTCTGAATTTAGTATATTTGAGCATGTTTGTTCAGATAATTGAGAATTCCTTGAAGCCAGAAAAGATTTTTTTGCAGCAAAGATCAAAGGATTTGAGTGTGAATCTACTTTTGGAGACAACCTAGAATGATATTTACTCTTGAAGATTATTCCTCTGTGAAAGGAGGTGGTGACTCTATCCGAAGAACTAGTTGAATTGTGTAGAAGATTTCTAGATTTGTAGAATTTGCAGTCAGGAAGAAATGATAGTGGCTACTACAAATTTCTAGGTATTTTCATAAAATATGGAAAGCATATTATTCTATTTGAAAGAAGTTTATGAGAAAATGGTCAAGGCTTAAGATCATAAATGATTCCATATTAGATGAATTTGTATTAAGGAAAGGAATAATAGTAGTTCTTTTCATACTTCTTATATACAAATTTTTTAATTATCCAAGAAGTATGCCATTCCTTTGAGTACTACCTTTTAAAAAATTCCCCTATAAGGAATCAGGCAAAAGTATGCAGGGTGAAGAAGCTATATCATGCCCTCAAAGGGATTTTATTATTGAAAGGTATATGTCATTGTTTTTTAGTGGCATTAGAGGTTTCCCAAACCTGATTCCTTAGAATGTTAGGAAATATTTGCCTAGATTCATAGGGAAAAGTTCAAAATCAGCCTCTAGACATCTGCAAACATTCATGGATGTTATGGGGGCTAATGAAGTGAATCATGAGGATGTTGTCATGAAGCTCTTTGTTCAATGCTTGAAGAATGATGTTAGGGATTGTTATTCATATTTTCCAACAAGTTCCATAGCTTCATGGAATCAGTTCATGACAAGCTTTGTTCGACAATTCAGTGAAAGGGTGAATCCTAGTGTGGTAAGGAAGAATTTTATGGAAGTTCACATAAGTGAAGGAGAGTTAGTTCCTATTTTCAATATTCAATTTGCAAAGGAAATCAGAGAAATTCCAGAAGATATAAGGCCAAGTGATGCAGAGTGTTTGATTGTATATCTAGGAGCATTTGATAGAAGATGAGTTTCTTATTGAGAGACAAGGAGCCTACAACCCTGCACCAGGCATACCAAATTTCTATTGATATTGAGAACAATTTGAGATATTCAATGATGAGAGGGTCTACAATTGCTAGAATTAATTCTAGCAATGTTCAAAATTCTGAACCAAGTAGATCAGAAGGTAAAAGGGTTTGTCAAGAAAGAGATCTCATAGATGTCATATCCACTTTACTCCCAAGAACTACAGAATGTGAGAAAGCATCAACTCCACACTAGCCAAGGATGGGAAGGTTTGATATAACCTTTTTTATCAAGAAGCTACATGAGATAAGGAGACATGCAAATGAGTCTCCATATGATTTATTTTCAAGATTCTTGGATGTTTTGATGGAGATACCCAAGAGCTTTAGGCCTAACGACTTGGCATGCATCAATTTGTTTTGTGAAGCATACCTATAAGGATCAAGTCAATGGTCTGAGGACCAAAAACCTCACAACCTAACTCAAGTAGTGGATTGGATATATGTTGTAGAAAACATGGAATAGGGTCACATGCCCTTGTATGTTTTTCAAAGTTTGGGAAACAATTTCCATGTTGAAGGAAGTCAAAGGTTGAGGTTGTTAGATCAAAGAGAAGCATCAGAGTCAGAGCACTTGACTATTGAGTGTTGCCATTACACTAGAAATCTAGAAGCAGATGCATGTAGTAATGATGAGGATGTAGAGACAAAATATGAAAATAAGGAGGTGATTCCTAACTATCTTCCTTGGGATGTCATAAGTTGTGAGAAAACACAGGAAGAACAAGGTGAAACTTCACAAATTGATTTAGCTAGCAGCCATCATACATTAGTCAATGAAGGGAATACACTTGTTCTCAATGACATGGCACAAATGAGGAACCAAAATGAAGAGAACAAAATTGGGTAGTCCACAATTGAGTATGATTCCTAATATGAAGTGGAGATAGAATCCCTTGCTTCTAGTGGAGGATATGTTAATAGAATTGAAGGTATATGTTTCCTAGGTAGTAATCTAAAGAATTATCTAAATGCGAATCAATTGTTGCAAATATGAATGATAAGGAGAATAGTGAGATTGTTTCTCTTTTTTCTTCCAATCACTTTAGTGATTTTGAGTACACTGATAATCTGAATGGTTGGAATCCTGATTTTAAAGATGATGAGATACATCCAATTAATGTATGGAAAATTCTTTTGTTTAATGAAGATGACTTAGATAGTGAGGTTGCAAATGACAATCACCATTGGTGTAGGAGTAATCCTCTTTTTGAGGAGACATCTAATGATTATTTGACAAGCATTACCAATGGATGTGTTGTGGATGGTCCGTATAAAGGTCAAAGTGATGTTGATATAGGTCATTTTTTCAATGAAGATGTCACTTCTGACTTGTCAAATTTCCAACTACATGGAGGGTATGGAGATGTAGATATCAATAAAGGTATCTATCATCATGTGACTGAACAAATGTTACTTAGCATGTATGCTTCATCTTCCTCGAAACCTAGGTGTGACAACAACCTGTATAGTGCAGAGGCTCATAAATGTGATGATAGCTCTAGAAACAATATGGATATCCAAAAGAGTGCAAATGATTGCATTGTCCTTCCCATGGTGGAGGATTGTGCACTTGAAAAGGGTATGAAATGTCAGTTATTCAAATCCTACTTAATTGCATGAATATTCCAACAACTCTTCCCTATGATGAAAATAAGGAATCACTTGATGATTTTACAAAGTATGCCAATACTGCAACATTTTTTCAATCATGTGAGGAACAATCCAAAGACATGGGTAACCATGAAAGTAGTACATGGTAGTATGAAGTTGTAGTGGAGTTCTTTGCAAATACCCCTTATTTGATGGATTTGATTATGGAGCTTCTTTCACCTCATGATATCAACACTTGTGGCAAGTAGGTTGGTAATTAGCTTGATCATGTTATTTTTCTTGGGTTTGCAAAGAACTATCCAAATTTGAGCCAGAGTGTATATGAGTTTTTTCAAGTTTGATAAAATAATTGAAGACGATTATTCACCTCATGAAAATGTGGAATATGAAGGATTCACTTTCTTGATTCAGTTTGAGGAACCTATAATGGAAAAGGACAAAGTTGGAAATGTTGCTCTGAGTGACATAGGCGGTGTTGATCATAGTGATACTGGTGATTTAAAGTTACATACTGCTCATGTGCATTCAATACAGGGTAAACAAGCTAAAGTTTTTTATAGAGGAAAAAGTTCTCCTTGAATTTTGGGGCCTGGGGCCTCCGCCTTGTAAAATAATTCACAATGTATATTTTGTAAGTAGTGTACATATGCTGGTCTAGATTGTTTCCTTCCTGTTGGGTCTCTTTTCCTAGTCTAGGTGAATTCCTTGGTTTTTGGCCTTGTAACCTGGTTTTCTTCAACCGAAGATTCAATTCTCGCCATTCCCACCAGGGGTATGCATCCCCGAGCATGAGCTGTTGATGGAGCTTCTGAAATTTTGTAGAATTCCCTCATTTTCCCATGGGATTAATCTCCATTTCTAAACCCCTATCCCAAAGAATGAGTAGGGTTTTATTCACAAGAGCATGCAAGTATTTTAATTGTAAGTTGATCTGTCTCGTTGGGCACCAGTCCCTTAAGCCACCTTTTAAGTCACAGTTTCATGTTGGTTGACTGGCCCCTTAAGCTCGAGGCACCCGTTATCAGTTATTCCATCAACTTTAGCCTGTCCCCTAAGTCAGGTTTTAATTTTTCCCTGACAACTTAAGCTTAAGTCACTTACCTTCAATGGTCATGTTGATGTATGCTAAACCAAGTCTTGTCCATTAAATGCTAACATTTTCTAGAGTACAGGTTTAAGGATTCAAAGATCCAGGATGAGATCTGGGTCATACCCTACCAACCCATGGATGTTAAGTGCTGGCAGGTTAAAACTAGCAAGGCTGGTGAAAGGTGGATATGTATCCCTGTACAACCATGGGACCCACTCCCCACTATCAAGCTCGTGGCCTATGGTTCTAGACTGATGGCCAAGATCAAAAGAAAAGGTGAATCTCCATTGTTCCCCGCTAGCTTGTTAGGGGAAGATGGAGGCTGGTTAGCAGCCGTGGGGTTAGCGAGATGGTGACATGTGGCTCAAACACTCTAGTTTGCAAGATACATGGGACCCGCTGGTCAGGAGGATATTATCTGAGATGAATGAACACTATTGGCCATAGACACTTCAGTGAGGCACTACTAGAAGTCAAAGGTGGTCAAACCAAGACCGACCACTTGATGTGCCATCTCAGTAGAGGATCGACATGTAATATTCAAAGTTGGCGAACAACACATATGGTCATTTTACTCTATGCAACCAACTCACATTAATGGACAACCTTCTATAGAGTGATCCAGTTGATCTCAATTTGTGTGGAGATGCAAATGTTGGTAATCATGAAGAGTGGTCTACAAATTTCCATGCAAATGGGGAATTAAACGGTGATAGCACATCTGCCAATGAGTTTCCTAGGTTATGCATATGTGCTAAACATTGATTGTGAATGCCATCACTTCACACGATAAACATAGAAGGAATAGCTACTATTCATGTCATTCACACTTAGTAGTTGGACATTTTCTTTATTAAGGAAAGATAGGTTTGAGCAATTGACAAATAAGATGAATGAACAAGTGAGGAGGTATGCTCACCTAAGCTCTCAAAAACTTGGTTCTAGTGTACTAGAAGCTGCCTCGACCATGGAGGCCAACATTCCTACTGGAAATTATAAACTTGAACCCACAAAGTGCAGTAGGAGATTAAAATTCTAGAGTGAGACTGTGAAGAAAGCAGATGATAAAGGCAAGCAGACAGTGCGGTCTACTACTAGAGTGGAGAGGAAGATAACTTATGGGCATGGCTCCTTTGGACACCAAAACTCACCCATTCATCTCACAAGTAGTGCATCTGCTAGTGAAAAAGAGACCGATTCTGACTATTGTTGGTACCTCATGCTCTTGTGTCATGGTCTACCTCTTGGTCAGGAGATAGTTGTTGATGGTGCCAAGTAAACATGTAGGTAAGATTAAAGTGAAATATCTCACCTCTCCTGAAAAATAAAATCAACAATCAAATTGATCACCTTCCAAGGTCTTGGATGTTGGTTCACAACGTTGTTGATTCACGAAGTGGTCAATATAGCTGTAATGTTCAAGGGGCCTGCTGGTGTTGAGCTTATGGATTGTTATGAGATCAAACATATATTTAAACCTACTTTAACCAGTGGTTTTAAAGAAATAGAAAAAGATATATCAAAGCTTTTAAACTGAGGAAAATGTTAGTTCATCCAACTTAATCAGACTTGTTACCTTGCAAGGAATTCCTAAACTAAAACTGCAGAATAAAATTAACTTGTAATTAATACACAGTTTCATTCATCCATAGTGCGAACTTCAACAGTAGATTGCAAATCATTATTTAAACATAACATTAGATAAAATTTCATTCCTTGAAAGCTTTCCAAATCAAATAATTAACCCAAGATAAATACCATTCTGGAGCACAATATGAAGTAGACTTAAATCTAGTTGCTTCTACTATTGGTGAAATAGATAAACAACATTTACAAATCTGGCAAGATCACCAGTGTACGGAAAATCCATGTCTTCGAATTATCTCCATCTATACTAAGAAAAACTGGAAGATACATCACTTCCTCTTTCTATTGAACTAAAAAATGCCTAACTCTCTGCTAAACCCTAGCTTGCTAATTCTTAACCAAAAAAAGATGAAAAGGAAGATCCTATTTATCTATCTTAAGAAAAAAACCTCTCTATGTGTGTCTCCTTTTTTAAAGAGGGAAAAGTGCCATATATACAAAATGTTTCAAAGAAAATGTGTTGGCCCCTATTTTAGGGTTTACATAATAAGTCAATTCTAGAAGGGTTTGAACAAAGTCAAGGATGCATTAAATGCACATACTCTATTCATGTCGACGAAAGATCGCTCTCAGGCATGATGTCTAGATCTTTTACAAGTACCATCATTAACTCGCAGCCCTTGTGTCCGCCATTAAGACATCACACATTTCATCCTCGACCTTGAAAACTGCTCTCAGAAAGCTGCTTTGAATGTTTTGAAGCACTACAATTAATGTTGATCTACTTTTTCCAGTAGACATCTCATCTGTCATTAAGACTCGTGACTTTTCATCCTTTACACTTTCCTCTCATTCTAGAACCTTTCTGCGAGCTGATCTTCTTGTGATATGACATCAGGTGTTCTCGACATGCTTTAACCCTGTAAAAAAATGCTCTCATCAGTCCTCTAAAAGCATAGAAAATATCATGATTCAACCTATCTTTCATATATCCTTAGCAAAAAAGAAACCCAACTCTCGCAGAGGCTGAACCAAATCCGAACCAAAAACACACTTTCCTTTAATATCGGCGGGGGCGGAGCCAAGATGAAACCAGAATCAGGACCAGAGTCAGATTGGGAAGTGAACATGGAAATAACCATCACTTTCAAGTCTAGCCCACATTCCGGCTCCACATCCACAAAAGGTAACATAACCCAGGAACAAACGCAAGCGGGATCAGAGCAAAAACTGATTCTTGGTGAACCACAACGGGGCAGGAAAGAAACCAAATCTGACACTAAAACTTTTCCAAGTTTCAGGTTCAGCTTCCATCTCGATCCCGCCTCCGACAACATACAAAGAGATGACAAAAAGGATGAAAAAGAAAAAAGGGAAGGGAAGAAAAACATCCCGTGACCAAATGATCAGGATGAAAAGGAAAAACAAACGAGAAAGTTCGGTGGAACCGAGACCGGATCGGAACTGAAACCTGGAACTTTGAAAAGTTCCAGAGTTCAGTTTTGATCCCAGTTCCACGTCTGCTAGAACAAAACAAAAGGCCCAAGGAAGAAAGGAAACTCCTAAGGCACAAAACACAAAATGAAAGGAAAACAAAATAGAAAGAAAGGACCCAAATGTCAGTCGAAAACAACCAACAAAACAAAGAAACAACAAAAGAGGAGGGCAGAGTCGGAGTTGGGACAAGATCTAAAATAGAAACCTTAAAAGAGTTCCATGTCCAAATTTAGCCCCAGACCTGGCTCCGATAGAACAAAAGACAAACTTAGGAGGAAAACAAAAGAACTCCTAAGACCCAACCAAACAACCAAAGTTGATGAAAACAAAAGAAAAGGGGGACCCATTTTAAACAAAATGGGGTGGTTATGCAAGGCATAACAATTGGCGACTTGGCTGGGAAAAATGGTTTAACCATTTTCAAGAAACCAAAGGATTCAGCTACCCAGAACTCCTGGTTTATGGACATCACAACTCTAGCTCGGTTAGTTTTAACAACCAAGGTTGAGCTAGAATCTCAAATGTAAATCAACACTAGCTACCCTTGAATCTATGTGTGTGCTTGACGGTGCATCACCCTTTTTACAAAGTTTTCCTGATATTTTGACTAATAATGTGCAAGATTTGAACTACATGAGTTGATTCCCTTTAGCTGTTGTGCAATGATATCCTAGGCATTGCTCCGCTGCTAGTCAGGTGTCCATAGCCCCGACAGAGATACCTCTATTTTTCTCATAGCATTGCTCTACTGCCAGTCAGGCGTCCATAGCCCCGATAGAGATACCGGAATCACCCATTCATATTGAGTTTTCTTTTCTTAGATAGTTCTCTTCTTTTTGTTCTTTTCTCTTGGAGTTTTAGATATTTCATTCAATTTTTCTCAATATGTTAGATGTCTGACATCTGTACTGGGTTGAAAACTACCATGGACCTTATAACAGCATCTGGGGAATCAAAATTTTCACTCAAATCTTACAACACCATCGCCCTAAGACAAATGTACCTTCATAAAAGGAGATGTTTCTATTGATTTGTGACAGATTCAGCTGTAGCTAATGAAGATTGTTTACTTTGCACCTTGTTTTTAAGACTTCCCACAACTCTTATTGATAATGGGCATAAAATAATTGATTTGGGACAAAATCATCCAATCAGAAAACCTAAAAATATCTAAACCAGCTTCTCTCCTAATAACCAAAGTATACTGCAGCTAACAACCCCTTCATCAATTGCATAAAATGAAGGTCCCCACAAAGAAAAACAAAGGAACAAGCAGTAAAGGAACAAAAGAAAAAGACAAACAAGGAAAACAACAAAACTATTTACAAGCAGAACAACAAATTATTTACATATATGCACAACCCAACAAAAATACCAAACTTTACGACTCAAAATAATTTTTAAGAAATTGTCCATTGATAGGAAATGGAACAGGTTCTCTCGTTAAACTACTCAGCCAAAAAGAATTTTCTCCTAGGATTTCAACAATTTGATAGGGACCCAACCAGAGCTTATCAAATTTCTGGTGATCGCCCTTCTTTTCATTAGCTTTATCCCACTACAACACAAGGTCTGATATTCTGAAAGCCTTGATTTTGGCTCTTTTGTCAAACCAACATTTGACAATAGCTTGGTGCTTAAAGAATTGCTGCAAAGCAACATCTCTCTGCTCTTCTAATTTCAACAAGCCTGCTAATCTTACTTCAATCCTATCATCACTAGAGTAAATTTTTTGCATAAACTTCAGGATAGGTATTTGCAAGTGAATAGGGAACACGGGCTCTTGGCCATATACTAGCTTAAATGGTGAAGTCTGTAAAGCAGCCTTGATCCTAGTCCTATCTACCCATAAAGCAAATCTTAACTGGGTATGCCAGTCTCTAGGATTGTTCTCTAACAATTTTTTGATTACTCCTAGGAGATTCTTATTAGTAGACTTTGCAACTCCATTTCCTTGTGAATAATAGTTGGAAGAATACTTTAAAACAGTCTTATGATCATAAGCCCATGAAATGAACTTGACAAAAGAAAATGCAGGACCATTGTCACATACCAATGCAAAGGGTACTCCAAATCTAGTTGTGATGCATTTGGTGATCAACTTGATTACGAATTTTGTTGTGTTGTTCTTGCAAGGTATAGCTTATGTCCATCTTGTGCAGTAATCCATGGCAGTCAAAATGAATTTGTGTCCTGTAGTAGAATTCGGGTTAATTACCCCACTAAAATCAAGTGCCCATTGGGAAAATGGCCTTACCTCATAAACAGGCTGCAATGGCATGGCTGAATGGCGCTCTCTTGACGTAGAAATTTGACATATGTGACATGTTCTTACATGTTGGTGGGAATCCTTGAACACACATGGCCAATAATAACCAGATTTGAGGATTTGATGTGCTAACGAATTTGCAGAACCATGACCTATGCCATGTTTCCCATGAAATTCAACAATTGCATGCTTAGCCTCTTGTTGTTCAAGACATTGTCGGTAAACTCCCTCAAAGTTCTTTTTGTATAACAATCCTCCTTTGAGCATATAGTGGGAGATTTTCATTCTCAGTGATCTCCTTTGAGTTGTATTCTTTCCCTCTAGGCACTGATTATTGAGCATGAAATAAATAATATCGGCATACCAAGGGTCATTGGAAAAGGACTGTGTTGCGTATTGCTGACAAATAATGTTCTCACCAACATCCGCCATTGATTTAGACAGGCCTTGACCTCAAAAAAGTTTCATAGGGTGAATCTCCAAATTGAGCACTTGTAGAATAGCCATCCATTTCCCCCTTCGTTCTCCCAACTTGCTCTGCATAAGTAGAGACTTAATAGCAGCATCAGGAACCACAACAATAATCTGACTTCGAAGGATATAATGCCTGAACTTCTTGATAGCTCTAATCAACACAAAATCTTGTTTTTCAAGAGGTGGGTACTTGACTTCGGCATTCTTAAACGGAGAGTTCATGAAGGCAATTGGCCTCTCATCCCCCTCCTCTCTTCGTTGAGTTAGGACAGTTGCATACAAGTGTTCAAAAGCAAAAGAATAAATATAAAATGGCTTCAAGTAGTCAGGGCTAGTGAGAACTGGCACTTCTGAAATGGATTGCTTAACCTGAGAAAAGGAAGCCTTTTCCTCATTACTCCATTCTATTCTAGCATCTTTCTTCATCATTTCGTTCAAAGGTTTAACAATTTTTGCAAAACCTGTGATAAACTTTCTCACAAAATTAATCTTTCTAAAGAAAGATATCATCTCCTTCTTACTTCCTGGCATTGTCAACTTCATAATATACTCAACTCGATCTGAATCTATTGATATCCCTCTTTTCGAGATTATGTGTCCCAAAAGTTTCCCTTCAGAAACCCCGAACAGACACTTTTTAGGATTTAGAGAGACACCATATCAGATACATCTTTCAAGAACTTTAGCCAAGTCTACAGCATGGTTTAGTTTATCTTTAGAGAACACTGTTAGGTCATCCATATAAACGATGATGCATTTACCAATTAAATCTTTGAACGCTACGTCCATGGCATGTTGAAAGGTTGCTCCAGCGTTTATCAAACCAAATGGCATCCTTTTGTAAGAAAATGTTCTCCACTTAGTAGTGAAGGTTGTCTTCTTTTTGTCTTCATAGTTAACAATCACCTGATTGTATCCAGAATAACCATCTAGGAATGACATCATCTGAGACCCATTGACAGTTTGCAAGACTTCGTCCAGAGAAGGGAGTGGGTAGTTGTCTTTTTTTGAAGCTCTATTCAGATTCCTGAAATCTACACATAGCTTGATCTCTCCATTCTTCTTATGAACTGGAACTAGGTTAGCCACCCATGTTGAATGTCGTATAGGGAAGATTATTCTTGTAGAAAGAAATTTCTAAACTTCCTTAAAGATCAGTGGTTCAATCAGGACGTTGATAGGATGTTGTTTCTGCCGAAATGGTTTACCTTCAGGCTTCAAAGGAATAGTATGAGTCATTACACAAGCATCAAATGTTTTTAGATCTTCATACCCCCAAGCTATTGCAGCAATATCCTTCTTCAGTGCCCTTAGAATATCTTTTCTAATTGCTTTAGGGCAGACTTTCCCTACGTAAACATTTCTTTTAGGGCCATAATCAACTAAGTTAACAATTTCATATTCACCTCCTTTATCCTCGGTTGATACCTTTTCCTGAGCCCTTGGGTCTAAATCAAAAATTCTTTCTAAGGCCACCATTCCCTTGGGAATGCTATTACCTTTTAGATTGAGGACACCTTCTTTATCGCAGTCTTCGGGCTTCCAATCTCCTTGACCCCTTTCAGATTCATCGATGATCTATCCTTCAAAAAAATCTGAGCTTGCTAAAAAAGAAAGGATATGTCGATCATCATCAAAAACTTGAAAGTTTTTGATGTTATCAGGAACAACCAGGGTGGATATCAACTCTATTGAGAATCTCTTAAGCTTAGAGTCTTGCATGGGCTCTAGGGTACTTGCAGCAACAACTAATGAATCAGCTATCTGATTTTCTTCTCTAGGAATTAAACTAATCCCAAAAACATCAAATTCTTCAATCAGGTTCCATACCCAATTTATATAAGCTGCTATCCTTTTATTATGACATGTGTACTAGTTGCGTACTTGCCTGATAATCACTTCTGAATCTCCTTTAACTACCAAGGTAGTAACTTTCTTCTTATGCATAAACATCAGTCCTCGAGCTAATGCTTCATATTCTGCTATATTGTTAGTGCATCCAAACTACAACCTGTAAGAAGCAAAAAATGCTTTCCCTTTTAGGCTGGTTAATTCAATTCTAGTACCACAGCCTATTTTAGATTTGGATCCATCAAACATAAGGGTCCATAGCTGATCATGGGTTGGGGTTGATCCCTTTGAGGTTGTTGTGGGTGTTTGGATAAGATGAGCCATAGGTGGGGCCACTTGATCTTTTGCATCAAATATTGGGAAGGGGTGTTCAATAGGTCCATCAGGTGTAATATCTAATGTCCACTCAAATATATCATGTAATCCTAAGATAGCTCTCTAATAGTTATTTGTATCTTTGATTAATCCCTTTTTTTTTGGTATACTTGTGAGTGCAAGGGTATCAAACAAACCTTGGGGTTGTTCATCGTAACTATGTTGGTTCGGTATTATAACTGGGGTAGGTTCAATTTGAGGAGGGACTTCCTCTGAATGTATATTATCCCTGGTTAACATTATTGCATTTTTGGCTTCGAATGAGAAGTTATCTGAAATGGTCTCAAGGTGACTTGGGTTAGTCTCGTCGGTTTGAGAAACATGATTTAAAATACTGATGCAGGGTTGACAAGTCAATTCCGAATGATCTTGGTAGTGTACCCTACACCAATTAGGGAGTAGAAGACTCTGCAAATCGATATCTTCCCCTAAGACTAGGTGATCCTATTGCAGCTTCCTAATCAATACTTGTTGGTTTACATTAATCATGGGATCAGGGAAATTTTGCATTGACGAATCTTTAGAATCAAGAACCGAAAAGGTCAAAATTTTCTCTCTTATAAACCCCTATCTCGGTTTCAAAATAAGCTACCTCATTGGGACAGTCATATTCAGTGATGATATGTTTAAGGTGAGGTTCGCTTTCAATCCTAATCTATGTAGGCATTCCCCTCCATGGAAGCCACATGTGTGAAAAGTTGAGGGAGAGATATCCCCCTATACTTTTCATTAAATCTCTACTCAACAGTATACCATAAGTCTCAAGAATGTATGCTACTTGAATATCCATATTGGTTAAAATCCTAGGATCGGACCCTACTTGCACATGTATATTTCTTAATTCTCCAACTACATTAACCTCTCTTTTATTGAGTTGCATGACCTTCTTGTTTGTTTGGACAGGGTTCAATCCCAATTTCTTGCATATAGAAAATGGCATAACATTGTCAGAAGCCCTTGAATCTAGCAAGAATTATGTAGATTCTTCCCACAGATTCTCAAACTTAAAAGAAATGGTGGGGTACCTAGCTTGCTTTTGTACAAAGCTGCATTCATGTTTGTAGTGGGTGCCACCTTGGTTTTCCCTTTTGATTTATCAGCTTCTTCCAAAGCTTTCAGCACTATCTCTCATTGGGTAGGGCACCACTTTAGGATGTCAAAATATGTTAAAGAGGTTTTTTGTTTCTGCATCTCCGAAAAAATATCAAATTCTATGTTATAGCTTGGATTGCATTTGTAAACACCAAATGAATTACCTTTGTTATAGGATTTAGGAAAACCTTTTGGTCGAGGAGGGTTGTTATCAGCACTTTGATTTGGAGGCACCATATGGTTAGGTGTTGTTGATGTAGTGAACGAACCCTTATTTTGATTTCTTAAAAAGTGTCCTCCCTTTGTCTGAAAGGCTTGGGCATCATACGCATCTTCCTCTAGTTCATTCTCATTCTACATTGGGAATGATGGTTCTTCTTCAAAGAGGTCATAAGTCATAGTTGTATCCACTGAGCCACCTCCTTTGTTTGAATTCCCTTGGAACATTTGGGCATCTGCTTGTGCCATCTTCACGACCTTCTCCATTTCAGGGCAATTTACCTCTGAATGAGTTGTAGTATCATGCAACCTGCACCAGTTAGTCATAAAATTAAGATCAGCCACATTCAGAACATGTGGCCTATCCTCATTAGCTTGATAATTGTGAGGAACTCCACCATTATTTGGCTTGGTATTCCATTGTCAGTTGTTATTTGGCCTCTAGTTATATCATCTATTCTTATTGTTGTCACCTAGAAATGCACCCCTTGCATAGAGATTAAAACTGAGCTTTCTAGAGACACAATGGGATCATTTCAAGGCTATGGGTTACCTAAAACTGAAATGAACCTCCAGAGAAGGCTGGCTTCCTTTGGGTACCACCTAAACCTATTGATTCTATGAAGGTAAAAGGAGGAGGAAAGCATACAAATAATGCAACTAATCTGAACTATTTCTATGGTGATACACCAAGTTAAAGAGAAATCATGAAAACAGACACAGGAAGAACATACACTGGAAAGAAAAGACAGTGTTTTTCACTTACTTGACATAACCCCTTCTAAACTCATATAGTATTCTCAACAGGCTTGATCTACATGCATATCTCAGGAAGGAAAAATGATTCTCACAGCCTTAGGTATGAATATAGATTTCAGAAAAACACACTTAAGAACTTGTATAGTTTAAAATATAGAAATGAAAGTAATACAAACATTTAACAGTAGCTTCTAGGTAAACTCTATGTTATATTCCAGATTCCAGTCGAGTTACAAAACATACATTAATTGAGAAATGATTGATGAAAAAATCACTAACTCCTTTTGAATGCATAATTCGAACTACTTACAAAAAGGCAAAAAATGCCTTATATACAAGGAGATATCGGCCCCTTAGGGTTTACAAAAATATCGGAGCTCACAAAGATCTACCCTTAGATCTTTTGATTGAAATTAATGTTGAAGCCTGCGTGTCCCCACTGTGTGTGTCGGTGAAGAGCTACCCTCATAGAAGCCTTCTGATATTTCGTAGCTACCACATTCATTGATCTGTCGTGTCCTGTTTGAGCTACTTCGACTGCACCTTGAATGCTCTGAGCTTGCAACAGATACATGTCACCCTTCATCCTATTGATGTTCTTTAGATTGCCAAGGTTTACCTTCAGATCTCTCTAATTGGTTAAGTGAATTCCACACAGCCTCCTCGGGTAGTCAAAACTTCCCCCGCTGAACCGCATATCGGTGAGACACTAATCGTGTCTCCCCGATGCGGTTAAATCATTTTGCAAGTATCAACATAGCATGGAACAGTCGGTGAGAGCTATGGTGAGCTCATTTCATTTACCCTGAGCTTTCTCTTCACCTCTTGGCTTGAGCTCCTTTGCAGTCGGCAAGACATTCGTGTGTCGGTGAGACGTTTTACCGAAGGAAAAATGTCACCCCGAATGCTCTTCATCTTCGACAGGAGTTGATTGAGGTCACCCCGAATGCTCTTCACTCTACCGAGCTCTACATTCCTTTTGCTGAAACCTTATCAAGTCGGTAGGACCTCATGGCGATGCCCCATAGTCATACCGATATCTGCTTTTGTCGCTGAGACACCCTCCATATCTTGCCGATGAGTCCATTCATTTTCCATCGCTGTGACATTCCACCGTCGGCAAGACATCATACCGAATGCATCCTATTATCCCGAAAGACCTCAACCACCCTCGGGTCGCTGAGACATAATGTATCTCCCACCGATGAGTCTACCTGTCCCAAGTGTGTCATTGTAGCTTCCATCCATCGGGGAGACCTCACATAGACTGTGTTTGCTACACCGAAAGGTCTCAATGCATTATGAGTCACCGAGATAAGATAATTGTTACACCGACAAGGATCCTTCATTGTTTTCCATCGGTGAGACCGAAGGCCATTCGCCGAGACCTTACAGCAATCTCCCCAACCTACACCGATGAGTACATCCTTCCGCCATCGATCGATGAGACAAAAAGTGAACTCATGTCGATACTATGCACTTTGTTTCTCCAGTCAACAAGACAAGAAAACCTCGTTGAGACATAATGCCAATATCGCCTAGCTCCGTCGATGAACCACCATATACATAGTTGGGGAGACATCCTGTCGAAGGCCCTTAGTCATACCGAGGGGTTCCTTTGTGTCGACTAGACCTTTCCCGAAACATGCTTCCTTTCGATCATTGGGGAGACCCTATGACTTTGAGCGAGACACTATGGCGAAGGCAAAGTATTTTGATGAGCCTACTCCATGTTGGGGAGACTTTGGATGTCGGGGAGACATTCCTCCGAACTGATTTCATTTCACCAAGAACACCCTGCTATCGGTAGGACCTCTTATCGATATCCTCATCTCCTAGCGAAGGCATTCCTTTTGGCTGATAATCTTCATAACGAACGGGGCGGGGCCAAGATGGAACCAGAACTGGGAGGAGAAAGGCGGTGGGAGCAAAAGGAAGAACCTCGCCAGAACCGGGATCGGGACCAAATCCATCCCTGAAACTTTCTTCAAGTTTTAGGTTCTAATTCTGTCCCAGTCCCACTCCCGACAAAACTCAAGGGAAGGCGAAGGAAGAAAAGAAAAGGAAGAAAGAAAAACGGGAGAGAGAAAACCCGACGAAACACAAGGAAGAAAAAAGACCGGCGGAAATAGGATCGGGGCGAAACAGGGAAAAACAAAGAAGCAGCGGAACCGGGACCGGGACCAAATCCGGGCCTGAAACTTTCTTCAAGTTTCAAATTTGATTTCCATCCTGGTTCCACCCCCGAAAAAACTCAAAACACTAAGGAAGAAAAGAAAAACATAAGAGGGAAACAAGGAGGAAGAGGCAACCCTCAATCCAAGGCCACGAAGGAGAAGGAAGGAAGAAGAAGAAAAAGCGGGACTGGGTCTAAAACAAAACCAGGAACCAGAACCTTTGGAAAAGTTCCAAGTTTGACCTGGTTTCGCCCCTGGTAGAACAAAGAAAAGACAAGAAGGAAGCAAAAGGAAAAAAGGAAAGACAAGGCAAAAGTAAAAAGAAAAGCCCACCCCCAAACTGAAGATATGCACACTGGGCTCAACCCTCTTGGGAGCCACATGTCATCCACGTGCCAAAAATAGAAAAATGTGATCTTGATGCAGTGTCCCTCCATTTGGCCTTCGAGAACATCTGAAAGCATGGGTTACCCTACCTGATTGAGCCCATGGGTAAAAAAAATGGGAAACATTTTCTGGTGACCTTTGCTGGATGTTTGCCTGCTAAACAAGGAAACCAGTAGCCTAGGCCTGTCCATTGGGCATGGGGTCATTGGGACAACTTAGAAATAGATCAAGAGAAGCTTGTATATGGTTGCAACTCGCCTGAGACTCACAGAACAGGTTAGGATGCCAGTGAACTTATTGAAAATAGGGAAAAACTGAAATAAAACTATTTACTGTGCTGTGATAGTACTTAGGGAATGAAATAACAACTAAACCTACCCTACACTAACCAGTAAGAAACTGGTCAAACAAAACCATTCACAGGATGGTTGAAATAACACCCCTTTTTAATCAACAACTGATGCATTATATGATTATGTATTGCTGAAAGAGCTTGAAACACGCACAAATATTCAATAGACTGTCGTAGTGTCTCATAAAAAGTGAAAATGAACTTACTTGCACCTTGAAAATGATCATGCATATTGCTTTCCTAGACTAGACAGGAGAGCTGAAATGAAACACCTTCGGCTGCAACTCCAAAATCAGCTTCTTGTTTAATTGCATCTTCAATATTGGACGCAAGCATGACCTTTGGTACTTCAGTGGCCTCCGAACTAGCCAAATATCTGATGGGATAGCCTCTAGAAAGGAAAAATCTTAAACTGGCATTGGTGATCTCCCATTTGTCAAACAAACAAGGCACCTAATCACCCACTTGCTTTACATACTGCTGTTCCAAATGATCACTCATCTCTTCACTGAGGAATAATGAGATGGCTTCCTTCAATACACTTTGAATCAATATATCAGCCTCTGGCTCCTTTATACACCAGAAAGGAAGTTGTCTATAATTCTCATTACTACTGAAAGAAAGATGCTCCAAATCAGGCTTGTCTTCTTCTATGGAGGCAGGCAAGTGTTCAAACAGTGAACGGTTCTCGTGAAATGAACTCTTAGTTGATAAATTAGCTTCAAGTTCTATTGTATAGCAGAAAGGAAGCTCATGAGACCTTATAACACATTGTGCAATAGGTTCATGAGAAACCTTTTGTTCAAACTTGTGAATCCGTTGTTGAATTTTTTCATGAGTGCCAAACTCTTCTAACAGATCTGACTTCTTGTCCTCCAATTTTGAACAAAAGTGTTCAATTATATCAGTGTACACTTCTTCATATAGCTTAGCATCAACTTTTTCAAGCATAAAATGCTCAAAAGGATCAAATCCGGCTGTACACTGCTCCTCTTCAACCTTATGTTGCTGACTTATGGCCAGATTTATGCTTTCCTCATCATGCTCAATGAAACATGCAAGCTTAACAAATGAAACTATAGACTCATGACCTACATCACCCTTTTCAGCCTCTTCATGGTGTTGTCTTGACTCTTGAAACTGCAGCTGCTTGATGTCTTCTTGTTGTTTTGAAGCTGCAACCTCGCAAGTGCCTTCCATTTGAGAAAGATCCTCAGTCAGTTTCGAGCTTTGAGAAGAAGCAGTTTGCTTGAAGCTTGGAACTGAAAACACATGCTCCTCCAGCTTAGCAATTTCATCGTAGTTGTCCATGCTAGATTCAACCTGTCTGAAACTTGGAAGCTTGTGCTTTGAGGCCCCCTCTTCTTGTTTCATCTGCTCCTCTTTTCTAAGCTTTTCTTGCGGTAGTCGGTAACATACTACAGCTAAATGCATTGGATTTACTTTGCTGATCTTCTTCATGAGGAGTAAGTCATCTGAATCAATGGGCTGCTCTTGAGGGATGGTGAACTGGTCTTGTTTATGTACTTCATTCTCTTGCATCGAATTGAAACCCTTAAAGCTTGGAATTTCAAACTGAGAAGACTTACTAGGGGATTTGAGAGGCTGACTTTGCCTAAAGTTGGAAAACTTGTACTTGGGAACCTCTTGCTGGGGAAATTTTAGCCTCATTTCTGCATCTTTTGCAGCCAGCTGCTGGGCAAGGCTCTCTTCAAATAGCCTCCTTTGGGCCTCCCATTCCTGCTTCCTTATCTGAGCTTGGTAAGCTTCTTCTTCTTGTTGCCAATCGGTCTCCTGATCATGAAGGTAGGCCTGATAGGCCATCTCCTCTTGTTGTTGATCATACTCTTGCTGCCTCCTAAGCTCTTCCATCTATCTTGTGATGTCCATCAGTTTTTCCTTTATGTCATTCATGTTGTTCTTTATATAACCAACCTCTTGGAGCTGATTTTGGATGTCCAAATGTGGATCCAAAGATTGAGTAGGGGTGGGTGGGAGGTAAACATGTTGAGCATGCTAATAGGCTGCTGTTGCATGGCTGTTTGGGATTAAACCAGCAACATGACTGGCCTGATATGGCTGATAGGGTGATTGGTTGATAGGATTTTCATGAAACTGAAGTGGGTATACATGGTAACTATGAAAATCTGTCATCTCTACTCATATGTATGCTAAAATATGAATATTTAGCTTATAATTGAAACATACCAGCACTGAACTTGTTGAAACTAGTAGATTTGCTCAGAGTCGCCAAGTATGTAAAGAAAATGCCTCCAAAAGGCTGAAACCACTACTGCACACACCAAATAGCAGCAATAAAATGCATAAACATGAACTAAGGAGCAGCTCATAGTCCCACCGGGCGTGCCAGAAACTGTTGTCATCTAGAAATGCACCCCTTGCACAAAGATTAAAACTGAGCTTTCTAGAGACACAATGGGATCATTTCAAGGCTATGGCTTACCTAAAACTGAAATGAACCTCCAGAGAAGGCCGGCTTCCTTTGGGTACCACCTAAAACTACTGATTCTGTGAAGGTAAAAGGAGAAGGAAAGCATACAAATAATGCAACTAATCTGAACTATTTCTATGGTGATACACCGAGTTAAAGAGAAATCATGAAAATAGACATAGGAAGAACATACACTCGAAAGCAAAGACAGTGCTTTTCACTTACTTGACATAACCCCTTCTAAACTCATATAGTATTCTCAACAAGCTTGATCTACATGCATATATCAGGAAGGAAAAATGATTCTCACAGCCTTAGGTATGAATATAGATTTCAGAAAAACACACTTAAGAACTTGTATAGTTTAAAATACAGAAATGAAAGTAATACAAACATTTAACAGTAGCTTCCAGGTAAACTTTGTGTTATATTCCAGATTCTAGTCGAGTTACAAAACATACATTAATTGAGAAAGGATTGATGAAAAAATCACTAACTCCTTTTGAATGCATAATTCGAACTACTTACAAAAAGGAAAAAAATGCCTTATATACAAGGAGATATCGACCCCTTAGGGTTTACAAAAATATCGGAGCTCACAAAGATCTACCCTCAAATCTTTTGATTGAAATTAATGTGTTAGCCTGCGTGTCCCCACTGTGTGTGTCGGTGAAGAGCTACCCTCATAGAAGCCTTCTGATATTTCGCAGCTACTGCATTCATTGATCTGTCGTGTCCTATTTGAGCTACTTCGACTGCGCCTTGAATGCTTTGAGCTTACAACAGATACATGTCACCCTTCGTCCTATTCATGTTCTTTAGATTGCCACGGTTTACCTTCAGATCTCTCTGATTGGTTAAGTGAATTCCACGTAGCCTCCTCGGGTAGTCAAAACTTCCCCTGCTGAACCACATATCGATGAGACACTAATTGTGTCTCCCTGATGAGGTTAAATCTTTTCGCAAGTATCGACATAGCATGCAACAATCGGTGAGAGCTATGGCGAGCTCATTTCATTTACCCTGAGCTTTCTCTTCACCTCCGGGCTCGAGCTCCTTTGCAGTCAGCAAGACATCCGTGTGTCGGTGAGATGTTTTATCGAAGGCAAAACGTCACCTCTAACACTCTTCATCTTTGGCAGGAGTTGATTGAGGTCACCCCGAGCACTCTTCACTCTACTGAGCTCCGCATTCCTTTCGCTAAAACCTTATCAAGTTGGTAGGACCTCATGGCGATGCCCCATAGTCATATCGATATCTGCTTTTGTCACTGAGACACCCTCCATATCTTGCCGACGAGTCCATTCATTTTCCATCGCTATGACATTCCACCATTGGCAAGACATCATACCGAATGCATCCTATTATCCCAAAAGACCTCAACCACCCTCGGGTCGCTGAGACATAATGTATCTCCCACCGATGAGTCTACCTGTCCCAAGTGTGTCGCTGTAGCTTCCATCCATTGGGGAGACCTCACATAGACTGCGTTTGCTACACCGAAAGGTCTTAATGCATTCTGAGTCACCGAGAAAAGATAATTGTTATGTCGACAAGGATCCTTCATTGTTTTCCATCGGCGAGACTGAAGGTCATTCGCCAAGACCTTACAACGATCGCCCCAACCTACACCGATGAGCACATCCTTCCGCCATCAATCGATGAGACAAAAAGTGAACTCATGCTGATACTATGCACTCTGTTTCTCCAGTCGGTGAGACAAGAAAACCTCGTTGAGACATAATGTCGATATTGCCTAGCTCCGCCGATGAACCACCATATACATAGTTGGGGAGACATCCTGTCGAAGGCCCTTAGTCATACCGAGGGGTTCCTTTGTGTCAGCCAGACCTATCCTGAAACATGCTTCCTTTCAATCATCAGGGAGACCCTGTGACTTTTGGTGAGACACTATGGCGTAGGCAAGGTCTTTTGATGAGCCTACTCCATGTCGGGGAGACTTTGGATGTCAGGGAGACATTCCTTCAAACTGATTTCATTTCACTGAGAACACTCTGCTATCGGCAGGACCTCTTGTCGATATCCTCATCTCCTGGCGAAGGCATTCCTTTTCACTGAGAATCTTCATAACTGATGGGGCGAGGCCAAGATGAAACCAGAATTGGGATGAGAAAGGCGGCAGGAACAAAAGGAAGAACCCCGCTAGAACTGGGATCGGGACCAAATCCATCCCTAAAACTTTCTTCAAGTTTTAGGTTTGGATTCGGTCCTGGTCCTGCTCCCGAAAAAACTCAAGGGAAGGCGAAGGAAGAAAAGAAAAGGAAGAAAGACAAACGGGAGAGAGCAAACCCGACGAAACACAAGGAAGAAAAAAGACCAGCGGAAATGGGATAGGGGCGAAACGGGGAAAAACAAAGAAGCAGTAGAACCAGGACCGGGACCAAATCTAGGCCTGAAACTTTCTTCAAGTTTCAAATTCGGATTCCGTCCTAGTTCCACCCCTGAAAAAACTCAAAACACGAAGGAAGAAAAGAAAAACATAAGAGGGAAACAAGGAGGAAGAGGCAACCCTCAATCCAAGGCCACGAAGGAGAAGGAAGGAAGAAGAAGAAAAAGCGGGACTGGGTCCAGAACGAAACCACGGGTCTAGAACGAAACCAGGAACTTGAACCTTTGGAAAAGTTCCAAGTTCGACCCGGTTCCACCCCCGGTAGAAGAAAGAAAAGACAAGAAGGAAGCAAACGGAAAAAAGGAAAGACAAGGAAAAAGTAAAAAAGAAAAGCCCACCCCCAAACTAAAGATATGCACGTTAGGCTCAACCCTCTTGGGAGCCACATTTCATCCACGTGCCAAAAATAGAAAAATGTGATCTTGATGCAGTGTCCCTCCATTTGGCCTTCAAGAACATCTGAAAGCACGAGTTACCCTGCCTGATTGAGCCCATGGGTAAAAAAAATGGGTAACACTTATTTTGATAGCCTTGGTTAGGGGAGTTTTGGCCTTGATAATTCCTTTGGTTGTGATTGTAGTTGTTTGGATAATTACCCTGATTGTTATTACTCTAATTAGGGTAATTACCTTGGTTCTGAGAGGGGTTCAGTTTAAGCTGAGCCATATTATTTGTGACTTGAGATAGAGTTTTCTTTAAGGTCTCCACCTCATTTGTGAGTTGAAATGTCTTTTCACTCTCATCACTCTTAGCAATAGCTAGCTAATTGATGGGATTTGGTATTCTAGCTTGGTTATGATGACCATGTGGACCGTGATGAGCCTATGATTGTTGAGAGAAGTCAGGAGCTTCATTGGAAAATAATGGAACAAGAGATTGAGTCTGCAACTCAGATATAGGTCCATAATGGGAAGGAGACATCCCTGGGACAAGATTGAATAAATGGGCTGGGTTAGGCATCTGATAACCCATTAAAGGAAAACCTCCTCCCAAGTTTCCTTGTTGAGAGCTAGTTTTTTTGTTGTAGCTTGATGGCTAGATGATAAAATTTAGACAGGGAATCAATATCTGCTGGCTGATAAGTCATTTGTAGGAACAAGCCAAGAAAAGGGTCTATAACTCTAAAATATGCCTAAATGGCACTATTCTTAGCAACCAGATAGGGGTCCTACAGTCTCCTATACATTCGTTGAAACCTGGTATTAAACAAGGGTAGGGATTCACATGGCTCCTTCCTAATGGTAGAAAATTGGTGGAACAAAATGGCTGCATCCACATAAACTCTAAACTGATTGATGAAATAATTCTTCAGGTATGTCTAGCTTAGAATAGAACCTTGTGGAAGATTTAGGTACCAGTTGTATGCCATATCCCCTAAGGAATAAGGGAACAACCTACAAACTACATCATGGTGAGCTATCTGGGCTCTGGTACAAGCGTCCTTAAAATATTGTATGTGCTCTTCAACGCTCCTTGATTTGCCATGAATGTACTTGGGACAAAATCTCTCAGGATTCTTAGGCATATCATGAAAGCCTCAAGGAATAGTCCCCAATGGAGAGGGATTATTCATAAAAAATTCCATTGGTGGCGGTGGTGGTGGTTGAGCCAGCTGTTGGATGGGCTGAACCAACTGTAATGGCACTTGAGATGGATTCGGTGGTGGATTGACAGGTATGCACTGGGGTATTGGTGAAAAGCTTGGTGGAGTGAGTGGAGTTGACAAGGGTGGTATAATGGTTGCCCCAGTCTTGTGAATCTTGTGTCTTGTTGGGATCTTGAGTTCTATCAAAGTTGGCGGGTTTTCAGCTAATCGAAGAACTCTATGGGACCTTTCTAGTGATAAAAAACCAATATTATCTAGCTTGCTCGACTCCACCCTCCTTCTAGCGCCAGATCTGTTGATGGTGCGAAGTTGGCCCACAACATGTAGGTAAGATAAAAGTAAAATATCTCACATCTCCTCAAAAATACAATCAACAATCAAACTGATCACCTTCCAAGGTCTTAGATGTTGGTTCACAACGTTGTTGTTTCATGAAGTGGTCAATATAGCTGTAATGTTCAAGGGGCCTACTGGTGTTGAGCTTCTAGATTGTTATGAGATCAAACATATATTTAAACCTACTTTAACCGATGGTTTTAAAGAAATAAAAAAAGATAGATCAAATCTTTTAAACTGAGGAAAATGTTAATTCATCCAACTTAATCAGACTTGTTACCTTCCAAGGAATTCCTAAACTAAAACTACAGAATAAAATTAACTTGTAATTAATACACAGTTTCATTCATCCATAGTGCGAACTTCAACAGTAGATTGCAAATCATTATTTAAACATAACATTAGATAAATTTTCATTCCTTGAAAGCTTTCCAAATCAAATAATTAACGCAAGATAAATACCATTCTAGAGCACAATATGAAGTAGATTTAAATATGGCTGCTTCTACTGTTGGTGAAACAGATAAACAACATTTACAAATCTAGCAAGATCACCAGTGTACAAAAAATCCATGTCTTTGAATTATCTCCATCTATACTAAGAAAAACTGGAAGATACATCACTTCCTCTTTCTATTGAACTAAAAATTCCTAACTCTCTGCTAAACCCTAGCTTGTTGATTCTTAACCAAAAAAAAGATGAAAAAGAAGATCATATTTATCTATCTTAAGAAAAAAACCTCTCTATATGTGTCTCCTTTTTTAAAGAGGAAAAAGTGCCATATATACAAAACATGTCAAAGAAAATGTGTCGGCCCCTATTTTAGGGTTTACAAAATAAGTTGGTTCCAGAAGGGTTTGAACAAAGTCAAGGATGCATTAAATGCACATACTCTATTCATGTCAGCGAAAGATTGCTCTGAGGCATGGTTTCTAGATCTTTTACAACTACCATCATTAACTTGCAGCCCTCGTGTTGGCCATTAAGACATCACGCGTTTCATCCTCGACCTCAAAAACTACTCTCGCAAAGCTGCTTTGAATGTTCTGAAGCACTCCAATTAATTTTGATCTACTTTTTCTAGTAGACATCCCATCTATCATTAAGACTCGCGGCTTTTCATCCTTTACGCTTTCCTCTCGTTCTAGAACCTTTCTGTGGGCTAATCTTCTTGTGAAATGGCATCAGGTGTTCTCGACATGCTTTAACCCTGTAAAACAATGCCCTCATCAGTCCTCTAAAAGCATAGAAAATATCATGATTCATCCTACCTTTTATATATCCTTAGCTAAAAAGAAACCCAACTCTGGTGGAGGCGAAACCAAATCCGAACCAAAAACACACTTTCCTTTAATACCGGTGGGGGCGGAGCCAAGATGAAACCAGAACCAGGACCGAAGTTGGAACGGGAATCGAACATGGAAATAACCATCACTTCCGAGTCTAGTCACATTCCGGCTCCGCGTCTACAAAAGGTAACTTAACTCGGAAACAAATGCAAGCATTATCAGAGCAAAAACCGATCCTGAGTGAACCACAACGGGGCATGAATGGAACCAAATCTGACACTAAAACTTTTCCAAGTTTCAGGTTTAGATTCCATCCCGATCAAGCCTTTGACAACATGCAAAGAGACGAAAAAAAGGACGAAAAAGAAAAAAGGGAAGGGAAGAGAAACATCTCGCGACCAAACGATCAGAATGAAAAGGAAAAACAAAAAAGAAAGTTTGGTGGAACTAGGACGGGATCAGAACTGGAACCTGGAACTTAAAAAAGTTCTAGAGTTCGGTTTCAATCCCGGTTCCTTGTCCCCCAGAACAAAACAAAAGGCCCAAGGAAGAAAGGAAACTCCTAAGGCACATAACACAAAATTAAAGGAAAAAAAATTGAAAGGAGGGACCCAAATGTCAGCCGAAAACAACCAACGAAACAAAGAAACAACAAAAGAGGAGGGCAGAGTTGGAGTTGGGACAAGATCCGAACTAGAAACCTTAAAAGAGTTCCATGTACAGATTTAGCCCCGAACCCGGCTCCGACAGAACAAAAGACAAACTTAGGAGGAAAACAAAAGAACTCCTAAGACCCAACCAAACAACCAAAGTTGATGAAAGCAAAAGAAAAGGGGGACCCATTTTAAACAAGTTTAAAATGGGGTGGTTATGCAAGCCATAACAATAGTATCCATCTCATCATAGGTAGCCAAAAACTCCAAGCGGGTAGATTGTTACTGTACTAGGTAAAGAAAAGGATGAAGTGGAAGCTGAGGTTTCCTCTCCTCCTCGTGCAACGACTAGGAGTGGGTGTGTATATCACAGTCTAGGCACTAGTAAAGGTGGGGTGGCTGGCAAATGAAGAGTTTTTCTATGTGGGATGTGGAAATTTTGTGTTGATTGTGTTTGTTGTGGTGGTGGTTTTGTCTTTACATACGTGGCACATTTTGGTGTTGGTTGTCGACTATGTGCCCTTGTGGAATTATGGATATTCCTGGTTCGTTGCAACGTGGATGGTGACAAGGGGAATTTTGGTGACACTTTGTGTTGCCCCTTTCTAATGGCGGTTACAATTTTGGATTTCCCCGTTTACACCATGTTCTCATAGATTCAACACATGGGGAATTTTGAAATGCAAAGTAAATACAGATGAAATTTTGCATGAAATGAAATTTGTAATGAAACCGTATTTGAGCCTAAAGCTTGTCGCTCCCTTACTCTATAAAAGGGAATTTAGGGCTCACTTGCAAAAATAGGAAAATTTTGGTTAGGTTTTGGGTCATGTGTACATGAATAGAACGATAGGAATATAATAGCTAGTTTGTTTTGAACTTTTCTGGAAGACACATGTGCATGTTTTCTTAAATTGTTATGCAAATTTGATTGATAAACATGAATGAAAATATAATTTTGATAAATCTTCTCTCCTTATGTAGATTTGAGTGAATTTTGAGTGGAATATTAATAATATTTTCATTCTTCTTTGAACATTTGTTCAAATGTATGTCTCTGTTTTATGCTTTGATTGAAGCAATCAATTAAATGCTTAAATAGAGTCATAGATTTATAATTATTTATAGAGGATTTGACAAATAGTTGTATATCAGAAATAGTGAGCTCCATAATGCAAAACTGTTATGAGGGTAGTCCACCCCTTTAAATTTTAAAGTCATTTTTTGCATTATTGATTCATGTATATGTAACTCCATCGCCCAATTTAGTAAGGAACTAGTTTGTTCATTAATGATTCACCTAAAGGGTTAATCAAATAATTGTATAATGACCAACCTAAAGCCAAAATTCAAATTCACTTCAAATTTCATAAATCTTTGTACAAATTTTGTGTCAATTACCATGAGGAATACTTCTTGATGAATGGGTAGCATGTTACTTAGAAACAAGCCAATTTCATAGTAATTGTTGCACAATTATCCTTCATTCAAGTTGAACTATGAAAATGATGTGTTCTATAAGGCATATTTTCAAATGAACACAATAGGAACACCCTCCTTGGCCCCACAGAGCATAAAGTGTAGAAGATCTCAGTCATTGACTAGATCTTGTTAGTTGGGCAGTCATTTCAGGAGTCTTAAACATAGGGGTTGGCTACCCCTTAGAGATTTCTTGAGTGCACTAGAAAGAGCACCAATAGGATGGAGGACATGAAATAATAGATGGAAGAGCCAACTTGTTCACAAATAGCACTTGATTTCCAGGTTTTCACCATTTGTTTTTATTTCATTTTTTCAGATTTTATGATTTTTTTTTGTTACCAAGACACCTATTTGCTAGGTTTTCATCAAGGAAATGATCTTTTTTGTTTTTTTTTGTCTCAAAAGGATGCCTGTTTGCCAAGTTTTCACCCTAATGACGATTTTTTCTAGACTTTTTATGCTGTTTTTTGTATTTTTTTCAAGACATTTTTTGTTGTTTTTGTATTTTTTTCTGGACTTTTTATGTTGTTTTTGGATCTTTTCAAGACATTTTATTATTTTTTAGGGATTTTTTTGGGACTTTTTCTATTTTTTTTGTATTTTCTCAAGAATTTTTATGTTGTTTTTGTTTATACATAGAAATTCTTAAGATGAATGTTATTGATTGGTTCTTCAAATAGGTCCCCTTTAGGTGTAGACAGTTGATAAGCTCCAAAACCATATACAACAATGATAATAAATGGACCAAGCCAATTTTGTTTGAACTTTCCTTTCTTCTCCTTATCTTGTTGATTGTGGGGATTTTTTTTTAGGAACAGGTCACCCACTTGAAATGTTTGTAATCTGACTCTGTGATTGTAGCTACGAGACATGACTTGTTGATAACCCTTCAAGTGATCAGTTGCACGTTGTCGTCTTTCATCTAGTAGTTCCAGTTCTTGTAGTTGGGAAACTTTGTATTCTTCATCAGTTATGAGTCCCTTCATTAAGACTTGGAGTGAGGGTATCTCAAATTCTAATGGAAAGATCGCTTCTACTCCATAGACCAAAATGTATGTGGTGGCTCATGTTGGTGTGTGAATGCTAGTTCTATAGGCCCACAAAGTTGGATTTAACTAGACATGCCAATCACGACCGGCATCATTTATTGTCTTCTTCAAGATTTTTAGGATTGTTTTATTTTAAGCCTCTTCTTGGCCATTTCCTTGTGGATAATAAGGTGTAGAGACCTATGTTGGATATGGAATCTTTCACAAAGTTCGTCGACATCCTAATTCTTAAAAGGTCTCCCATTATTAGTGATAATGGAGATGGGAATACCATACTGACATATGATGTAATTCAAGCTAAAGTATGAAATTTTCTTGCTGGTTACTGTTGTCAGAGGAACAACTTCAATCCACTTAGTAAAATATTCAGTTGTCATGATTATAAACTTGTGTCCATTGGATGAAGAGGGATGGATTTTTCCAACTAGATCTAGTCCCCACTGAGAAAAGGGTCATGTTGTAGTGAAAGGTTGCAGCTCTTGAGTAGGAGCATGAATAAAGTTCCCATGTATTTGACATTTTGGACATTTATTTACAAAGGTGAAGGATTTCCTTTTCATAGTTGGCCAATAATAACCCATTCAGACAAGTTTCTTAGCTAAGGGAAATCCACTTGAATGAGTTCCACAAATACCACCATGAACTTCTTGTAAGGCCTTTTTAGATTCATCACGTTCAAGAAATACAAGGAGTGTACCATCAAGACCACTTCAGTAAAGGGTGTTAGTGATTAAGGTATAGTTAGAAGATTGGCATATAAAGTTTTTCTTTTGATTTTGGGACAAATATGGGGGTAAGATATTATCTTTCAAGTAGGTATAGATCTTGTCGTATAAAGGGGAATTAAAACCAACCAAATGACAGATGATTTGGGTCTCAGGATTATCATAGGCAGGGGAAAACAATTGTTCCACTAGGAATTCATATTGAGTTTGATTTTCTGATAGTTGTAGTACTGAAGCAATTATAGCCATGGCATCTGCAACTTTGCTGTGAATTCTTGGAATCTGTGTGAACTTGATTTTAGCAAAATATTTCTTAAAATCTTCAACCATGTTCTTATAAGGCATTAAGTTGTCATCTTTGGTCTGATAATCATCATTGATTTGGTTAATGACAAGTTGTGAATCGCCATAGACTTGTAGATTTATGATCCTCCATTCCAATGCTACTCTCATTCTAGTAAGTAGTGCTTCATATTCGGCTATGTTATTGGTGCAAGGAAACATTAACCGATAAGATTTTGGAATAGTATGTCCTTGAGGTGTGACAAAAATAATTCCTTCCCCCAAGCCATGTTATGTATAGGATCCATCAAAATATAGTGTCCATGAATGCTTTGTTATTGCTGTGAAAACATCTGCATCAGGAAATTCAATATGCATCAGATGATTTATTTGTAAGGGTGCTTCAACTACCTGATCTACTATGACTTGTCCTTTGATGGATTTTTTATCTACATAGTGGATATCAAATTCACTCAAGGTCATTACCCATTTGGTTAGGCTACCTGTTAAGGTAGCTTTTCTCAAGAGTTACTTTAATAGATCAATTTTGGCCACAAGTTTAACTGTATGAGCTAACATATAGTGCCACAACTTTTGAGAAGAAAATATTACTTCTAAACAAGCCTTTTAAATAAAAGTGTAGTTGAGCTCGTGATTTGTTAAGGTCCTACTAATGTAGTACACAACTAATTATTTTCCCATTTTATCCTCTTGTGCCAACATTGCCCCCAAGGATACCTCTGTGGCTGAAATGTAAAGTATGAGCGGCTTTCCTGGTACTGGTGGAACCAAGACTTGTGGACTCAATAGATATTGCTTGATTTGATTGAATGTTTCTTCACACTTTTCTTCCCATTTGAAAGGAACATTTTTGTGCAACACATCAATGAAAAATTAAATTGAATGAATCTAAATTAGAAGAACAAACCAATGTAACCCAATAGATTCTTCAAAAAAGTTCCATTGTCCTCTATCTCCAAGGATTCTTTTGATGTCTTTTTTCTCTCAAATTGCATAGAAAATAAGCTCAGTAGAATAGACAACCTAGAGAATGAGATTAAATGCAAGATGCAAGAATACTGGATTCCTACACTAAATGATTACTTGATAAAATAAATGGTATGATTCTAGAATGCTTATGCGAAGATTAATCTAACATGATTGCTATGATGATTCTATGCTAAAATTCTATGATAATGAAATTAGAATGCTAAATGCTCAAAAGATTGCTAGAATGCTTGTTCACAGTTTATGTAAAGTTCTCTCACAAATTGCAAGATAATATAGACTAGCTTTGATAGTGCACATGAGGCACTATTTATAGAAAAAAAATTTCGAGGCTTGAGCTCAGTTAGCATGGATCAATGGTCAAGATTTGATCTGGCAAGATGAATTGTGAGAGATGGAAAAGTTGGAGAAAAAGGATGAAAGCTGGATAGAAAGATGAAAAAACTCTTTTAAAAAGATGGGAAATCTTCTAAAAAGATTAGAGATGCTTTCCTCTCAAAAATATATTTTCATTCAAAATAAATAAAAATTCTAATTCGGTTTTGATTTTTTTATTTAATTAAGTTGAGGATAAATCTTCAAATTAAATATTAAAAATATTTAATTATGTGTGACATGTAGATTTTTGATATTTCCAATTAAATATTAAAAATATTTAATTAAATGTGACATGAAGATTTTATGAAGATTTGATGATGTGGAAAAAGATGGGAAATCTTGTAAAAAGACCAGAGATGTTATCCTCTCAAAAATCCATTTTCATTCAAAATAAATAAAAATGCTAATTCAGTTTTGATTTTTGATTTAATTGAGAGTTGAGGATAAATCTTCAAATTAAATATTAAAAATATTTAATTATGTGTGACATGTAGATTTTTGATATTTCCAATTAAATATTAAAAATATTTAATTAAATGTGACATGAAGATTTTATGAAGATTTGATGATGTGGAAAAATTAAATTAGAACTCAAAATTCAAAATAGAAATATGATAATTAAAATTAAAATTAGTTATTTGAACCTATTTAATTAATTAAGATGTAATGGTTTTAATAGAAGAATTTAGAAAATGAACAATATAAAACAATCTTAAATTTATTTATATGTAGGATGATAAAGATTAATTAAATAACTTGTATTTAATTAAATGTGGAATCATATTTAATGTGACAATTTTAGGTGTATCTGAACACTTGCATTCATAACCTTAGAGTCTTGAACGTGTATTTCTAATAAAAGAACGTCTAGTGTCATGTTTCCACCATCATCTAGGAAGCAAAATATTGTCATTTTCTTTCACCATGATATCCTCCATAGGAGGAGAGTTTTTAGGAGAACTACAAACCAAATGTTCTTGACATTCAAGGATTGGTTCTTCCAAAATGACTTCATCACAAGTAGGGGAATGATCTATGGTTGAATTGTCTTGCTCAATAAGGGTTTCCTTAGGTGAAGAGGGACAACGAGATTCTCATGACCTTCATCTATTGTATTTTCTATCATCAAAGTATCTTCTTCATAGCTATGAGAGATACTAGGAGAAGAACAAATATGATTATCATGAGCATTTATGACTTCATTCCTTTGTTCCCTAATGCCTTCTAAGGTAGGGGAAGGATCATAAAGAGGATTTTTATAGACCTTAAAGGTTTGCTTATCTAACACCAACATATCCTCATCATCATCACAAGAGGATAAGATGTTGGGAGATGAATGTGGGTAGGTTTCAATGATCTCTTGTTTTTTTATGTGATCATCATGATTACTTATTGTTATGTCCTCTTGTTTAGTAATGTCTTGCCTAATAGGAGAGGTAAGAGGAGAGAAACAACTCGGGTTCTCAAAACTCTCATCAATTAGTTCTTCTAACACTACAATATCTTCTTCACAAGTAGGAGAGATTTTAGGAGAAGAAA
>VDFB02281492.1:860165838-860226119 GCA_007258455.2 Sequoia sempervirens | reverse complement strand
ATTAAATAATCACCTTAGTGTTCAAGAAAAACACTTGATCATTTGTCGAGAATGAAGCAATGTGAAAGTATTTAGAATGTAACAAAATAACTTTAGAAAACACTTCCTTTTTATGCATACTATTCAAAGAGACTAGAGGTAATACCAATCCAGATGCACAACTTTAATGGGTTCCTTAAGGTGTGTTCCATCGAGCTATGTTAATACGTAAGCACCAAACCCATAACTAGTATCAATTATGTAAGGTCCCAACCAATTAGGGCTAAATTTACGTTTGTCTTCATGGTCAGCATGAGTATTGTGTTTATTCTCATAGAGAACAAAATGGCCTTTACTAAATGTCTAAGGAATGACTTGAGTATTATGTTTTTGTTGTATTTGTTTAATGCAAGCCTAGAGATGCTCAAGAGTGTTAATGCACATTTCATCGAGCATCTCAAGCTAGTGAAATTGTTGGTCTTTATAAGTGGTATCATCAATAAGGTCTTGAAGAGAAATGCACAATGTAGGAATTTCTAATTCCAAGGCATGATTGTGTCAATACCTTAAACAAGGTTATAGGGTGTAGTTCTCACAAATAGTCTAACACTTGTTCGATAAGCCCAGAGCACATAATGTAGCTACGTATACCAATCCTTATGATGTTTGTTAAAAAAAATTTAGGATTTGTTCAAGAATCTTAATTTTTCTTTTATCTTTTCCATTGGATTTCAGATAGTATGGTGTGGAAAATCGATGTTGAATGTTGAATGTTTCAAGAAATTTCTTTACGTCATTATTCTTAAATGGGGTTCCATTTTCTGAAACTATTGCGGATGGGAGTCCAAAGTGAGAAATTATGTGTTCTAATATGAAATGACAAATTACTTCAGCATTCGTAGATCAAAGAGGAATAACTTCCACCCATTTTGTGAAATAGTTTGTTATTGTAATGATAAAGATATGTTTGGAAGAGGAGGGTGGTGAAGTTTTTCCAATGAGATCCAAACCCCATACTGAAAAATGGCCAAATAGGAATTTGGGCATGAATTTTGGAAGTTGGGGCATGAATCAGATATCTATGTTCTTGACATTTGTGACATCATTTAACATAAGAAAAGTAGTCTTTTTCCATATGTCTCCAATAATATCCCATGCGGATGAGTTTTTGAACTATTGACCATCCTCCAAAATGACCCCCACAGGCACTAGCATGAGCCTGGTCAAGGGCCATAGGAATTTTAGAGTCCCTAAGACGCCTTAGTAAGAGACCATTGAAGGATATTCTATACAATACATCGGCTAGGATTACATATTTGGCTACTAGTTTACTTAAATGATTTCGAGTATTTTCTGTTGTGGGTTCATGGATGGTACCATATTTTAAATAATTATATATTGTATCATACCATTCTCACGAATCTTCTTGATTTGTTGTAAAAATGTCATCTAATAGAGTATCAATCAAAGGTTTCATGATTGGATGAATAATAAAGGTAAAGTTTGTTGAAGGATCGTGTGGGGATATAAGAGAGGTTGCACTCACCATCGCATATGCATGTCGATTGTCTTTTCATGGGATGTTATCAATGGTGAATGATTCAAACTTCTCTAATAGTTTCATTGTAAGATATGTGTACTTTGATAATTTTTCATGTTTAGTTTGATATGTCCCATTTATTTGTTTGATCACTAATTGTGAATGACCAAAGATATTGATATCTTTGGTGCCCATGGTTAAAACAACTTGCAATCCAACAATTAATGCCTCATACTTAGCTATGTTATTTATACATAGGAAATTTAATCGATAGGACAAGGGAATAGGATTTCCTTTGGGTGGAATTAATATCACTCCAACACTAGAACTTGTTCTACACTTAGATCCATTGAAATGCAATTCCCATGTTTTAACGTTTATGGTCAAGACACTATCATCAGGAAAGAGTCATGATTAGGTAAAGTGAGAGGAGAAGGGGCATCAACTAAGTGATCAGTTTAGGATTATCCTTTGATTGCCTTTTGTGAAATAAAATTAAGGTCAAACTCAGTTAAAAACATCACCCACTTAGCTAAGCATCTAGAGAGATCTGTTTTATTAAAAATATGCTTAAGGGGATCAAATTTTGATATGACTTGTATTTCAGCATTTAGTAAATAATGTCACAACTTACTAGTAGCGAATACAAGAGCCAAACATAGTTTTTCAATTGGTAAGTATCAGGTTTCATAATAAATTAAAGTTCAACTGATGTAATAAACAGGATTTTCTTTTCCATTATCATCTTGTTGATCTAACAATGTTGCAAAAGCATGAGCCGATGTGGTTATGTAAAGGATAAATGGTTTGTAAAATGGGTGGAGTTGCAAGGTATTCCTTTAAAATCTCAAAATAATTTTTACAATCCTCATTCCAATCAAAATTTACATCCTTTTTGAGGAGATGTGTGAAGGGTAATGTGCGATCATCTAAAGATGCAATGAAACAACATATAGCTTGAATTCATCCTTGTAACATGCACAATTGGGAAATGTTCTTAGGAGGTGGCATGTTAATAATGGCATCAATTTTCTTTGTGTCTACCTCAATGCCTCTGTGAGATATGACAAACCCCAAAAGTTTCCCACTATCTATGCCAAAGGCACTTTTTTGGATATCATTGCATGTTATATTTACGTATTCATTCAAAGATATTTCGAAGGAAATTTACATTGTATTGTATCTTTAAGGACTTAGAAAGGATATCATCAACATAATCTTCCAAGATTTTATGCATGTAATCGTGAAATATCAATTCCATTGCTCGTTGATAAGTTGCATTGGAATTATTTAATCCAAAAGGCATCATAACCCAACAAAACATTCCCAAAACAATTGTAAATATGGTTTTGTATTGATCTTATGAGTTGATAAAGATTTGGTTATAACCAAAAAATCTATCCATGAACAACAACAAAGAATGTCTAGCAGTTGAATCCACAATCATGTCAATATTAGGAAGCAAAAAATCATCCTTTAAAGAGGCTTTATTCAAGTCACAAAAATTCATGCATATCCTAATACAATTATCGGGTTTATCAGCTGTGATAATGTTTGAGATCCAAGAAGAATAATCAATAGGTCAAATGAAACACATGTCAAGGATTTTTTCAAGCTCTACTTTAACATGCAATGCTATGTTAGGGTGCATTTTTCATATCTTTTGGTGAACAGGCTTAGCATTTTTAGCAAGAACGATGTGTGTTACAATTTTTAGGTCAATTCCTAGCATATCAGAATATTTCCAAGTAAAATTTTTAGGAAAATCATGAAGCAAAGTTGCAGTGTCCCTTTGTTCTTCATCATCAAGGAACTTCCCAATCTTAATAACTTTTTCTTTATCATCTATTTCCATTGGTATATCAATTGTATATCCTAAGGGGAGTGCATTAGACTGAGGAATTTCAAGATCATATGGTTGTTCATGAATATCACTATCTTTTTGCTTGGTACTTATCAAAACACAAGTAACCTGTTTCTTGGGAGGAGTAGAGGATGTGTTATCATAAACTCCTAACATTTTTTTTAAAGCTTCATCACTTTGAACGTAATCCCATGATGGTGGTAAGTCCATATCAAGCAATTCAGGATGTTTGATTGTGAGATTGTGTCTTGGTTGAAATGTAATAGTGTTGATATTCAAAGATGGTTGTTGAGTGGCTTTTGTCATCTTAGAAAAAGAATATTCCAACTCAGTTTTTGTCTCTTGTGTATTAGGTTCTATAGGGACGGAAATACCTTGTTCATTCTTTCCACATCCTTTTCTAGTATATCCCAATTGTTTCACAAGTTCATAGCCTTCCCCATAAAGTATCCATTTCTTTTGGATTAGGTGGATGTTAATAATCTATCTCATAAAAATTTTTTGTGTACGTTGTATTTTCTTCCAAAGTAGAGATAGATGGTGGAGAAGATATTTCTGAATTTTGATTAACAGAACAATTGGTTGTTCTTGTTTTTCATCCTTTTTTTCGTGTGATTATATATTCACCCATAAATGAAGGTGTGAATTATAATTATCCCCAATCACCATTGAATAATTTAGACATTGATTCCTCATCTTGTTTTTCAATTTGAAGAGGTTCTATGTGTGATGTTGGAATTAATGTATTGAGAGGACTTGGGGTTCCTTTTTCAAGGTGTAAGCAATTTTCAGGCTCGGGGTCTATTTCAACTTGATAAATATTGTTGTTATAGACATATTTCATTATACGATGAAGGGTCAAAGGTACGCCATTCATCTCATGAATCCATGGTCATCCTAAAAGAATATTATATGAAATATCATAGGGCATGACAAGGATAGGATTTCGCACAGTAGCCACCCCAATGGTAATAAGCAAGGTAATTACACCGAGTGATTGCTTTGTTGTATTGTTGAATCCTTGAATGGAGAGGGAATTAGGTTGTATTTGTGAATTTTCAACACACAATCTATCAAGGAGATTCACACTATGCACATTTAGGGTAGAACCATTATCAACAAGGGTCCTTTTGATACCTATTCAATTGAATTGAGTAATTATCATAAAGGCTTCATTTTTTTTTCGTAACTCTAAAGGAGGGAGCTCATGTTGATGAAAAGTAATGTCTAGATTAACTCTATGCATTCCATGTATTAAAGTTGCCACATCATTTGGAGTTTTACCAAGAGGAACTGTTATGTGTTGCAATATTGTTTGAAGGTTGGTGTGATAATTTGGTGAATTTTGAAGTAAATCCCAAAGATAAATCTTTGCAGGAGCATTCTTGAGTTGTTCAACAAGATCATACTCCTTTGTGTGTGAGGGAAAATGAGGAGAATTAGGTGGATTAGGTAAAGGTAAAGAGGGTGGGGTTGGTTGTGGTGGTTGTGAATTGTGTCAGGTATTATATGTATGAGAAATAGTAGTATTACTGGATTTCTGCAACACATCAGTTTTAGGTGGCTAAAGAGTAAACTCAAGTTTATTGAAAGGGTGAATTTTATGCAAGGGTAGGTAAATAATGAGTTGAGGTCGAATCACATTAATGTCCTTTGTTTTAGGTTGTTCACAACAAACCTTAGTGGATGACTTGGGCAAGATGAAGTCCTTAAGGGCTTCATCTAACATACCAAAGTCATCATGACTAAAAGGTTTTAGAGGTAAGTTATCATCAATTGTTTTAGGCTTCTCATGGAAAATTTTAGAGACATTAACATCCTTTGTTGTAGGGTAGTCACAAAAAACCTTAGTGGATGACTTAGGAAAGATGAAGTCTTGAAGGGCTTCATCTAACATGTCAAATTCATCATGACTAAAAGGTTTGAGAGGTAAGTTAGCATTAATTGGTTTAGGCTTCTCATGACAAGCTTTAGAGGATGAAGTGAGTGAGAGGAAGTCCTAAAGGACTTCATATAACTTGTCAAATCATCACTACTAAGAGGCTTGGATGAGATGGTGTTTCTAAACTGAATCATTTTATGGAAGGGTTGGTTTGATGTTTGTGGTTTTTGGTTTTTATGTACTAATGAATATGATCTAAAAGGACTAGGAACTAATACTAAAAATGAATCTTGCAAAAATCTAATGCTATCCATAAATGCCATGGAAGGATGTAATGCTTATGCAAATGATTTAAATATAATAGAAAATAACAAAAATAGAAATGTAACTATGACAAATAGAAAGTGGAAAACTAAAAAATGAATTTTGAAAACAATGATGCATAAAGTGTACTTGGACTGATTAGCCCAAGGTGGCGAATGAGTCTCGGGAAAGGTATTTTTAAGATTTTTTTTATTTTTTTGACTATTTTGTATGTGTTTAGGTCTGTACAATGTAGAGAAGTAATGGAAATGCAAAATTTTGTGATTATTTGATGAAATGAAATGCAATAATGACCTCTAAATGGTAGTTTCACTAATATAATTTTGTAATCCCTAGGAAGCAAAAATAATGCAAAAGCTAATGCAATCAGTCCTAGAATGTAAATACAAATGCAAATTAGAAAGAGATAATGTTCAATATGCAAGTTCACCAAAATGAACCATAGATTTTAGGGGTGTAAAGTGATATGACTCTTTTGCTCAATTAGGGTTTTTCACCTTAAGGAAAGAGATAGATCCCACACCAAAATCTAGGTGGTTCACTCAAACTAATGCAAGTATAATGAAATTATTCCTAAATTCAATGATCTAGATGTAGTAAACTGATAAAATTGATTGATTATTTATGCAAAAACTAAGAAATATGAAGTGTTTGAAAACACAGTGTTGTTTGAAAAAGACCTGAAAAGATGAATGTAAATGCAAATAGAACACAACATAAAGTTAAAAGACTAAAAGTGTGCACCTATAAACCTGATGAAGTCTGAGAAAAACTCTGAAAAACTTGAAATGTTGACTTTTTGGCTGACTAGGACTCATTCGCTACCCTAGGCGAATCAGTCCTAGATTAGAGTTTCTACCCAAAATCCTGTTTCTCCCAAAAGGGTACTAGAATCTGCACTCAGCTCTAACAAGCACCTCTAGTGGGACTCATTCACCATCCATGGTGAATCAGTCCTTTTCATGTTTTCTACAAATTCAAGTTTTAAATCTGCACTTTGTCACCTGCACAACATTTCTTGAGGGAAACCCATATCGAAATCTCTGAAAACACTTGCAAAATAGCTTAAGATTTTTTCTATAATGGGGGGTTTTCCTTGGTCAAACCCCTAATTTGGTAAATAAACCTTAAATGGACAAAATTTACATAAAAACCTAGCCCTAAGTGTGTCTAAGACTAGGAAAATCTAAAGTAAAGTAAAACCCTATTCTAATGTTCTAGAATAAGATGAGTAAATGGCACTTGAATGATGCAAGACTTCAATATAAGAAACCCTACAAAATTTCAAATGAATGTAAATGACATGCAAATTTTAAATCTGAAGATGGAATCACTTTGAAAAAAAGTCTTTAGGTGTGATTTGATGGTTAGTAGCATCTGCTCAACCTAGATTTCCCCATGATTTTCCATAGGAATCCATGATCAACTCTTTGCAGTGTTGGATCTTGAATGAGAAGTGAGCTTGAAGAATTGCAAAAACCCTATCTTGATGTCCAAAAGCTTCAACTTTGTTGTAGAAATGCTAATGAAACTTCTTGTGAAAGATTCTCAATACTTGACTTTTGAAATTGCTTTGTAAAAATGACTAAGAGATGTGAAAAATGACCTAAAATTTGTATTTATAAGCATCAATACCTAATTTTACCATTATTTAAACCTAAGAGGCTGATATCCACTTAAAAATTGAATTGAATTGGTGAAATTCTTGCTCAAAATTGAAATTTCCCCCAAAAGGGACTCATTCGCCACCCTTTGCGAATGGGTCCCACCAGAGGGGACCCATTCGCCACCTTTGGTGAATGGGTCCCACTTGTGGTTTTTGTAGGTGGTTTTTTAAGATATGAATGAATTAAGTATTGTTTGTCGGGATTTATATGATTTTTAAGTGAAATGGGCCTCTAGATCAAAAATAATGGGTCTTAGGGGCCTATAAATGTTGTTTTGGAGAATGATTATTGAAAATGAACTCAAAAGTAGGTCCAAATTAAGCATGAAATTTTCTCTTTTTCCAAGAGTTTCTAATTTTCTATGCCACAATTCATTACAAGTTGTAGTAGCACCATTGATAAGGGCTGCTGCCTTTTGTCTGTGTTCATCAATTCTCATCATTTCAAGCAAGGGGATATAAAACTTTACATGAGAAAGTAATTGAAACATATCAACAAGAATATATTTAGGTAGATAAATTGGTATCATACCTTTTTCGGTGTTTCTCTCCTTTTGTTTCTCACCTTTTGTTTCCACTTTAGGCTTGGATTCCTTCTTTTTTGGCTTAGAATTTTTCTTTTGTGTTTTCACCTTCACAGTAGGAGAGATGATTTCTCCATCAACCTTTGGTTTCTCAACCTTCTTTGCCAAAAATTTTTCTCCCTCTCCTTCCTTGGCTTTAGTCCCATCCACATTATTATCAGCCTTTGACTCTTTTCCTCTTGCATTCTTCTCTTTGATGAAGAGGCTACCAACCTTGCCCTGGTCACCACCCACCATTCTATTTCTCAAGTGGTAGGAGCCTCTTACCTGTGCCACCAAGGCTACAGTTATTTTGAAATTTCCTCATTTAAGGGTCTTCTTAGACACATCATCCTCAGCTCTTTCAAATGTACACACTTTGTGATCATCATCATTGTCTTCATCAAGGAGAACTTGCTAGTGATATGTGTTTTCTCTTTGCCTTTGGCCGTCCACATCAATTTCATGGGACTCCTAATTTGATGAACAATCATGATTAGAAAAATTAGACGTGCACATGATCACATTGACTTCAACATCATCCTCATGGGACTGATCATAATCGTTTGGTACACCTTTAACTTCCACCAATTGTGCAACTACACATTGGTGAGGAGAGTGGGGCAATTTGTAGAACATACACTAAGGAGCTTCATCAGTGAAATTTGCAAAATGCGTTTTTAAAGGATCACGTGTGACCTAATCTTGTTTATTTTTCTGATTATTGGGGATTGGATTTCCATTCTTCCAATTGGTTTTGCAAGGGTAATCTTGGAGCCTTGGGGGCTTTTGATTCTTCTCGAGATGTTGCTTGACATTTCCAAGTCCCTTTTCATTTTTTTCAACAATATATTTGATGTCCTTGAGGGTTCTCATCACATTATCCTATCTCTCATCATAAGTAGGATTTGATCTAAAGGCTTTGTCTTGTTTATCCTTGGGTTTCTTCAATATTTTTACATTATCTCTTCTTCCCACCTTACCTAAATCTCTTCTATTACTTTCAATGTGTAGAGAAATTTTGAATGCATCCCTCAAAGTTTGAGGGTCTTTGTCTCTTAGGTGGTAAGCCATCTTAGCATCAAATGTATTATAATAAGCAATAAGGCATATTAGATCATTCAACCTCAAGTTCGGGGGAAATCTATTCATAGCCTTCTGAAATCTTATGTTAATATCATACACCATCTCATTTTGTCCTTTATTAGTGATATTATTGAATTCATTAAGCATAAAGCTAGGGTTAGTTTATCTCCATATTATTCTCTAAAAATTCTCTTAAATTCATCCCATGAGCCAATACTACCATCTAGTAAACCTTTGTACCAATCCCTGGCTTCCTCTATCAATGACTACATGAACAATTGCATAACCGCATCCTCATGTTATACTTCATAATCATCGAGCATATTAAGAAAAGCCCTTAAGTCATTATTTCTAGTAAACTTGTTCAACACAACCCTAATATCATTGTCAATGGTATTTGGGAATCTAGGGATCCCATCAAAGCATAACTACCTATATCTTTCCAATTGCATAGTTTGCTTATGAAATTGATTTTATCTACTAGTAAATTGATTGTGGGTACAATCATTATTACTTGTGTTTAGAGATTTGGAATTGTGTGTGGATTGATCTATATGACCAAAAGTCTTCCCATCAATTGTGGGTGTAGGCTTTAATGTGGAATGAGAAGGATCTTGTGAATTGGATGCTATGGCACCATCTACTAAGTATGAAGTCTTCAAGAAATCAATTTTTCTTTTTGTTGCTATTACTCTGTTTCCCAGTCCATAGAGTTTTTTGCCTATCCAAAAACATTTCATTCTTATGCAGGAAACATTTCATGCCTCGGTGCAAACCTGGGTGGTGTTTTATGTGGTTTGTTGAACCTTTCCCTTTTCCATCTGTTCCTCTTTTATCTCCTTCAAATGTTTAACTCGGGTGGTGTTTTATGTATTTTGTCAAACATTGTTGCCAGCGAAATGACTATTAGCCTAGGTGGTCTTTCACCATAACTTTTGAACCCAGACACATGTTTGTGGAGTTCTTCAAAACTCTTTTATTACCACCCATAGACATTTTTTTTCAATTTTTTAAAAGACGCTTATGTGGGGAATGTTGAAAGTGACAACTACCACATGTCCTAATGTAAAATCAAGTCATTAATGTTCATCTACTCCCATGATTTTCCGTGAAGCCGTGTTTGATAAAATAGAAGGACAAAAAAACATTCTTATCATGGAAATTTCTGGGGATGAGTTGGAGAAGACACACAATTCAAATTGCAAGGTTTACCATTTGAGGTGTTTTCAGTTTTCATTCATTACAACCTGTTTTTTGAATTATTTACTCTTGCATTGAAAGGTATACATTGTCAAGAGTTTCTACTACAAATGGAAAGGGTTAAATATGTTGGCTATGAGTATGTGTCTGGGTTAACCTATGAAGGGCCTGAAATTGGTGATACTTGGCTAGGGCCTATTAATTTAGGTGAATTGTGGAACAAATTTAACAAACCTAACCCTCCACCTATAATTGAAAGAGTAGTAAGTAGTGGGTTAATGGAGGCTTCCACATTTTCAATAGCAGTGCAATGTCCTAAATTAGTGTTGGAATGTATCAGACATTATAACACATAGACATGGGAGGTTGGGATAGAAGACAATAGACTTATTCTAAAAATTCAAAGGTCTACCTTCCTGTCTTGTTTAAGGACTCCATAAAGAGATGAATACTCACCCATGCACATGAAGAGTTCTCAAATTAATAGAAATCAAGGTGGTGATGACCCCAAACTAACACAAAGTGATTAGTCTCAAACAAGAACCAACCCCTCCAACACTATCCACTCCCCTTTTCTCAAACACACACCTAAAGACTTGTATCCCTCCAAAACTATTTTTTCACAATATATTTTAGAGAAGTTCATATAGAGACCTACTATACACCTTCTTAGGTTCACTTCATGACCTAAAAAAACATACCAAAACACTCCATGAGGTTTCTTTGAGACAAAGTTGAAAACCAATAGACTGCCCCTATTTTTAGGCCACCAAATAGCCCTACTTTACAAAGGAGGTACCTCCAAAACACCTGATTTTCACCAAATCTCAATTGACATACTCTAATTGTGTTACAAAACAACAAATTCCCCCACCATTTCTCAAAACCATGACACCTAATATGTTGAACCATGAAACCCTCAATTTACTTGCAAATGACAAGGGTTTATTCAAACTCATAACACTCAGGCTAATCTAACTCAAAAAATTCCTCCAACTCATCACAATTACCCTACACAAACCCAATCTACCATCATAAGATCAATTTTATCAATATTTTATCAAAACCCTTCTTTAACACCCTATTTTCACTTAGAAAACACATTGTTCTACCCTAGAGCATCACCCCAAATCAAACCTTTTGACGCCTCTACCTACTAAATAATGTGAAAACCTAATTCCTAATGCATTGGGCCCATTACATGAGTTACAACAACCACAGTGAGTGGAATGGGTCAATTTAACATTTTAGAAGACAATCAACCCTTAATACATAGTTAATAGGGCTGCTACATAAAATTGAAGAGAACTCTCTCAAATATCAAAGTTCGACACTCAAAATCGATAAAAATGAGATATATTTTTTGTCCCTACAAAAGACAATAAGATTTAGAGAATTTATAGTATGTACGGGTCCGTACAATCCCTGAGAAGTGAAAAATAATAGTAAAATTATAGAAAAATCATTGTGATTGATAGGAATGATTCAATACAAACTTCAACAAACAATGCTTGAGCCTTGTAGAGGCTTTATATACTTGTTCTATTCAAATTATAACCACCCAATCCATATAACTACTTTTCAAATTCCTATGACCCTCCAACTTCCTAAAATTTGCATTTTTCAATTTTTGCTAAGACAACATTTTACATTTTTGTAACTTTTTTGACACACTACCACAAATGACTCACCTAACACCAAATTACATAGAAAATGGTCTCCATAGACCTTATCCAATGCCAAAAAAGAACCTAACTCCCATACTTAGCATACCGACCTCTAAAGTAAAGTTCATTTGCTTGGTGCACCTGCACCATACAATCCCTCTAAAAAGAACTCATGTCACATGAGTTATGCCTTGTACCATGCTCCATCTTAGTTCCTCCTTGATTTTCACATAATTTCTACATCAAGATCATTGCAGCGAGTCCTGATAATTGTTTTCCATCTGCTCCTTGATCAAAACATGGCATTTTTATTTCATTCACATAAAAAAAAAAACAATTACATAAGGTACCTTTAATTTCCTACCTCTTTATCTCATCTTCATGCTTACAACTATCCTTAGTTCCTTGTCCACCTTGTCCTTGTTTCACTATCATTAGTCCCTCTATCTTATCAGCACCATGTACCACTATACTTTCATTCCCATAACCTACTATACCTACAAATCCTTCATGATTTTCAACCTTACTCCCAACCAAAGGACACACAATGGTCCCTAAAATGACATTAGCATACCAATTCACTATCAACTCACCCTTCAATTTTGTATTTATCTTCACACCTATTGTTACAGCATTCTCAAGCTTTGAACTAACTACAATACCCATCTTTTTATCTTCTTTCACAACCTCTGTAAGTTCTTTCTTCCCACACATGATTACCTTAGCCTCTTTACCCTTACCTTTTTCTTCTTCCACAAGTGGATTCAAAGTAAATGTACATCCATCTTTCTCTATGGTATATGTATTTTCTCTCCAATCGTATAATGCATGCCTGTCAAACTACCAAGCCTTCCAAGAAGTAAGTGGAAAAAATCCATGGGAAAAATATCACACGCAACCTGATCTTTATAGTCACCACTTTGAAATTCTACAACTTGTTCATTGACCAAAAGTGATTGCCCATCACTCAACCAAGACACCTTATATGGAAATTCATGAGGGATCTTCTGCAAATTCAGTTTACTAACCATCTCACTTGACACCATATTCTCACTAGAACCTAAATCTTTGAAAATTTTGCATACCTTGTTCTTGCACTTACATGTGGTTTTGAAGAGAGTCTTTCTTTGTAATGGTTCCCTCTCTTTTGTTGCCTTAAGTATGGTCTTCCTCATCATCAATGTTTCACCTATTTCAGGAGCAACAAGATAGGTTGAATAATTGGTACTCTCACACTCCTCTTCCTATACTATTTGAGCCCTCCTTTCAGTCCTCTTTTCACCTCCACTTGATGAAGTACCAAAATTTTTCAGGGAACTTGAATGATGGATGTAAAAATTCATTACAAATATAGAATCTTCCTGTAAAGATATTTGAACTTTTTCCACCACTAAATGTTCCTCTAGAGCCCCTAAAACCTCCTCTTGCATCAACATCTTGCTCTTTACCTTTACTTGCTTCTTCTTGTTCCTCATTTGGCTTCTTTGATGTAGGGAACGATCCTCTCCCTCTTGTATTATTAACTCTACCTCTAACATATTTCTCTTTCCTTCTTTTTATCTTTTCCTCCACCCTAATAGCACTTTGGGAACACTCTTCAACATTCTTTGGGTTAGCAACATCCAATTCATCTTGTATATTGAATCTAAGGCCACCTAGCTATCCAACCACTTTTTCAACTTCATCTTCATTTCTTCTTGACCTTATACTTAGTTTATAGAATTCATTGGTATAGGTCTTAAGATCTAAATCCTTTTACTTCAAACTGTAGACATGGAAAATATACCGACACACTTGATCCTGATTACTAACATCATTTCAACCTAAATCATCTCTTTAGCTTGTCATCACTCTTCATCCCTTAATTAAATAAATAATCATTTATTTGATTAAGTCATTCTCTCTCATTAATTAAATAAATCAATGCTATTTAATTAATCCTCTAATCTTGCCAATAAGGGCATGGTTCGGTGGTCAAGTCACTTGGTTGTAGTGACGGCCACCAGGGTTCAAACCCTCACTGGGCCAAAGTGCTCGCAGGCCTTGTGCCTTCACTAGGCCAATGTGCTCACGGGTTTGGTAGTATCTTGTGGTTTCTTGTACTCGGTTCATAGCTCTGGTCAAAATCATTTACCCCTAATAATATGGGTGCATTGCACCTTTTAAAAAAAAATAAAAAAATAATAATCCTTTGATCTCTATTTAATTAAATAATTCATTTTATTTGATTAAATCTCTAAAGTCATCTTATTAAATTAAATAAATTAAACCTTATTTGATTTAATCTAACATCATCCCCTTTAGTTAAATAAATCAAATCTGTATTTAACTAAGTCTAAATCATTTTCCTCTCAACTTTGATTTATTTAAATCCTAAAATCTAAGTCAAAATTGTCAAATCACCTAACATCACCTTAATTAATCAAATCCTAATTAATGCTAACTCTAATCCATGTCCCATCCTCTAGCTTTTGCCACTTGCACATGGAAATACATTTAATTAATTTATTAAATCTCTATTTTCTCTCAACTTGGCATCTTTAGGGGAATATTCCTCCAAGTTTGAAAATCCCTCCAAGTGGATTTTTCCTTCCAACAAGACATTCATTCCCACTTACATGTCCTTGTGCATTGAGCCAAGTGGCATTTAATTCATTATTTTTCCCTCTAACATGTCATCTCATGATTTTCAAATTCCACCTAATTTCATTTATTGTGCACATTCATCAAAATGTGCTCAAGCTTATTCCATTCACATCTTGACAAGTGACACTTTCCCATTGGATGTTGAATGATCCCACATTGATTCATTTTGCTCATTTCTGCATCTTGTCTTTCTATAAATAGGTCTTCCTTTGTATTTTGATCATCCACAATTTGAGAAAGTCTACTATACTCAATTTCATCCTCAAGAATATCCATTTTCATCTATTTTATCAAGTTTATAGCTAGGTTACTGCAGGTTTCTTCATGGAGCTCAATTGAATCAACCATCAAGTGGATCAATCTTCATCAAATCATCACAAGCTTGCATAGGAGTTGGGAAAGGTCCAATTTCCATATCCACTTGGCACCAAATCCCCAATGTGATTGAGTGTTTGCATCTTAAAATATGATTTCATTGCTTTCTTGGTTCATTTTCTTCATTTTCTTGCCTATTTGAGCTTTGCAAATAAATTTCATGGGGAATCTTGGTTCTTACTTGCATTTGATCTAATATTGTGTTTGTTTGCTATGTTTGTGTAGGTACAAGATTGGGGTTCCACACAAACCTTGTAATCTCTTATACAATTTAACTTCATAATATTTAGGAAGAAATTTACCTTTAAGTCTTGCTACCATCTTGTCCCAAGAAACTATCCTTGACTTACCTTGCTTTCTCCTTTCAAATTGCTTGTAGTCCCACCATAAAAGTGCACAACCTTTGAGTTTTTTCTTTGCCACCTTCACCTTCTGCTCATCAGAAATATCATCACTTTCAAAGTGGTTGTCCATGACTAGAATCCAATCAAGAGACTCTTCCTCATTCAAATTTCCACCATACATAGGAAAATAAACCTTTACCTTATGTGAATCACCTTTGACCACCTTGAGCAACTTTTCCATTCTTTGATCTTCAGGGTATAACTCCTCATCTACATCTTCATACTCTTCATCTTCTTCCTTTGAATCACTTTCATCATTCTCATCCCTTCTTTTCTTTGTTTCCAAGGTAGCAAGCCTTTCCAACACAACATTATGAGATTCAAAAAGCTTGGAATGTTTCTCCTTTAACTCTTGCAACTCTCTAGCAACACCCAAATTCTTTGGAGGCATCTTTGCAATTTTTTCTTTTCACCTTCCAACCTGCAAACTTCAACCAATCACCAACAAAAGATCTAATAAATGAGCTCTGATACCACCTGTTAGCAAGCAAGGTGGTGATGACCCCAAACCAACACAAAGTGATTAGTCTCAAACAAGAACCAACCCCTCCAACACTATCCACTCTCCTTTTCTCAAGCACACACCTAAAGGTTTGTAGCCCTCCAAAACTGCTTTTTCTCAATATCTTTTAGAGAAGGTTGTACAGAGACTTACTATAAACCTTTTGAGGTTCACTTCATAACCTAACAAAACATACCAAAACACTCCATGAGGTTTCTTTGAGACAAAGTTGAAAACCAATAAACTGTCCATATTTTAAGGCCACCAAATAGCCCTCTTTTACAAAGGAGGTACCTCCAAAACACCTGATTTTAACAAAATATCAATTGAAAGTATCTAATTGTGTTACAAAACAACAAATTCCCCCACCATTTCTCAAAACCATGACCCCTGAGATGCCAAACCACAAAACCCTCAATTTACTTGCAAATGACAAGGGTTTATTAAAACTCATAACATCCAGGCTAATCAAACTCAAAAAATGCCTCCAACACATCACAATTACCCTAAAAAAACCCAATCTACCATCACAAGATCATTTCTATCAATATTTTATCAAAACCCCTTCTTTAACACCCCATTTTCACTTAGAAAACACACTCTTCTACCTTAGAGCATTAGCCCAAATCAAACCTCTTGACTCCTCTACCTACTAAATCATGTGAAAAAATAATTCCTAATGCATTGGACCCATTCCACAAGTTACAATAACCACAATTAGTGGAATGGGTCAATTTAACATTTTATAAGACAATCAACGCTTAATACAAAGTTAACAAGGCTGCTACAGAAAATTGAAGAGAACTCTCTCAAATCTCAGAGTTAGGCACTCAAACTTGATACAAATGAGAGATAATTCCTATCCCTACTAAAAAAAAAAGATTCAAAGAATTTACAATCTATATGGGTCCATACAATCCCTGAGAAGTGCAAAATAATAGTAAAATTATAGAAAACTCGTTGTGATTGATAGGAATGATTCAATAAAAACTTCAAAAACCAATGATCGAGCCTTGTAGAGGTTTTATATACTTTTTCTATTTAAATTATAACCACCCAATTCCTATAACTACTTTTTAGATTCCTATGACTCTCCAACTTCCTAAAAGTTGAATTTTTCAATTTTTGCTAAGACAACATTTTATAGTTTTTTAACTTTTTTGACACACTACCACAAATGACTCACCTAACACCCAATTACATAGAAAATGGTCTGCATAGACCTTATTTAATGTAAATAGACCTTATCCAATGCCAAAAGGACCCTAACTCCTTTACTTAGCATACTGACCTATAAAGTAAAGTTCATTTGCTTAATGTTGCACCTGCACCACAAATTGAGTTCACTACGAAGAAAGGATTTATAGGAATGTAATAGCAAAGAACTGGCTAGCCAAACAAAAAAGGGTAAGTCTCAGTTGCCTCACAACCTTCATAGGAATCACTTTGTAGATGAAGTGGTTGATATTGTTGTGTTGCTACATAGGGTCAGGGGTAGTGAAAATGTTCATATTTTTGAAGAATGGATGTATTTATTCATCCAAATCATACTAAATTGGGAGAAGTCCTTGTTTTGGGATAAGATTATCAGTGACCGCATGCATGAGTTGATGAAATTCTTTACTCTAAATAGGTTGTTCTTCATGTCATCATATTTGACATATGCCCTTGCTACCACCTGACCTTGGCCTAGATTAAGGCCAAGTGACTTACCACCAGAAAATGTACCAATTTATGACTACTTTGATAAGCCCCAATTGCACAAAAGCTTCTTACATTTTTGGAGGATTTCTGACAATTCTACTATGAGGATAGTCAAAGAATTGCAAGGATGTTCAGCAATGAGGTTGTCTCCAGAGGCCATGCAGTTTGTTAATTTTTATGGTAGTCACTTTATCCAATTTCAAAGGTTTTCATACATAAGAGTAGGCAGGTATGTAGGTTTTTATATTAAACTTCCCAAGTATCCTGAAGATAAGTGGGTGCTTATTGAGGTTAGCAGGAAATTGGCTGATGTTAATAGATTGTGTCAAGGTAGAAAGAGGCTGACAGTTAGCTTTCCATTTGGTTTTGGTGCATATAGCTAACAATCTATGTCTGATGCGTTGAATATTGAAACAAAATTGTCCAGGTATGACATGCACTCATATGATGAGCATGTTGATTTTGACTTGAAAGACTATATTAAGAACAATTTGAAGCTAGGCCCTACCTACAATCACCAATCTAACCGTGAGGATTATTAGGCCTATTGCTTTGATGAATATGAGGTAAGGAGTTGGATGATATTAACAGTGGAGAAAATGATCATTTATGATTTCAAATGGGATTTGTAGGGTATTATTGAAGATGGGTGTAACATGGTTGACCCGATATATACTAAACTTATAGAGAATCGGCCCATTCCTACAATGGATTGGAGTTTTAAAGAAAAGGAAACTATTGAAGCCAAAATTGTTGATGTTCTGACTATGACCAGAGAATGGGTGACTAAAAAGAAAACTAAACAATTTTGCGCCTATAATAGATAAAAGGATTCATGGTTTTCTAAAATTGCCTCCCACGCCTCTGCTAGTAGGCATTAAATTAGTAATGATCCTCAGTCTTTTTCATTAGGTGCCCAAGGAGGCGGTGATGGGGATCCACCAGAAAGAAATGTATATTCACAAACCTATGGGGATGATATTTTCAATCTGCCTATTATGGAGAAGGATAATGAAGGAGAAGAGGAAGATGCTAGATTATAAAAATTGAATGTTGATTCTCCTCCCTCTCAAAATGAATCCCCCGTCAGAGAGGTAAACCCTTCTCAAGGGTCGGGAACAAATACACCCATAGAAGATACCCCTCTAGTTAGCCAAACACTATTTGAGTCCCCGGGCTTCAAGGAAACTAAGGTCATAGTAACCCTAGCCTAGCTAGAAGATTCAATATCCCAAAAAAGTGAAACCATACAGTCCAACTTTCCTAAGCAAGATATGGTAGGTCAATTGCTACAAAGGACTACAAAACCTAAACCTAAGAAGCTAAAGACTATTGCTAGGCTTATAGATGACATAGAATCAAAGACACTCTAGTTGGAAATTGCACACCCTTCTATTCAAAGAGATGTTTCCCAAGTGGTAGCAAGTTACTTTGAAGTGAATAGAGTTGACCACGGTCCTCCTACCAGGGATGGTGATGTCCAAATTTTTTAGGTATCTATAGCCAAGATGGTTGAGAGATCAAAGAAAGATAAAGAAAGAAAAGATGAATTGAAATCTTAGGTTTGAAACTTAACTATCTATTTATGTTGGCAAGAGACACTGAAATTTTTTTTTGGTGTTGTCATTGATGGAAACCCTAGTCGGTGATTGGATCTGCACGTCATCATTTTCTCATACTGGCAGATAGATTGAAGATAGTCAAGGAAGAATAGAGCATCTGACAATTTTGTGTTCATCAATTCACATGCAGATTTTTTGTTGTTATTTTGAGTTGTGGATCTCATGGGAGGTTGATCGGTGTATTTCTTGTGTTATCCAAAAATATCAGTTCCTCGTATCAAGTTGTGTGCAAATCTCAAGATCTGATTGGATATCTTTCTGTTCATTAGTGTTTGGTGGTGACCCAGTTGATATAACATGTCACAGATATTCGAGGAGTATTTAATCAAATGTTTTTGTGTTCAAGAATTTTGATTTGGGTCCAAGAAAAGTTGTGGTTGATAGTTGTGGATGCACATTGAATATTATTCATGATTTGAGCCATCAGTTGTAAATATTTTTAAGTTTTATTGAAGCTGATATGTTGTGATTAAATTCTTAATTGCATATATATATAAATGATCAATTATATCATTTTGGTGTGTGAATAAGGTGTGTTTATGTGTGTTGCAAATATCAAAAGGGCGATCAAGCGATTATGCATAGTTTCACTTGTGCATTAAAAATTTTATGATTTGAGTTAGAGCAGAGCAAAGAAGAAGTGCATAATTAGTCAGAAGGATAGAAGATCAACTACTGAGCCTAACTAGAACTATAATCAAGCATTTGTAGATGCTACTCTCTCAGTTCGTTCTTTTGGATCTAATCCAAATCCTTGTAAGGAAGTGTGCCTTTCTATTTTGAGCAGTGAGCTCTAGGCAGTGCACCTGATTGCAAGTGTATTCCCACATTGTAATCTTCCTTTTGAGTATACTCGTATCATATTGTGGATTGGCCATCCACCATGGTTTTTCCCTTAATATGGTTTCAAAATAAAAATCCTTGTGTTATGGTGTTGTGGTTGTTTTCTTTTTGTTCATGCATATTTATTTTGGTTAAATGTTTTAAGTGGGTTAAAGATCAGAATAATAAATTTAATTTTTACAAAACACCGATTCACCCCCCTCTTAGTGTTGCTTGTTTCCAACAATTGGTATCAAAGATAGTTCCTCAAAATAAGTCTAACAGTTTGGGGAGATCTTGGAAAGTGTTTTCAATGGATACAAGCAGTCTTCAACAACAACTTTTGGTGGCTCTGGATGATCTTGACTAGTCAAAATCTGAGAACCGGGAACTACAGGAAAGTCTTGAGAATGCAGAGAAATTCATTCAATGATTGAAAGACAAAATCAATGAATCAAGGGAGAAAATAAACAAATTATGTGATCAACTTAAGCAGAAGAATAGAAGCATGGAAGATGAACAACTGAGTCATGCCTTGAAGGAGAAACTAGAAGAATGTGAAAATTTCTCCAAAGAAAATGCTACCTTGAAGCGTGAGATGGAATCTATCAAGATGAGAATGACCAAGGAGATTGAAGATAGAAGGAAGAATGAAGAAAAGCTTGCTCAATCCTTGAAAGAAAAATTTGAAGAATGCAGTTGATTGGACAATAAATTGGAACAATCTAAAAACAATGAGGAAGTGCTTGAAAAATAGCTTGATGATCTCATAAATTAACTTAATATTGCAAAGGAGTACAAGGAGAAATTCAAATCTAGCTTAGCCAAGCTTGATGAACTAATTAAAGGTCAGAGGACTGATGGTGATAAGCAAGGTCTTGGCTATGAAGAAGGATAAAGTTCCAGATCAAGACAAGGGAGATTCAGGAAAGGAAATTAGATGAATAAAGGTAGAAGGAATTTGGTAATACAACCAAATGCTCAAAGATTCAATGGTTACTATTTCACTTGCAATAAATTTGGTCATATGGCTTCTTAGTGTAGAAGCAGGATGAATCCAAGTGGACCATCTTTCTTAGGTCAGTGCTTTAATTGTAATAGGTTTGGTCATAAGTCAAATGAATGTAAAAATATGATGAAAAAATTTCATAGAGATGTCAGATGCTATCCATGCAATAGACTTGGGAATATTTCTAACCAATGCAGATCAAGGAAAAATCAGTGGAACAGTAGGTCTGGACAAAGAAATTTTGTTTGTTACAACTACAACAAATTTGGCCACACTGCTAGATTCTGTTGGAGCAGAAGAGGTCTGGTAAAACAAAACATGCAGTAGGATGTTAAGGGAAAAGGTAAAGTCACTATTGATGTGATCAAGAGGAAAATGTAGAAGAAATGGATGAAGAAGAATCCCTATGTCGAAGGAAATGTACCAGCACCAGAATCTGCTTCTGGCAATTCCTCTAAGAATTAGGTTTAGGCCTTTGGCCTAGAGGGAGCTATCAAGAAAATATCTTAACCCCCTGCCAGTAACTGAAACCAAAATGTGGGTAGGTCCAGTAAGTGCATAGATTCTTTTCAGATGTTGTTCAACCAATTGGAGAAATTATTATACAGTATTGGAGATCTGTAGAAGAATTATCTATCACAATGCATGGAAACAGGGTAACTGGATGAGATAGGGTAAAAGAATTTATTACGACAAAAGAGGGTTAGGTGTGTGAATGATAAAATGTCATTTTTATCCTTCATTTGTCACTTTTCATTTTGGAAGTTTGGAGAGCTCTGGGGAAAAATTTGCTAAATTGCGGCGAGATTCAAGTGTGAAGATGATTCAATGATCAAAATCTGATTAGAAGAAAAGGTATCTATCAGAAAAACCTAAGAATTTGTGAATTTATAAAAATGGCCACTCCATTGGTAGTTGAAGTCAAGGATAGACCCCATCCAAAGTTCAAGTGGCATCCTTTTAAGTCTATTGAGACCAAGCCCCTAGGTGCGTTTTCATTTGTACTATACAATGTCTTGCATATTAAAGACATTAGGGCTTACATTCATGCTAATATTGGAGAGTTAGGGAGCTCACAAATGCTGAATTTGTATTGCAACCATATAATTGGATATGACTTCACTGTTAATTTGGAATACAAAACCCTAGAAGAGAAGAAGTTCACATAGTTTGTGAAATTCCCCATATTTGAGGAAAGTGAATGGGTGAGATCTATTTTGAGCCAAGTTCATGTCAAGTTTATGTGGTTGAATATACCTTTTAAGATTACAAAAGAGGCTATAAGTGTTGTCATAGGTCTAAATTACTTCGGTGGATTGCTAATCCTAAAATTTGTAAAGAATCAGATGGTTACTAATGCAACAGGTGCAAAATTTGATAGAAGGGAAATGACAATCGAAGATATTGTTGAAGTGGATGTGAAATTTGCATCGATGGTCATTGGCTACAAGGTCTACCACTCCAGTCGGGATAATTTAGTATCTGGTATGGCCATTTATGTAGCCTATCAAATGGTAAAAGAAAATGCAGTTTATGACTTGTGTGAGCTGCTTAGAAGTCAAATAATAGAGAATCTGGGTAAGATTAAGAAAGAAAAGAATAACTCTTTTAAATATGGTAATTTTTTGTTGTGTCTATTCTTTTATTTCACGAGTGAGGTTTCGAGTGTTGGGAAAGTTCATTCGAAAAGTAATCATCCTGTAGCTATTCAAATAAGAGATATATTATATGAAATTGGTGATAGCCAGACTAGAAAAACTGCCCTTTGGGTTCAAAAAATTTTAGAGTATGATGCATGCAAGAGAAATAATTCATACTTCAATTGTAGAGAAGTACAAAGATACAATTTGTTTTATGGTAGATATTGATCAATTCCTAATGGAAGCCACTGATCCTAGAATGATATGGATTATGCCTATGGGATAGGAAGTTGAGGAGAACATCTTGGAGATGTATGCATAACATTTGTTGAGCAAGCCTCTGGATCCAGCAAAAGAGAGGTTTGGAACCTATGCTGAAAAAGATATGTAGGTGTATGAACAACTGAAGAAGCCTAATCTTGTTAGAAGAGTAAGAAAAGAAGTGGAAGTCATTGTAGAAAGAATGGGTATATCTACATAAACATTGAAAGAAGCCAAAAGGATGAGAGATGAAGCTGAAACAAGAAAAGAGCCAACAAGAACTGAATTTGCTAGTCTGACAACATCCTCTGTACTAGATCAACAAGGAGTTCTCCATCCCTATCCACTCATGCAGCCAATCCAATTCCTTTGCAAACTCAAGACAAGGCTTTCGGTAAGAGGAAGAAGAAAAAGGGCACAAGAACCTATGAAGCCATCTTAGAAGATGAGGAGATTGAGTCAGATGAAGGTGTGAAAGAAATAAAGGCTACTGGCACTCAAGCTACAAAGGTAACCAAGATCAAATCTTCTAGTGGAGAAGAAAAGGAAAAGAGGAAGGAAAATTTTGACAAACCAAGTATGACATTTGAAGAAATTGAGAATGTTGTTGTCAAGGATTGAAAACTCAAGCCCCTCTGTAAATGGTATGAAATTTTTGATGAATCAAGACAAAGAATTCTTGAGGCAACAATAAAACATTTGAATATTTTCAATAAAGTTCTTGTTGAAATTATGTTTGGTTTACCTAAGAGTCTGTATGAGGTTTTGGAGATGAGAAGAGTAAATGCTAGGACAGAAGAAGAGCATATGAGAAAGAGAATTCTTGTAGACTTATGTCTAGAAATGTCTATTGAGGAGATAAAGTCACTCCTGAACAAAACCAAGAAGGAATTTAAAAGAAAAACAAGGGTGAACAAACTTATGATTGGTGAAACTAATGTTTTTGTTGATGAAACCAAGAAAATCCTAGAAGCATTTATATCAAAGAACAAGATCAATGTTGAAGAAGTGAATGTTGAAGATGTTGTATCTTATCCGGTAAATGAGGAGGTGAATGTAGATACTAAGGATATTCAGATTCCTCCTGATGTGGATAATAAAAAAGTACCTATGGAGACTGAAGCTCCTAAGGTTGTATAGTTTAAGGAAAGGAGATGCCAAATGAAGAAGTTGAAGCTCCTAAAGGAAATCAAGAAATGGTTATTGAAGAACCAGAAGTTGAAGAAGAAAAGGTTCAAGTTAAGGAAATTCTAGTGGAAGCAAGAGACACTGCCAAGGTAGTGAAGAAATTTTTGGTGGAACAATAGGAAGAATTTGATCTTGAATTGGTTGAAGGCACGATCGATCTATCAACCTTGTCCCCACTTCAGAAAATGAAAGTTGTAGACACATAAAAATGTCCTAGACCTAAAAATCACATTTTTCTATGTCAACCATCCTCCTCAAATAATTAAAATATTTTATTATGTCCTATTGTCCAATTTCAACTATTAATTAAATAATTCTTAATTATTTAATTAATTCATATATTTTAGTCCTCCTAACTATTTAAATAAATAAATTATGTACATTTATTTTATTTAAATATGTCGTTAATTTCTTATTTCCCTCTATAATTAAATAAATTCTTAAATTTATTTAATTATTATTTGTCCATTATTTCCTCCTAATTACTTAAATAAATAAACTTTATTTATTTATTTAAGTACACCATTAATTCCTTGTCTTTTTATAATTAAATAAATTCATATGATTTTATTTAATTATTGTCCACCTTATCCATTTCATCCATAATTAAATAATTAGTATTAATTATTTAATTATCATATAGACTTTTCTTCTAATTTTAAATAAAGCATTTATTTAAAATTGTCCACTTTCTATTTTCCTACCAAGTAAATACTTAGAAATAATTATTTACTGTCATGTGACCCCACCACTTTTGAATTAAATTAATTTTTAATTCCAAAGGTTAACATCACCTCTTGAATCAAATAATTTTAAATTCTTATTTGATTCTCTAGTAGCTTCATTTTTCGTGCCCACTATCTTCTTGTCACATGCATTCTTGACTTTGATTTTATTTTTCTAAAATAAAATCATAGCTATTCATTTCAAATTTTAACCTAATTTTTTCCCTAACCCTAATTGCTAGTTGTCACATGCTATTTCAACCTTTGATCCTAGGGATTTTGTCAAACTTTCAATCTTGGCCATTCATCTAAAATTGAATTTTTTTATAAAAAGGCAATGTTAACCTCATTTGGGGACTTGGATTATCCCTTGACTTCATCACTTCATACTTCATGCTTCAGAATTTAGGCTTCCATGCTTCTTCTTGCTTGTAGAAATCTAAGTATACTTGCATTTTAGATCAAATCCTTTAATATTTGCTTAGGTCTTGTCATATTCATAGTTGATCATCAAAAATATGAGGGAAAACATAATATTGCAACAAATGGAGAAGGTGCAATGAAGGTCAATCAATGGTGGCATGAAGATTTGGTAATATTGTTTTATGCTTTGTCTTTATGTTCATTTGTGCTTCATTGTTTATTAGGGTTTGATTTATATGCTTTATCACATTAAACTTAATATTTTAGCCCTAATTACATTGGTGAACCTGACATATTTTGACAATTTTTGAGAAATTTTGGAGTTGGATCCTTTTTGTTGTAGGTTTTAAATCATTTTGGGAAAAAACCCTAGTTTTCAAAGATTCAACCATAACTTTCAAACAACTACATATTTTCTCACCAAAAAAATTATGCAGGTTGGGGACAATATCAAGAGCTTATCGAATTTTTTAGATATTTTTACATTTCTGGAAAGCTCTCTAAATTTTAATAGGGGTCTGTTCTTTATGTTTTAAATTTGGATGGAAAATAATTATACAAAAAATAGATCTTTGAAAATTAGGGTTTTCCAAAGATTTTTTTATATCTCACAAACTGTTGTAGATCTCTTCACAAACATTTTACTAAAGATTTGGCATGAGGTAGGGCACCTTTAGTCCAAAAGTAAAAAAAATTGGACTTGTTTTGAATTTTTTTTAGAATTTTTTTATGATTTTCATTAAAAAAATTTGGGTGCAAAATAGCAAAATTTTCATATTTTTTATATTTTTGGAAAGCTCTTGAAATTTCAATAAGGGTTTGTTCTCTATGTTTTTATTTTTACTAAAAAAAACATTTCCAAAATCATATTTGTCTTGACTAGCTAACCCTCTAATATTAGTGGTCAATTATCTTGTTAGGGTTTTGACTTTGTTGTTGGTTTTGTGAATGTGCAAAACAAATAAATACTTCAAAGGAAAAATTGGATCCAGTGGAAAAAAAATTGGAGCTAAAGAAAGTCTAGGTGCACACATTCCATCTTTCATCTCTAATCATTGCTTGTCAACACACTTCAATTTGGGGCTTAAAAAGAACAACTTGTTTGATCACACATTTGGATTTTGGGGTATAAAATAAATCTTTTTTTTTGTCACATCATTGAAATTGGGTTAAAATGAACCATTGTCTTCAATCACACATCTTGATTTGGGGTTAAAAAGAACAAGTGCTTGAACTGTTTTACACACATTTCAATTTTCTAAAGGGAAATTAATAACTGTGAGTGTGAATCAAGTGTTTTTTTCCTCCACAACACCTCACTTGGTTTGATTTTGTCATACCCTTCTTAGGAGGCCTACTTGGAGCACACACCCCTCCAAGGGATGACCTTAATTGAGTGTGAGTCCAAAGACACACTCCTTTGGGAGTTGAAATCTTGTCACTCTTGGCTAAGCCCCAAAGAACTTTATACCTTTGGGAAGTGAAGGTGAAGGGTGGGTTACCCCTTTCTCCCAGCTTATTGGCAGGATTTTTCTTTCAAATCATCCCTATTCAACCTTGTACATCCTAGCTCAAGACCTAATTGGCCACACCCACTTGACTAGAATTAGGCTTGTTGATGTGTATTCAAGTGTTTTCTTAATTATTATATTTAATCTTGAAAGATAAATTTATCATTGTGTTTGGTGTGTGTGTTCATGCATTTACACGTGAGATCTTTTTTTTATATTTCCCAAGTCAAACTTCCAATAAACACTTGCCACATCATCCAAATCATCCAATCTTGTCATTCCACATCATATCCTAATCATCATCATCTCTTTAATCCAATCAACATCATTTTACACCATGAAAACATTAGAAGACATAGCCAAAAAGCTTGTTCACATACTTCATGAAGCTCAAACAAGCCAATCACCTTTAAACCAACAAATCATTCAAGGATTCCATGGCATGATCCAAAAACTTAAAATAAATGAATCACCTCAAATGCAACAACTCATAGCAGAAGCCCAATACCTCATGACCACTTTTCAAATCCAACAAGCACAACATCAAGTCCAATCATCACATCAACAAATTTCACCTCAATCCTATTTGTCACCTATATCATCATCTCAACCTCATCCATCCACATATCATGTTTCCCCTCCATCAACCTATCACACCTCTTCTAATGTCAACCTTTATCCATATCAGTCTACCTCTCAACAAGCATTATCCTATGCAACCCCTCCATCATTGTCACAACAAAAAATCACACCACAACAAGTCCAAACACCATTCCAACCTCAACACATTCAACCACAATCCTATGTGTCACCTTCATCATCATGCCCACCTAACCCATCTACCTATCATGTCAATTCCACATCAACATATCCACCCATATCACAACAAGAACATAGGAGCACAAGTCCACCTTGGCAACAAAATAAAGAGCCTTTCAATTCTCATGTTCCATTTGAAAAGGGGAACACCAATCTAGTTCATACACCCTGTTAGCTCTCAAAAAAGCATGCGAAATGCCTCAAGAGGTTGCCAATCTCTTGGTACGTTTCAAGGTAACAGACAAGGTCAAAAGATTTAGACCTTCTACTCTTCAGGTGCTGCTAGACCTAGGTGGGTGTACCTATATGAGTGAAGCAGACTTAATGTGCTTATCTCTCTTGAAATATTTTTCCCACAATGGTAGGTGGGAGTGGATAGATAAAACTAAATTTGGTATAAATTGTATAGAAATATTCAAAACTAAATCCTAATATGTTCAGTTAACAGATGTAAGAAATGAATGAAACTGAATGATGGAAAGTGTAGAGACTAGTGCCTTATTGGGTATGCGGAGTCAAATGAAATCTAAATGGGTAACTTATTTCTAGAAAACACTCAAATTGTTTGGCATATGTTTTTGTTTATAACTTGTATAAACATTCAAGACTGTGACTACCAAGTTCTTCTTAATGATCTAGATGAATTTCCTTGATTACTGTGATCAATTAAAAGGATTTAATCTTTCCTTGAAAGAATCATTCAATCAACCACACAGATACAACAAATGTGCACTGTCAAACTGAATATAAACTTGTTACATCAATTTAAATAACCATAAAGCATCAATCTTGGAGATAACTTTAGTAATACTTTCAATAAGAACAACATACAATTGACACCAGAAATACGCTGCCACATCAACTGATTCTCATTAATATCTCCATTTTGAAATCATGCATCATAGTCTCTGTTCTGTAAAAATTATTTCCCTACCCTATCTACTTATTCTATCTAAAATATCATATCCCATTTTACAATAAAAAATGGATATTTATACATTTGCATCTGAAAAGACATCCCTTTGCAATTCCAACATCGGTGATCAGTTGTATTTGGGATTTTTTTAACATTCGCTGAACACTCACCGAGACATCGTGTAGTCAAACCGATCATCAAAGTCTCACTAATAGATATCCTTTCATCCTTTTTGTTTCGTTGTGACCTCTGTTGTCGGGGAGATGTCCCATAGATCATATTATGTCCTACCGAAACATTTCCTTAAGTTCACTTTTGATTGTCATGACAATTCTGAGTCGGGAAGAGGTCTCATAGATTATATTATGTGTTACTGATATACCCCATGATATTTTCTGGTCGCCGAGACATAATATTTCTCTCACCGATGAAACAACACATTGGCATGACATAAGAGTCGGCAGGACTGTATAACCTTACTCTGAAAACTGTTGATAGAACTCTCCTGCGCATTGTCGGCAAGATCAGAGGCATTCACTAAGACTTCATTCTGAGACCTTTTAGTCTGGCCGATACATCGATTTGTGTGCTAGTCAGTGAGACATAACGCGTTCGGAAAGACCACATACCGAAGACATATGGTTTGGCCAAAGTGTGGCATTGAGCATCAGTTGGTAAGACATGATGAGTTCGCTATGACATCATTCTAATGATGACTCTCCTACCGATGGGATCCCTTTGTCACCGAAACACTGTGTGTGTCCTACCGATAGGTTCCTGTAGATGAATTCCAATCGGTGTGACATTAATGAAGTCTTTCTGATAGTCTACAATAGATGTATATTGGCAAAAGAAAGCACTATGGATAGGGGAGACCCTCCTCAACTCATGTCGATAGGAATTATATAGTGAAATATTCAGGATTAGATGGATTCTATGGGAACACATGGCCAAATATGGGAAAAATGTTATGAGGAGAGGACTGTGAGCATATGGTAAAGATTCATTTGGAAATGCATGGGTATGAACAACTTGTAAATATTTTCAAATTTTTGCAGTTCTAACAGTGGCTCCGTCTAGGGATGAATGGTTGTAAAATCATTGCAAGGATCCAGATTTATGGGTTAGCAGGCCAGACTCAAGATGATGAACCAGTGAGCAAGATGGAAATGGAAATGAATGGAAATGGAAATGAACAAAACCATAAACTACTGTGCATGGAAAATAAAATTCTGAGAGGACTATCAAGAGTTGTCCATGCACTGGCAACCCTTAATCCTCTGTGTTTCAACTTCATCAGTTTTGGACTATTACAATCTAAACTTCTAACCATAAATGATGGTTCAAGGCCATCCAAAAGAAAGGTCCACATTTTCCCCTATCAAACACCCAGTTTTGCCTTGATTTCATCAAATTCTTCTTGAATATATTCATGCAATCTTCCCTATCACTGTTACTGAAAGTTTTCAGAGAATCATCATGCTCAGCTTGGCCCAAAATCCATTCACCATTCTGCAGTTCAACTTCTCCATCATCATGGGACAAATCTCTGTTATCTTCAACATACAAAGTACATGCATATTCAATGCAACATTTCTCATTATCTTTTTCACTGTTATGTATTATAAAACACTCTCCCAGTTGTACTAAAAATTCACCATCAAAGTGCTTCTCTTGAGAATCAAAAAATTATGTCATATCAACACTACTTAAGACAAACAAATCTGAAACCTTTTGCGCCTCTTCGATATCACCATTTGGAGATGACACTAGATTCTGACTCATATCTCCAATATCATGCATATATGAACCAATCAATGCTAGACTTCTATCATCCTTGGCATGCAATAAACATCTTCTCCACATGAGTTAGAAATTTCAAAATCACACACAGGTTTTTGATCAGCTTCAAAGGTTTCTCCATAATTTCGAGAAATGCACTGGGAGTCATATGAATCATTGCACAAAGAACTCTCACTGTAAAAAAAAATGTAAGCTGGACACAGGACTTTAGAATCACCTTCATGTGCACATCTCTAGTATTCAGGAGTTAGCATATATGAAATTTTCTCATTGCTGAGTGGACATATTTCATCATCCACCATACTGCTGCTGTGTTCTTTATTCTTCTCATCATCAAAAAATGGTGGCTCAGATATGTTGATCTCATATTCATTTTTTTCACAACTTGGTGCATCACTTTGATTATCAAGAAACACTTCATCTTCAACATAAAGTGGATTTGAAAATATATAAAATTGGTTTTCAGGCAAACCTTGGCAAAATCTTATCTGATCTTCTTCTAACTCTTCATCATACAATGGGTTTGAAAAAGTTTGGAAACCATTTTCAGATGTACAAACCTCTTTTTCATCAAATGTGTCTTCATGGCTTTCAACTTTAGTTGGAGGTATTCTTTGTTCATTGTCAAATGGACTCATATTTTCCATTGCTTCTTCTTCTTGACTATCACAAGAACTGCAAGAATCATCTTGTTGCAGATCAAAATCCTCAAGCTCATCATCAAAATGTGAATATTCACTGGATTCTGCATAACATGCACTACTTTCCCTGTTACAATTTGTTAGGTAAGACAAATCTCTTGTATCTTCATCTTCCTCATGTAGGAAATCATATGAACCATATTGTCTTGCACATGTCTCATCTTCTATTGGTTGCAGTGTCTGATCGATCTCCTGAGGCTCATCTGTGATATCACCATTATCTTCATACCTTTTCCCCTGCATGGTATCAATAAATTTATTCACTAGATCAAGGGTACGTTGTTTTGATGACTTTGGCCAATAAAATGATTTAGGCTCCCATGCTCCACCAAAGTACATCTTCCACACACCATTGCAGTCTTGTGCAACATGCTTTTCAGTTGGATTAGTATTGATTAACTCTGGCTGGGCTAGTTCTATTTTAAAACATCCAAGATCCACATCACAGAAACAATTGATTTGATTTTGAGGTACACAGTCAACAACTTGGTTCATCCTTGGCTCCCTATACAACTTAACTTCCCGACCATTCACTAGAATAATTGCAAAAGACAAATCAAACTAGACATTTCCCCCAACTGCTATTGTCCACTGTCTTGATAGAAGCATCCCAAACTGAGGAGGAGTATCAATTACTATTATATCTATATTATAAGCCACCTGTGGATAAGTAGCCAGTTTGACTTCAACATCTCTCATAATACCTACCACAGGAACAAGTCTGTTATCCATTGCATAGCACTTTCCCCCATTAGTATCAACCCACATGCCAAGCTGCTTCATAACTCCTATTGGCATAATATTTATGGAAGCACCAGAGTCTATCATGCAATTCCTCAACAATTTGTTATTTATGAGTAATGTAGTGAAAAAAGGATCAACTTGTAGGGGAGTTGTTAATAGATCACTCAAGCAGATTTCTAGGATATTTACTTTCTCTTTCCTACTAACTGCTTTAGTAGCCACTTTATTTTCAGAATTCATATGTTTTTCATTTCCATTTGTTATCAATTGAACAACATTGTCTCTATATTCCTTAATTTTCATCATCTCAAGTAATGGAACAAACATTTTTACCTGGGATAGTGCCTGAGTGAAGTCAAAAGAGGAGCCTTCTACCTTAATCATTGTCTTCTACTCTAATGTTTCTCCTTTGTTCTCTTCCTTTTGATCAGTCTTTTTCATTTCTTTGTGTAGCTCTTTAACTTCCTGCTTTTGGACAAGCTTTTGTTCGTTTTTATCATGCTATTTATTTTCTACCTTTTTTACATTTCCTTGTGTCGCCTTTTCCTCCTTCATAAAGATTCCCCTAGGGACACCTTCCTTCTAATTTATTGTCCTATTTCTCAACCAGTACTTACTCTTCGCTTCCTCAATCATAGCAATGGTTAATCTCTCTATCTCCTCTTTGGTGAGTTTCCTCATGCTGCATTGAGTAGGCACTTCAACAAAATGTGGCTCTGTATAATCTTCTTCAGAGTCAGAAAGGACCTCCTATTCAGCCATATGGACATTGTATCTCTGATTTGAAACATCGTACTCATAACATTCATCCTCTGAAGATGAGTACCTCTCCTCAACATGGTGAAAATTATTTGAAGTCAAATACACTGTGTGATCTTCTCCATTGTTTCCCATCAACATTCCCTCTTCTTGCATTCTTTGGGCTACAAAACAATAATTGTGGAATGTGGCTTATCACAAACTTCACATAAATAAGTGTTATTTACCATATAGGTTCCCTTCTTCCTCAATGGATCAGGAGTTTCTTTGTTTCTAGGCCTATCTGCTACAGGTTTTCCATCCTTCCAGTTTGTATTATAGGGAATGTCATGCAGCCTAGGCCTCTCATTTCTGTATGTGTTCTCTTGTCTGTACTGATAATTATTGCTTTGCTGAGGAACCCTAGGATTGTCTCTTTTGTCAATTATCCCATCAACCCTCCTATTTTTTTCAATTGTCAATGCTATCTTTTGTGCTTTAGCCAAATCTCTTGGGAATCTATTTCTCAATTCATACCCTATTTTTGGATCAAATGCATTTAAATAAACACTCAATGCTATAGATTTTGGAAACTTTGATCCAGGAGGTATTTTATTCTACAGTTTATTGAATCTTCGGTTAAAATCATAAATTGAGTCATTCTGATTTTTTTGAATTCGCATCAATTCATGAAGAGCAACATCTGGTGCACTTAGATTCCCATATTGCTTGATGAATCGGTCCTGAAATATTTGGAGAGAATCAATAGAGGCTGCTGTTAGGCTGTTGAACCAATCTCTGGCTTCTTTAGTAAGCGACATCATAAATAGCCTCATATGCAAATCCTCATAAGGCACATCCAAATCTTGGATGAAAGCATTAAAACTCCTTAAGTGATCTTCAACAGTAATTGCACTACTCCCTGTAAACTTTGGAACAAGACTTCTCCAACTACCATCCATTGGGTAAGGATATAATTGAAACCCTGCCAAGTCAAATTTTCTGATCATTGTTGTGTATTGATGAGGGGGAGGATTAGGTGGGTACTGATACTGATACATCAGATTATTGTATTGTGTATGATGATGTGGCACATAATGCTGACCATGAGGTGGCTGTATATTTGTATATTGTGAGGGAATATGTGGTGGATGGTTTGGTTGTTCATACTGATTCCCTATCTGATTGTGAGGAGCCTTTGATGGATCTGAAGGACGTGCACCATTATTGCCCTGCTTATGAGGTGGTACATATTTTGAGCGACCGACTACCTGATTGGTAATTTGGGCTTTCTGCAATTTGAAGTCCCTCATTGCTTGTATCATTTGGGCTTTCTCCTGTTTAGCTTTTAGTTCTTCTAGCTCCTTTTTCTGTAACTCAAACTGTGCTTTTACCTCTTCATGAGTTAAAAATTCATAATTTTCCTGAGGAATCATATTCTCATTGAACTCATTTTGATTACCCTCCATTCTTTGTTCGCATTCATGTTGATGTCTGAGTCCTTCTGCTTCAAGTCTAGCATCAAACTCTGGTTGCTTCTGGGGATTATAGAAAGGATTTCTTTGTTCCTTTTGGGTATAAGGTTCTGCACTTGAGTTATCTCTCCATGTGTCATAACGGTCATATGTTTCACAATGTGGTCCTAATGCTTTGTCTTTGTTCGTTATGCACATGTCCTCATTTATCCTTTTACCCTTATCAGCCCTATCATCCTTGTGTGTCCACTTACTATTGCTAATAGGAGCCCCAGTATGACCTCCGCTATATTGAGATCTTTTACCATTCATGTTGAAATGTTTTTATCAGAGTCGCCACTCACTTTGTTAAAAGTGAGAAAAAAATTGTTACTTGTTATTCCTAGCAGAGTCTATATGGATTTCTAAATCTATGGCTAAGGAGCTGATTTTGAGTTAATTCCCTAGCAGAGTCACCAATTTGTTAGCTCTCAAAAACGCAGGCAAAATGCCTCAAGAGGTTGCCAATCTCTTGGTACATTTTAGGGTAACAGACAAGGTCGAAAGATTTAGACCTTCTACTCTTCAGGTGCTGCTAGACCTAGGCAGGTGTACCTATATGAGTGAAGCGGACTTAATGTGCTTATCTCTCTTGAAATTTTTTGCCCACAATGGTAGGTGGGAGTGGACAAATAAAACTAAATTTGGTATAAATTGTATAGCAATATTCAAAACTAAATCCTAATATTTTCAATTAACAGATGTAAGAAATGAATGAAACTGAATGATGGAAAGTGTAGAGACTAGTGCCTTATTGGGTATGCGGAGTCAAATGAAATCTAAATGGGTAACTTATTTATGGAAAACACTCAAATTTTTTGGCATATGTTTTTTTTATAACTTGTATAAACATGCAAGACTATGACTACCAAGTTCTTCTTAATGATCTGGATGAATTTCCCTGATTACTGTGATCAATTAAAAGGATTTAATCTTTCCTTGAAAGAACCAATCAATCAACCACACAGATACAACAAATGTGCACTGACAAACTGAATATAAACTTGTTACATCAATTTAAATAACCAGAAAGCATCAATCTTGGAGATAACTTTAGTAATACTTTCAATAAGCACAACAGACAATTGACACCAGAAATATGCTGCCACATCAACTGATTCTCATTAATATCTCCATTTTGAAATCATGCATCATAGTCTCTGTTCTGTCAAAATTATTTTCCTACCCTATCTACTTATCTATCTAAAATCTCATATCCCCTTTTACAATCAAAAATGGATATTTATACATTTGCATCTAAAAAGATACATCCCTTCGCAATTCCAACGTCGGCGATCAGTTGTATTCGGGCTTTTGTTAACATTTTTTGAAAACTCGCCAAGACATCGTGTAGTCAAACCAATCATCAAAGTCTCACCGATAGATATCCTTTCATCCCTTGTGTTTCGTTGTGACCTTTGTTGTCGGGGAGACATCCCATAGATCATATTATGTCCTATCAAAACATTTCCTTAAGTTCACTTTTGATCATCGTGACAATTCTGAGATGGGAAGAGGTCTCATAGATTATATTATGTATTACCAATATACCCAGTGATATTTTCTGGTCGCTGAGACATAATCTTTCTCTCACCGATGAAACAACACATCAGCATGACATAAGAGTCGGCAAGACTGTATAACCTTACTCCAAAAACTGTTGATAGAACTCTCCTACACATTGTTGGTGAGACCGAAGGCATTCGCTAAGACTTCATTCTGAGACCTTTTAGTCTAGCCGATACATCAATCTGTGTGCTAGTCGGTGAGACGTAATGCATTCGGCAAGACCACATACCGAAGACATGGTTTGGCCGAAGTGTGTCATTGAGTGTCGGTCGGTAAGACATGATGAGTTTGCTATGACATCATTCTGACGATGACTCTCCTACCAATGGGATCCCTTTGTCACCGAAACACTGTGTGTGTCCTACCGATAGGTTCCTGTAGATGAATTCTAATCGGTGTGACATTAAAGAAGTCTTGCCGATAGTCTACAACATATGTATATTGGCAAAAGAAAGCACTATGGATAGGGGAGACCCTCCTCGACTCATGCCGATAGGAATAATATACTGAAATATTCAAGATTAGATGGATTCTATGGGAACACATGGCCAAATATGGGAAAAATGTTATGAGGAGAGGACTGTGTGCATATGGTAAAGATTCATTTGGAAATGCATGGGTATGAACAACTTGTAAATATTTTCAGATTTTTACAGTTCTAACACACCCTATAAATCTATCATATCCCCATCCATTTAAATTCCTATCCCTAAGCCACCATGTCCTAGTCCTAATCCATTGGCATCTCCACCTTCTAATCCATCAAACTCTTCATTACCCCCACCATTATCAAATCCTCCATCAAATATATGCCCTAAATTCAAAATTTTCAAAATTAAACCTATGGCATTACTCAAATCCACCCATCCACCGACAAAGGATGTGACCCAAAGGCTAATAGCAAGGAATCAAACATCTCCATGTCATCCAAATCATATTTTTGAACCTACCAAAGAGTCTTGAAACACCATTCCTATTCCTCCAACCCCATCATGTAGTCTCCCCCTTGAGCCTATTCAAGATTCTTCCCCATTAAGTTCAAGTCAACCTCCATCATGTATCCATGTTGTTGACCATCTAGAATATGTTGATCCCATTCAATAGTCATCCCCTTCCACTTCCATTCAAGCACACCCAAGAGGTATGTCAAGAGCACAATCCTAAACACGGGGAAACATTACCCACTCATCCACATAAAGATCAACACCCTCCCAATAATTCTATTCATAACACACCTAATACTATTCATGATCAATCTTTCATCTTTTATTAGGACCCCTTTTATGATCAAGAATACCATGATGATCCCCTTAGCCAACTTTATGCATTCCATAGTCAAGAGCTTTCCACCTCACATATCCATGATACACAAACATCCACTTCCCATGATGAGACATATGCCTCCCCAACACATATAGAAGATCAAACAAATACCTTGGATCTAAGCGAACACAATGCTAATCAAGATCCTAATGATCCTCCATCACCCACTATCGACCCCACTGCAAGTCCTTCATCATATTCTATTGGTCTTTCCACCCTCATTGATGAATGTTCCTCCTTAGAACAACAACCATTATCTTCCATTGCTTCATTTTCTCAATCCAATGAGGAATTTGTGTCTAGTGTTCCACCTACACCTAGTCCCATTGTCCATTGCATACTTCAAAACATGAACCACCAAGGTAAAGGTTTAGACCTTCATGAACAAGGTATTTTGGAGCCCATCCATGTCAAAGTCCCTTCATGCTCTTATGACCCTGGATATACACCCCAAGGACACCAATCTCAAGATGTTGGTATTTCCTCCATGCATCCTATGTCCACCTCCTTCAATCATAAATCCTATCATATGCCTAAAACATATGTTTCCATCCTTCCTCCATCATCCTACAAATGTCAAAATCATGTGACCATACACCTTCCACCATCAAATTTTCCACCATTACTTCCAACTCCTAATATCCCTCCATCCACTTTACCACCATTACTCCCAACACCTAATATCCCTACCAACTAACCCTCTTATCCATGTATCCATAAATACCCTAACATTCCTAAGCATGACCAAAAAATGAACACATTGTATAAAAATGAAGCTCCCACTTATTCCACCATACCCATGGGATTCAAAAGAAAAAAATTCAATGCCTCTACCTATAAAGTAAAAAATTCTAAGGGTCCTCATGCCTTAGGACATCAATACAAAGAGTCAAAGAAAAATACATTCAAAAATTTATATAAGCCCATACCTCCAAACTTAAAATGGTTTGGGTTCCTAAGAAAAAGGAAAGCAAGTCAAATGAGGCATCTACATCACAAAAATACCAACCATCCACTTCCACCTCACATTCCCACACTATTCAAGAATCTCATATTCCATCCCACAAGAAAAATAAAAGTCATAAAAATACTAAGTCTATGTGGGTACCTAAAGCACTTCGTCCACCACCTCGTAAGAAAACATCTCCATTGCTTCCTACACCCCATCCACATCAAAATATTCAATGTTTATCATAGTGTGTGCAACCATTGGTCATGGTTCCCTTCCATTTCACAACAATTCCACATACCTCCATCTCCTTACCCTTCACTCATTATCCTACATATCTCCCCCGCCACCCTCCTATGGTCCATGCTTTTGGCTAAGCCTCCCCATTCATATTTTGCATAAGTCCCATATAATCCCTATCATCTTCCCTACATAATCCACATCATAATCCACTATGGTCCTTCATAATCCGCATCATAATCCATCATCTACCTACTCCATCTCCCTTTCATGTCATCCCTTACCAACATCTATGAGCATAATGACATTTGACATGGTCCATGCAATGAAATCCATCTCTAGTGGGACTATCACCTTTCATGAAACTAGGCACTTAAGTCCCTCCTATCCATATTCCCCTTCTCCTATCCAAAAATTCAAAAAGTCAATTTTAAAATAAATAAAAAATGTAAAGAGAAATCCCTTCATCCAATGGTGAAAACCTGGTAAACAAGCACCCTAGATAAGTACCATGATGAAAACCTGGAAAATAGGCATCATGTGTATGTTGATCTTCTATGTCACTTACACTTGGGGGCAATGTCTTATCTATCCAACCTATCATTTTCATGTCATATCATTTCCATCCATCCTACCATCTTTAGCCATCACACCTACCTATCATATTTGAGTTCGTTCATTCTATTTTAGATCTTGATGAATATATAGAAGCAAAGTCTTGAAACATGTTTTGGCTATCTCTTGACATAGCTCATATTTCCAACCAATCATATAATTATCCTATTGCCATATGCTTTGTCCAGAAAAATCTTAAGTCTTGTACCTAGAATGGGGCATGTTATTCCTATGTGACATAGTCTTTGGAGATCACATCCTTGCTCACTTACACATACATCCATTCCATCCATTATCACCTATCTATCCTATATCCACCTAGACTTGGTCCCCCCCCCCTTGTCATTGGTATCTAGCGCAAAGGCTACCCAATTTTTTATCCATTGACACCTCAAAATATTTCAAAAATCTAAAAAAATCAAATATTCTCAAAAATCCAAAAAAATCAAAACATTTCAAAAAGACAAAAAAACATTTCAAAAGGAAAAAAAACATAACAATTCAAAAATCCAAAAAATCAAAACATTTTAAAAAGGAAGAAAAAATCATAAATGTCAAAAATCCAAAAAAAATCAAAATATCTGAGAAACACAAAAACATCAAAATAACACTCAAAAATCCTAAAACAGAGTCATCATTTGTCATGTCAGTCAAATAAGTCAGACATAGTCAGTCATTCAAAACGTCAACATTCAAATTGTAAACCAACAAGACAACATAGTCCAATCAATCATCTAGTCAAAATTAGTCAAATTGCCAAAACAATGTCAATCTCGTCACTCTACGGTCCCCTCCAAGATGTGTCCTTATTGGACTTGGCCCTCATAAAAATGTCATTTTCCTTTTCAAGATGTGTCCTTTCTGACAATAGGCATCGTACAACCGTCCAACCGTCAAACTGCCAAACTGTCAAACTATCAAGCAATCCACCTTTGACAAAAAAATATAATTGGCAAACACAATTAAATGGTTGTTGAAATTTTTTGGTCTATTTTGTCTTAACTTTCATCCCTTTTGTTTGATCTTTTTGTTATTTTGTCTTATGTTTTGTCATTTTATCTCTTGGTCATGTTACTAGCTACCTCAAGGATGTCCCATGAAGGATTTATAGCTGCGATGACGTCTCATGACCTATTTTTCCTTGATTTATGTATGTGTCTTGACAAAAAGACGGGCAGTTTTTCCCTTAGTATGAGTTGAGACATTCCTTGTTTTTGACTATCTATTTTGCAAGTGGATGACCTTATACACCTTGGTCTATGTCATACCCATTTTTTTTTGTCCATTTATGTCATTTTAACACCCAATGATGATTCAAGCAACACCTATTAGTACTTTGGAAAATATTGAAGGTTTCTTTCCCGTCCCACCCCTTTTTCCTTTCCCCTCACATTTCCTCTAGTCTACATCTACGATTTTATTTAATTATTTTCCACCTTATCCATTTCATCCATAATTAAATAATTAGTATTAATTATTTAATTGTCATATAGATTTTTCTTCTAATTTTAAATAAAGCATTTATTTAAAATTTTCCACTTTATATTTTCCCACCAAGTAAATAATTGGAAATAATTATTTACTATCATGTGACCCCACCACTTTTGAATTAAATTAATTTTTAATTCCAAAATTCAACATCACCTCTTGAATCAAATAATTTTAAACTCTTATTTGATTCTCTAGCAGCTTCATTTTTCGTGTCCACTATCTTCTTGTCACATGCATTCTTTGTTGGAATATTGTGCCTCAATCTCATAGGCTAAAACCTCTGAAAGAGCCAAGTTGGTGTGACATACTTTCTATCTAGCCGACTAGCAGTTGGTTAACCTTGTGGAATTCTCAGGTTGCTGAGACCTTGATACTATCTCGCCGAATGGAGCTATTGTTGTAACATGGTGTTCGGTGTAACTCTCTGTTGAGTGGGTTGGTCTAGCCGATAGGCCATTCTTATCAGATATCGGGGAGACTCTGGGTGACAAGCAGTGTCGAGGAGATTCATAGCGACTAGAGTCATCGGAGTAACTCATATGCTTCGGTATGAAGTCTTACCGATATGGAAAGTCTCGCCAAAAGTTTTACATTTGAAGTCATCGGGGAGACCCTTGGCCGAAAGGCTTGCTTCAGTATGAAGTCTTATCGATATGGAATGTCTCACCAAATAGCTACACTCAGAGTCATCGGGATAACTTGAAGGCTTTGGTATGAAGTCTTAGCGATGGATGTTTGTCTCAGCGATGGGGTAGTCTATTGTTGGTATGACTCCTGGTGACTGTTTGGTGCTCGGTATGACTTGTGGCTTCGGTAAGACCTCTCAGCGATAGCGGTAAGTCTTATCGACTATTGAACATTTCAGAATAACATGAAGGTTTGGTATGATCTCTTGGTGAAGGATGATAGTCTTGTCGATGGGAATACTCTTTTCTATGTAACTTGTGAACATCGATATGATGTCTCATCAAATGGCGATTGTCTCGCCAATGAGAATGTTGAAGTCGATGCAACTTGTGAACTCAGTATAATGTATTGTCGATGGTCAGGACTCTTGGCCATAATGACAATCAGGTCTTGTGGCATCGGGGAGACATGGTTAGTGTCTCACCTACATGTGAATACATTGTGAATGCCTTTGACCGATTGGGAGACCATCCTACGTGGTGTGTCTTCAACCAATCAGAGAAGTTGAATGGGAACCCCTACCAGTTGGATTGTTGCGGCCATTATTGAGAGGAAGTTTGATAGATAGGGGTGTCATGGTTATACTCAGAGATTGAAGATCGTGATCAGTTCGATGGTTGCATGAACAATTGGATGAATAGCTCGATTAGTGATCAGTGAATTTGATACTGAGAGCATTGAATCTTGCATATTCTATAGCAAGGTTGATCATTGTGAATGTTGTTGTAAATTGACATTAGAGAGAGTGAAGCCCGTACTCTGTATGTAATTTTTGTTACTACAATACAAAGGGGTTTTTCTTGGTGTGGTGGGTTTTTCTCCCGTAAGGGTTTTCCCACATAAATCTGGTGTTCATTTGTGTATGTTATGTTCTCTATTTCTATTATTGCTTTCAAGTGTATCTTAATTGGACTATAATTGAAAATTTAAAAGTATCTCTGCATTCTTCCCTAAGGTTTTGATGTTAGGAGAGTTAGTTTTGCACCTTAGCTTTCCTTACAAGTGGTATTAGAGCCTAGCCAGTTGTGTTATCCTTGTGGGTACGTTGGGTTTTTTGAGTCAATTCTATTCAGTGGGAGTCTTGTAGAAGTTTGGTAATTCAAATTACAGGTTAAGATGGCAAGCACGTCAGGAAAGATTGAAATTGAGAAATTCAATGGCAACAATTTTGAGCTGTGGAAACTTAAAATGGTAGATCTATTGGTTGATCATGATCTTTGAATTGTTGTGTCTGGAATGAAGCCTACAAGCATGAATCAAGAGGATTGGGACCTTGCAGATAGAAAATCAAAGGGGTTGATAAGGCTCTGTTTAGCAGACTCTGTTCTTCTGAATGTTCATGAAGAAAATACTGCATCTTCCTTGTGGAAAAGACTAGTAGCTATTTATTAGGGCAAGTCCTTGGTGAATAAATTGTTCTTGAGGAAGAAGTTGTACTCTTTGAGAATGTAGGAAGGAGGGTCTGTTGCTGATCATTTGAATGCATTCAACATGTTGATTGCACAGTTAACATCTGTGGGCATGAAGATTGATGAAGAGGATCGTTATATCTTGTTATTATGTTCTTTTCCAGATTCTTAGGATCACTTGGTGATGGCTATTGGGAGTACGACATCCACTTTTAAGATGGAAGATGTTGTTGCTTCTTTGTTATTAGAAGAGATGAGAAGGAAATATTCTGAGATGGTGAAGGAGGCTGTTAGAGGCATATCAAAAGATAAACGCAAGAAGAAGGACAAGAAGTCCAAATCGAAATAAGAGGGGAGATCAAAGTCTCCTGGAAAGAAGTCCAAGGTGAAGTGCTGGAATTGTGGGCAACCTGGTCATGTCCAAAGGGATTGCAAAGAGGAGAAAAAGAAGAAGTATTCTTCCGACAATGATTCTTCTTAGAGTGATGTAGATGCTTTCATTGCAGCCTTGGCTACACAGGCATCAGATGATGTCCGGTTGATTGATTCTGGAGCATCTTTCCACATGACATCTCATAGAGACTGGTTCATGAAGTATGAAAGATACGATGGTGGAAAGGTGTATTTGTCAAGTGATTCATCTTTGGAAATTTTTGGCCGTGGAAGAGTCAGAATTCAATTCCTTGATGGAAGAGTGAAGGGAATCAATGATGTAATGCATATACCAGGTCTGGCTCGAAATCTACTTTCTGTTAGTATGCTGAATGATATTGGAGTGCAAGTCACATTCTCTGGAAATGGCTGCAAGATGACTAGAGGCTCTATGGTGCTAGCAAGAGGTGCTCGTGTTGGTACCTTGTATAAGCTTGATGCACATGTTGTGCAAAGCAATAGTGTCTCTGCCAAGTCACAGAAAGCTACTTATGGAGGAAAAGAGGAAGAAATTACTAATAGTCTAAATTCTATGGAAGTTAAACTTCCAACAGAAAAGACCATGCTCTGGCATCATAGGCTTGGCCACATTGGTGAGAAAGGTTTAAAAACCTTAAAGAATAAAAACCTGGTTGAGGGGCTTGAAGATTTTAACCTCGAATTCAAGTTTTATGAACATTGTATATATGGTAAACAACACCGTGTTTCATTTTATTCCAGTCCTCACAAATCCTCTGGTTTGCTTGATTATATACATTCTGATGTTTTTGGTCCAGTGAATGTTCCTTCTTTGTCTAAGTCAAGGTCCTATGTATTGTTCATTGATGATTATTCGAGAAGAACATTTGTTTATTTTTTTAAAAGTAAATCAAAAGTGTTCAGTCAGTTTAAGGAATTTAAGAACCTTGTAGAAAATCAGACTGGAAGAAAAATAAAATGTTTAAGGACTGATAATGGCGGTGAATTTTGTTCTGATGATTTTGAGAGGTACTGTAAAGATCATGGGATTAAAAGAAATAAAACTACACCTTACACTCTATAGAAAAATGGAGTTGTAGAAAGGTTCAATAGGATAGTGATGGAAAGAGCACGAAGTATGCTGAGCAGTGTTGGCATGGAGGAGAAGTTCTGGGTTGAGGCAGTTGCTACAACATGTTACTTGATAAACCATTCTCTGAATTCCACTCTTGTTGAGAAAACACCTTTGGAAGCATGGTCCGTAAGAAGCCCTCTTTAAGACATATTCATGTTTTTGGCTATGAGGCATATGCACATGTGTCATATGAGAAAAGATCTAAATTGGAGAACAAGGTGTCAAATGTATTTTTATTGGTTATAGTACTAGCATAAAAGGATACAAGCTTTGGAATCTTGGTACGGAAGGTTTTGTACAAAAGTGTTATCTTTCATGAGCTGAAGCCTTCTACCTTGGATCTGCAGTCAAAGACAAAATCAGAAAACAAAAAGGATGTAGTTGAAATTCCTCGACACGGATAAAGAAATGAAAATTCAAAATGTACTGGCTGAGGAGAGCTCAAGTAGTTACGAGAGTTCTGATGAAGAAGAACAACCTCAACCTCAGCAAGTGAGGAGTTCAACTCATGAAAGAAAGCAACCTGATAGGTATGGGTTCTCTTTGATAGATTCTACTTGTGCCTATTCTTTAATTTCTAGCACTGATGAGCCTAGGACTATGAAAGAGGCATTTAGAATGTCTGATTCAAACTCTTGGTTGGAAGCCATGAATGAAGAAATGGCATCATTAGAAAAGAATGATACTTGGAGTTTGGTGCCCTTGCCTAAAGGCAGAAAAGTTGTGGGCTGCAAATGGGTATTTAAAAGAAAATAGGTTTGGATGGTAGTGTGGAAAATATAGGTGAGGTTGGTTGCGAAAGGGTTATTCCTAGGTAGAGGGAATTGATTATGGAGAATTTTTTTCTTTTGTAGCTAAGTGACATCTATCAGATTTCTTTTGTCACTTGTAAGCGTATGAATTAGAGATTGAGCAGATGGATGTGAAACAAAATTTCTTCATGGTGATCTTGAAGAAGAGATTTATATGTCCCCCTGAGCACTTTGTGGAAAAAGGTAAAGAAAAATTGGTTTGCAAAATTTGGATAAATCTCGTATGGATTAAAAGCAATCTCCTAGAATGTGGTACGAAGTTTGACACTTTTGTTGTCATTGGGATTTGTAAGATCAAAATCTGATCATTGTGTGTATTACAAAGTTGAAAGTGATCAAGTTCTTATTATTGCTCTCTATGTTGATGATATGTTGTTCATAGGAAATAGTAAGTTAATGATTTCTAATCTTAAGTTTCAGTTGTCTAAAAAGTTTGAAATGAAAGATCTTGGTGTAGCTAGGTATATTCTTGGAATGGAAATAACCAAAGACAGGAAGAATAGAAAACTTTGGCTCAGTCAGAGTAAGTATATCAAGACTGTTCTAGAGAGATTTTGCATGAATGATTGTAAGCAGCTAGTTGTTCCAGTTTTACAGGGAACAAAGCTATCTGTTGAAGACTGTCCAAAATTTCCTACTGAGATGGAGGACATGACTAGTGTACCTTATGCTACTGCGGTTTACATTCTTATGTATGCAATGGTCTTTACAAGGCCAAACATTTCCCAAGCAGTGGGAGTACTTAGTCGGTTTATGGCTAATCCTGGAAGGACACATTGGGATGTTGTGAAGAGAGTGTTTAGATATTTGAAGGGCACTTTAGAATATGCTTTGTGTTACCATGGGAACTTGGGTGAATCACAGAGGACTCTCAGTATTCGAGGCTATGTGGATTCTGATTGGGCAGGGGACATTAACAGCAAAAGATCCACCAGTGGATATACTTTCATGTTGAATGGTGGTGCAGTTAGTTGGATGAGTAAGTGGTAGGCTGTAGTCGCTTTGTCCACTATAGAGGCATAATACATGGCAGCAACACATGCCTGTAAAGAAGCAATTTGGTTAAAACGTTTGTGTTCTAACATTGGTTTTGATGCAGGGAAAATAACTATTTACTGTGACAGTTAGAGTGCTATTTGTTTGGAAAAGAACCCTACTTTCCATGCCAGGACGAGACATATAGATGTACAGTATCACTTTGTATGAGATATGGTGGAGGATGGAAAGGTTTCATTAGAAAAAGTGGATACTCTAAAGAATGTTGAAGATGCATTGACAAAGCCAGTGAGCACAGACAAGTTCAAGTGGTGTGCCAGTTCGATGGGCCTTAGTGCCCATGAATTTTAGTAGTTTTGTTGTGCTCTGGAGGTGCCTGTGTGATCTTCATCAAGTGGGAGATTGTTGGAATATTGTGCCTCAATCTCACAGGTTGAAACCTCTGAAAGAGCCAAGTCGGTGTGACATACTTTCTGTCTGGCTGACTAGCAGTTGGTTAACCTTGTGGAATTCTCAGGTCACTGAGACCTTGATACTGTCTCGCCGAATGGAGCTATCACTGTGACATGGTGTTCAGTGTAACTCTCTATCGAGTGGGTTGGTCTAGCCGACAAGCCATTCTTATCGGATATTGGGGAGACTCTAGGTGACAAGCGGTGTTGGGGAGATTCATAGTGACTGGAGTCATCAGAGTAACTCATATGCTTCGATATGAAGTCTTATTGATATGGAAAGTTTCACCAAAATTTTTACATTTGAAGTCATTAGGGAAACCCTTGGCCGAAAGGCTTGCTTCAGTATGAAGTCTTATTGATATGGAATATCTCGCCGAATAGCTACACTTAGATTCATCGGGATAACTTGAAGGCTTCGGTATGAAGTCTTAGCGATGGATGTTTGTCTCAACAATGGGGTAGTCTATTGTCAGTATGACTCCTGGTAACTGTTTGGTGCTCAGTATGACTTGTGGCTTCGGTAAGACCTCTCAGCGATAGTTGTAAGTCTTGCTGACTGTTGAACATTTTGGAATAACATGAAGGTTCGGTATGATCTCTTGGCGAAGGACAATAGTCCTGCTGATGGGAATACTCTTGTCTATGTAACTTGTGAACATTGGTATGGTGTCTCATCGTATGGTGATTGTCTCGCCGATGAGAATGCTAAAGTTGATGTGACTTCTGAACTCGGTATAATGTCTTTCTGATGGTTAGGACTCTTGGTGATAATGACAATCAGGTCTTGTGGCATCGGGGAGACACGGTTAGTGTCTCACTGACATGCGAATACATTGTGAATGCCTTTGACCGATTGGGAGACCATCCTATGTGGTGTGTCTCTGACCAATCAGAGAAGTCGAATGGTAACCGCTAGTAGTTGGACTATTGCGGTTGTTACTAAGAGGAAGTTCGATAGACAGGGGCGTCATGGTTATACTCAGAGATTGAAGATCATGATCGGTTCGATGGTTGCATGAACAGTTGGATGAATAGCTCGATTAGTGATCAGTGAATTCGATTCTAAGAGCATTGAATCTTGAACATTCTGTAGCAAGGTTGATCATTGTGAATGCTATTGTAAATTGACATCAAAGAGAGTGAAGCCCATACTCTGTATGTAATTTCTGTTACTGCAATACAAAGCGGTTTTTCTTGGTGTGGTGGGTTTTCCCATGTAAATCTGGTGTTCATCTGTGTATGTTATATTCTGTGTTTCTGTTATTGCTTTCAAGTGTATCTTAATTGGACTGTAATTGAAAATTTAAAAGTATCTCTACATTCTTCCCCGAGGTTTTGACATTAGGAGAGTTAGTTCCACACCTTATCTTTCCTTACATTCTTGACCTTTGATTTGATTTTTCCAAAATAAAATCACAGCCATTCATTTCAAATTTTAACCAAATTTTTCCCTAACCCTAATTGCTAGTTGTCACATGCAATTTCAGCCTTTGATCCTAGGGCTTTTGTCAAACTTTCAATTTTGGCCATTCATCTAAAATTGACTTTTTTATAAAAAGGAAATGTCAACCTCATTTGGGGACTTGGATCATCTCCTGACTTCATCACTTCTTCATACTTTATGCTTCAGAATTTAGTCTTCCATGCTTATTCTTGCTTGTAGAAATATGAGTATACTGCATTTTAGATCAAATCCTTCAATATTTACTTAGGTTTTATCATAGTCATAGTTGCTCATCAAAAATATGAGGGAAAACATAATATTGCAACAAATGGAGAAGGTGCAATGAAGGTCAATCAATGGTGGCATGAAGATTTGGTAATATTATTTTATGCTTTATGTCTTTATGTTCATTTGTGCTTCATTGTTTATTAAGGTTTGATTTATATGCTTTATTACATTAACCTTAATATTTTAGCCCTAATTAGATTTCTATTTAATTATAAGAAGACTTAAGAATTAGTGACATATTAAATAAATAAACAAAATTTATCTATTTAAATAATCAAGAGGGATTATTGGACAAGGAAAATTAAATAAATTAAGAAATTTATTTAATTATTGGTCACCTTCTCTAATTAAATAATTATATTTAATTATTTAATTATCTTATTTGGCATTTCCCTCTTTTTATTAAATAATTTAAATTAATCATTTACTGTCATGTAGTCCCACCTTTTGAATTAAATTAATTTTTAATTCAAAAGTCTTTTTCCTCCAAAAATCAAATAATTTCTATTATTATTTGATTTTCTAGCCACCTCTTTTTCTATACCAATCTTATCTCTTGTCACATGCATTGTCAACCTTTGATTTGATTTTCTAAGAACCAATCTCATCCATTCATTTTGAATTTGACCTAATGTTTTCCTAACCCTAATTGTGGGTTGTCAAATTGAATCTCGTCCATTGATTCTAGGACACTTGTCAATCTTCAATCTTGGCCATTCATCCAAAATTGCATTTTCTATAAAATGGCAATTTTTCTCTCATTTTGTCATCTCATGTCATCTTGCAATCTCATGTCATCTTGCAACCTCATGCTATCTAGTTCTCATGCAATCTTGTCTTAGGCACTCTTCCCATGCTCTTGCACTCTCGTCATTTGAGGCATATTTATAATTCATTTAGCATAATTTAGACATAGTTTAGATGCTTACTAGTTGCATTATATCTTAGTATTGCATGTAATCACTCAAATCCTTCAATATTGGCTTAGGGCTTGTCATTGTCATTAGATTGTTCATCATAAATCTAAGGGAAACACCACATTTGCAGCAAGTTGAGAAGTAATGGAGGTCAACCATGGAGAATGAAGATATTTTGGTGAGATTGGTTTATTGGTTTTCATGTTTATCCCTTGCACTTCATTATAACTTTGAGTTTTTATTTTAAATATTTAATATGCTAACCCTAGGAAAATTTCCCTTAGTTACAGTTGCATGTTTTTCCCAGGAAAAATCCAGAGAAGAATTGTTGAAGTCCCACATTGAGGATAATGAACTTTTGGGTCTTGCATCTAGAGTTCTGGAGAAAATTATTCCAACTAATGTTAAGGATTCATCTAGTTCCTCTTCCGGTGAACTGAAGAAGCTCATAAATTTTGTAAGTACTCATTTCGAGTCTCTTGAAAAATCAGCCATGGTTAAAGTGCAGAAGGAGTTTGATGGAAAAATATTTAGTAGGTTGAAAGAAATGGTTGCAAATGATAAAAATTTGTTAGCCACTTGTATGAAGAATATTCAAGTTTCTCTATCTAAAGTTGGAAAGGCCTATAAGTCATGTTTAGTTTTGTCCAAATTTACTAAAGACAATGAGAAGATGGGGAAAGATCTTGAAAAACAATTGGCTACCATTTCTGATGCTTTTGATTCATTAGCTGGTGATGTTGGTAAGCAAGAAGGTCAAGCAATATCTCTACTTGAAAAAATAAGGAGCTTGAAGCATGAAAATGATAGGATTGTAGGAAGAGCATGTGAGCTCAGAGGACTAATTGGTCCAAAGATTGAAATAATGGTGAGTGCATTAAAGGAAGCCAAAGATGTTATGGTAGTTAGTGACCCAATGAATCTTGAGTTTGTAGAAACACAATCTTATTTATTTTGTGGTTAGATAACAATTCTGGAGAGTCTCAAAAGGGTTTGGGACACAAATTTAAGCATGTTGAAGAGAGATTTTGCATATTTTTTCAAATTTGTGTAAGTTACAAGATCATGCTTATATAGTTTGAAATTTTGATTTTTTTTACAGTTTCCCCATTTTTTCCATTGATGTCAAAGGGGGAGAGTTGTATAGTGAAAAATGTATATTTATCTTAGCGGGGGTTGTATTTCTGAGTTGAGATTGAAGATTCTTTTTGAATTTTTGAAGTGGCAGTGTAATTCATGTTGGTACTGATCCGAAACTTAGTCATTTTTCAATAAGTGTTGCCATCAATGCCAAAGGGGGGGATTATTGGAAAGAGACACTGATTTTTTTTTTGGCGTTGTCATTGATGGAAACCCTATTCGGTGATTGGATCTACACGTCATCATTTGCTCATACCAGCAGACAGATTGAAGACAGTCAAGGAAGAACAAAGCATCTGACAATTTTCTGTTCATCGATTCACATGTAGTTTTTCTATTGTTATTTTGAGTTGTGGATCTCATGGGAGATTGATCAATGTATGTCTTGTGCTATCGAGAAATCTTAGTGCCTTGTATCAATTTGTGTGCAAGTCTGGAGATCCAGTTTTATATCTTTCTGTTCATTAGTGCTTGGTGGCCGACCCAGTTGATATAACATGTCATGGATATTCAAGGAGTGTTTACTCAAATGTTTTTGTGTTTAGGCATTTTGATTTGGGTCTGAGCTAAGTTGTGGCCAATCATTGTGGATGTGCATTGAATATTATTCATGATTTGAGCCGTCAGTTGTAAATATTTTTAAGTTTTATTGAAGCCAACATGTTGCGATTAAATTCTTAGTCGTAGATATATATAAATGATCAATTATATCATTTTGGTGTGTGAATAAGGTGTGTCAATGTGTGTTGTGAATATTAGAAGGGTGATTAAGTGATTATGCATAGTTTCACTTGTGCATTAAATATTTTGTGATCTGAGTTAGAGTAGAGCAAAGCAGAAGTGCATAATCAGCTAGAAGGATAGAAGATCGACTACTGAGCCTAATCAAAACTGTAATTGATCTAGGATAATCCAGAAGAACCTAAAATTTTTAGTCTCAAAATCTCTCAAAATTGACATCATTGTGTAGAGCTTGTTGATACAAACCTGATGCAACTTGAACGGGCTCAAAAGGAGTTCGTATGCAAAAGTTGTGAGCAGTCAAAGTTCTAGTCAACTGACAAATCAGAGGGCTCAGAAAGAGGGCAAAAATTTTAAGTCCTCAAAGGTGGTCAAATGGGGTGTTGTCATGAAGAGCTCGTCAAGAGCTTTCCGATGCAACTCGTTTCATTGAAAACGAAGTCCATTTGCACAAGATACAAGCGGTCAAAGTTGGCAACATACGTTGACCAGTCAATGCCTCGTCATCAGTCCAATCAGCCCTTGACACTCGGTGTCATCTCACCCCTCCATGTGGCAGGCCATTATTGGAAAAAGGTGGCATAAATATGGATTAAACCATATTGTTAAAAAAACACATATGGTTTAAAAATTAAAAGAAGAAAGAAGGATTTGGTGGGATTTTATCCCTTAAAATCCTCTTGCCTTCCCTATAAAACAAGGAGAAAAATAAAATCCATAAAATTATATTTCAACAAATTAACCCCTTTAACCACCTTTCTCATATTTCAATGAATAATGATATTTTAAGGAGCTTAAAATAATTGGTTACATATTTTTATGATTTAAAAGGGGGGTTTAGAATATTTCAAGGATTATCTTGTAAGGCTCAAATTATAAGAGCCATTATTTTTAAAAGGGGTTAGGATTACTTGAACAGATTTTGAAATATTTTGGAGATTTTTATGTAATTAGGGGGAATTGGTTGGAATTTTTACTTGTAAACGGGAGATATGCAATATTTGCAAAATAATATGGTTAAAGCCATATTAGCAAATAAATTTGTATAAAAAGGGATCTTATTTTCTTGTAAAGGGGGTAGAATTTTCTTGAAGAGAAATTATTGAAGCAAGTCTACTTGGAGAAATAATTCCAGTGTGAGAATTTTGGAGAAAAATTACAAGGTGTTATTATACATCAAAAATTGTAAAGTGAGAGAGATTGTGGGGAATTTGATGCAGGTTTTTGAAACTTGGAAATTATAACAAGGCAATATCATTGCTTGGAAAAATTAATAAAGTGGTCCCAACATTGAGAAGCAGACCCGAAGACGTACTCCTCATTGGACAAACTCCGTTATCAACCTGCGTGTGATCCTTTTGTTTTATGTCTTATTATTCTCCTCTCTTCTATCTAATTTTCTCTCTAGTTTAAATTTAGTATTTGAATTTCTAATTACATATTTTAGTAATTAGTTAATTTAATTTATTAGTGTAAAGGTGTACCTCCTTTGTAATTTCAATAGTTAGACAACATAGTCACGCAATTCTGTCTGGATTGGGAAAATTCTGTAATTAGGAGTTAAGTGCAATCATTTGTAACTTTCTAATTATAGATCAAATTGGTATCAGAGCCCATTTTGCAAGAAATTGCAAAGTGAATGTTAACTAGGTTGAAGTTGAAACAAGGAGAAGGTGCACTGGAAGAATTCAATCCAAAGATTGGAAAAAAAAGAACTTTTCCACAATCAAAGATGGCAGCTCAACAAAGTTCTACAGAGCTTTATGAGAAAGCTTTCCAGAAAGCATTTCTCTAAATGAAGGCTATGGTGGAAGTTCTTTTTCAAGAGAGACAAGAACGACTGAGGAAAAAGGAACATAAGGCTAGAAAGGAGGAAGCTAAATCCTCATTGCAAGAAGACAAAGGTAAAGGAGTAGGAGGTGGTGGTGACCCTCCTGAACCTCCATCCCCATCCTCTTCATCTTCTTCATCCTCTTCTTCTTCATCATCTAATCCTTCTAAAAAGAAACAGCCTATTCAAGCTAATTCACCTTTGTTAAAACTAGATGTTAAATTTGATTTGCTAGTCTATAATGGAGAACTAGATGTAGATAAAATAGATAATTGGATTAAGAAAATTGAAGTCTATTGTAGAGTTTAGAAATTTACCAAGGATTCTCAGAAAATCCAATTAGCTACTCTTCGCCTAGGAGGCACAACTTTAATTTGGTGGGAGAGTAGAACACAAGAGGATCTAAGTCGTTATGGAAAAAATATTTCTTCTTGGTTTGAGTTTATATCTACATTAAGGAAACAATTTTATCCATTAGGTCATATGCAAAAAGCAGTAATGAATTGGCAATCATTAAAGCAAGAGAAAGGACAAAGTTTTCAGGAATATACATAGGAGTTTAGGAAAAGGGCTTTAATTTTGGGCATTCCATTGTACACACAAGAAACTTTGTTAAAATACATAGGGGGATTATGTGAGAATTTGAGACATATAATACTTATGTTTAATCCAACTAACATTGATAAAGTTAGTGTGCAAGCTATCCATTTGGAAACAAGCTCAAGGAATAGCCATAATAATCTATTGAAGGAATCTAGTAAGCAGAAAGGAAGCAAGAAAGGAAAAGAGAAATCACAACAAACTGCTACTATAAAGGAGGACGAGAAGCCTTATTGCACACACTACAAGAAGAAAGGGCACAAAGATGCGAAGTGTTGGAAATTGCATCCTGATCAGAAGCCTAAGTGGTTCAAGGATTGAAAGGGTAAGCAAAATTCCACAGCTATCGTGCAAGACCTTGGTATGGAATCTGGTGATGAATCAAAGACTTCAATTGTGGGTTTGAAAGGTAAATATTTTGTTGGTAATGGTTCTGCCACTGATGTTTCATGTGCTTCAACTTCTAAAATTCATGTTGTTCCTGAAGATAGCAAAAGATGTGAATTATTTCATATAAGGGTGATTTCTAAGAATAGTAAGATTGATATACTGATAGATAGTGGGTCCCAAGTTAATCTAATTTCAGAAGAAGTTGTTAAGAAGTTGGGATTAAAAACAAAGCCACATATGAAACCTTATCCATTAGGTTGGGTGTGCAATGATAACAAATTGTGAGTGTAACGCCAAATAAAAGCTTGCACTATAGACAACAAAGATCATTAGAAGCACACATGCATACAATACTAAATCTAAAATGCAAATTCATTCGTTAAGCAACAAAGAACATAGGAAAGTAAAAACGTAATTAAAACTAGAACAATCTCACCAATTTTCAAACGTATTTCCATGATTCATCTCGATTGCCCTTCTCCATTTTGCTTGTGTAGTATAATTGCCCTCAGATTTGTAAGTAAATTCGTGCAAGTATAGCCTAAGATAGTGATTAGCAAAATATCGAAGATTCAAGACAAAGTGCTCTCCAAAGTTACAAAATTCGCGAGAGAGATTGGAATGAAGAATACAAATCAATTTATAGAAAATTGATTATTCGAACGACAAGCCAAGATTAAAAGATCAACAGGACGGTTGAGATCGACAGTTAGACATGCATTCTGATAACTGTTAGAGGTGACATGAGTGATTCAAATTAGAAATAGAATTAAAGATTAAATAAATGATTTAATCTTCAGTTTGGCATTCGAAAACATAAGAAATATCTTTGCATGACAAAGATGAAGATTGATTATAACGACTCTCTGTTCGAATGCATGCACAACACTTAATTAATTAAATAAGAATATTTAATTAATCCGCATGTACACGCAATTGAGTTAGAACTAGACGATTGGATCGATCGACGAAGAGATTACTCGAGACACCACTCAGACATCAAATCAATAATTATCCTAACGATTAAAATAGATGTTGAGTGAGTAAAAGTGAATACTTAGATAACTCACATAATTATCTAAAATATAGAGGAATGCGTTAAAATAGAATTAATGAATTAAATAATTCATTTAATTCAAGACTCGATATTTGGAGAATAATTAAATAAATAATATTTATTTAATTAAGTGATGAAGGGATTTAAATGAATAATTAAATAAATAATGAATTTATTTAATTATAGTTGAAATATGATAAAGAGTAAATTAAATAAGAATTTATTTAATTTGACAAGACGAATAAGGTTAATTAATAACATAATTAAATAAAAAGCGTTTATTTAATTAATCAGATAGAATAAAGAAAAGTGTGAATTAATTAAATAATTAAGATTATTTAATCAATGACCCTGAAGAATATGAAATATGAAGAATAGAAGTCGCAGGCTAATAACCAGATTTCGGTGTCTACATTTGCCCCTCTTTGATACAATGTCATTTCGGCGTCGTGTCAAAGAAATTCGATAAAAACATGCCCCAGTAATGCTCCGGATTAGAATAGGTGAAGGTATGCCCACTCGGGAAAATTGACAAATTTTTGAAACGTTCAGAAAAATTTGGAAATGCTCTCAATTAGTCCAGTAAATAGGCAGAAATGCAATGCAGTTGACGGAATTGGGTTCAGAAATGGGAGGGATGGGTACGGGATGATGGAAAATGGATGTTTACATGGCCAGTAGGAAAGAAATGCCACCTAAGCCCTAGGTATATATTTGAATTGGGGTGAAAAACTATTCATTTGCACCCACCTAGCTTAGAGATTTGAAAATTTGCTCTGGATTGATAGCGACGATGTCTCTAGTTCCAGCCACCCATCACCGCGCATACAGGATCTGGACATACTAGAGACCAGCCGGCGCGGACCCCCCGGTATGGACCTAAAACTTGCCTTTTGAAATTTTTTGATTTGCGTGTTATTTAATGCATTTAATTCAATTTTTAGTTATGTGTCATTTTTCATTTTGCACTGCATGTGTATGCACGAACGACGCATTTGACCGCGAAAAGCCGCATTTGAAAGTTCACGCCGGGCATTTAGAATAGGCTTTAGCGAATAAACGCATCTATTTATTTTTGTTATGCATTTGACATTTTGCAATGCATGTGCATATTAATAGCCGCATTTGTTTATTTTGATACGCATTTGATATTATGCAACGTAAATGATAGTCTTATGACGCATGTGATTAATATGAGCCGCATTTGCTTAATAGTGACGCATGTAGTATTTGTGAACCGCATTTGTGAAAAAGCGACGTATGTGTAAAAGAATGACGCATGTGAAAAATAACGACGCATTTGCATTCCATGTAGTATAGTCAGTTTGCACTAGAATAGATGATCCAAGCTTACATAAGGCATATATGATGTTGTTGCAGGTTGCATTGGACCCTATCTATACACGGGAGTCGAGACCCACAACGTTTCGATTCAGAGACAGCTTGCGGCCGGTCAAGTGACGGACTCTATGGCATTTAGGTTTGTTGCATGTGACTGATATGCCCCAGATTTGGGCAAATCGGGGATTACTGACAGCACTATGTGAGCGGTGGCACTCAGAGACATCATCGTTCCACCTACCGACTGGAGAGGCCACGGTGACATTATAGGATGTATATAGGATATTGAGACTGCCTATTAGAGGGACACAGGTGGTCTATGATACCCAGAGGGGTATAGCTGAGATGTGCAGATATTACCCCCACGCCGACATTAGATAGCTAGGGGTGGATGACTATGAGATTAGGTGGCGGGTGTTGGCTCAGAGGTATAGATAGTTAGACTATCTAGTAGCGACCTTGATAGGCGGTATAGTACTACCTGACCATCGAGGACATGGATTCCCTGTGGGATGGGGGGAGATGTTAGTGGGCATGCTGGAGCGCTGAGTTGTATATGCCTAGGGTTCATGTGTGCTAGGGATGTTGTACTTCCACTTGCATGACATTGCCTACCGAGAGGCACATTCGATGAGCTACGGTACCACGCTCCTTATGGTATGGGCGTGGGAGCACATTGCTATTTTTAGACCACCTGTTACAGTAGACTTGGCTCACGGAGCTCCATATGCCTTCCATTATGCGGGGGCAACCACACAACATCATATTGGGGACACAGGCTACTTCAGACATGCTATAGACATGATGCAGGAGTTCACATGGAGACCATACCTAGGCTGCAAGCAGTGGTTAGATGAGGACAAGTACCTACCATTTTTTCGACAGACACAGTATTTGGTGGGACGGATAGTGTTCCATATGCACATTATAGAGCGACAGTTGCCAGACCGGGTACTGAGACAGTATGAAGAGGTACAGGATGTACCTCGAGGGAGAGAAAAGTTTGCTCGGTCATCACGAGAGGTCCTGCTATGGGGGCCAAAGATTCTAGTCGCCACCATAGAGACAAATATTGATGGTTTACAGGCACAGCCATGGGGATGGAAGGACGGACCAGCAGATCCAGGGACCACTCCAGCTTATGATCAGTGGTGGGCCCTACACAGGCCAATTCCCATGATAGATCCAGGGTAGCCAGCACCGGTAGAGCCGCGTGGTACAGGTCCATGAGGCATACGAGGCAGAGGAGGAGGTCGAGGAGGCAGAGGAGGCCGTGGTGATGGAGGGGATGATGGTAGAGGTGGCCGATGTGGAGGCAGGAGAGGGAGGCGTGGTCGACGGGGATGAGGACCAGCCTTGTCACCGATCCGAGAGGAGAGAGGAGGAGAGGAGGATGTGTCCATGCTAGATGTGGCCAGAGGTGGTGAGGAGGAGTAGCCGGCAGAGGTAGTTATCCCAGCAGAGGTGGAGGTAGGTGCCGAGGAGGAAGGCAGAGAGGAGGGAGGTGTCGAGGAGGCAGTTGGAGAGGAGGCAGAGGTTGATGCCCTTGGGTTGCTAGGTGCCTACCAGGAGGACAATGATGAGGATGATGATCACGAGAGAGAGATTCGAGATCAGATCCTGGAGGAGATCGATGAGGAGGATGGGAGAGATAGGGCCAGATAGGATGAGAGAGAGGTAGAGGATCCAGACATGGATACATTGCGAGCCTAGGTTGCCTCATTGGAGGATCAAATGAGAGTGTTGATGGCTAAGAGAGATGCATATAGGGTAGAGAGGGACAGAGCCTTGATGGATAGGGATCAGGCTATAGCCCAGTGGCAGGAGACTGAGCAGCGATTCACAGAGCTCAGGTCATTATGCATAGGACCATCAATAGTATTTTCCAGAGAGTTGGTCAGAGCCGGAGAGAGGGAGAGATACTACCGGGACTTATATGAGGCTGAGGTTCCCCTAGAGAGACGGGCTCCCAGTTTTTCAGCGGCACACAGTAGCAGGTCCCAGACCAGGACCCATACTAGGACAGTCAGCATAGAGGGGGTGGATCAGCCACGTAGAGTAGGGCCATATGACATACCTCCCACAGTGCAGAGATCCGCAGGTTCCCAGCATCATTCTCCCACACACTCCCGGCATGATGGCAGTGACAGTTCAGGAAAGAGATACTGCTTGAGATTCATTTGAGACACTTTATTTTGATCTTATAGCCTGTGGGCTTCCATGTATTTTTGATACATTATGACATTGTAATATGACACATTTGAGTGATATATATATATATATGATTTTGGCGGCGATTCTCATGATATGCATTTCTATTTATTGATCAGGCAGTCTTTATTTATACATGTGATGTTTATATGATATGCCTATGTGATGGATGAGTATATGTATTTTATGATACTTATGCAGCTAATGAGATAATGTTGATTCTATATGATGTATGCAATTTATGATTATGAGATGCAATGTGATGTTATATGTATGATAGATACTACATGTATGTTATACAAATGTAATGTGATGCCCATATTTACAGTTGCTTTGTACATGAAATGCTTATAATATGTATTGTTTTTAATGATTATTGTCTATTATGCCATGATGATCTAGATATGAACTATGCCTATATGTATGAATGTTTCTAACATGTATGTTGATGCAGGATGATATACACCATTTTGTGTCACAGGACTTCGTCATAATGCAAGAAAGAAGAACTGTTAGTGTGGAAAGAAAGATCGACAAAGAATGAAAGATAGAAGATAGATGTTAGTATTATGAATCTTTGATATTTTTTCGTATCACAAAAGGTATTGCACTTTATCATCATTGGGTGGGACTAATACAAATGGAGAAAAACACCATGATATGACATAGATCAAGGTGTGCAAGGTCATCCACTTGCTAATAACAGATAGTCGCAGACAAGGATTGTCATTAACTCATACTAAGGGCACAAGTTGCCCCAGTATTTTTGTTAGGAAAAACCACAGACAACAAACAAAGTAAAAGATGGGTCATGATACGTCATCACTCCTCTAAATCCATCATGGGACATCCTTGAGGAAACTAGTAACATGACTCAAAATCAAAGTTAAAAGACAGTCGACAGACAGCAGCCAAAGAAAATAGAATTCGGATACATCGTTGCTTCTCTAAATCCTTCATGGGACATCCTTGAGAAAGCTAGTAACATAATTCCTAGTCATAAAGTCAACTAAAAAGATAAGATAAATAAATCAGACAGTCAAAAAGCCAGTAAAATATTTGCCAAAACTTGATCTTGTTTGTTTGATTTGCTGATTGATAGAGCTTGATTTCAGGAACTACACATACCGGATAAGACTGTGAGTCTGGTTTTGATGTTATGACTATCTGTATAAGGCATGACAAAGCCTGGTTTCAGAAAGACATATATCGTATAAGATGTTGAGTCAGATGTCGTTGATGTGAAAACCTATGTAAGGCTATGTTTGATTGTTTGACCTTGTCGATTATGCAGGAAGGACTCATCCTATATAAGACATAGATTGTTTTGTCGTTATCAGTATTCAGGAAGGACACATCCTGAATAAGATATAGGTTGATTGTCATGATGATGTCTATTTCCAGGAAGGACACATCCTGTAGCAGACATTAGTTGACCTGTTTGAATTGTTTTTTTTGGCAAGTTGTTTGATGTGACTCAGAGACATTGCTGACTTGTTCACCAGATTGACGCATGACTTGATATGAAGTGTTGATAATTAACTGTGTATGACAACAAACCCTAAAGGACTGACCTAGTGCGGCCTCGGGGGCTCATCGATTGATGGCCTTACCTACGTTGTACACGCAGAGACCTCATAGTTCAACTTGACTTGACTGACAAGACTGACTACAATAGAAGATATATGTGAAAGCGAATGCAACAAACCCTAATGGACTGACCTAGTGTGGCCTCGGGGGCTCATTGATTGATGGCCTTTCCTACATTATACATGCAGAGACCTCGTAGTTCAACTTAACTTGATCGACAAGACTGACAAGTGCAACTGACTCTGACTCTGTTTTTGGATTTTTGAAATGTTTTGATTTTTTGTCTTTTTGAAGTTTTCCGATGTTTTTGTGTTTTCTCAGGTCATTTTGCAATGTTTTTTTTTTGGATTTTTCCATGGTTTTACGTCTTCAACACAACCAATGTAAGAACCAATATGACACATGTCAAGTGTTTTCCCCCAGTCGAGTATAAGACCAATTGATTATGAATAGGTACATGTGGATATGAAATGCTCTCGATGTCAATCGCTCCAAGTTAAGGGAAAGACTACCACTTATTATGAATGGTATATACAAATGATGGACAGGAAAGATAAGGGATATGTACAGGGATAGGTATTATGTACAAGGTAGTGGACTATGTACAAGTTAGTAGAATAATAGTAGACAAAGGAGCAAAGTTGAGTACACATGGCGCCTATTTGCCAGGTTTTCACCATGGTTCCTATCCAAGGCGCCACCGAAGTGGTTTTCACCATTGGATGAATGATTTTTCTTTACTATTTTTCATATTATCTAATTTTTTATTTATTTTTGGTGTTACCAAGACGCCTGTTTGCTAGGTTTTCACCTTGATAACAA
>VDFB02281492.1:860101380-860165738 GCA_007258455.2 Sequoia sempervirens | reverse complement strand
GCAAGATGAGATAACACAAAGGATTTCACCAGGAATAACCACAATGCCTTCAATTGTATTAATCACAAAATGCTGCAACAATTCAACTGTTCTGAATATGGTATTTGCTTCAAGAAATTCTAAAAAAAAAACTCTAACTATTGCTCCTTCTAATCTCTATTCTTGCTAATGTCTATAACCAATGTCTTCTTTTTTTACAACGAGGCAAGAATGCCCATTTATCAAATTCCCCCCAAAAACATGTCGGCCCAGCCAAACATTTTTACAAAGATAATCAAAAAACCGCCAAAACAGGTCAGCCAAGGAAACAAACTAAGGCACACATTTAATGCCATCATCCAAGTCGGCCAAGGCACAGTCCCCAAGGAAGTCCGGTCCAATGCATGCCCTATAATAATAGGGAAGCACAAATCTCGAAAAGAGCATTAACTGCTACTTCCTTTATCTTTTCTCTTCGCTGGTGACCCTTGGACCTTCGAGAATATCCCCTCCAGCTCAGCAATAGGTGGCAACGGCAAAACCCTGAGTCTGCATTTAATTGAATCAATTCCCTCATTGGACCGTTCAACAGTTTTCTTCCAGTCCTTCATGCTGGTTATGTACCTGTCTATTATTGCCAAGTATGTAGCTGCATCATCAAGCAAATGGGAGGTGACAGCTCCATCAGATTCCGGGGCATAAACCTCATGCCACCATTCCTTCAATTGATCTAAGCTCAGATATTTGGGAGCTATTTTCTTCCTCCCTGTCATCACCTCAAAGAAAGCTATGCAACCATCATAAATTGCAGTGAGGTCAGCCTCAATTGATTTTCTCCGTTTTTGTATCTTCTTCAGGCCTCCCTGCCTGATCTGCAATGCCTCGAACCATTCCCATGGTTCATCCAATCTGGCAGAGGGAAGGATTCCATCCTTGCCCAACTGTTCTTTGCCATGCCCTAGAATAATCCTTGACTTCTGCAGCAGAAGGTCAATATCATTTTTATCTTGAGAGAGGATACTCTCTAACAGTTCCTTTCCTCGGACTGCATCCCTGCCCACAGACAGGATCTCTTTGATAGCTTCATCCCCTTGTGCCTGAACACTCATCAACCAGTCGACGGCAGCCTGTGCAGAAGCCTTCATCTTTTCAATTCCGGAGATTGTCTCCTTTGGTAGAAATCCCGGAGTAGTAGAGGAGGACGGATGGAGAGATTGTAGAGGCTTCATGACCTCTTCCAGACATTTCCTCAACCTTTCATTCTCTCTTTTCAGTTCTCGTTTTGACTGGGTCTCCTTCTTCAGTCTGTCCACAATCACAGCACTTGACCCTTCGAATTCCTCAATATCCTGCTCTAAGGAGGCCGGCCCAAGGTTAATGGTTTGGACGTTGTAATCCTGGCCTGTCACCTCATCTCTCATTTTGTCTGGAACAGGGGTGGCAATGTGAACCACTCGGTTATGCACTTCATCTCTTTCTACCCGAGAAATCACCCTTGCAGCCTTCTTCTTCTTCCCTTTACCAATCTGAGATAACATCTCATCCTAGTCAAGAGGAGTGTCTTCTACTATCACCTGCTTCTTCTTTGTAATCTCTTTCTCTAGCCAGTCCGGGGCTACGGGGTTTGTCTGGATTCCCTCTATTCTGGTTTCTCCCAGATCCTCTGTGGCTTTCTCCTCTTCCGCAACTGTCACCTCGACTTCCTCCTCAGTCGTTGCCTTGTCATCTTCTTTTTCCGGAGGTTGTTCACCTTGGTCGGTTTCCTCAAATCCCAACTCAGGAAGTACGGGCGATGGAGTTCTAGCGGGGATGCTTTTCTCTGGCTCAGGCGATCCGCGGCCTTTCTCACTCTCCGGGGAGTCCTCGTACTATACCAAGGGAGAAGTGTGCCTTTCCTTTGTTTCCACCTCGGGCTCAGCAGCCTCACTGAATAATGTTCCTTCTTTGAACGGTTCTGCCTCTCCGCTGATTTCCTGCTCATCCAGATTCTCAGGTTCTAGTAGGCTCTGTGGAGGAGAAACTAGCTTGTCCCATTTTTCAGCTAGCAATATTGGAGAAGAGTCTTTTGACTGAGCAGCATCCTTTGGGGAAGGAGTTCTAGATCTTCTGGTGTATACTCTGGTCTTTTCGCCCCTAGAGCTTTCCACATCCACAACTGGAGGTTCATCCTCCGAAGTAGTTTGGCCTTTCTTCTTGGCAACCTTTGCAGTTCTGGCCTTCTTGGGCGGTGGAGGAACATCCTCTTCTTCAACTTTCTCTGCCCCCTCCTCGTCCGAGGACTTGCTGATAGTCAGGGTCTTCCACCTATGTTTACCAATTGGCTTCCTTTTTGCTGCAGGTTGAGTCCCCTTAGGACCCCTGACCTTGATCTTGAAAGGGGAGGTTTCAGCCGCTTTCCCTTTGGGGTCCTCTTCCCCGGATTCTTCAGAAGTGGACATGGGGTTGAGATTCCCCATCAAATCGAAGGTACAAGGTACCTTGGCACTCTCTAACACCCAGACCTCATGCTTGATCCAAGAAAAGGTAAATTTTAGCACTGGAGCCATTAAGTCCTCCAACTCAGTCACCTCAGGCTCATTCCAATCAATATCCGCCACTGACCTGTCCTTAATGGGTTCATAAACATGGTCCTGGACCAGTTTTCCATCATCATCCAGCTGATCCGGAATCAGCTTCACATTATACTGTCTAATGGCCCCTACAGGCAGCCGGGAATACCTTTTCTTCCTCGCATCAAGGTTGTCTTTGATGTTGACCCAGTAATCTTCTAATTCCTCCTTATGCCTGTATTCCCGGGTAGCTCTTTTCTGTGCCTCCCCGGTGATGTCAAAATTCATTCTCTTTGAATGGAAAGAGAATCCATAAGCGGCCAATTCCTCACCTGCAGTGTGAGCCGATTGGATGGACGGGCACTTCTCTCCCACGCCAATCCCAAGAGGGAAATCACCTCCAAAACCAGTTTTATGTTTCTCCCTTTTTACCACTGCATCAAACTCACAAATTTTTCTCACGACCTCTAGCAGCACAATGTGGTTAGTGGGATACCTGGGCAATCTGTAGGGAGAAACAGGGCATCCATCAATCCGGAGATAAGTGAAAGTGGGGAACTGGATGAACCAGGCCCCGTAATTCTTAATCAACCCTTTGGCCCCATCGGACAATCTGACGTGCTTCGCATTCTGAAGGGTCTGGGTAATGTGCATGGTGAAGGCATCATTGGCCCTCCTATAATCTCTGTGTCCGAGGTGCAACTCCGGGTAGACTTCATAGATAATATCCTGCCCAATGGTTCCCGCCGAAGTCAGACCTTTGTAGGGGTAGGAGATGGCCAATACATATATAACATAGGAGGACATGGTGAATTTCTTTCCCTCCAAAACATTCCTTAATTGTTTATCTATTTCTACACTGATAAGTCCTGCCCAGTGGTAATTCGTTCCTTGGCCCATTTTGGTGATCACATGGACCATCCAACTTTCCAATACTCCGGCAGTTTTAAGCCCGGCCACCCTGCTCAACAATGTAATAGCATCATAGATATCCGGCCTGAACTTCACCCTGTGCAACTACTTGGGCAATTTGGAGTGGTGAGACTTGGGCTTCTCAAGCCATGAGTTGATAAGCTTTTGAGCCTTAACTGGCTCATTCTCATAGTATGTACGAGCAGTGTCAATGTTCAAGGCACAGACTGAGGGGAGATCCGGCATGCTGAAGGCTCGGGCAATGGAGGCTGGACTGAAGTTTTCCAACACTCGTCCCTCAGTGCTAACCACCATCTGTGTGTCAAAAGCGTACTGTCTAGCACACTCCAAAATCAGCTCGTAGCACTGGACTGCTGGAGGGAACCCTGCCACATGCACCAATCCTGAGCTCATCATCCCTTGCCTCAATGCCGAGTAGTCTTTCTCGGCTGTTCTCTGCTTAAACTCTTCATATCGCCATGCTCCCACATTGGTATCAGACACATCAGCCCACACAGAGGAGATCCTACTTTCTGGAACTTGACTCTTCATGTCTGATTTCAACCTCTCTGTCTCAGAAGTTGAAGATGCCCCCGCACCACCTTTGGATCTCCCAGCAGTAGCCTTGCTTGATTCGGCCTGTACATTCAAGAATCATTGTTAGAATTCAATTATTAAGCTCATATCAATCCAAAGGGTTAGCACACATCATATAAATCTATCGAAATCCATCGCTAATTGCCAATCTTTCGAGATCCGGAGAAATCAAACAATCCGGGAAAATCATGTAAACCGGGAAAATACCGTCGGGGCGGAATTTTGGAGAAATCCGACCCAGACGGATTCCTGTTGCCAAAGCACTATTAGCCATATAAATCATTAATACGCTCGGAAAATTGAAGGATAATCGTTAATTTTACTCATTGGCAACAAGAAATAAGCATGGATAATCATTCCCTCAATCCTATCATCGAAATATACACAACGCCATTGGACAGGAAATCCGAAAAAATCCAGATGGAATGGATTTTCGTGGACAGCATAAAACGCACCGGAAATTAACTCAGTCCGCGGAATAAGCCCAAACCGGGAAAATCCGGGAGCGAGGAAATTCCGCGACGGCCTTGGAAACCCGAAAAATGGCAAAACGTGCACCAAAACGTGAACAACCCCAGGATATCCACTACCTAAGCTCGAAGGATCCTAGAACCGAAGATGATCAACAACCTCAAGTACGCAAAGGATTCAACTCCCAAAAGCTCTTAAAAGAAGGAATCCCCGTGCCAAAAAGATGATGCCCTAGAGCAAACAATCGAATTTCTGCCATTAAAACCAGAGCAAGCTTTTAGGGATAAAAATATCAGTTCAAGATTTACCTAAAAGCCCTCTAATCCTCATAGGACGGGAAGCCAACATAACACGGGAGAAAAGTCGCTTAAGCATAAGATGAAATCATTGTTCTAGCCGAGACACCAAGGAAAAGCCTAATCTCGCACGATAACACACTTCACGCCCAAAACAAACAAGCAGCCCGATCCAGAACGCCATCCAAAGGATAATTATGCAGTTGAGCGGACAAATGGAGCTCATAGGGCACGGGGGATGGGTTCGACAAATAAAACGGGTCCAACCCCGACTCAATTAACACGAAACCGGAACCAAATCAAGGGCCGACCCCAAATTTAACAATACCCACTCACAAGAAAACCCCAAATCATTACACAAGCAAACAGAAGGGCAATAGATACATACCATGGATCAAAGCAAGCGAAAATCCGAGCTTAGAAAGTCAACCACGCGACAAACACGTCCAAACAACGCGATACTAGCAGCAACACTCAAGCAATTCACGCGCAAACAAACCAAGATCAAACCTCAAAGCTCAATTGAAAGTTCCGAATTGCCAGAGCAGAAAACAAGAAAGCAATGAAGTTGGAATGAATCAGAAAATGCCCTAAATCCGACCCTATATTCGTCTGAGCCAAGGTACCTCAACCATTAATGCGCAAAAAGACATTTCTGACAAGTCCGGAAACCCGAGCCTCAAGCGGAATTTCGAAAAATCCCAGAATGCGCGGAAACACAGACTTCGCGGAAATGCAAAAACCGGGGAAATAATGAAGACCAGGATTTTGACAGAATCCGGGAAAATCCGATAGGACCAGAAAATCCCGAAGTCAGGTAGAAACCCGGAATCGGAGAATCCTACCAGAAACGGACAAGGAACCAGGGCCGGAAAAATCCGCCAGAGGTGGAAAATCCCGGATCCAGGTGAAAACCCGGACTTGGCCAAAAACTCAATTTAAATCAATTCCAACCTCAAGGCAAGGGCAAAGCCAGCAAGACCAACATATCAAGACCCTAAAAACGATAATCCAATAAAATCAAAGGTCAAAGACATCAAAAGGAGGGTCCCCACTCCAAGTGGGGCGTGTGTGCGAAAACTGCACAACAGTATGGTTTAAAAATTAAAAGAAGAAAGGAGGATTTGGTGGGATTTTATCCCTTAAAATCCTATTGCCTTCCCATAAAACAAGGAGAAAAATAAAACCCATAAACTTATATTTCAACAAATTAACCCCTTTAGCCACCTTTCTCATATTTCAACGAATTATGATATTTTAAGGAGATTAAAATAATTGGTTACATATTTTTATGATTTAAAAGGGGGGTTTAGAATATTTCAAGGATTATCTTGTAAGGCTCAAATTATAAGAGCCATTATTTTTAAAATGGGTTAGGATTACTTGAATAGATTTTGAAATATTTTGGAGATTTTTTATGTAATTACGGGGAATTGGTTGGAATTTTTACTTGCAAACAAGAGATATGCAATATTTGCAAAATAATATGGTTAAAGCCATATTAGCAAATAAATTTGTATAAAAAGGGATCTTATTTTCTTGTAAAGGGGGTAGAATTTTCTTGAAGAGAAATTATTGAAGCAAGTCTACTTGGAGAAAAAATTCTAGTGTGAGAATTTTGGAGAAAAATTACAAGGTGTTATTATACACCAAAAATTGTAAAGTGAGAGAGATTGTGAGGAATTTGATGCAGGTTTTTGAAGCTTGGAAATTGTAACAAGGCAATATCATTGCTTGGAAAAATTAATAAAGCGGACCCAGATATGTAGTCCTCATTGGATGAACTTTGTTATCAACCTGCGTGTGATCCTTTTGTTTCATGTCTTATTATTCTCCTCTCTTCTGTCTAATTTTCTCTCTAGTTTAATTTTATTATTTGAATTTCTAATTACTTATTTTAGTAATTAGTTAATTTAATTAATTAGTGTAAAAGTGTACCTCCTTTGTAATTTCAATAGTTTGACAACATAGTCACGCAATTCTGTCTGGATTGGGAAAATTCTATAATTAGCAGTTAAGTGCAATAATTTGTAACTTTCTAATTACATATCAGTAATCAAGCATTTGTAGATGCTACTCTCTTAGTTCATTCTTTTGGATCTAATCCAAATCCTTGTAAGGTAGTGTTCCTTTCTATTTTGAGCAATGAGCTCTAGGAAGTGCGCATGAATGAAAGAGCATTCCCACATTGTAATCTTCCTTTTGAGTATACTCAGATCATATTGTGGATTGGCGATCCACTGTGGTTTTTCCCCTAACAAGTTTTCAACATAAAAATCCTTGTGTTATGGTGTTGTGGTTGTTTTCTTTTTGTTAATGTATATTTATTTTGGTTGAATTTTTTAAGTGGGTTAGAGATCAGAATAATAAATTTAATTTTTACAAAACACTAATTTACCCCCTCTCAGTGTTGCTTGTTTCAAATAGTTTAAAATCTATTTTTGAATTTTTTTCCACAACCTATTTCTCAAATAGATGCTTATGTTGAATCTCTCACTGTGGTTGGAAAGGAAGCCCTAACTAAAATCAAAAGTAGTCAAAGTTTAAGTTAGATTGTAGATGATTGGAATGAATCCCTCATCAAGAAGGGAAACCTTGTCATTTCTAAATCTTGCAAACACTTCCAAGAGGCAAATATTTTGAAAGCCACCTTAGGGGATGAGGCCATTGCTATTGAAAAAGAAGAGAAATTGTGGGTTAACTATCAAACTGAATTGAAGTTATTGATGAGCTCGAATATAGAAAAACTAGTTGTGGATCAAATCATACCTAATGCTTCAGATACCCACTACTTGTCATGGATTAAATGTGTATAATGGAAATTATAGGTTGTTAAACAAAGCTTACAAAAGCTTAAAGAGATCATCAATGAGTGTGTTGCCATTTTAGATGAAGCATTGAGCACCTTGGTGGCTCTTGGTATTCTAAAAGATAAAGATGGAATAGGAGATGATGTAGAAACAAGAAGCTTAACAACTAATTTCCAGAAAATGGTTAAAGAATCTCTTGACTTACCCACTCTTAATTCTAAACACTTGCAAAGGATAAGTGAATTACACCTGGTATCATCTCAGGCAATGGACCTTATGAAAACTTGTGAGCAACACATGGAAATGGCTAAAGATCTTCATCTAACATGGAAGGTGAGGATGAAAAATGTAATTATTCCCAAACATAAAGACCTGCATGCATATCCTCAAGACTTTCTAGACATGACGACCGAGAATTCTAGTCTCAAGGGGCTAGTATCTAGATGGATCTAATGGCATAAGTGGAAACTTAGGAAACATAGAACAGGAAAAAACTGGTCAAGAATGAATTAGAATGTAGGAAAAATGATTGAAACTTAGGGTTTTTAAGAGGGTTTAAGGAAAAAAACCCTAGAACATGAGTAAGACTGAAACCCTAAGACTTAGGACACACCCAAATAAAAAATACAACCAGATCTTGCAATACTATTAGTGGGACACAAAAAAAATTGAGGGCCTCCACCAAGACTTAGGGCACATATTCACATGTTAAGTTTACTTAGGTCCTAAGATTATTTCTAGAAGGTGTTAGTTGTCATTAGTTGTTATCTTATCCTTTGGCTTGTAACATGTGTGACCTAGGTAGTTGTGATAAGTTGTCTCATGTCATAAGATTAAGACACTTGTCATAATCTTATGCTACTTAGGTCTCACCTTAGTTATATAACGAAGGATCTCTCTCACATTGTACATTGATTATTTTTGCATTCATTAATAGGAATGTAGTTTAGTCTTATCATATTGATCTTCTAAGTTTTTTGTGCTTTCCATAGGCCTTTAGATCTTGGGTGGCTATCTCCATACCCAAATCTTACAACATAGGTAACGACCGACCTTGGTGTTTACACTAGTTGTTGTAGATGTTTATTTTCTGTATAAGTGTGTTGTGGAATGGTGTTATGGATTTAGGTCCTAGATAAGGAGTGGTGTGATATTCCTTCACTTCTATTTGCCACAAAAGTGTTTTGGTGCTGACCTAATTTGAATTTGTATGGTTGATGTGCATAATGGATCTTGGAGAATTTTTTGAAGGTTGAGGATGATATAAATATGAGTTGAGTTATTGAGGGATATGAAGATAGACAAGTAAGATGTGAATGATGTGAAGTGAAAAGTATTAGAATGTGAGAATTCATGTGTTAGATTGTTGGATGTAGTGAGCATAAGGTATCTTTAATTCTTCAGTAATGCTACAAAGGTGTTGGTGATATTGTGGTGGGTTTCTCTATTTCATTGAGATAGATTTATCTATGTTACATTCTTCTCTATCTTCTTTCTATTCTAGTAGTGATCCTTTTGGTAGCAAGCCTTTCTTCTTTTGGTAGTGATCCCTCCGACAGTGAGCCCTTTGTATTCAGTGTTGATATTACTTTATATTGTGAGCTAATCCTCACCGTGGTTTTTCCCATCTTGGGTGTTGTACATAAATCTAGTATTCTCTTGTGCATGGTGTTGATTTATTTTTGTTTATGTTATTTTACTTTCATGCTAAATAATCATAACAAATTAAGGGTTAATTAAGTTAATGTGGATCTAAATGTGTATGAGGGTTTTGAAGGTTTAAGGTACAATTGATTCACTCCCCATCTTAGTTGTCTTATGCATTAAACAATCTATATCAAAGCAAGATTTCTTGGAAGAAAGCTTAACCACTTGAGGTAGATCTAGGATGGTGTACAAGAAAGAGATCCTTATATTTCATGAAATGTATTATGCATTCTAGAAGACAAGGATTGAAGGTTTTCTAGTTTATCTTGGATATGATTTCTGGAAGTTTTCTAAAACTGGTTACACTGAACCTACAAATGAACCAAGTACTACTGATGAGATCAAAGACTATGAAAGAAATGGAAAAACAAGGTATACTCTCTTAAATAGTCTTACTAATTCTAAATTAGTAAAATTAATGAGTCTGAAAAACTGCTAAAAGAAAATTGGGAAAAGTTAGAAAGTATTTATGAAGGAGAAGATAAGGTGAAAGAAGCTAAGATACAAAATCTGAAGAAGAAAATATTACAAGCTATATGTAGAGGGTAGATGAAGTGGTTAGCTCCATTAGAGGTCTTGGTGGTGAACTCAAAGAACCATAAGTGGTAAAGAAAATTATCAGAACTCTCCCTAAATCTTATAGTCATAAAGTATCTATTATTGAGGAATTTGAAAATTTGAATCAATATACCAGAGATCAGTTGTATGGCTCTTTAACTACTTTTGAAATGAGAGAATTTGGAACAAATAGTGGTGCAAAAGTTAAGAATACTTTGAAGGCTGGAAATCATGGGAGATCAAGGAATTAGATTAGGAGGATCTTGATGATATAGAAGCTAACTTTGTAAGGAGAATGAAGAAGGGTAATAGTAAGTACAATGGTAAGCTAACTTTTAAATGTTTCAGTTATGGATTGATAGGTCATTATGCTTCATGATGTCCATACAAAGCTTTGAATATCAAAAATAAGAACAAAAGTGATATGATTGAGAAAATTTATCATGTTAGAAAAGATGCAAGTATTTTTGATGATGAATGATATTTCATGGCTTTAAAAGATGAATCTATTTTTGCTAACTCTAAGAGATGTGTGAAGGAAATACCCTCAGAGGCAAAGGATAAGACTGAAGGTACTTTGTTATCTACTTTTCATGCTAGACAGGTGGTGCAGGAGCACCAAAGCCCTTATTTCGAAATTTGATCATCTGAAGGCTTTGATAAGGTTTGCTATGTTGGTCATTAGGTTGGGTCTAGTGATTTTTGCAGTAATTTGAGTCTATTTACATTAAATAAGGTCTATTGATACCTTTTTCTATGTAATTGGGTAATTTGTGAGTCATTTATGTCAAATGGGAAAAAGTTGCAAAAAATGTAAAATGTTGTCATAGCAAAAATTGAAAAAAATGCAACTTTTAGGAATAGGAAGGGTCATAGTATTTCAAAAGGTAGTTATAGGCATTAGGATGGTTAGTTTTGAATGAAATAAGTATTTTAAAGCCTCAAAAGGCTCGATCAGATGTTGTTGAAGACTGTATTGAAGTTTCTATATAAGAACAACATTTATTTCTACATTTTCACTGTCTTTTTACACTTTCTAGGATCTGTATGACCCCGTACAGTCTGTAATTTTCTTTAATCTTATTTTATCTTATAGGAGCATGGATTAGTTTTCATCTAAAGCAAGTTTGAGATATTTTCATTGTTATTTGTGGGAGAATTCATTAATTTTCTAAAACAACCAGTTAAAAACTAGTCAAGGGTTTGATTGAAGTTAAAATAATGAACTGAGTCATTCCACCTATTATCAAAGCTTGTATCTCAGTGGAATGACTTCTCTCATGGTATTCTAGGTTTCCACATGGTCCTAAAGGTAGAGGAAAAGAGTTGTTAGTATTTGGTTGATGCCCTAGGGTAGAATTGCATTGTTTTTCTATTGAAAATGAGGTGTTGAAATGGAATTTTTTCAAAATGTTGATAGAACAAATCTTGTGATGGATTTCTAAGTCTGTATAGACCATTGGGATCTTTTGGTGGCATTGGTTGGGTTCAATAAGCTTAGGTGATAGGATTTTCAATAAACCCTTGTCATTTTACATGTAAAGTGAGGGTTTTGTGGTTCAGTGTCTTAGATGTAATGGAACAAAGGAATATTGGTTGAATTTGATGTTTTGTAACACAACTAGGGAATTTCAATTGAGTTTGGGTGATAATCAGGTGTTTTGAGGGTACCTACTTTGTAAAAGAGGGCTATTTGATGGCTTAAAAACATGGGCAGTCTATTGGTTTTGAATATTGTTCTTAAGAAACCACATGAAATCCTTTGATATGTTGTGTTGAACCCTAAAGTGAGGCTCAGAAGGTGTCTAGGTTGTATTTGTATGACCTTCTCTAAAAGATATTGAGAAAAAGGAAGATTTTGAGGACTACAAGCCATTAGGTGTGTGTTTGGGATAAGTTGAGTGGATAGTGTTGAAGGGGAAGATTGCTTGTGTGAACCTGATCATTTTGTGTTGGTTTCAATCATCACCACCTTGCTTTTCATCAGGTGGTATCAGAGAAACATGGATTAGATCTTTTTGATTGAAGAGTTGTAGATTTGAAGAAAGGTAATTGGAAGTTGAAGAGACAAAACTTGTAAAGATGCCTCCTAAGAATGTTGATGCTGCTAGAGTGTTGCAAGAGTTAAAAGAGAAACATGATAAGCTTTTGGAGTCTCATAATGTTGTGTTGGCAAGGCTTGCTGCCTTGGAAACAAAGAAGAGAAGAGATGAAACTGAAAGTGAATTAGATGAAGAAGAAGATGAAGAGGTTGAAGATATAGATGAAGAATTAGACCCTGAAGATCAGAGGATGGAAAAGTTTCTTAAGGTAGTCAAAGGTGATTCACATAAGGTAAAGGTTGATTTTCCTATGTATGGTGGAAACTTGAATGAGGAAGAGTTACTTGATTGGATTGCAGTCATGGACAACCAATTTGAAAGTGAAGATATTTCTGATGAGCAAAAGGTAAAGGTAGCAAAGACAAAACTCAAAGGTCATACACTTCTATGGTGGGACTACAAGCAAGCTGAAAGGAGAAAACAAGGCAAGTCAAGGATAGTTTATTGGGACACGATGATAGCAAGACTTAAAGGTAAATTTATTCCTAAAGAATATAAAGTTCAATTATATAAGAGATTACAAGGTTTGAAGCAAAAGGATTTAGATGTTAAGTCCTATACTGATGAATTATATAAACTAAGTATAAGGTCAAGAAAAAATGAAGATGAAGTTGAAAAAGTGGCTAGGTATCTAGGTGGCCTTAGAATCAATATACAAGATGAATTGGTTGTTGCTAACCCAAATACTGTTGAAGAGTGTTTCCAATTGGCTATTAGGGTGGAGGAAAAGATTGAAAGAAGACAAGATAAGTCTGTTAGAGGTAGAGGAAATAATACAAGAGGGATAGGATCAATCCCTACATCAAAGCAACCCTATGAAGAACAAGAAGTAAATAAAGGTAAGGAGCAAGGTGTTGATGCAAGAGGAGGTTTTAGGGGTTCTAGAGGCAGATTTAGTGGTGGAAGAAGTTCAAATGTCTTTACAGGAAGGTGCTATAATTGTAATGAATTTGGGAATCCATCATTCAAATTCCTTGAAAAACTAAGTGCTTCATCAAGTGGAGGTGAAAGGAGGGCTCAAATAGTACAAGAAGAGGAGTGTGAAAGTACCAATTCTCCAAGCTATCGTGTTGCTCCTAAAATTGGTGAAACATTAATGATGAGGAAGACCATACTTAAGGCAACAAAGGAGAGGAAACCATTGAAAAGAGAGACTCTCTTCAAAACCACATGTAAGTGCAAGAACAAGGTATGTAAAATTGTCATAGATTCAGGCTCTACTGAGAATATGGTATCAAGTGAAATGGTTAGTATATTGACTTTGCAAAAGATTTCTCATGAATTTCCATATAAGGTGTATTGGTTGAGTGATGGGAAATCACTTTTGGTTAATGAAAAAGTTTTATAATTTAAAATTGGTGGCTATAAAGACAAGGAAGTTTGTGAAATTTTACCCATGGATTGCTTCCACTTACTTCTAGGTAGGCCCTGACAGTTTGACAGTGGTGCAGCCATAGTAGGAGGGTCCTCAAAGAGAACAATCCAGACCGTGTGGCAAGAGTAACACAATAGAAGAAACATGGAATATGGAGGAAAATGTAGATTAAAACATGCTCATTAACATAAATCTCAATTGCAATTGGTTGGCAACATCTGGGCTTATAGATTCGACTCATAGGCTTGATACCACATGTTCAGAAATATAACATTCCAATATTCTCCTTAATTCATTCGAAATATTCTAACTTAAATCTAATATTATATATAACTTAATCAACTCTACTATCCTAATGATCTATTACAAGCATGATATCATATCCAAAAATTTGGAATCATCCACATTGGCCAAAGATCGTTACAATCTCCAATGAAATAAAATGTAATGTGCACATGAACAAGTCATCCTCAAATTTGAATTACTCCTCGGTGAATGCATAGGATGAAGTGTGGACCTATAATCAAGGTCAAGGACACTCCAAAAAAAAATTAAAATCACACTGTCAAGATCCACAAGTGATCAAACTAGCCGTTAGCTGAGAAAATTATTCTGGTGCTAGTTCAAGAAAGTTCCATCAAATTTAGAAGTGATAAATTTCTAGAAAAAGATCCAATCACGCTCAAATCTTGGAATAAGGAAAATGAGCATTTCCACGATGAAAATGTAGATCCACAAGGTCTGGTAAGCAAATATGACAAATCCTCCAACATGAACTAGGCAAGAACAAAAACAGAACAAAAACTAAAAGAAAATATTTTTGGTTGATGCAAGATTGCCAAGAACCAAGGATGCTCCTGCATTAGACATCTAGGGTTATTTGAAAAGTGAGTCCCTCAATTTTTTGGGGCTAAAGGAAAACCGAGATGGTCTACCTCATCCTAGAAAATCTAAGAAGAATCCTACACTAGTTTTCCTTTCCATTTCACAAGATATTCCGTATATTGTCTTCCACGAGTCATCCTCCCATCTCTGATATCCAAAATATCTTATATCTCATCTGATTGCTTCTTAGGAAACTGATTCTCCAATTTTGCTTTACTATCTTCACTAAATTCTACTTCATGGTACTGATGTAGATCTGTAATGTTGAATATAGGCGATATACCCATGTCATCTAATAACTCCACTTCATATGCATTTCTTGAATCAAATTTCTTCAAAATCCTATAGGGTCCAAACTTCCTCATCTTCAGCTTATTATATGTGCCAACTGGAAATATTTCCTTCCTCAAATATACCATCACTTCATCTCCAACTTCAAACTCCTTATGTCTCCTCTTTTCATCTACTTTCTCCTTATACTTTCGGTTCATATTTTCCAACTGCTCCTTCACTTGAGTATGCACTTTCTTCTTATGTTCTGCAAATCCCTCTACTTCTGCACTCCTTTTATCTTCCATATTTATGTCTCTCAATTCTGATATACCTCTAGGATGAACTCCAACAATGATCTCAAAAGGTCTCTTTCTGGTACTCCTGTTCATTGAATTATTATAAGCAAACTCTTCTTGTGCAAGGAATAAATCCCAACTTCTAGTATTCTCTCCAATGAAGCATCTCAAAAAATTCCTCAAACTCCTATTTATTACCTTTGTCTTTCCATCAGTCTATGGGTGAAAATTAGAACTAAACTTCAAATCTCTCTTCAACTTCTTCCAAAGTGTCCTCCAAAAGTAACAAACAAACTTTGTATCTCTTTCTAAAACAATACTCCTAGGTAATCAATGCAATCTGACCACTTCTCTGAAAAACAAGTCTACTACATGTACTGTATCTGTTGTCTTCTTACAAGGTATGAAATGCTCCATCTTAGAAAAATTTTCCACCACCACAAATATAGAATCATTACCTCTTTGTATATTTGGCAAGCCAAGTATGAAATCCATGCTAATATTCTCCCAAAGTCTCTCTGGAACTATCAAAGGCTTATACAATCCAATATTCTGACTACTTCCTTTTGCAACTTGATAAACTTTGCAACTTTGCACAAATTTCCTAACATCCTTATGAATCTAGGGCCAAAAGTAATTCACTCACCAATGCTACTGTCTTATCAATTCCAAAATGTCCTGACAATCCTCCACTATGCTTTTCTTTCACTAAGTTATCCCTCATTAAACTCTGGGGTATGCACAACTGATTTCCTTTGAACAACATATCCTCCTAAATGAAATAATCCAACCACTAACTTCTATCTTCCAAAACTGGTTCTCTACAAGCTCTCCAAGGTTCTGCAAAATCTGGGTCTTCCTCATACAAGTTCTTCAATTCTTCAAAGCCTAATACTTCCACTCTCATCTCTGTTAGTAAATTCCTTCTCCTAATCAAGGCATCAACAAATCTATTTGACTTTCCACTCCTATGCTTCAAAACAAAAGTATAACTTTTCAAGAATTCCACCCATCTCATGTGTCTTTGATTCAACTTAACTTGACTATTCAAATATTGCAAATCTTGATGATCGGTATACAACGAAAACTCCTTAGGAAACAAGTAATGTCTCTACTTCTTCAAGGCTTGAACTATGGCATAGAAATCCTGATCATACACTAAATATCTTCTCCTAGCATCATTCTTTTTCTCACTGAAATAAGCTACTAGTCTTCCTTATTGACTCAACACTACTCCAATTGCATTTCCACTTGCATCACAATCTACTTGAAGTACCTTACTAAAATTTGGTAAAGCCAACACAGGATGTTCAGTCACCTTTTGTTTCAACAACTCAAAACTCCAATCTACTTTAGATGTCCACCTAAAATCCTTCTTATCTCTTCTCATTGTTTCTATCATAGGAATGCAAATAGAACTGAAATTCCTAATGAACTTTTGATAGAAACTACCCAATCCATGAAATGATCTTACCTCTCCAATGCTATTTGGTGTAGGCCACTCAATAATTACTCTTACCTTCTTAGGATCTATCTTGAATCCATCCACAAATATCACAAATCCCAGATATACCAATTCTTCCTTCATGAAACTACATTTCTTAATGTTTATTAGAAATTGCTCTTCTCTCAACCTCTGCAAAACTTGTCTTATATGCAACAAATGTTCTTCTCTACTCTTACTAAAAATCAAGATGTTATCCAAATAAACAATCACAAAATTACCCAAAAAATCTTCAATACCTCGTTCATTAACCTCATGAAAGTACTTGGTGCATTTGTTAGTCCAAAAGGCATCACCAACCATTCATACAATCCTTCATTTTTCTTGAATGTTGTCTTCCACTCATCCCCTTCTTTGATTCTGATTTTATGATATCTACTCTTCAAATCTATCTTTGTAAAGTATCTAGCTCCACTCAAACAATCCATAATGTCATCCATCCAGGGAAAAGGAAATCTATACTTCACCATGATCTTATTTATGGCTATAGAGTTTGTACACATCCTCCATTCTCCATCCTTCTTAGGTGCTAACACAATAGGTATTGTACATGGACTTAAGCTTTCTCTTATCAAACCCTTTCTCAACAATTATTGCACTTGTCTATTCAACTCTTCATTCTATGCAGGTGTCATCCAGTGTGTTTCCTTATTAGGAAAAATAGCTCCAAGAATCAAATCCATGCAATGACTAATACTCCTCATAGGTGGCAATCCATCAGGTACATTATCTGAAATGATCTCCTCATACTCTATTAGCAGCTCCTTTATCTCTTTCAGTTTCTCCTCTACATACTTCATGTCTTTTTCCTTCTTAGGAACCAATACATAACACATAATCTCATGTCTCAATCCATCCAAGACTCTCCTTCCATCAACGAAAAAAATTCTAACACTCGTACAAACCTCAACTTTAGGAACATCTTCCAATGGCAACAAAGTTTGCTTCATCCCATTACCAACAATAGTATACATATTCTTCTTTCCACCATGAATAGCTTTTCTATCATACTGCCAAGGTCTTCCCAACAAAACATGGCATACATCCATAGGCATGATATCACACAAAACTTCATCATGGTAATTTCCTATCTTCAATTTTACCAAACATTGTTCACTTACCAGTATCTTATGTTCATCTTGAATCCATGGTATTTGATAGGGATTCGGGTGTTTCAATCTTTCCAACTTCAATTTGGTCACCATCTCTTCAAAAAACAAGTTCTCTGAGCTTCCACTATCAATAATCACCTTGCAACATTTACCAACTACATTGCATTTGGTTCAGAACAAATTCTTTCTTTGCAACGATTCCTTCTTCAACTCACTTTGACACAATACTCTTCTATTCACCAACACTTCTCCTTTCAGTTTATTAGATGATCCAACCTGATCTTCCTCAACAAGGGTTGTTCTTTTATTGTTTTCTATCTTTCTACTTGTTTCTCCCTGATTACATTCAAATGCTCTATGTCCTCCACCACACTTATAACAAGTTCCCCTGAATACTCTTTTCTCCTATCCTTTATCATCTCTTCTATAACCTTCATTCTAATAACCAACATATCCTCCTCTTCGGTAAGAGTTTCCATCATCTCTATGGTATGAATTATCATTCTTATCGACCTCCTTATCTTTATTATGATTTGCAAAATTTCCTCTTCCTCCTCCAGTAAAAATTCTTTCTCTCTGAAATCTTCCACCTCTTCCTCTCTTTCTTTGCTCATGTATTTTATTCATCAACTTCTCTTCTGCTTTTAGGGAACATTGGTATGCTTCTTCCACATTCTGCAACTTAATAAAACTAATCTCATCCTATATAGATGACCTCAAACCATTCACATATTTGGCTACTTGCTCAATCTCATCCTCTGAATGTCCAGATCTGATATTCAACTTGTAGAACTCCTCAGTATACTCTATCACACTAGATTCTTTCTGCTTCAAGTTTTTCAACTTTCAAAAAAAATTGATCTGATAATCTACAAGCATAAACTTTGTTTTCAACTTATTCACCATCCGATCCCATGATCTTATCTTATCTTTTCCTCTTCTTTTCCTATATGTCTGCAAATGTTCCCACCAAAGGGATGCATGTCCTTTCAACTTTGTACAAGAAAACTTCACCTTCTTATTGTTTAGATTATGGATGCATATTCCTTGAAGCTCTGGAATCTTCAATAAAGGACCTTAGCCATGAAAGATAATCAACCACAAAGGGAAGTGTTGCAACTATGGAATGTTGAATAAAGACTCTATATTGATATGATATGATTAAAATGATATGTTACAAATGAACAAAATGCCTGAATATAAAGGAAAAAGAGAAAACCTAAGATGCATGATATGTTTCCTAGTGTTATAATCTAACAACATGTGACAACATGTGAACCCTATCTATATGAATATTAAATGTTGAGATAAGTTCTAGAAGGAATCTTATCCCACAAACTAGGAAGGGAATATTATTCGATTTATTAAATGATTTATTAAAAATGTAACCTAGGACTAAATGAAATATGACCTAAGTTAACTTATGCTAGTGTAATAATTAATTAATTAATTACACTAACACCCCCCCATAAGTTCAACTTGGGGAGTAAAATGAAATGATTATGCAAGAAGATGATGGGTCCCAGCTACGAGGCCATGTTAGGTACCCATGTACATGAAGATGCAGAAAATCTCCCACAACTAGAGAAAAGGGGAAAACCCAGTGGGAAGAAAACCCCTCCCAAAAAAGGAGATATAAAAGCAAAAAAGATGGAAGAGTGATGTTTGGAGGACTCAACATTATCCCCCCAAGGACTAAAACCATCACATATATACAAAGAGACCAAAAAGATGTGGACTAGATAGCCCCCCCATAAAGGAGAGTAGTCCCCTCTAGAATTTCTTCAAGACCAGTGTGAAACTGAGTAGACAAGTCAAATAGACCCGAAGAGAACCCATCCATGTACCACAAGTCTAAAGAAGTGAATGTGTCCATCCCTGCTAAAGCAAATCTCAATTGAGAGGTGTCAAAGGAAGAAGATGGTGCCGTGCAAAGAGCCAAGTCAAGCCAACCTCCACAACCCTAGCGAGGAGGGGGTGATAATGTGCTTCCTACCCTTGAATATGAAGAGTCAAGATTAGGTTGATCTCGATCCCAAAATTTGGTGAACTTGTATACCTTGGAATGATGATCTTCTTGACCATAGGCAACAAGGACATCAAACCTATCCCTAATAATGGAAAGGTCTGAAGTGAACTCAATTTTCAATCCCTCCTGAGAAAGTTGATAGATAGACAACAAATTATGAGCAATCTGAGGAATGTAGACAACATCTTCCAACCTCCTTCCATCGAGAGAAACATCATAGATACCAGCAACATAGACAATATCTGCATTTGCTGTAAAAATTCTATCAAATTTGGTAGGCCTCAGAGTATCCCACAAAATATGTTGTTGAGAAGAAGTGACATGCTGAGAAGCACTGGAGTCAAGTACCCATCCTTCTCTGTTATCAACCAAGGTAGTTATCAAAGCATTCCTCTTACCAAGGTTTTCAATAGTGGCAATTCCAACAATACTTGGCGATGACTCTTCATGAGAGGGGGAGTGAGGAGATTTGACTATAGTAGGTGGGAGAGAGATGTTGTGATCTCTAAGTATCTATCATAGCTCATGTATCTCTCACTTGAAACATGTATCCTTAATGTGACCAAGCCCATTGTAGAAGTTGCACTTGGGCCTCTCCCTCTTTGGCTTGTCTTCCTTAGGTTGAGATGATGATTCAGAAGAAGCTCCTACCTTTGATTTTCCCTTGTGCTTGCCATTTCCTTTTTATGGTCCTACAACCAATGCATGGGATTTTGTGGATTTATCGGCCTGATTGAGCTTGGACTGTTCTTGAGTCGGCCGTTCACAAAATGTCTCAAATGATGGCATAAAAAAGCTATCACCAAGACCATCCATGGTGGAATAGAAAGAGGTAGCAAAATAGGCGAAGGAACCTCTTAACTTAGATAAAATCATGAATATACATTCTTTGTCAGATTTATCTTTGCCACACCCAAAAAGTTGAGTCCTTAAAGACTTGAATCTTACCAGGTAGTCTTCAATGGAAGTAAATTGATCAATAGTGAGTGAAGAAAGTTCAACCTCCAATTGCAAAGCTCGTACATCACTAATAGAACCAAAGAGATCCTTGAGCTTGTCCCAAACCTCCTTGGGAGTCTTGCACCCCTCAATATGGAAGAATAAAGAGTTGGATACATGTAAAGCAATGAGCCCCATTGCCTCTTCACACTTGATTTGATGCTAGAATTTTTCATATTCACTGGTGAGATGAGGCTGATTCTCATTCAAGGTGGACCAAAGTCCCTTGGACCAAAGAAGTCTTTACATACTGACCTTCCGTGTGTGATAGTTATGATGAGTAAGAATCTCAAATGCTATGTCAGCCATTGGAGAAGAACAATCCAAGACAAAATATTTCTGACAAAAAAGTGTTGAACTCTGATAATTGATGAACTATCAACTGAAGTGAAGCCTTTGAAACAAATTGAAAAGCTAGAAATCACCTCTAAACCCACAAATTATGGTTTCCACTTCAACTAAGAATAAATTTTGATAGAATTAGAATCTAGAAAAATAGAGCACACCTTTGGAAAGTAGACGAAAAGAGCTTTCCAATGATATATCTTTTGTAGATTTTCGATATCGTATGCAGAAGTTATGCCTCCTGGAAGAATTTTTCCTGAATGAAATTAGACTGGATAACAAGGTGCATAAAATAAGAACCTGGGGAAAAAAAATCTTGGCCCTTGGTCACTGATATGACCGCAAGCGACGCTCATAGTTTTAAAAAAAATCACTACCCCGTCAGCGGTGTCGGAGCAGTGGTCTAGTGGCAAGAGTTGGTGGCGCAATCGGTGGAGGATGCACCGCTAGGAGATCGATGCTAGCCTCGGTCATAGATAGAACTAGGGGAATTTGCAGAGGGGTTTCAGCGGTGATCAGTGGCCAGACGACTTCAATGGTGATTGGTGACAAATCATCGACGACGATGGCAGGGCCAGATGATGGTCGGATGACGCAGGAGTAGGGGTTCGTCAAAATTTGTGGACCGATGACAGACAAATTTTTTTGAACATTGTAAAAATATTACAATTCAAAAAAAAAGGGTCAATAAATATATATTGAATGCCGACACTGAATATAAACTATAGCCACGAAAATAAATATTTTTGCTGACTGCTAATTAAAAATACCAATCACCCTGTAGAGTTTTATTTTTGCTGATACTATAGAAAAAATTCGCCCAAAATAGCCAAATTTTTTTTTGATTTTTCTAAAAAAAATTTCCTTTGAAGAGGATTGAGAGGGGAGATTTTTTCCTGCAAATGTGTATGGATAGTACAAAAAATGCAAACCCTAGATTGTACCTCAAAGCCTCTCAGTCGATATAGCTCCGATTTTGACAAATGAACAAGAAATCTATGGATTTTAAGGCATTCTGGATGCAATGGAGAGGTCGGAGAGAGCCTGATGTGCACCAAAAATTAGCTTGTATCCTAGGTAGAACCAACTAGCCTGGAACATAAAACTCCAAGCCTGCAAGAATCTTGCACTAAAACTTCCTGGATCAAGGGGTGATGTTTCAATGGACTTGCTTTGATACCATGTTTCCAGAATCTTCAATAAAGGACCTTAGCCATGAAATATAATCAAGCACAAAGGGAAGTGTTGCAACTATGGAATGTTGAATAAAGACTCTATACTAATATGATATGATGAAAATGATATGTTACAAATGAATAAAATGCCTGAATATAAAGGAAAAAGAGAAAACCTAAAATGCATGAGATGTTTCCAAGTGTTATAATCTAACATGTGACAACATGTGAACCCTATCTAGATGAATATTAAATGTTGAGATAAGTTCTAGAAGGAATCTTATCCCACAAACTAGGAAGGGAATATTATCCCATTTATTAAATGATTTATTAAAAATGCAACCTAGGACTAAATGAAATATAACCTAAGTTAACTTATTCTAGTGCAATAGTTAATTAATTAATTACACTAACACTTATCTTTAGTGGTACCCTCAAAATCAAAATACTTTTCCATCTATGTTATCCAATCTAGCAATTCTTCTTAATCCAACTTACCATTATAATCTGGTGGATTGAAATGTGGTTTTGTATTCACTCTAGTTAGGGCTCTTATGAACCTCTCTTCTCCCTGATCCAAGCCAAGTTGATCTTCTCTTCCTCATTCTTCCTGTACTTATACCTCTTCATCACTCAAATCATCAACTAGTTGACCTCTCCTCTAGGCCATTTCAACTCCATCTAATCCGGTAACAGTTCCTCTCAACATATCCATTAAAGTAGGGTCTACATTTCCACATGCTCCATTTCCTCTAACATTTCTTCTTCCCACTATATTTACACAAGTCCTCTACAGTTGTAGGTCAAATCCACAATCCACCACCCCACAACAAATCTTCAACAATACTTCATGAATTTTGATGACATCACATAGATCAAATCTCATTCTGATACCAATCTAGTGTAGCCATGGTAGGAGGGTCCTCAAAGAGAACAATTTGGACCATGCAACAAGAGTAACACAACAAAAGATACATGGAATATGGAGGCAAATGCAGATTAAAACATGATCATTAATGGAAATCTTAGTTATAATCAGTCAGCAACATCCAAGCTTACAAATTCAGCTCACAAGCCTGATACCACATGTTCAGAAATATAATGTTCCTATATGCTCCTTAATTCAAGCAAAATATTCTATCTTAAATCTAATATTCTGTCTAACTTAATCAACTCTACTATCCTAATGATCTATTACAAGCTTTATATCATATCTACAAATCTAGAATAAGGAAAATGAACATGCCCACAATGAAACAAGGTCTAATGAGAAAATATGATGAATCCACCAACATGAACTGAGAAAGAACAAAAATAGAAAAAAAATCGAAAGAAAATATTTTTGGTTGATGCAAGATTTCTAGGAACCAAGGATGCTCCTGCATTAGACAGGCATGCATTATATGATGGGAGAGCAAACACATACACCATAGAAAAAGATGGGCATACATTTACTTTGATTCCACATGTGTAAGATGACAAAGGTAAGGGTAAAGAGGCTAAGGTGATCATGTTTGGGAAGAAGGAACTTGCAGAGGTTGTGAAAGAAGAAAAGAATGTTGTGACAACAAGTGAGAAGATTGATTCAGGCTTGAAGGATGAGTTGACAGTGAATTGGCATACTAATATCATGGTGGGAACTATTGTGTGTCCTTTGGTTGAGATTAAAGTTATTGGGCATGCAAGATCTGCAGGTATAGTGGGTTATAGATCTGATAGTATAGTGGTACAAAAGGCCGACAAGACAGAGGGTCTGAAGACAGTGATAAAAGAACAAAATGGACAAGGATTTAAGGGTAGATACAAGCATGAAGATGAGAGAAATGAGAAGTTAGTGCAAGGAAAACTGGTAAGTTTTTGTAGGTATGAATGAAGGAATTCCATCAGGTTTTGATCAAGGGACAGGTAGAAGGAAAACATCAGGTCTGAATACAAAGATGAAGTCACATTCAAGTGCAAACAAGGTAAGGGGTGTAGGGTATGGTGCAAGATTTTAGTGTTTTAACTAGTGGGGAAGATCTGTAGACTAGAGAATATTTGGAAAGGTTGGAGGAATTGAGATAAGACAGTACTCATGTGACATGAGTCTTTTTCTAGTGGGTTGTATGGTGCAAGAGCACCAAAGCCCTTATTTGCAAATTTGATCATCTGAAGGCTTTGATAAGGTTTGATATGTTGGTCATTAGGTTGGGTCTAGGGATTTTTGGAGTAATTTGAGTCTATTTACATTAAATAAGGTCTATTGAGAAAATTTTCTATGTAATTGGGTAATTTGTGAGTCATTTGTGTCAAATGGGCAAAAGTTGCAAAAAATGTAAAATGTTGTCATAGCAAAAATTGAAAACATGCAACTTTTAGGAATAGGAAGGGTCATAGTATTTCAAAAGGAATTTATAGGTATTAGGATGGTTAGTTTTGAATGGAATAAGTATTTTAAAGCCTCAAAAGGCTCAAGCAAATGCTTTTGAAGACTATATTGAAGCTTCTATATCAAGAACAACATTTATTTCTGCATTTTCACTGTCTTTTTGCACTTTCTAAGATCTGGATGACCCTGTGCAGTCTGTAATTTCCTTGAATCTTATTGTATATTTTAGGGGCATGGATCAGTTTTCATTTCAAGCAAGTTTGATATTTTTTTATTTCAATTTGTGGGAGAATTCATTAATTTTCTGAAACAGCCTATTAAAAACTAGTCAAGGGTTTGATTGAAGTTAATATAATGAAATAAGTCATTCCACCTACCGTCAAAGCTTGTATCTCAGTGGAATGACTTCTCTCATGGTAGTCTAGGTGTCCACATGGTCCTGAAGGCAAAGGACGAGAGTTGTTAGTATTTGGGTGATGCCTTAGGGAAAAATTGCACTGTTTTTCTATTGAAAATGAGGTGTTGAAATAGGGTTTTATCAAAATGTTGATAAAATTGATCTTGTGATGGATTTTTAAGTTTGTATGAACCATTTCGATCTATTGGTGGAATTTTTTGGGTTCAATAAGCCCGGGTGATAGGAGTTTCAATAAACCCTTGTCATTTTGCATGTAAAGTGAGGGTTTTGTGGTTTAGCGTCTTAGATGTCATGGAACAAAGGAATGTTGGTGGAATATGATGTTTTGTAACACAAATAGGTACTTTCAATTGAGTTTGGGTGATAATCAAGTGTTTTGAGGGTACCTCCTTTGTAAAAGAGGGCTATTTGATGGCTTAAAAACAAGGTCAGTCTATTGGTTTTCAATATTGTTCTTAAGAAACCAAATGAAATCCTTTTATATGTTGCGTTGAACCCTAAAGTGATTCTTAGAAGGTGTCTACGTTGTCTTTGTATGACCTTTGTAAGTGTAGAATAAGTAATGATTGAAATAACCAACACTTCTTAATAAGACATTATATCATGAGAATCAACAATAATTAATCTAATTAACACAGGAAAACTCTTGAAAGCGTCATATTGTTCTCTATCTCCAAAGATTTATTAAGTCATAGGGCTCTCAGATTTGGTAAGCATTTTGATTGTTAAATTCCAATATAGAGAATGAGATGATGCTAAATGCAATAATCTAATCCTATATGATGATATCCAAATGATAAGGATGAAACTATTGTAATCTAAATTGACATGAAACTTGATAAAAGAAGCTTACAGTAAACTATGATGCGGCTAAATGAAGAGCCATGATATTGATTCTATTCTAAAATGCTTGCTATTTCTATTGCTAAATGATAATTGCTATTGCTAATATGCTTGATTGCTCAATTGGTATTTCTGTAGAGTAAGCTTTCACAAAGTTGGGGTATATTTCTTGTAGAAGAAGGTTGTATTTATAATTCACGGCAACACATTTGTGAAGGGGCAGCACAACAAAGGTTTGGATTTGATCTGGAGGATTGAATGGTAAAGGATGAAGAAGCCTAAGATGATTATGGAGATTGTTCCTCCCTAGTAAAACACTCAGCCAGAAGATAGGAAGAATAAATGGAAGAAGATGAAGAGGATTGCCTGCAAATTTGTCTCCAATTTGTCTCCAAATTTGCCCGTGAAAGTTGAGATGAATTAAATTAGACATTTCATATCTAATTTGGTAGGTGGATATGATTAGTTGTAGAATATATTCCAATTGAATATTTAGATTTATTCAATTTAGAAAATGAAGATATTTAATTTAATAAAACAAACTATAGAAGTCTATGTTTATTAAATAAACATGGAAGAAGTATGATAATTAAATAAATCAAAGTATGTGAACTTTTTTATTTAATTTGATGAAATGATGTGATTAAGATAGAATATAATTATAGAAGAATTTGATAATAATAATTAAATAAATAAATTTATTAAATCTGTTTATTTAATTAAAAGGAAATAATATAATAAAGATAGAAGAATTAATTGTGAACTATATAAATAAATATTTATATTTATTTAATAGTAGAGGAATTAAAGTCTTAAATTGTATTTAATTAATTTGATTATCTAGACCATTTTTAGGTGTATACATTTTTCCCCTCTTTGAAGTGATTTGTTGACGCATTGCTTCAAAGAAAATTTTGTTGTTGCTGCTAGTATCGATGGAAATTTTTCAGTATGCCCCAGATGCTAATTTTGTTGTGATGATGGATATATGCACCATCGAGAGATAAATTGATGAAATTTTGATTTTTTATATTTGTTTGTTTGTTTGGAATTTTTCAAAATTTTCAATGATTTTCTAATGATTTATGATGATTTGATAAAGATATGATGATGAAATAATTTATCTCTTGACAAACAATTTGAAAGATGCCCCTGTGAGGAATTTTGAATTAAGTCTCCAGTAAATAAATTAAATAAATCCCATAAAAAATCACCTTTAATCACTCTATTAAAAAGCTAAAAAGGGTGATTTAGAATTCATTTGAGCAATTTGAGTTTTGAAATTTGAGAGAGAGTGATTTGGAGCTTTGTGGAGCAAAATTGCAATCCCTACCACACACACCATTTCGAGTGCGTGTGTCAACACAACCACCCCGCTACCTATGGACCTCCGGTACATACCCATGAACCTCCTCATTTTTTGCGTGTTTTATTCGGTTTTAAAATTTTTAATTATTTTAGCGCATACATCACCTGATGTAGTGCATCTGCTTACTGTTCTAGTGCATACACTAGTTTAGCACATAGGTCAATTTTTGTAGCGCATACATAGGATGAAATAGCACATATGTTGTTTTAGTGCTTAGGATAGATTTTTTAGTGCATACATAGGTTAAAGTAGCGCATAGGCTATAATGGCGCATATGTCGCCTAAAATGGTGCATAGACTTTTGAAAATGGCACATCAACTGATTATGTGCATTGATCACCTATTTTAGCACATTGAGGTGTTTTAATGGTGCATTGAATGTTGTGACACATAAAAACATTGTTATAGTGCATCCAAGTCAAAATGATAGATTTTGTCAATTTTATCCTTGATTTTGTCGATTTTGATTATGTCAGTCATTTGATTTGATATGATTGATGATCTCAATAGAGTAGATGATGTTCAACCTCATGATAGGAAAGCTTTGGTGATTGATTGATGATAATTAACCTCATGATAGGTGAGGAATAACTATATTTTGATTTGATAAACCTCATGATAGGTGAGGTTGATTTGATTAATTGACCTCATGATAGGTGAGATACAATTTTAAGATTGATGATTGACCTCATGATAGGTAAGGTTCAATGATGCTTGCTCACGAGGTTTGATCAAAATCTCGCTAGAGCTAAGTAGATTTAATAGGATAGTTTTAATGATTTGAAAAAGAGTATTGACTTTGAATCTTTTGTGATGATAGGAGTCATTGACGAACCTGCAGATTCAAGAGCAGTTCCCTAGGACATTTGATTTGATACCACAACTAGCACAACCTAAGACAATAGTCATTATACATTGTGGTTTGTCTTCTTTGTTAGATATGCCCTAGATTAGGATTAATTGGGGTCTCCTAACAACCCTAGTAGAGAGGTGGCATAGTGAGAATAATACCTTCCACCTTCCTACTAGTGAGATGACAGTCACTCCTGAGGATGTTTGGCAGCTTTTGAGGATACCCATTGTTGGTGATATTGTAGTATATGATTCTTCAGAGTAGGGCGAGACCGATGTTCTACATAGAGTGTTCTAGGATGATATTATTTATGGATATGAGATTCCATTGCGTGATATGGTGGATGCATATGCCACCCTACCTTTTTTTCTTCCTAGTTTTATTGGAGGGTTCCTTTGTCTTGATCATAGGTCAAAGGGAATTTCTATTGGTTGGGGTCTTATGTTGGAGAGTATGATTATACACGGTACCAGATATGCATGGGGTATGTGTATGGTTTCTCATCTTTATCTTGATTTTCATTTGATTGTCTACCTCTGAGGTTGTAGTTTTTCCTCAGGAGTTACATTACTATAGGTGTGGGTTTGGGAGCATATAGTTGTTAAGTGTCTAGTGATGGTGAGACATCGGCCTACCATGAGGCCATATGTTCATATTCATGCAGGTCATCTTACTTAGCCTAGACTAGGTAAGTTGGAGCATTGAAGGAGAGTGTTGGACGATGTTGAGGTTGTCACATGGTGGCCTTATCTAGATTGTGAGCACTAAGATGATGACAACATTCAATTGCCATGTCTCTCTCAGTCAATATTGTTGATTGGTTAGAATCATTGGGTTTTGGAGATATTTTTTTTAGGAGGGTGCTTTGAGAAGTATGGTATTGTATAAGGAATTCCCCAGGGTGTTTCTCATTATGGCCATCGTTAGATAGATTCTACAAAGTGGGGACCCTGTCTTTCATATGATTTTTTCGTTCAAGAGTTCTAGGGTCTGCAACTTTTAGTCTAGGAGATTCATCCTGATATTACTAAGGCACCTGTTATAGTGGATTATGCAGAGTATTTGACTCTACATCCCTTTCCACGGATTACCATTCTTGATGAGCCAATGCCATTACCTAGTGAGGAGGAGAGTAGTAGCGATGATGAGGGGGATGGAGATGAGGAGGGAGATGATGATGGTGGTGATGATGATGGTGGTAATGATGGAGGAGGTGGTGGGGTAGGTGGATCAGGTGCAGGTGGGTCAAGTGCAAGTGGTTTGGGTGCAGCCATAGATGTGTAGGATTATATGGTGCCTTGTAAAAGGTGATAACTGGTAGCTCTTGTGGAGCAGCATGTTCATATTAGGGTACCTTCACGGCATCAACAGACGTAGATTTCCATTTTACAGGTGCAAGTGTAGACTTTACAGGGGCAATTGATATAGACACAAGGTTTATTGGTTCAGACATAGACCTAGATGAAAACATAGGCCCGGTCTCATGCACAGACTCTTGCTCAGGTACAAGGATAGTTGGTAGCTACTCAGGCATAGATTGCCTCATTGATAGCCAAGAAAGATACAACCAGATGGGCTACAAAGCAGGCACAATTGATAGCTAAGAGGTTACAGAGATTGGTTGATGGTACATTTGTAGCGGATTGTATGAGAGAGGTTCTCCATGTAGGTTGGGAGGTAGAGTACTATAGAGGGTGGTACCATGATGTAGTTCCTTCCAAGCAAAGAGTGAGTTATGCCCAGTCTCGATCTGGTAGGATCCATTCTAGGACCATGATTAGGGGTGTTACACAACCTCTTCCGAGAGACCCAAGAGATCCTAGTACATTTGGTGGTGGAGGGACTGGTCCAAAGATGCCTACACCATCAGGAGCTAGCAGTACATAGTCGTATGATTATACTTTCTGATGTATTTTGAGATATGATGTATACTCTGATTTTTTGATTTACAACCATTTTTTATGTTACAACTCCTTACATTTTAGACATCATTGTATACTTGTTGACATTATGATTTTGAGATCTATATGATATGTGACAGATTGATCAATTTATACATGTTCTATATGGTTCTATGATGGATGCACTTAATTCCTCTGTTCTATATGTCATGTGATTATCTATATGATACTATTATGTATGCATTTAATGATCATTATGATATGCTATGATTTATGATGTTCTATCTATGATGCTAAAATGTGATATGTGAATAATGATGATGTATGGATGCATGATGTCTGTTGTTATTTACATGGATCGATAGATGTATGATGTGTATATCTAAATTTCATGATAATGTAACCATATGCATAATTATGGATGTGATGTTTCAATGATATATGAAAATGATGTAAATGAGATATAATGCACTTTATTTTTTTTACAGATATATGAAATAAGAAATGGATGAATGAATGATGAATATAATGGCACTTTTAATGTATGTTTTATGATATGATGAATGGATGAATGAAAATGCAACTACATAGAGATTTGTTTTCGATAGTTTTTCTCATGCAATTTTATGATGTGATGCACAAATGAAGAAATGACATGATTAATGAAAATTATATGATCAAATGTTTGAATGATGAAATGATATAATAATGTTTTCTAATTTATGCAATGGAAATGATTATGCAACTACATGATAATGATGATGTTTTTGTTAATGTCAAGTATACTCAATCCGTTTATGAGAAAAGATAGCATCATTTTTCAATCCTTTACTAGCTTTTGTCACAAATACTCTATAGATGTAAGACTAACCTGAATGCAATCTAATTTTATCATGAAAATATACATGCAAACATTGGAACCATAATAGTCCATTTATTTTTCTTTTTATCATCATGGAGCTTTTAAAATGTTGAAAGTGAGTACAAGCATCGATGGTATAATTTAGACCATGATGACCTCAGTACTACTTTCATGATTTTTGATATTGCAAGTGAACACAAGAATCTAGGTATAATTAAACAGAGATGACCTGAAAATTTCTTGTGCAAATAGAAAAGAATGAATCATTTTATTGTGTGAATTGGAATGTCATCAGTGATACTTTGTAGAGAACGTCTCGCAACAATTCACACAATAAATAGTTAATTCACAAATAATAGACAAAGAAAATATCATTCTTCTTCCTAGCTTCTCTAGTTCAATATATCATCGAGTTGCTCCAAAGAAATGATAACAAAGATCAAAGTACAACAATTCAACGTCTGCTTAAAGTATTTCAATCATTATTCAGATTAGATCATCCATTTTGATTTGAAAAACCTAGTTTTATGCTTTTCAATGAGTGTTTTGATCATGTATGATTGATTGCCAATGTTGTCTTGTCATTGTGTTTTGGTTTTGTTTGACGCATTTGTTGTATTGATGTTTGTCTATTTAATTAAGCTCAAAGTTTATTTCCCCCAGTGAGTTCAGGATTTTTCCCCCAAGCTAGGGTGAGACATGACCACATTGTAATGATATGATATTGGATGGAAATGATGGTGAAAGTGAACAACCATGACATGCCTCTAATAGATGGAACTGCTAGTTTAAATCACAAGTAGCACCAATTTCCATGTTTTTACTACATGTTTTTATTGCACTTTTTTAGAATTTATGATTTTATTTTCCTCTTTTTCTGATTTTTTTTTGTATTTTTCATTTTTTTGATTTTTTTGTATTTTCTCTTTTTCTGATTTTTTTGTATTTTATGTCACCAAAATGCCTGTTTGCTAGTTTTTCATCAAGGTGACCATCTCAATCATGCACTAGATGAATCAGGTATAGAATTTCCTGAGATGGATATTATTGATAGGTTCATCAAATAGATCCCCTTCAGGTGTAGAGAGTCGATAGGCTCTAGATCCATAGATTGATATAATAGTGCCATGATCCTGTGTGAACGACCGTGTTGTATGAAAGGAACCAATCATATTGAGGAGTTTGAGTGTCAAGTATGATGGATAATAGAGGTGACAGATGAAAGAGGTTATGATAGGATACCTAATGTGCATGCTATATGGGCCATCAAGCTCTAGACAAAAAGGAGTTTGGGCAACCGATGAGTTATAGTACATGAAGGGGTCGCCATCAAAGATGCACTGAAATACATCACCACTGGAGGTGTAATGATATGATGATTAAATGAACATGGATGAGTGGAAGAGGATATGTGGTATGAGTGACATGGAAATAGACCATGAATCAACAAATTATTTCCTTGATTTTCTTCTTTGATAGATGCCCCTAGTGATTTTTGAGGTAGAGACATGTTTGGAGATCAAATTTTGCTTGCTTTTATTTTTATCTTTGATTTTTGATTTGTCCAATAGCTTTTTATTTTGGTAAGAGAACTTTTCTAGATCTTTCTTTCTTTTTAATTGGTCCAATAGCTTTTTATTATGGCTAAGGGACTTCTCCTGATTTTTCTTTTGTGGCAAGCTTTCTTTTGATTTTGAATCTCCATTTAAAAAATGCATCTCCTTTATATTTTATTTAGATGACACTTGTTGATCCATGTCTACAAGGTGGATGGATGTGGATGAGATGGATGTAGTGGGAGGGGTGATGCCATCAATGGAGCCTTTGATACTATCCTTTTCAGTATTTCTAACATCAACAGAGGCTTGCACATCCTTAGTGACTTGGTAAGATGGATTGATAGAGGGAACGTTAAGAGATTCATACCATAGCCTAGGGCACATGTGATGAAGGATGATGAATTAATTTCCTCAGCAAGTTCATGGTCAAAGAGTTGGTTATCATAGATACCCTAATTAAATAGGGGGTTATCATAGGTATCAAAATCTTGAATGCAGCCAGATATGGAAAGGGTAGGTGTATCATTAGGATCCCAAAAGGTTTTAATCCCAGCATGATCATCTTTCTACATTTCTTCTATAGCTATCTTATCAATGACAATGAGAGTTCTGATAGCTATGTTATCAAGGTTATCAATAGTGATGTCAATGTCTATGATATTATTCTCCTCCAAGTCATCTATCTCACTCGATATCTTTCCATCCTCACTTGAGTCATCAATATTTTGTGATCCAAATACAAGGGATCTAGTCCCCGAGCTTTGTCCCTCCTAGCGTGTGGGTGTATACTCTTTTATAAAATCAATTTGTATGTCCTTGCATGTTGTTTCTAATAAAGAATCCCACTCATATTCATTGGAATCTGTTTCAGAACTATCCTGCATTTGAAGTATTCTTTCTACAACTCTATGAGTGTTTTCTTCTTTTGTTTCCCTTGTATAACTTAGTATTGTCTTGTCCTTTGGCTAAAGTGTAAAAGGTTGGATGGGTTCTACAATTCCTTCTTTTCTTTTTCCAATAGATCCTTTGCCTTCATACCCCATTTTCTCTAATATTGTTTTTCCCTTTCCATATTGATCTATCTTTATGTTGATAGTTGTCGATGTAGATGCTTCCTCATCTTTGTAGAGCTAATTGAGGATGGAATTATCTTCATATTCGTCCTCTACAGTACCTGCCTTTACAAATCTATCATCTAAAACCATAGTAGGTCATGATGATTGTTGTGTTGATGTTGATGGTTGTCCATATGTTCTTGGAGATGACAACAATTGTGAAAAAACATAAAGATTGCTCAATGGAATACTCTCTCATGCCTTTTTCATTTAACTGGATCTTGTCTTTGAATTGTTGTGATAGAGAATCTGGTTGATCTCCATTGTTTGATGGAGTGGAGGAAACAACACTTTTCTCATTTGACTGGTTATTTTTCTCAACCCATTTAGATACAACATTTAATTTCCTTTCACTATTGGATGAACTAGAAGTGTTTTCTTCCCTATTATGGGGCACCAAAGTGTCTTGAGTTGTTTTAAGCATACATTACAAGTTTTAGGATTATTATAATCAGCTAAAATAGTGACTTCTTGTCCATTGACCAGAAAATTTAAACACTGATGATAAGTTGAAGGTACTGTTTGCATTTCTTGAATCCAGGGACGTTCCAAGAGTATGTTATAAGTGAGCTCTTTCTCTAATACTTGGCAAACAATATTCTTCATAATTGTTCCCACTTGAATAGGTAATACAATCAATCCTTGGGAGGATATCTCTTCTTTTTTATAGGCTTTTATTGTGATTTCCCTTCTGGCATCAATAAAATTATCAAAATATCCTAGTGCATGGATCAATTTTAAAGTGCAAATGTTTAAACCAACTCCACCATCTATTAAGACACGTTTTACTCGGTGTTTGTGGATTAAGACTTCAATATGAAGAGTGACATTATGTGGATGAGTAAGTGACACATCATCTTGTTATGAGAATGATAGGAAGTGAGGCATGGTTAAGTGTCCCACCATAGCCTAGAATTGACAAACATCCAAATTATTGGGTACTGTTGTGGCCACAAGAGCTTGTTCCCAAACCTCCTTATGAGATGGTAAGATTTTAAGGAGTTCCAAAATTGATATTTATGTCAGTATTTTCTACAGTTGATTGACTATGTTGTATTGACTTGAAGGGGTAGCAATGGTTTTAGATGAAACTCCTCTCAATATTACCTTGGATTGCCTCCTTGTTGTCACATTGACTGGTTGATAATCTTGGTTTTCCTTGATTTTTATGACAATGATTTGATTGTTGGATGTATCAATGTTTGGGATTAGATCTATAAGTGTGATTTCATTGATTTCCACATTATCAGTTTGATTATTTGCAACATCATTATTCTCAATTGTAGAGATATAATGAATAGTGTTGTCATAAATGTAGTTTACATTTTTACATTTATTGTTTGCAAAAGAAGATTCCCCTTTTCATAATTTGGTAAAGGATTTTTAAATTCACCATGATCATTGTTCATTTGATGTTCTTCTATGAATACTTTCTTGTTTTCAATCAAATCTTGTACTAGATGTTTCAACTGCATACAATCATTTGTTTTATGGCCTTTTTTTTTATGAAAGTTACAATAGTCGGCATCATTCCACCAAGATGGTTTTACTTTTGGTTCCCAATTTCTTTCTTGAGGTAAGGTGATAAGTTCGTTTACAATAAGTTTTCTCATTGCTAATTCTAGTGTTTTTCCCAATGGTGTGAATCTTCTTCGATTTGATGGTCTTTGATATGATTGTGGTTTAGATTCTCCATTGTTTGGATTGTTATTTTGATTGACACTTTGATTGATGTTTTGGTCATTATTTTGATTAGTCTTTGCAATATTTTATGTCAAATTAAATACTGGTTTCACATTTTTTGTGTCATTTGTAGCATCATTGTTTCCAATATTTCTATTCTTTTTCCAAAACTTAGTTTTATCATTGTCGCCATAGTGATTTGAGGAATTTGCATTGTTTGATCCTTCATTGTAATGTTTTATCTCCCCTCTTTTGACCAAGGCTTCTTCGATTGTGAGTCCATTTTCAATCACTTTCTCAAATGTAGGTGGGAATTGTAGTTCAAGCTTATAGCTCATGTCATCAGTTAGGTTGTCAATGAATAGTTCTATCTTTTCTTCTTCAGGTATAGAATGAGGATATCTAGAAAACAACTACCGCCATCATTGTAAAAATGAGAGGAATGTTTCATCTTTCTTTTGTTTCAGGTTGTAAAGGTCTTTTATTGTTACCTCATGTTGAATATTAAAGGAAAATTGTGAGATAAACTTGTTGACTAGTTATTCAAAAGTTTGAATCACTAGTTTTAGTTTAGAGAACCATTCCATACATTGACCTCCGAAGCTCCTTGGAAATAACCTCATTAGTTAATTTTCCTCTTGTGAAAATTCTAAACTCATGGTTCTGAATTCCCTCACATGGTCAATTGGATCTGTTTTACCATTGTACTTGTCATATTTTTGGAATTCACAATGTCTAGGAAATGGTATCATGTCCACACTTGGATCAAAAGGATAAGGACAAATGTCTTGTAATGAGTACCTTTTTGTGGTTCCTTTTTGCATATCTTCAAGTTATTTTTGCAATTTTTGCATTTGATGTGTTAGGGCAACCACTTGATCTGTGTTTTGTGTGTTGTGTGGTTTAGTTTTAGCTACTTTAGGTCCTTCTTTTAGTCGATTAATGTCAAAGTCTTTTGGAATTTTTGCACCTAGTTCAGCTAGCATCAAAAGATATTTTTCCATATCTTGTTCCAAAACATTTTCCATGAATTTGTGAAAATTAGGATCTTGTTGTGATGTTTGAGTGTCCTCTTGGGTTATTTCATTTGTGTCATTTTGGTAGAATATGTGAAATGGATTTTCTTCAGCCATGGTGTTTGGTGTTTCAATCTCTTTTTCCCTAATTTTCTATCTTTGTAACCTTGTCAAAATTGTCATACAAATGTTTTGTTATTCTCACTAAACTTTGATATTTTTGGATGAGTGTCAAGGATATTAACTTAAGTTAATAGAATGATAAATTCTATTGATGAGACTAACTTAAAAATCTGATTATTGTGTTTCGTTCCATGATTGTAGGATGAAAAAATCCTGATAAAGAAACTTAACGTAATAGTCCAGAATTTTTTGTTTGATGATTTAGACACTTTGGTTGTAAGATCTTGCTTTAATTTGATAAATTTTGACTTGCAAAATCCTATTTTTCCATGTTTAAGACACTGTTTGGATAAAAAAATGTTTTTGTTCAGACAAAGATCTGAGTTTTGATGTCAAAAGTATGACAGGGGTTTATATCTTTTTTTTCTTGTTTTGTGGATGCGTTATTATAGAGGGAAAATGTGCTAAAATAGACTGTGTGTGTGCTAAAATATATGGTGAATGCATTGTTAGACATGGTATATGCACTAAAATAGATTGTGGTTATGCCAAGATACTGGTAATTCTGACACTGGTAAATTTTGGTGACAAATTGTAGATGCACCCTAAGATTAGTCAGATGCACTAAAATAGTGGTTAAATGCTCTATTTGGACTATAGATACACTAAAGAAGAATGTGTATGTGCTATTCTGGGATTGTTCATAGTGATGGTAAGAGGATTTATTTTTAGGGTGTAATTTTTTGAATCATGGATATTTTGACAGGGTATCTTGTTGGTAAATCTTTGAATTTGATGATCTAAATGGATGATACCTTCAAAAAGTGACCTTTCACACATAAAAACAAGTTTTAAAAATGATGGTTTTCTGCATAAAAAAGCCTAATGTTTCCAAGTTTTTTCTCTCTTGTAATAATTGATTTGGGTTGTTGGAATATTGTATTGTTGGTTGTGGGATGAAAGAATGACAAATGGGTTGATTATGTGGTGAAAGAGAACCTTCACATCACCATGATTCTATTTTGTAAATGATTCCATTTTTCCATTTGTAGAAGTCATTTAAAAGTCATTTGCAAAAAAATGTAAAAATGTCAACAATTATTGCAATCAAAGTGTAAAAGTTGCATAAATTAGGAGTTAATGGGTCATTAGAGTCTAATCAATAATAGGAAGTTGAAAAATAGTTGGAAATTGGTTCTATATGGTGTAAATTCATTTAAAAAGGCCTTTGAACTCCTTTTGTACTCGTCGGTGATTGGATTTTGAATCTAATAAGAGAAAAACTCTATTTTTTTGAACATTTTCTAGAAAATTGACTGTTTTCAAGCTTGTGTACGGCCTGTATGGACTTGAAAACATGCAAGAATTTTCTTGAAAGTTGGTTTTATCAGTCACCTTCCAAATATATATTGTTTCATTCATTTTAGTTAATATTTGTCGAAGATATGTTCATTTTTCTTAAAACTGCTCAAAACCCCCATTAGGGTAAAAGTATGAAAAGGAAATTGTGTTTCTCTTAATTTGACTGGTGGAATCATCTAAGAATTGGTATAAAGATCTGTATGCAAGTTATATTTCAAACTTTAAAGTTTTGGAGCCTTAACTGATGGTCTTGGGTGAGAACAAGGAGGCCCTAGGTCTGGTTTTTCACTAAAAACTAAGAAAAAGACAGTGATCAATCATGCAACCCATGTTTGATGATTGAAAAAGCATTTTATTTGAGTGGCAGTGTTTTATAAGGGTGTAAGGGAGTGCTAAGTGTCAATTCCTTCAAAAAATAGTGGATGAACAAGTTTGAATCTCTCTTTATACTGGCTGTCCTATGTAGACAGTGACATTACAGTCCTAAAAAGATAGAGTTACAAGTTGTTATGTTTGTAAGAGACTTAAAATCATTCAAAAGTTGAATCATGGAGAAATTTTACATGCTTGTTGAAGCTTTCCAAGGTTTTATTAACAAAGTTACTTGTGTCTTGAGTTTTTTGATGGTGACTATCCTTTAAGGACAAAGTATTTTGCATCCTACCTCTACGACAGACTTAAGGATTTAAGGGATATGGAGGGGAAGAGTGAAGTAATGGTTTTTGTTATTGGATTTTGGATTCTTGGTGAGTGTTAAGACTATGTTGTGTCATGTTTGGACTATTGGAGATGACTTTTTTTTGTTCTTGAATGATTCAATGCAATGCATTTGAGGGTGCACTATTGAAGTCTTTTGAATCCTTGTATCATGAATTGAGATAAAGGTGTTTGATGGATCTAATGAACTTTTGGAACTCTATTTTCATAAGTGAATTAAGTTTTGAAGTTGAGCAAGTTTGGTGACTTCCTTTGTGTATGATGCTCTGCATCACTATGATTATGCTTTTGTGAAATATCTCTTCATTGGAAATAAGCTTGTGAATATAAAGGCTATAAAGTAAAATCATTAGTATATCCTCTAGCAAAGTCATGATATCTATGGATGAAAGTTTGATGTTTAAGCAAGATTTTCCTACTTTGATATAAGAAGCATTTCCTTTCCAAAAGTTTTTTGTAGCTAAGTTGCTTCTTTGGTTTCTTGATTCTTTTTGCAAGGGATTTCTTGACAAATGTTGTTGATTTACAATCCCTTAACATAAATTTTGATAGGTTGATTTGTCAAACTCTTTATGTTTTTCTAGATGGTCTTATTTGAATTAATGTTTTGAAAACATAACAAGAAGTTGTAAAAAAGTTGTTTTTAAGTCCTAAACAATAAGTGTATGTTTAAGAATCAAACATGATCCTCTTTGATTACCACTGGTATTTGAAAAATAAAACACTTCAAGCAGAATCACTCTTAAGGTTAAAAATTCATCATAATAAACATAGCCCACATCTTAAAATTGCGTTGACTCACTCAGTCGTGTCACCCCCTAGAGGGTGCTCGTGTTTTTGTCTTTTCCAAGTGTGTGTACTCAAAGTTAGATTTCTCGATCCCTTGAGCAAACGGTCCATGGCAATTATATAGTGAGTGTCTTGGGGGCATATTCTTCCCTCCCCTTGCACTATGAATATTATAATGTTTGGATATTGGCACAGTTGGATTCTACTCTAAGGTTCATAGATTGGGTATCCGTTCAGAGCAGAAAATGATAAACTCCCTCAGGAGACCTCCCAATCTTTAGAACAAATATTTTGGGGATGGTTATCTTGCAAACTTCTGACAAATGTGGGTTTCCCCAAATTCACTTTTATTTTATAGTGGGTCAGAAAACCTAGCTTTGGTTGTTCCCACTCAGGTCGTTCTCATAGGGTGAGTAATTTTCCCCACTATGGCAGGCCTTCTAAAGGATTTAACAAACCATAAAGTGCATGAAATTAAAAGATGAGCCTAGCATTTTGATCACCCAGTTAAGGGGAGAGCATAGGCCTATCACCATGCAATCACAATAAACACTATTCAATTTTTTCTTTTTAAATCCCAAATGACAATTTGCTATTCTATGTGAAGATATTGCTTCACAAAAGTCATGATGTTCATTTAAAGTGAGACAGAAATGTATGATGACTACCCTAGGATTGGTGTATTTTAATCCAAATGACTACCCTAGGATTGGTTCATTTTAATCCAAAAGTAGCAATGAAATCACTCATCACGGTTGCATTAGATCTAGACAACAATTTAGACAAATTATAGATGCGCTAGAACAAAGGTCATATGTGCTGTAGAATTGATCATATGTCCTACAAAATCAATCATATGTGCTACAAAATTTATCATACGTGCTACAGAAATGATCATATGTGCTAAAACAGAGTTGAACAGTCCAATGCACTGGAAGTTCAGTCAAATGCACTAGAACAGTCTTCAAATGCACTGGAGTTTCTGATGGATGTGCTAGAATAGTCGTCGGATGTGCTAAATTATCTATCGTATGCACCATAAAATCTCTTGATCATGCTAAAAGAAACATGTCAGAAGCCTGCATGGACACTTTCCAAAAAAAGATGTAAAATATGGGGTTAGAGGCCCCACGGTGGGTGCCAAAATGTAAGTGTGGAATAAGTAATGAGTGAAATAACTAACAACACTTCTTAATAAGACATTATATCAAGAGAATCAACAATAATTAATCCAATTAACACAAGAAAACTCTTGACAGCATCATATTGTTCTTTATTTCTAAAGATTTATTAAGTCACAGGGCTCTCAGATTTGGTAAACATTATGACTGTTAAAATGCCAATCTAGAGAATGAGATGATGCTAAATGCAATAATATAATCCTATATTATGATATTCAAATGATAATGATGAAACTACTATAAACTAAATTGACATGAAACTTGATAGAAGAAGCTTACAGTAAACTATGATGTGGCTAAATGAAGAGCCATGATATTGATTTTATTCTAAAATGCTTGTTATTTCTATTGCTAAATGATAATTGCTATTTCTAATATGCTTGATTGCTCAATTGGTATTTTTTCAGAGTAAGTTTTCACAAAGTTGGGATCCATTTCCTATAGAAGGTTGTATTTATAGATTCATAGTAGAACATTTGTGAAGGGGTAGCACAACAAAGGCCTAGATTTGATCTGGAGGATTGAATGGTAAAGGGTGAAGAAGCCTAAGATGATTATGGAGATTGTTCCTCCCTAGAAAAACACTTAGCCAGAAGATAGGAAGAATCAATGGAAGAAGATGAAGAGGATTGCCTGCAAATTTGTCTCCAAATTTTTCTCCAAATTTGTCCGTGAAGGTTGAGATGAATTAAATTAGACATTTCATATATAATTTGGTAGGTGGATATGATTAGCTGTAGAATATATTCCAATTGAATATTTAGATTTATTCAATTTAGAAAAAGAAGATATTTAATTTAATAAAACAAACTATAGAAGTTTATGTTTATTAAATAAATATGGAAGATGTATGATAATTAAATAAATCAAAGTATGTGAACTTGTTTATTTAATTTGATGAAATGATGTGATTAAGATAGAATATAATTATAGAAGAATTCAATAATAATAATTAAATAAAACAAAGTATTAAATATGTTTATTTAATTAAGAGGAAATAATATAATAAAGATAGAAGAATTAAATGTGAACTATATAAATAAATATTTCTATTTATTTAATAGTAGTGGAATTAAAGGTTAATTAATCAAATAAATTGTATTTAATTAATTAGATTATCCAGACCATTTTTTAGGTGTATACAACCTTCTCTAAAAGATATTGACAAAAGGTAGATTTTAAGGGCTACAAGCCATTAGGTGTGTGTTTGGGATAAGTTGAGTGGATATTGCTCCAAGAGCAGATTGCTTGTGTGAACCTGATCATTTTGTGTTGGTTTGAGTCATCACCACCTTGCTTGTCATCAATAGGAGAAGAACTACTAGATCATTGATAGTGGATGCTCTAATCATATGATCAATAAAAAAAGTAAGTTTATTAAACTTGAAAAATATGATGGAGGATCTGTTAGATTTGGTGATGATACATCTGCTAAAATATGTCAAAAAGGTTCTATTAGTTTTGATGGAAAGTATAATACTAATTATGTTTACTATGTTAAGTGCTTAAGGAATAACCTCTAGAGTGTTGGATAAATGTGTAGCAAAGGACACAATCTTATGTTTTAGGATGATGTATGTGAGATCAAAAAAGGATTTGAAACTATGGTTGCTATTGGATAAAAGGACATATGGAAATGTTTATTAGATTAAGGGTGCTAATGGTCATTGCTTTATGACTCAGATTAATGAAAGCTCATTATGGAATAGGAGGATGTGTCACATTAGTTTTGATAACTTAGTAAGAATCAATTCAGTTCAAGTTGTAAGAGATCTTCCAAAGATTACAAAACCTATCAATCTTGTCTATAAAAAAATTCAAATTGGAAAGAAAGCAAGAAGAAGCTACAAATTCAAAGAACAATCTATTACCAGACTATTACAATTGTTGCATACATACCTATGTGGTCCTACAAGAGTATGAAGTCTTGAAGGTGACTGGTATTTCATGCTTTTAATTAATGCTTATTCTAGAATGACATGGGTTACTTTTCTCAAATAAAAATAAGAACCTTTAGAATAGTTTAAAGCATTCAAAGTTATGGTTGAGAATGAAATGGATATGAAAATCAAGTGTTTAATATCTAAAAAAGGTGGAGAGTTCACCTCCAATGATTTTAACATCTTTTGTGAGAATCATGGCATAAAGAGGCACTTGTCTTCCCCTAAGAATCCTTAATAAAATGGAATAGTTGAAAGAAAGAATACGACTATTAAAGAAGCTACAAGAACAATTATGAAAGAGGAAAATCTACTAGAAATATACTAGAGAGATGTAATTCATACTACTGTTTATATACTTAACAAATTTCAAGTAAGAGAAAATAGTACAAAGACTCCCTATGAGCTATGGTATGAAAGGATTCCTATTGTCAAATACTTCAAAGTGTTTGGAAGAAAATTTTATATTAGAAGAGATGAAGATAAATTAGGAAAGTTTGATGCAAGGTCTGATGAAGGTATCTTCCTTGGATATTCTTCTAGAAGCAAAGCCTACCAATGCTACAAAAAGAGATTGAGAAAGATTTTTGAGAGTGCAAGTTTCTATGTTGATAAAAATTTATAGAAGAATTCAATTATGATAGATGGATATGAATTAGATGAGTTTCTTATAGATAAGATGAAAAATAAAGAGAAGTGTAGATTGAAAAGGAAGAAGCTCCAGAAAAGACTCCTAAAACTCTTAAGTATGTGTATAAGAATCATTATGAAGATTAGATCATTGGAGATAAGAGAAAAGGTGTACTAACAAGAAGGAAATATGTTAAAGAATATGTAAATCTATGTTTAATTTATAAATTTGAACCTAAAAAGTGATCAAGGCATGGAAGGATTAATATTGGATCAAAGCTATGGAAGAAGAATTGTTGCAGATTGAGAAGTAGACATGGTAACTTTTCCCAAGACCAACAAACAAACATGTGATTAGAAATAAGTGGGTATTTAGAAACAAACTAAATGAGAATGGAGAAGTGGTAAGGAACAAACAATGGATTGTGTGTAAATGCTACTCACAAGTTGAAGGAATACTTTTTGAGGATACGTTTGCTCCAGTGGAAACAATTGAATCTTTCAAGATTTTTTTGGCATTTTTTGTTGAATGCACAAGACAACTAAGAGGGGGGTGATTTAGTTGTAGCTTAAAACTTCAAAACCCTCATACACATTCATATCCACATTAATATAATTAACCCTTAATCTATTATAATGATTTAGAATGAAAGGAAAATAATAGAAACTAAAAAAAATCATTACCATGCATAAGAGAAAACCATATTTATGTGGAAAAACCAAGATGGAAAAAACCATGGTGAGAATTAGCTCATAATATAAATTAATGTCAACACCAAATACAATGGGGTTCACTACTCGAAGAAAGATAAAGGCTCACTGTTAGAATAAAAAAGAAGATAGAGAAGAATGTTACACAGAGAAATCCACCACAAATAATCAACACCTTCGTAGCACAATTAAAAAATTGTAGACACCTACTCATTGCATCCAATAATCTAATAGATGAAAGCTTGCATTGCACTTTCTAATTTTTCACTCTAACACTTTGCAATTTGCATCATTTTCATCTCTCTTGTGTATCTCTCCATACCTCAACAAATCAACTATTATCTATACCATCTTCAACCTTCAAACCATTCTCCAAGGTTGGTTATGCACATTGTCTTTGAAAATTCAAATTAGGTCAATGCCAAAACACTTGTGTGATGGATAGAAGTGAATGAAAACCACACCATTATTTATTTGGGACCCAAACCTATAACACCATGCTAAATACGTGCTTTTACAAATAATAAATATCAATTGCAATTAGTGTAAACACCAAGATTGGTTGTTACCTGTGTAAACACTGCTAAAATTTTGACTACACACTTCCTTTGATTCAACAACTCATGGAAAAAAAATGTCACCTAAACATAACCTAGAATATTTCATAAACACCCTAAAATCTAAAAAAATCCTTCATAACAACTTCCACCTGAGAAAGGTACACACCCAGTACATTCAAACAACTTTTCCATACACTACAACTTAAGAAACTAACATCCTAAGCACTAAACCTCAAACAACCTCGACTAAAGAAAGATACCAATATAGTCAACACCCCTTCAAATCCACAAGACCTGAAACCAAATTGTGGAGAAATTTGAAGCAAACATATTTCTCCTAGACACCTCTACAATACACTAGTCTCACATTAGTGAACATAAATTACTATGTTCAATGATCCAACACACCAAATTCTAAACATAATGCCTTTGAACACCTTTGATCAACATATTTGAAATGCACAGGAAGACCTTCAACCTAGAAGAAATGTGAAGCAATACCAAAACACTACTCTACTACCTAGAACAACATTGTAACACACTATTTGCACTTTTTATCAAATTTTCTCAAAATTACTTGGAAACCAAGCATCAAAGACACAACTTCATCATCTTAAACACTTCCTTAACCATAGATAGAATCTTATCAAATAAACACTAGATGTTGACAATAGTAGCTTACTAATGAAAACATAATGCAAGTAATCAAAGCATCATCAATGCAACAACATATACTGTTGCAAAAATCTTCTTCTCATACAATTGAAACCAATGAAAAAACAAGCTTGTTGACATAAATGATAACATCAACCACTTATACTTACAAAAATATGCCCCTTTTTAATTGATGGCAACACATGATGTGAAAAACCATCAAAGACACAATAGCTCTACTCGCCTATTTATTTTTCTCTTTTCTCTTTACTCACTCTCCCTCTCGCTATACTATTCTCTCCCCCTTTGACAATTGAACATTTTTTTTACATGATTCTCTCTTCTCTTTGATAACTTATCTTTTTTACAAGTCTCATTCTCCCCCTTTGACATCAATGGAAAAGGACAAAATATTTGTATCACTAATGTTTCCCCCTTTGACACATTTACCCTTTTCACAACTACTTTGCAACTTTCTTTCCTTCAATTCTCAATATACTCCCCCTTAGGAGCACACACCATAATGAAAAAAACAAAAACCATTGCATAATGACAACACATACTCTCCTTGACTGCAAAAACCAACAATGTCACTACCTACTCCCCCTGAGAGGTATCCACCAACATTAGTCCAAGAAAAGGAATAGATCTTGAAATCCACTAGGCTAATGCATCTCCTTGTGCATCTAGTTCAAAGAAGGAAGGTAAATGACCCAAAAATTCTGTTGGAGATAATCAAATGTATCCTTAGGAAGAGTCTTAGTGAATGTATCAACAACTTGATCCTTTTTAGGCACATACTCAAGCTTAACTTCATTTTCTACAACTTTCTCTCAGAGAAAGTGATACCAAATTAAGATATGTTTTTTCCTTGAATACATTACGAGATTCTTTGAGATATTGATTGCACTTGTAGTGTCACAAAAGAGAGAAATTGGTCCATCATACACTACATTGATATCCTTCAATTTTTTCCTCATCCACAACACCTATGTGCAACAAGATGATGTTGTAATGTATTATGCCTCTGTAGTAGATAAAGACACTGGATATTATTTATTTCTTAACCATGAAACCAATCTACATCCAAGAAAGAATGCACCACTACTTGTAATTTTCCTATCATCCACACAACCAACCCAATTTTCATCTGTGTAAGCACTCAAAGTAAATTAATTATCTTTGGATACCATAAGCCATATTTCAGAGTGCCCTTCAAGTATCATAATATCCTCTTCACTACTGCAACATGTGACTCTCTAGGCGATTATTTAAGTCTAGCCATAAGAGAAACTACATGCATGATATTTGGTCTAGTGGTAGTTAGATATAGCAATCCACCAATCATTGATCTTTAATTTCTCTAATCATCCTTAGGATATCATCATTCTTTCTTAGCTTGCAACCAATAACATTGGGATACACATAGGTTTAGAATATTTCATTCCAAACTTCTTTAACATTTCCTTGACATTCTTTGATTGTGAAATGAAAATACCTTTATTTGTCTAATTTATTTGTAATCTAAGGAAAAAACTCATCTCCCCAAACATAGAAATTTCAAACTTTTTTTGCATTTCTTCTACAAAATTCTTACACATATCTTCATTGCCTTTAAATATTATGTCATCAACATATACAACCTCAATCAAGATTTGATCTTTTTCAACTTTAAATTGAATATTTCTATCTACAGTACCTTTAATGAATCCTTGTTGTATCAAATACTTATCCAACTTTGCATACCAAGCTCTAGGATCTTGCTTCAATCCATACAAGTCCTTCTTCAATTTGCATACCACATCTAGTTTATTTGACAACTAAAATCCTCCCTATTGTTCTATGTATACCTCTTCCTCCAATTATCCATTCAAGAAATCAAACTTCACATCCATTTAATAAAATTTGAAATTCTTATGTGTCACAAAAGCTAAAAACATCCTGATAGCCTCCATTCTTGTCACTAAAGAAAATGTCTCCTCAAAATCTATTCCTTTAGCTTGTGAGTAGACTTTACACACAAGCTTTGCTTTGTTCCTTACTACTCCATTATCATTTAGTTTGTTTCTGAATACCCACTTAGTTCCAATCACTTTTTTGTTTGTTGTTCTTGGGACAAGTTCCCAAGTTTGATTCTTCTCAATCTACAATGATTCTTCTTTCCTTGATTTGATCTACTATTCATCCTTGCATGCCTCAATCACTATTTTAGGTTCAACTTCAAAAAGTAAATATAGATTTACCTATTCTTCAATATATTTTCCTCTTATTAGTACAACTTTTCTCTTATCTTCAATGATCTGATCTTCAAAATGATTCTTCTACACATAATTAGGAGTCTTAGGAGTCTTTTCTAGAGCTTCTTCCTCTTCAATCTACACTTCTCTTTCTTCAACTTTTTCTTCTTATCTAAGAAGACTCATCTAGTTCATATCAATCTATCATCATTGAATTCTTTTGTAAATCTTCATCAACCTTGACACTTGCAATCTCAACAATATTTCTTAATATCTTGTTGTAGCATTGGTAAGCTTTGCTTCTAGTAGAATATCCAAGGAAGATACTTGCATTAGACCTTGCATCAAACTTTCCTAAGTTGTCTTCATCTCTTCTGTTCTAACATTTGCTTCCAAACACTTTGAAGTAAATGATAGTAGGAATCCTTCCATACCATAGCTCATAGGGAGTCTTTGTAATTTTTTCTCTTGTTTGAACTCTATTAAGTATATTAACAATAGTATGAATTGATTCTTTCTAGTAGACTTATGGTAGATTTTCCTCTTTCATCATTGTTCTTACAGCTTCTTGAACTAATTCACCACCCCTCTTAGTTGTCCTTTGAATTCAATAGAAAATGCTAAAAGCATCCTGATAGTTGTTGTGCATGTTTTGTGCACATGCCCTACCAAAGGAAAGGACCCCCTCTTTTGGCCCATGATGGGCCACTTTTCTCTCATCTCATGCTGCATGCCCCAGTTTCCAAACCTAAGTCAGCCATAAGCCTTAAAATGATCAATTTCATATTAGCCCAATTCACTCAGCTGAGTTTCAGCAAATCATTCGACCTTGCGGGCTCAGTCCTACGGGTTTCCCTTAGCTCTTTGCCCAACATCCTTTGGCCCTTGTGGATCTATAGTCATGGATCTCCTCTTTCCATTTTCTATTTTCCCTATCATTCACCTGCGGCCGAGTCTTGACGTCCGCCCAATGTGCGGACACCACATTTATTTCTACCACTGCGTCCTTCATGCTCCTCAAACCCGCGGTTACGATCCACCCTTTGTGGGTCTCCATCCCCATTTAACCACCTTCGTAGAAACCAACACCTGACCACCACCCACATCATAGGCTCTATATTTGGCCCTACCATCCCATCTTTGCCACCGTCGAGGCAAGCCTGACTTGACATGCTTCAAAAGTGCTTAAGTTCAAAGCAATCATAGGACTTTGCATGACTTTCCTTCACTCGAGTGTCATTCTCTAAATGACTTAGCTCTCATGTCACCCCTTAGCTCAGATCCCACTGGTACCATTTCCTCAAAGAAAACCTTAAGACTTGTGGGCTAGATTTTGAGTCAAAACCTACTGGTGGGCCCACCCTTGCGGGTCGTCACCTGCGGGAGTTCATCACTGCAACATCATTTCTAAATGGTGAAGCTCCACTGACTCCCTACTCCACGGACCTATAGCTCACCAGTTCCATCATTTTCCTACAAGATCTCCCATGATGATTGCTGCCCATCACTCTATTACTATTGGGCATAATTCATGAATGACGTACCCACATTATGCGGTCATTTTCATAATTGGTGGTGCCGAAATCCTAGATAATGATCTCAATTGCACAAGTTTCTCTCATCTCCGTGCAATGGGGATTTTCACATTATAAGCGATGACCTTCGTATCGGCACTGATGGAAATCCTCTGCAGGGGGGCCACAAGGTGGGTCTCTGCCTCCCCTTCACCATCCCTTCGTCGGTTTCACCCAAACATCCAAGCACATACGCCTACTCGCATGCGATTATCCACATCTTTAGAGGGGTCCTCTTTCCTAGTATCCCCACATACTATTCCATTGGAATCTGGAGTAGCGCCTCCACACCCATCATTTAATGATTTATATTGAGTGGCCCAAGGTCCACTTCCTGGGAGCCTAAAACAAAAATTGCAGGGATGAAAGAGTTTAAGAATAGAGAGGTGAGTAAGAAAATGAGACAAATGGGGGATCACCATACATCATTAGGTAGGATTCACAATTAAATATTGATAAACTAGGTAATCAAATATGATGGTCTTGAGTCAATTAGGAATAGTCTCATGCAAAGTAATGAACTTAGAGATGAGGAATGACCGATTAAAGCACAATTTTGACTAGAAAACCTTGTGTTGAATCTTGAATTTCCATATGCATAGTAGGACATATCATTCACAACCTTCAAGTTTTAAGTGAATGTGGTCACATGTTGAGAACTTGGAACGACTTGGGTGAGATAGTAAATGAGTAAGAATCATTAGTAAGCCTGTGTGTTGTTCCCAAAAATTTATATGATAATTCAGAATGTAGGGAATGATTGAAGGATCCAAAATAATATATTTAAGCATTCAATAAACTAACCCAATCAGGAGGCAGTGGTCCCAATCAATCAAAAGACCAAGAACTAGGAGCATTAAAGTCTCGTATCCTTCCATTTGTGCCAATAATAGTTTCGATATACCTAATTAAGCTTTTTTACTAAAGAAAGGAGAATGCTCGCACAGTAAAGATGAGGATTGGTGGGAGGATGATTTCATGTGAATTCTTTCCATCAATGCAGATGGTGACCTAGGGGAGGGGATATTGTAGTAAATCCGTTGTGAGAATGAAAAATGAACAACAACCTCCCATCATTTGGAACTCACAACTTGTCTCGCCGATGGAGGTCCCCATTGTGGGATCCACCATGTGGGAGTCCACTCAACTCATGCTAATGACTTCACGACATTCTCTTGCTAGATTTTTGAAATCCTTCACCCATAGCCTTCACCTCTGTGGATCCTACATCCTATAGATTCGTTGCTATTTCCTTCAACACCGTCTCTTGGCAGATTTCATTAACGGTGTCTCTACCATTTCCCTCTGCAATGGTCGGTTGGTGTGCACTACTTGCATTGATAATTTTGATTAGGTCCTTCGAAGAATGCGGATGGAAAACATAAAAATAGATGATTGATCATGTAAAGAGAGGGGAACAATGCAAGCTAAGAGGAATAATAAACTTCTGATGGCATATTGAAAAGTTAGATTGGTCAAAAGCAATGACAAGGTAGTCTCTGGATGTCATAGTTCAGAGAAATGAAATCATGGAGGAGACACAAATTAGGGATCATGTCAATACCTTGAACAAAGACAATTATGAGGACCATTGAATACAAGACAAGAATAATGGGGAAGAAAATAGATCAACGAAGGTTGGGAGGCATTGCACGAGACTTCTCATGTGGGAAGCCATCAGTGTTTCACCATTTACAAATGACATCTTTAACATGACAACCTACACCAATATCTCCAATGACTTTCTCCTCTGTGGGTCCGCAGGTCTCATGGTCATCCCATGGGATGCACTTTCTTATTAGCTTCCAAAGACCATCAAGTGGAGCAACACAGTATTAAGCCTAAGATCATCAAACCATGAACATTTATGAGGGATTGTAACAGAGAGAGTTCTGCAAATTTGATTAATTTGGCATTTCCAAATAAACCATCCCCAATGATAGGCATAGATAATGAACAACAATGGAATGAAAGGAAGCTTAAGGATTTATTTATCACATGACACTCTTCTCAAAACCATAGAGTTTGCAGTGATAAGGAGATGAATCCAGTATTAACATTGAGAAGCATGATAGTAAACATATAAGGAGTTGATGAATTATAAAGAATTATAAGAGGGATGGATGCGGGTATATAAAGGCAGGGCACTACTTGCACTTCAATGATGTTTTGATGGTGTGGGTTCAGCCACCCTCAGAGATTTTTTTCTTGGTAGTGGTGTCAATGACTTTCCATTAATAGTGCCCCTCCCTTCTCCACCCGCATGGCATGGTAACAGACCTAGGATGTATGGGTTCCACATGATTCTACACAGCAAGTCATTTAAAATTGACACTACCAATAGCGGGTTCCACCGACTGGGGATCCATCTCTTCCAAGGCCATTCCTTGGCGTATTTCTTAGCACATCTACCTGTTTTCCTTCTTCCGCACAGCTGCACCACCCCAAACCCTGCAACTCTTTGGATTGGCTATGTAGTTTTTCATTAGACTAAATTTTGAGGGAGATAGATAATTGAGAATCATGGACACGGTGGTGGGTTTGAAATTACCTAGGACATCACCTTAGGTCATGAAACAATCCCCAACATTAAGAGCATTAACCATGGATAACTCAAAATGAGAATATGAGTTGTTATGATTGTGGATGTCTGGGGCTTCATAATATAAGAATGTTACAAAGAAGATGATGAAGGTAAACGTATGATGAAGGAGGTTATAACGGGATGCGCCATTGGTTAACACATGTGAATTTTTGTTGCAAGTACTTTCATCATTTCTATTAGGCTTATTCACCTCAGTCCTCCATGTGTTGTCATCCCAAAGGAATGACATTGCATAATACCATGTGTGGCATGGAATCAATTCAAAGGGGGGCAATCATTTACAACCCCTGCATTTCAGATCGTTATAGGATTATATACTTGAAATCTTTAAGAAGAGGTGATAAATCAGGGTTGAATGCATTGGTGGCACAATAATGGCTCATCCACTAAGCAACATGTGGTGACACATCAACACAAATGAGGGTACGATGACACTGCCTGAGCAAAAAAATATATCTATGAATGGACAACAGGTGCCCGAGAATGACTATTGGAAAAGAAGGGACATCTTTTACGTTAAGAAGATTAATAGCTAGATCATCTTCATACATCAAGAAGACTTTTTCTATAATCGTATTCAACATATATGATTTAATCACTAATTGGTGTTATGATATAGTGGACTTTATAGTGCGAGGCCATGGATAAATTGGACAAGAGGGAATATTTTATTTCATTTTAGTAACTTTGAAGCATACCTATTTTAATTACATGTTGTATGTGTTGCAGGAGTTGAGCTATGGGGTGGAGAAATTCTAATCTAGAATGAGGATCGGGGATCATATGCAATATTTTCACATGCTCTACCATAGGTGTATGCCAAAACAATGAAGTTTGCTAAAAGCATAAATGAGGCCATAAAGGATATAATTCAGGAGGAAAATCTACATGCAAAAAAAATGATAATCAATGATCATTGGTGGAACCTAGCCCAGAAGAGGACTTTGATTCATAAATGTTGAATGATAGGGGTGACCAAACCAACATTGCACAATAAGGGACAACCTGTTGAAGATGACAACCAATATACCAATGGTTGTTCACCAAAATCAGAGATGGGGGAGCTATTTTTCCTTTCCCCGATTGATCGTGATCCATCCAAAGTTGTTCCATTAAATCAAAAGCAGCCAATCTAGTGATGCAAGTCATCATCAAGGCTCATTTGATCTGATGAAGAATGTCCCCAAACACATCAAGTTAAAAGGAAACTTTTAAATAATTTCAGCTACAACAAAAGGGCAATCAACTAGAAAACAAAATTGCTACAGTGACTAGCCACTACAAGACAAAATAGGGAAAAGATAAAAGATGTATTTTAAATTCCTTTATAATGGGAGGTAGGTGAAACCCTAATGTAATCAAATCTAAGCCACACAATGCAAATTAATCCTAGCCATTCATTTGGGATTTGGAAAACTATAAATAGGGGCTTGCCCCTCATTTGTAAATGTTTGGAGAACTAGTGTAAAGGCATTTTGCAGCAATAGAAAGAAACATTGCATGATTTATAGATGTCTCTTTTGAACTTGTTCATTATGCATGCATGGTTCTACTTCCATGTTAGTTTTAGTTGCTACTTTCTTGAGTGGGAGTGATAATGGTGATTGTTGTTACAGTATTTGATGAATTTCCAGCTCATGCTTTTTGTGGCTTGTTGATGATGAATCACTTTGTAAAGCTAGTTTGAGCTTCCTTACTTCATTGTTGCAACTTAGTGAAATTGCATGTTCATGATGTGTGTGTGCAATCTGAAAAATCTGCAGTCCTTAGAAGATTGCACTAGTTTTGTGTAACTATAGGTTCCTCTTGTCCAAGCAAGACTCATTTTAGGAAGTTTGTCTATTGTAGCAGCCTCCATGATTACTGTTCATTCATAGCTTAGGTCTAGGATCTTCTTCTCTTCCCTGCCCTTTTTGACTTTTCTTTTAAATAGTGACTTTGAACAAGGTTCATTGCACATTGTAAAGCCAAATTTGATGATAGAATAGGAGTCCTAGACTACTGTTTTGAACTTGCAACAATTGCACATTAATTCCACACTTTAAGAAATCCATTTGCAAACCCAACTTCCCACACTTTTTAACTCATTTGTAAGTCAGCCTTGTGAATACCATTAAATCACATGAAACAACTGAGATATTCCAAGCACTATCAAGACCTGACATTAGAGACCTTGGGATAGTGTTCTGCAATTTGATTGTGTAAGTTTGTCTTTCAAGAGAGGTGATGCACCTATGGATTACCTATGTTGACAAGTGCATAAAAAACACATCAACAATAGCTTCCATTCTTGCCAACAAAGAAAATTTATCCTCAAAATATATTCCTTCAACTTGTGAGTAGCCTTTAAACACAATCCTTTCATTATTTTGTACCACTTCTCCATTCCCATTTATTTTGTTTCTAAATACCCACTTAGTTCCAATCACCTTTTTTTTTTGCTGGTCTTGGGACAAGTTCCAAAGTCTAATTCTTCTCAATTTGCAATAGTTCTTCTTCCATAGGTTTAATCCAATATTCATCCTTGCATGCCTCAATCACTTTTTAGGTTCAACTTCAGAAAGTAAACATATTTACTTGTTCTTTAACAGCTTTCCTTCTTGTCACTATGCATTTTCTCTTATCTCCAATGATCTGATCTTCAGAATGATTCTTCTACACATAATTAGGATTTTTGTGAGTCTTTTCTAGAGATTCTTCCTATTCAATCTATACTTCTCTTTCTTTTTCATCTTCTCTACAAGAAGAATCATCTAATTTATATCCATCTATCATCATTGAATTCTTCTATAAATCTTCATCAACCTTTAACACTTTCACTTTCATCTCTTTTGATATAATATTTGCTTCCAAACACTCTGAAGTATTTGACAATAGGAATCCTTCCATACCATAGATCATAGGGAGTCTTTGTATGATTTTCTCTTTCTTGAACTCTATTAAGTATATAAATAGTAGTATGAATTGCTTCTCTCTAGTAGACTTTTGGTAGATTTTACTCTTTCATCATTGTGCTTGCATCTACTTGAATAGTCATATTCTTTCTTTCAACCACTCCATTTTTCTTAGGAGTCCTAATGGAAAACAAGTATGTCTTTATGCCATGGTTCTCATAAAAGATGTTAAACTCATTAGAGGTGGATTCTCCACCTCTATTAGATCTCAAACATTTGATTTTCATATCCATTTCATTCTCAACCATAACTTTGAATACTTTAAACCTATCTAGAACTTCTAATTTTTCTTTGAGAAAATTAAACCATGTCATTCTAGAATAATCATCAATTAAAAGCATGAAATACCTACCACCTTGAATACTTATTACTCTTGTCGGACTTCAAAGATCTATATGTACTAATTCCAATAGTTTAGTAGTAGATTGTTCAACTTTGAAGCTTCTTCTTGCTTGCTTTCCAATTTTGCATTCTCTATAGAAAACATTGATAGGTTTTGTAATCTTTGGTAGATATCTTACTATTTGAATTGAATTGATTCTTACTAAGTTATCAAAATTTATGTGACACGTCCTTCTGTGCCATAACTAGCTTTCATTAATCTGAGTCATTAGGCAATGACCATTAGATCCCTTAAGCTGATAAAAATTTCCATTTGTCCTTTTTATAGTAGAAACCATAGTTTTGAATCCTTTTCAAATCTCACATCCATCATACAGAAACATAAGTTTGTATCCTTTGCTACACATTTTTCCAACACTCAAAAGGTTATGCCTTAAACCCTTAACATAGTAGACATCATCAGTATTATTCTTGCCATCAAAACTGATAGAAATTTTTCCACATATCTTAGCAGATGTATCATCACCAAATCTAGTGCATCCTCCATCATATTTTTCAAGTTTAATAAACTTACTCTTGTCACCAGTCATGTGATTAGAGCATCCACTATCAATGATCCAATAGTTCTCCTATCTAGCATGAAAAGAAGATACCAAAGTACCTTCAGACTTATCCTTTGTCTCTAGAGAGCTTTCCTTCACACATCTCTCTAAGTTAAGTAGAAACAAATTCATCTTTTAGAGCCATGAACAAGAATTCATCATCATCATCTCCATAATCAAAATCATCAAAAATTCTTGGATCTTGTCTAAAATAATAAATTTTCTTAATCATCTTACCCTTTTTCTCCTTGTTTTCATTATTCAAAACTCATTTTGGACATCTTGAAGCATAGTGACCTATCTTTCCTTAATTGAAAAAATTGAAAGTAAACTTACCACTCTACTTACCGGTACCATTCTTCATTCTACTTACAAATTTGGATTTTATATCATCAAGATCGTCCTAATATGATTCCTTGATCTTCTCTAATTTTCTAGCCTTAAAAGTATTCATAGATTTTACCCCACTATTTGTTCCAAATTCTCTCATCTCAAAAGAAGTTAAAGAGCCATACAAATGATCCCTAGTATATTGATTCAAATTTGAAAATTCTTCAATAGAAGAAACTTTATGACTATAGGATTTAGGAAGAGTTCTAAGAATTGTATTTACCACTTCTAGTTCTTTGATTTCACCACCAAGACCTCTAATGGAGTAGACAACTTCATCTACCCTCTACATATAGCTTGTAGCATTTTCTTCTTTAGACATCCACAAGTTCTCAAACATGATCTTTAGATTCTACATCTTAGCTTCCTTAACCTTATCATGTCCTTCATAAATGCTTTCTAACTTTTCCCAAATTTGTTTAGTATTTTTTAGACTCATAACATTCACCAATTCAGAATTTGTAAGGCTATTTAAGAGAGCATACCTTGCTTTACCATTTATTTCATAGGCTTTGATCTCATCAATAGCACTTTGATCATTTGTAGGTTCAATGTCACTAGTCTTAGTAGACTTCTAGACATCATATCCAAGATAAACTAGAAAATATTCCATCCTTATCTTTTAGTATATACTCTGTACCATCAAATATAGGAATCTCTTTCTTGTATGCCCTCCCAGATCTACCTCAATCGATTAAGATTTCTTTCAAGGAATCTTGCTCTGATACCAATTGTTGAATTCACAAGATAGCTAAGAGAGGGGTGAATCATTTTCACCTAAACTTCAAAACTCTCATACACATTCAAATCTGCATTAATATAGTTAACCCTTAATATGTTATAATGATTTAGCATGAAAGGAAAATAACAAAAATTGAAACAAATCAACATGATGCAGAAGAGAACAAAAAATTTACATGGAAAACCCAAGATGGAAAAAACCATGGGGAGGATTAGCTCACAAACCAAAGTAATATCAACACTAAATACAATGGATCTCACTAATGGAGGGCTCATTTCCTAGAGAAAGAGAAAGGCTCACTTCTATAATAGAAAAGAAGATAGAGAAGAATGTTACACAAAGAAATCCACTACAATATCATCAACACCTTCATAGCATGACTGAAGAATTGTAGACACCTTCTTCTCACTACATCCAGTAATATAACACATGAAAGCTCACGCTGCACTTTTCAAATTCACACTCTAACACTTTGTAATTTGCATCATTCACATCTGTAGTGTGTATCTCTCCATCCATCAACAACTCAACTCTTATTTATACCATCTTTAACCTTGAAACCATTCTCCAAGGTCTACTATGCACATCAACCATGCAAATTCAAATTTTGTTGGAACCATTTAAGCACTTCCATGGTAGATAGAAGTGAAGGGGGACCACTCCATTCCATTCTTGGGACTAAAATATATAACACCACACTACAAGACACTTCTACAAATAATAAATATCCATTGTAATTAGTGTAAACACCAAGGTCCATTGTTACCCATGTAAACATCATTAAAATTTTGAGTGCATGCTTCCTTTGAATCAACAAAACCTCACAAACAATAAATGTCACTTGAACATAACCTAGAATATTTCATAAGAATCCTAAAATCCAACAAACTCCTTCGCAACAACTGCCACCTAAGAATGGTACACACCTAGTACATTCAAAAAACTCTTCCATACATTACGACTTAAGAAACTGACTTCCAAAGTACCAAACCTCAAAAACCTTGACTGAAGAAAGATACCAACACTATCAACATCCCTTCAGATCTGCAAGACCTAAAACTAAATTATGGAGAAACTTAGAGAAAACATATTTCTCCTAGATACATCTATAATACACTGTTCCCACAGTGGTAAACACAACTTCTCTTGTTCAGTGATCCAACACACCAAATTTTGAATATGCCTCTAAACACCTTTGATCAAAATATGCAAAATGCACAGGAAGATCTTTAGCCTAGAAGAAATGTGGAGCAATACCAGAACACTACTCTGCAACCCAGAACAACACTACAACACACTATTTCCTCTTTTTATCAAACTTTCTCAAAAGTACTTGGAAACCAAGTATTAGAGACACATCCTCATCATCTTCAAAACTTCCATAACCATAGACAAAATCTTATCAAAGTAACACTAGAGGTTGACACTAGTAGCTTACTTATGACAACATAATACAACTAATAAAAGCATCATCAATGCAACAACATATAATCTTGCAATAATCTTCTCATATAGTTGACACCAATGACACCACAAAATTATTAACATGAATGGAAAAACCAACTTATTATACTTACAACATTTTCAGTACATAAGGATTTCAAAGTTTATCAAATGGATGTGAAGTATTCTTTATTGAATGGAAATTTTGAAGAAGAGGTATACATAGAACAATTGGAAGGATTTTAGTTATTAGAAAAAATGGATATTTTTGTAGATTGAAGAAGGAATTGTATGGATTAATAAGGCTCCTAGAGCTTGGTATGCAATGTTGGATAATTATTTGATACAACAAGGATTCAATAAAGGTACCACAAATAACAATCTTTACTTTAAAGTTGAATAAAATCAAATCTTGATTGCGGTTGTATATGTTGAAGACATAATATTTGGAGAAAATGAAGATATGCGAAAAGAGATTGGAGAGGAAATGCAAAAATATTTTGAAATGTCCATATTTGGGGAAATGAATTTCTTTCTTGGACTACAAATAAATCAAACAGAAAAAGTTATTTTCATTTCACAATCAAAGTATGTCAAGGAAATGTTGAAGAAGTTTGGAATGAAATATTCTAAACCAGTATGTACTCCTATGGTTACTAGTTGCAAGCTGAGAAAGAATGATGAATCTCCTAAGGTTGATCAAAGCAAGTATAGATCAATGATTGGTGGATTGTTATATCTAATTACTACTAGACCAGATATCATGCATGCAATTTTTCTTGTGGCTAGATTTCAAGAAGATCCTAGAGAATGACATGTTGCAGCAATAAAGTGGATATTCAGATACTCCAAGGGAACTTTAGAACACTGCTTATGGTATCCAAAGGATATTGATTTTATCTTGAGTGATTACATAGATGCATATTGAGCTGGTTGCATAGATGATAGAAAAAGTACAAGTGGTGGTGCATTCTTTCTTGGATGTAGATTGGTGCCATGGCTAAGAAAGAAACAAGATTCAGTGTCTATCTATTGCAAAGGAAAAATACATTGAAGTGACATCTTGCTACACATAAGTGTTATGGATGAGGAAAACATTGAAGGATATTAGGGTGGTATATGATGAAATAATTTCTATCTTTTGTGATAGTACAAGTTCTATCAATATTTCAAAGAATCTAATAATGCATTCAAGGATAAAACATATCTCAATCCAATATCACTTTTTGAGAGAGAATATTGTATAGAATAAAGTTAAGCTTGAATATGTCCCTAAATTGGATTAGGTTGTTTATATATTCACTAAGGCTCTTCCTAAGAATACATTTGAGTATCTCTAAGAGACATTGGTGGTTATTTCCCCTCTTTCTTTGAACTAGATGCATAAGGAGATGCATTAAGCTAATGGATTTCAAGATTCATTCCTTGGTATGGATTGATGTTTGTGGCTACCTCTCAACAAGATTATGTAGTAACAATGTTGTTTGTTGTAGTCAAGGAGAGTATGTGTTGTTATTATGCAGTGGTTGTTGATTGGTGTAGTATGGTGTGTGCTCCTAAGGGGGAGTATACTGAGCATAAATAGAAGTTGCAGAAGTAGCTGTTAAAATGTTGATTGATGTCAAAGGAGAAACATAAGTAATGAAAATATTTTTTCCTTTACCATTGATGTTGAAGGGGGAGAGTCAGTCAGGTGAAAAAGAAGATAGTTAAGGGGTTGAGAGATAATCATGTGAACAATGTTTAATTGTCAAAAGGGGAGAGAACAATATAGCATGAGGGAGTGTGAGTAATGAGAAAAAAAAAAGTAAATAGGTATGGAGAAGAGTTGTTATTGTTGATGGTTTTTCATATTATGTGTTTCCATCACTGAAAAAGGGGGATATTGTTGCAAGTATGAGAAATTGGTGTTGTCATTGATGTCAACAAGCCTGTGTTGTCAATGGTGTCAACTGTATGAGAAGAATATTATTGTAGAAGTATATGTTGTTGCATTGATGATGCTTTCAATAGTTTCATTATGTTGTCATTAGTAAGCTACTAGTGTCAACCTCTAGTTTTGATTTCATAAGCTTCTATCTATGGCTAAGGAAGTGTTGAAGATGATGAGGATGTTTCTTTGGTGCTTAGTTTCCAAGTTCTTTTGAGAAAATTTGATAAAAAGAGGAAACAATGTGTTGCAGTGTCGTTTTGGGTTGTAGAGTAGTGTTCTAATATTTCTCCTCATTTCTTCTAGGTTGAAGATCTACCTTGATGTAGTCATAGTAGGAGGGTCCTCAAGGAGAAAAATCTAGACCATGCAACAAGAGTAACAAAATGAAAGCAACACAGAATATGGAGGAAAATACAGGTGCAAATATTCCCATTAACAAAGTTCTCAATTACATTCGGTTGGAAAAATTTGGGCTTATAGATTTGGCTCATAGGCCTGATACAACATGCTAAAAAATAAAAAATTCTAACATGCTCCTATATGTGAGATGATTATTACAAATAAAATCTATATTATCCTTCTAGATTGAATTCTACTTGATTAACACTATCCTAATGATCAATTACAAGCTTTATATCACATCCACAATTCTAGAAACATCTGCGTCGGCCAAAGATCATTACAACATCCAAGGAAAGAAAATGTAACGTGCACATGAATAGTACGGCCTCAAATTTGAATTACTCCATCAATAGGTGCATAGAATGAAGTGTGGACCTATAACAAAGGTCAAAAACACTCCACGGAACATTTAAGATCACACTGTCAAGATCTACAAGCCACATGGATGATCTACAAATGATCAAATTAGCCATTGGGCTTGGAAACTATTCCAGTGCCAGTTCAAGAAACTTTCATGAACTCTGAAAGCGATAACTTACCAAAAAAAGATCCAATCATGCTCAAATATTGGAATAAGGAAAATGAACATGTCCATGTTGTACACAAAGATCCATAGGGTTTGGTGAGCAAATATGATGAGTCCACCAACATGGACTGAGCAATAAAAAAATAAGAATAAAATTGAAAGAAAATATTTTTGGTTGATGCAATATTACCAAGAACCAAGGATGCTCTTGCATCAAATATTTGGGGTTATTGAAAAGTGAGTCCCTCACTTTGTCTAGGCTAAAGGAAAACCAAGATGGAAAACCTCAACCTGAGAAATCCAAGAAGAATCCTCGACTAGTTTGTCTTTCCACTTCACAAGATATTCTTTGTATTATCTTCCATGAGCCGTTCTCCCATCTTTGACATCCAAAATCTCTTCAATCTCATCTGATTGTTGTTTAGGAAACTATTTCTCCAATTTTGCTTCACCGTCTTCATTGAATTTTGCCTCATGATACTAATATAAATCTACAATGTTGAATATAGGTGATATTCCCATACCTTCTAGTAACTCCACTTCATAGGTATTTCCTGAATCTAATTTCTTCAAAATCTTAGAAGGTCCAAACTTCCTCATCTTCAACTTGTTGTATGTACCAACTAGAAATCTCTCCTTTCTCAAATATACCATCACTTCATCTCCAACTTCAAATCCCTTATGTCTCCTCTTTTCATCTGCTTTCTCCTTGTACTTCTAGTTCATGTTTTCCAATTGTTGTTTCACTTGAGTATGCAACTTCTTCATGTGTTCTACAAATTCTTCTACTTTTGTGCTTTGTTTTCCTTTCATACTAATGTCTCAATTCTTATATACCTATAGGATGAACTACAGTAACAATCTCAAAAGGTTTACTTCTTGTACTCATGTTTACTGAATTATTGTAAGCAAACTCTGCTTGTGCAAGGACTAAATACCAACTTTTGGTCTTCTCTCCAACCAAACATCTCAACAAATTCCCTAAACTCCTATTTACTACCTCTATCTATCCATCAGTCTATGTGTGAAAATTAGAAATGAACTTCAAATCTATCTTCAACTTCTTCCATCTATCTTCAACTTCTTCCAAAGTGTCCTCCAAAAGTAACCAACAAAATTTACATCTTTGTCTGAAACAATACTCCTAGGTAGTCTATTCAATATGACCACTTCTCTGAAAAAAAAATCTGCTACATGTATTGCATCTATTTTCTTCTTACAAGGTATGAAATGTGCCATCTTAGAAAATCTATCTACCACCACAATACAGAATCATTACCTCTTTGTTTCTTCAGTAGACCAAGTATGAAATCCATGTTGATATCCTCCCAAGGTCTCTCTAGAATTGTCAAAGGCTTATACAATCCAAAATTATGAATACTTCCTTTTGCAACTTGAAAAACTCTATAGCTCTGAACAAATCTCCTAACATCCTTATGAATCAATAGCCAAAAGTAATTCTCACTCATGAATGCCACTGTCTTATCAACTCCAAAGTGTCTTGACATTCCTTCACTATGCTTCTCCTTCACTAAGTTAATCCTCATTGAAATCTATGGTATACACAACTTATTTCCTTTGAACATGTCCTCCTAAATGAAATAATCCAACCATTGACTTCTATCCTCCGAAACTGGTTTGTTACATGCTCTCCAAGGTTCTACAAAATTTGGGTCTCCCTCATACAAGTTCTTCAACTCATCAAAGCCTAATACCTCCACTCTCATCTCTGTAGTAAATTCCTTCTCCTACTCAAAACTTCAACAACTCTATTTGACTTTCCACTCCTATGCTTAAAAAAAAAAGTATAACTCTGCAGGAACTCTACCTATCTCATGTGTCTCTAATTCAATTTACCTTAACTATTCAAATATCACAATGCTTGATGATTCATATACAAAAAGGATTCCTTAGGAAAGAAATAATGTCTCCACTTCTTCAAGGCTTGAAATATGGCATAAATATCCAGATCATACACTAAATAACTTCTCCTAGCATCATTCAATTTCTCACTAAAATAAGCTACATGTCTTCCTTCTTGACTCAACACTGCTCCAATTGTATTTCCACTTGCATCATAGTCTATTTGAAATACCTTATTGAAATATGGTAAAGCCAACATAGGTTTCTTATTTACCTTCACTTCGATCTACTCTAGATGTCCATCTAAAATCCTTCTTATCTCCTTTCATTGTTTTTGTCATAGGACTACAAATAGAACTGAAATTCCTAATAAATTTTTGGTAGAAACTAGCCAATCCATGAAATGATCTTACCTCTCCAATTCTATCTGGTGTAGGCCACTCAACAATTGCTCTTACCTTCTCAGGATCCATCTTCAATCCATCCATAGATATCACAAATCCCAGATATATACAAATTCCTCCTTCATGAAACTACACTTCTTAATGTTTATCAACAACTGCTCCTCTCTTAACCTCTACAAAACTTATCTTATATGCAACAAATGGTCTTCTCTACTCTTACTAAAAATCAAGATGCCATCCAAATACATGATCACAAACTTACCCAAGAATTTCTTCAATACCTCATTCATCAACCTCATGAAAGTACTCGATGCATTTGTCAACCCAAAAGGCATCACCAACCACTCATACAATCCTTCCTTTGTCTTGAATGCTATTTTCCACTCATCCCCTTCTCTGATTCTGATCTGATGATATCCACTCTTCAAATCTATCTTTGTAAAGTATCTAGCTCCACTCAAACAATCCATAATGTCATTCATCTAGGGTAAAGGAAATCTATACTTCACCGTGATCTTGTTTATGGCTCTAGAATCTATACACGTCCTCCATCTCCATCCTTCTTAGGTGCTAGCATAGTAGGTACTACACATGGACTTAAGCTTTCTCTGATCAAACCCTTCCTCAACAATTCTTGTACTTGTCTATTCAACTCTTCATTCTCTTCCAGTGTCATTCAGTGTGTTGCTTTATTAAGAAAACTAGCTCCAAGAATTAGATCCATACAATGACCAATACTCCTCATAGGTGGTAATCCATTAGGTACATTATTTGAAATGATCTCTTCATACTCTATCAACAATTCCTTTATCTCTTCTAGGTGTTCTTCTACATGCTTCAAGTCTTCTATCTTCTTAGGAACTAAGGCATAACACGTTCTCATGTCTCAACCCATCCAGGAATCTCCTTCCATCAACCAAAAAAACTCTAGTACTCATACAAACCTCAATTGTAGGAACATCTTCCAATGGCAACCACCATATCCTCCTCTTCTGTAAGAGTTTCCATCACCTCTATGGTTCGAGTTATCATTCTTACTGACCTCCTTATCTTTATTCTAATTTGCAAAAGAGCCTCTTCATCCTCCAATAGAATTTCTTCCTCTTTGAAATCTTCCACCTCTTACTCTCTATCTCTGCTCATGTCTTTTGTTCAACTTCTCCTTTGCTTTTAGGGCACATTGATATGATTCTTCCACACTCTACAACTTGATCAAACTAATCTCATCTTGTATAGACTATTGACATATGGCTTTGAAAAGATTTTTTTTGGCTACTTCTGTTGTCATTGATGGCAACTAGATTCAACAATATGGTCCATAGTGTTAGTATTGCTCCTACCGAAAAGGGAAGTAAGATTTTGTAATCTACTGACAGAAAGAAGGAAGAACATGACATCCAGTTGACAAGCTAATCTGATCACTTCACAGGATCACTATTTTGTGATGTGGATCTCTAGGGAAGTTTTCCTAGCACGTATAAAATTCTATTGGTTAGTTTTGTGGTGTCACATTAGTCAAAATTTGAGTTAAGAGGTTCGATAGTATGATTCATGGTTTATTCTCTCATTCTAGCTGACATATTTTATATGGCATATCGTGGATGTATGTGGAGTATGTATTTAGTTAGTTCTTATGTTTTGAACTTTTTTTTGGGTCCCTACTAGATTCTAGCCAACTTGTGAGGGAACACATCAACTCTAATTGATGATTTG
>VDFB02281492.1:859961334-860101280 GCA_007258455.2 Sequoia sempervirens | reverse complement strand
TGTAGGTTTTATTTTTTGGTTTTGATTTTTTGATGCCTTTTTCAGCCTTGGAAGTTGCATGTTGCTGTTTTCACTCCGGGAGACACATCTTTTGACTCGCTTATCCATTCTTGCGACATTGGAAAGATGGTTCAGTCCTCTACATAGATCTGAGGTATATTTTTTATTTTTTTTATACATTTTTTCATTCTCTCCTTTTACAATCATTGGGTTATTGTAATAAATGAACTGAGATAAAGTTCCATTAGCGGGGTTTCTTGCAAAATAATCTGATTAGAGTGTAGTTTTCACTTTGATCTCCATCTTGTTTTGATGGAAAGTCGCATGGGTTATATCTAGTTTCTTAGTTTCTTTTGGCCATATCTTGCTTTAGCTTGACACATATCAGATTCACATCGGTTCACACTTTAGATTGGGAGTTTATGGTTATTGACCCGCATTGGTTCAAATGCTTCTCAGTTTGAGGGCCATGTTTTTATGGTTAATGTTCCAGAGTCTTTATGGTACTTGTTCCCATGGAAGAGTTTTAGTCTTAGTTTGGCATCAACATCGAGATACACAGTTTCCAGATTATGTCATCATTTCATCTATTGTTGCTTCACAGATTCTAGGGTTGTTCCAGTTTGTGAGTTTTCCAGTGTTCTGTGGCATTGGGTCTTTTGTCACATTATTATGATTCCGCTTTGGTTCCTTGTAGATAGAAGTATCTTTCCTTTCTTGTCAGATTGCAGTTTTAGTGTTACTCCACAGTGTTCTTCTAGTGCTTCTTTGCAGCAATCATCTCATTGTAGGGGGGGTTTTGTCCCACTGGGTTTTCCTTCTGTACCTCATCATTGCATGTGTACATGGGTACCTGATCAGGCCTTGTTGCCGGGACCCATTCACGCTTTCTTGCATTCATCTTAGTTTTAGATGCATACTTTTTTAGTCTCCCTAAGTTGCACTTATGGGGGGTGTTAGTGTAATTAATATTTATTTACACTTGCATAACTTTACTTAGGTAATATTTTAATTCCTAGGTTAATTATTCTCATCATTATCTTATTGAGCTATCTTGTTTCTCAAGATAAGATTAGGGTTATGAATACTTTGCTTTTATAAAGCAAATCATCGCATGTAATTATGAATTCCTGAATAATATTTTGCACATCTTTTTGCAAAGCTCTTATTTTTTTGGCTTTTCTGGTTTGCATTTTTTATCTCGGTTTCTAATAGAATGGTCCCCTTCTTAACTCTTGTTACATATTTAAACTCATCCTAATGTCCTTGCCATCCACCTTGAATCACTCCATATTTTTTCTTCATCTCTTCCACTGTATTCTCTATCCCTAAGACCTCTATTTTATCAAGTTCACAAACCTCTGTATTGATAGAATTTGACTGCCCACTAGCCTCTTTTGAAATCACTAAAAAAATCACTTTTTCTATTATGATCGCAATATGCTTCTCAACCCATTCTTGAATCTCCACACATTATTCATCCTTGACCTTCTCTTTATCAGAGTTGGTTCTCAATGCAATACCATTTCCTTCCAAGTTCATTTCACTCCTCAAGTTTACTGTTTTAATACCTTCAAATGTAGGAGTGGTTGCAAACTCCTTAGGCTCTTCTTCCTTTATCTTTAAAAACTCTTTCTTGCCTAACATTATCACCTTAGCTATCTTGGTTTGCTCCTTAACATCTTCTAGTAATGGAGTCAAACTAAAAGAGTTTCCATCCTTTTTAATATCATAAGTATTGTTTCTACCATCATAAATTGCATGTAAAATAAAACTACCATGGTCTTCCTAGTAGAAAATGGAAAACATCACAAATAATTTTTTCCTTATATCCACCAATATTAAATTCAACCCAAGCTTGCTCATTCACTAAAACAAATTGATTTTCATTCAGCCAAGACATTTTATAAGGTGTTTCATGAGGTATCTTTTCCAACTTGAGCTTATCAACCATTTCAATAGACACCATGTTATCAGTACTTCCAGAGTCTATTACAACTTTACATACCTTTCCATTGCATTTGTAAGTTGTCTTGAATAGTGTCCTTTTTGTTGGATTCTTCTCCTTGGATGCTTTTGTGGAGTGTTCTTCTAACTGGCGCAACCACGGTAGGAAGGTCCTCAAAGAGAACAATCCAAACTGTGTAGAAAGAGTAAGAAAAAAAAGCAACACATAATATGGAGGCAAATATAGATGCAAATATTCTCATTAACAATTATCTCAGTTACATTCAGCTGGAAACATCTGATCTTTATAGATTTGGCTCACAGGCCTAATAAAATATACAACATTCTAACATGCTCCTATGCGAGAGAAAAATATTACATATCAAAACCCTATTATTCTTTTGGATCGAAATCTACAACTATCATTCTTCAAATAATCAATTAAAAGCTTTATAGCATATCCCCATGTCAAGAAACATCTGCATTGGCCAAAGATCATTACATTTTCCAATGAAAGAAAATATAATGTGCACATGAATAGGTCGGCCTCAAGTTTGAATTACTCTCCAACAGGTGCGTAAGATGAAGTGTGGACCTATACTGAAGGTCAGGGACACTCCATGGAATAGTTAAAATCACACAATTAAGATCTACAAGTAATGGGGATGATCCACAATGATCAAATTAGCCAGTTCAAGAAACTGCCAAGAGATTCTGAAAGTGATAACTTGCCAGAAAAAGATCCAATCATGCTCAAATCTTGGAACAAGGAAAATGAACATGTCCATGATGTAATCCAAGATCCACAAGGTCTAGTGAACAAATATGATGAATCCACCAACATGAACTAAGTAAGAACAAAAAAAGAAAAAAATTGAAAGAAAAAATATTTTTGGTTGATGCAAGATTGCCAAGAACTAATGATGCTCCTGCATCAGACATCCAGGGTTATTAAAAAGTGAGTCCCTCACTTTGCTAGAGCCAAAGGGAAACCAAGATGGTCCACCTCAGCCTGAGAAATACAAGAAGAATCCTCCACTGGTCTACCTTTCCATTTCACAAGATACTCATTGTACTGTCTTCCACGAATCTTCCTCCCATCTTGAACATCCAAAATCTCCTCAATCTCATTTGACTGTTGTTTAGGAAACTGACTCTCCAATTCAGCTTTACTCCAAAATTTCCTAACATTCCTCCACTATTCTTCTCCTTCACCAAGTTATCCCTCATTGAACTCCAGGGTATACATAGTTGATTACCTTTGAACAACATGTCCTCCTAAATGAAATAATCCAACCATTAACTCCTATCTTCCAAAATAGGTTCTTTACACACTCTCCAAGGTTCTACAAAATCCAGGTCTTCTTCATACAAGTTCTTCAACTCATCAAAGCCTAATACCTCCACTCTCATTTCTATCAGTAAATTTATTCTCCTACTCAAAGCATCAGCTACTCTATTTGAGTTTCCACTCCTATGCTTCAAAACAAAAGTATAACTCTACAAGAACTCTACCCATCTCATGTGTCTCTGATTCAACTTACCCTAGTTGTTCAAACATTGCAATGATTGATGATATGTATACACCACAAACTCCTTAGGCAACAAATAATGTCTCCACTTCTTCAAGGCTTGAACTATAGCATAAAATTCTTGATCATACACTGAATATCTTCTCCTAGCATCATTCAACTTCTCACTGAAATAGGCTACATGTCTCCCCTCTTGACTCAACACTACTCGAATTGCATTTCCACTTGCATAACAGTCTACTTGAAATACCTTACTAAAATTTGGTAAATCCAACATAGGTTGTTCAATCACCTTCTTTTTTAACAACTCAAAACTTTGGTTTGCTCTAGATGTCCATCTAAAATCATTCCTATCTCCTCTCATTGTTTATGTCATAGGACTACAAATAGAACTAAAATTCCTAATGAACTTTCTGTAGAAACCAACCAATCCATGAAACGATCTTACTTCTCTAATGCTATCTGGTGTAGACCACTTGACAATCACTTTCACCTTCTTAGGATCCATCTTCAATCCATCCAAAGATATCACAAATCCCAGATATACCAACTCCTTCATGAAACTACACTTCTTGATGTTTATCAACAACTGCTCCTCTCTCAACCTCTACAAAACTTGTCTTGTGTGCAACAAATGTTCCTCTCTACTCTTATTGAAAATAAAAATGTCATCCAAATACACAATCACAAACTTACCCAGGAATTTCTTCAATACCTCATTCATCAGCCTCATGAAAGTACTCAGTGCATTTTTCAATCCAAAAGGCATAACCAACCACTCATACAATCCTTCATTTGTCTTGAATGTTGTTTTCCACTCATCCCCTTCTCTGATTTTGATCTAATGATATCCACTCTTCAAATCTATCTTTGTAAAGTACTTAGCTCCACTCAAACAATCCATAAGGTCATCCATCTGGAGCAAAGGAAACCTATACTTCACTATAATCTTGTTGATGGCTCTAGAATCTATACACATTCTCCATTCTCCATCCTTCTTAGGTGCAAGCACAACAAGTATTACACATGGACTTAAACTTTCTTTGATCAAACCCTTTCTCAATAATTCTTGCACTTGTCTATTCAACTCCTCATTCTCTATTGGTGCCATCCAGTGTGCTGCTTTATTAGGAAAACTAGCTCCAGGAATCAGATCCATACAATAACTAATACTCCTTATAGGTGGTAATCCATCAGGTACATTATCTAAAATAATCTCCTCATGTAATGCCAGTATCTCTTTTATCTCTTCTGGGTGTTCTTCTACATACTTCAAATCTTCAACCTTCTTAGGCACCAAGGCATAACATACATTCTCATGTCTCAATCCATCAAGGAATATTCTTCCATCAACTGGAAAAACTCTAGTACTCATACAAACTTCAACTGTAGGAACATCTTCCAATGGAAACAAAATCTGCTTCATCCCATTAGCAACAATAGTATATATATATATATTCTTGTTTCCATCATGAATAGCTTGTCTATCATACTTCCAAGGCCTTCCCAACAAAACATGACATATATCCATAGGCATGATATCACACAAAAATTCATCATGGTAATTTCCTATCTTCAATTTCACCAGACATTGTTCACTTACCAGTATCGTATGCTCATTCTAAATCCAAGCTATCTGATAGGCCTTCGGTTGTTTCATCCTTTACAACTTAAATTTAGTCACCATTTCTTCATAAACTAGGTTCTCATAACTTCCATTGTCAACAATCACTTTGCAACATTTACCATTCACCTTGCATCTGGTTTGAAACAAATTCTTTCTTTGCAATGGTTCTTTCTCCAACTCACTTTGACATAATACTCTCCTATTCACCAACACTTCACCATCTTTTGGTTTATTAGATGATCCAGCATAATCCTCCTCAACAAAGGTTGTTCTTCTATTTTTCTCTTTCTTCTTTCTTGTCTCTCCTTGATTAAATTCAAATGCTTTATGTCCTTCTCCACCACACTTAAAACAAGTTCCTCTGAATACTCTTTTCTCCTATCCTTTATCATCTCTTCTGTAACCACTGTAACCTCCTCTTCTGTAAGAGTTTCCATCACCTCTCTAGTATGAATTTTCATTCTTACTAACCTCCTTGTCCTTGTTCTGATCTGAAAAAGATCATCTTCCTCCTCCTGTAAAATTTCTTCCTTTTGTCTTTATTCATGTCCTTTATTCAAATTCTCCTCGGCTTTTAGGGCACACTAATATGCCTCTTCCACACTCTACAACTTGATCAAACTAATTTTATCCTATATAGACGACCTCAAACCATTCACATATCTGGCTACTTGCTCAATATCATCCTCCAAATGTCTAGATCTGATATTCAACTTATAGAACTCCTCAGTATACTCTATCACACTAGATTCTTTCTGCTTCAAGTTCTGCAACTTCTTGAACAAACTAATCTGATATTCTACAGGCATGAAATTTGACTTCAACTTATTCACCATCCGGTCCCATGACTTTATCTTTTCTTTTCCTCTTCTCTTCCTATCTGTCTACAAATGTTCCCACCAAATGGATGCATGTCCTCTCAACTTTGTACAAGAAAACTTCACTTTCTTATCTTCATAGGTACCTTCAAATTCAAAATACTTCTCCATTTATGTAATCCATTCTAATAATACATCCAAATCCAACTTACCAAATTATAATTCGGTTGATTGAAATGTTGTATTTTATTCACTTTAGTTAGGGCTCTTATGAACCTCTCTTCTCCTTGATCTAGGCTAGGTTGCTCATCTCTTCCTCTTTCTTCCTAAAATTCTACCTCCTCATCACTTACATCATCAACTGGTCAACCTCTTCTCTGGGTCATTTCAACTACATCTAATATGGCAGCAATTCCTCTTAACATCTCCATCACAGTTGGGTCTACATTTCCACGTGCTCCATTTATACCATTTCTTCTTCCCGCCATCTTTACACAAGACCTCTGTAGCTACAAGTCAGTTCCTCAATCCACCACCCCACGACAAATATTCAACAGAACTTTGCAAACTTTGATGATCTTGCAAGGAATGAATCTTGCTCTGATACCAATTTGGTGCAGCCATGGTAGGAGGGCTCTCAAAGAGAAAAATCTAGACCATGCAACAAGAGTAAAAAAATGAAAGAAACACGGAATATGGAGGCAAATTCAGATGCAAATATTCTCATTAACAATTATCTCAGTTACATTTAGTTGGTAGCATTTCGGCTTTACAGATTCGGCTCATAGGCTTGATAAAATATACAACATTCTAACATGATCATATGCAAGAAAGAAATATTACATATCAAAACACTATTATTATTTTGGATCGAAATATACAACTTTTGTTCTTCAAATGATAAATTACAAGCTTTATAGCATATCCGTAGGACAAGAAACATCTACGTTGGCCAAAGATCATTACATTTTCCAATGAAAGAAAATATAATGTGCACATGAATAGGTCAGCCTCAAGTTTGAATTACTCTCCAACAGGTGTGTAAGATGAAGTGTGGACCTATACTGAAGGTCGGGGACACTCCACATAACAATTAAAATCACACCATTAAGACTTGCAAGTCATACATACGATCCACAACTATCAAATTAGCCGATAGGCTTGAAAACTATTCTAGTGCCGGTTCAAGAAACTAATAAAAGATTCTGGAAGCGATAACTTGTTGGAAAAAGATCCAATCATGCTCAAATCTTGGAACAAGGAAAATGAAATTTTCATGATGTAATCCAAGATCCACAAGGTCTAGTGAGCAAAGATGAAAAATCCACCAACATGAACTGAGTAAGAACAAAACAAGAAAAAAATTGAAAGAAAATATTTTTTTGGTTGATGCAAGATTTCCAAGAACCAAGGATGCTCCTACATCACTAACCATCAAGGATTGTCCAACTTTTGGAGTAGAAATTTGATTAGGAGAGTTAACACTCTCACAATCTTCCTCTTCCACCAATTGAACTCTCTTAACACCACCAGTTGAAGTAGGAGCTTGTTTATCTGGAAACTTCCATGCTTGATTCACAAACTAATTCCAATGATAACACCTTCTTGAAAATGTGCTTAAACCTCTACCTTGTCCACCAAATCTTCCTCTAAAACCTCTAAATCCACCTCTTTGATCAACAACTTGGTCTTTGATTTTACTTGCATCTTCTCGGTCTTCACAAGAGTACCTTGAACCTCTACCTCTTCCTTTCCTTTCTTGCCTTCTTTTTAGTTTCACTTCTTCCCTAGCAACCAGCTGAAAACATTCTTCAACCGTCCTAGGAGTAGCAAGACTCAATTCATCCTAATTCTCAACTTGTGAAATTCTTCAGTGTAGGTCATGACATCCTTTTCATTCTACTTTAAGTTTTGCAACTTCTTGAACATTTTTATTGCATGATCACTTGGAAAGTATTGGCTCTTAGTCTTTGACACCATCCTATCCCATAAACTAATTTTTTTTTTCCCTTTTCACTCTCTCCTCTTGCACATAGTTCCACCATGTTAAATCAGGTCCTTTCAACTTAGTCTTAGAAAACTTTACCTTCTAATCATCTACAACCTCCTTGTATTCAAAGTAATTTTCCATTGCATCAATCCAATCTAGTACTTCTTTTGCATCCAACTTTCCACCATACATTAGCAAATATATTTTCTCACCAGAAACATCTCCTTTGACAACCTTCAACATTTTCACCATCCTTCTTTCATTAGGGTCCAATTCATCATCACCTTGGACTCCTCCTAGAGGGTTTTCATTCACCCTCTTCCTCTTCCTCTCAGTCACTTTCCTCTCCTTTTTTTTTGTCTTTAATGCTACAAATCTAGCTAAAAGTGCTTCCTGTGATTCCTTTAAAAACCTTATTTCCCTACCAAGGGCTTTACTTCCTTTAGGAAGCATCTTGTCCTTTTAAATCGCCACTTTTCCTTCTTCAAATTGCAACCTTTCCCCTTCAAAAGATAAAAAACCTATGCTCTAATACCACTTGATGCAAAGCGAGGAGGATTTTGTCTAACTATCACAATTCAAACTATTTCAAACAATCCTTCAGCCATTAAAACCCTAACTTGGCAATGTTTCACATTTCCTTCCTATTTTCCTTGTAGCATATCAAATAGAGAAAATTGTGCACATGTTTCAGAAGAAACCTCCAACCCACAAAAATATAGGCATTCTAGACACCCTTTATGGCATATTTCAAAATATCCAATTTTTGCATACCTTTGTTTTGGAAAACACCCTCCTAAAAATGACTACTATGTTGGAATTGGCCATAATTAGCCCTGTTTCACAAAGCATCTTTGTGAAACTCTTCACCCAATCCACAAAAATCAACTCCAATGTTCCTAATAGGTCACAAATGGACTGAAACAACAAATTTTGGCCAATGAAACACTCACTAATTCATCAAACCCCAAAACCCTTGTTTAGGCCTATTTAGGCTTGCTCTTACAGGGGCTTATTGAAACTAAGTATTCCAAGCCATATTTCACTTTATCAACACACCAAAAACACCTTATATGGTTTTCACAAGCTTCTCAAACTAACTCCCACTCTTTACCATTGCTTTTTTTATCAAACTACAACTCTTAACCTCCATTCTTTATTCAAAACATGGATGAAAACATCTAGGGAATCACTCCAATTTTAGCAATCCACCTTCACTTCTCCTAAGAACCACATAAAACAACATCCTACACCTAATTATGTCATTCCACCAAGTTATTACATGTTTCACCAAGTGGAATGGCTTAAATTTCTATTTTACTCTATCAAACCCTCAAATTTAGGGTTTCTTGGCTATCAATAGAGAAAGTGCTTTAACTTTAACAAATCTAAATGAAATCAACCCAAATAGAAACCGATTTACTCTTATTTCATGCCACCAACAATTTCAATACATTTTGGATCAATACCACTCAGTATAGAACTGTACAGATCCCTATAGCAGTAGATTTATTAACAAAACACACGAAATTAGTGCTTTCTCTATTCAAAATTCAAAATTACAATAGCCAACCCCTCTCCCAACATTCACGCAGGCTTGATATAGCATTAAATATCATGACCAATCAGTTTCAACTATTTTCCCACTGAACAAAACCAATTTGACCCTTGAACTTCCACACAAGACAAAAATGAAAATGTTGCATAGCAACTTTGCAACTTTTGCAAGATTTTGACAATATGACCCCAAACCGACCCAAATAACTTATTACATTAGAAAATGGTCTATTATGACCTTCTTGCATGACATTAGACTCAACACACCAAAAAAAACAAATATAAGACCCTATTTACAAGAATTGAAATGGTGCCCCTACACTAGGAGCCAAGTACATCAGAGGCACAATAGACAGAGGAAATCAACAAAGAAGATTTACTTGAGAAGCTGAAGAAATATGAAGAAAGGTGTAATCAACATGATAGAATGATCCCTGTCATCAATCTAAAGATTGTCACTTTAGTATTGGAACATCTAAACAAGGGAATGTTGGAAACACAAGGGCAGACAACTGAGAGGGTGGGTGAATTAGTTGTCCTAGAAATTCAGAACTTATTAAACTTATTAACCTTATTCTATGATCTGATCAATAACAATGAAAGCATAAATCAACAACACATCAGAAACACACATAATACCAATATTTTTTATGTGGAAACCTTGTTAGGGGGAAATCCACGGTGGAGGTTAGTCCACAAGATTATACCCTATTAAAAGTATAAAGAAATGTGAATTGGCAATGCACATGCATTCAAGCGCACTGCCTAGAGCTCACTACTCAATTAAAAAAGGAAGACTCACTATCTTACAAAAATATTTGGATTACATCCACAAGAATTTGAATTGAGAAAATATCATTTTCTAATGCCTGATTATAGTTCCGGTTAAGCACATGAACAATTATTCACACTCTACTTCTACCTTCGAAAGATCTAAAAATTGTTCACACATACGACTCAAACACTTTGTATCCTCATTTCCTTCAAGTGATAAAACAATCACTCATATATATCTGCAACAAGAAATTACATCACTACACGTAGGCTTCAAAAAAATAATAAAATGAATACAAACTGTCGGCCCAAAACAATAAATAAATTTCAATGTGAATCAACCATGGTTGACCAAAACATAGTGAAGACCCAAAATAAAATACTCAAACATGAAAACACTTCAAATAAATATTCCTTGAAAATCCACAACACGCTACAACGCCTTGTCAACCATGAACACGCAAGAGAAAATCTCCAATCACAAGCACAACGATCAATGTGTGTGTGCCAAATAGATAGAGCATGATCTAGAAACATCCAAAAACATCATGAATCACTAGAAAAGCATTCAGAACAATTGAACTTACTAGAATCACACCATCTTTATTCAGGAACACCTAATGAAGCAACAAAATGACTGTCAGAATACAATTGCTCATAACTTGATCAAATCTTCACGCGGATCTCTAAAAATTGATGTGGATAAACTAGATATACTCAACAAGAAACCATTTAATCCAAAACCTTTGATCGTCAATGTACTAAACTAACCAACAAACTGGACTTCACTTCACCACTGACAACCTGCAACTTATTTCATTACAATTTTCTCAATATCCTTGACATATATAACTTCTAAGAAATTAATGTCAATAGTGTTGACATCAATCACAACCACATATCAGCAACACAACCACAACATCCAACAATCTCCCCCTTTGGCATTGATGGAAACACATGATGTGAAAAAAACCATCAACACAACTACCTTTAGCACTTACTCCCCCTTAGGTTCTAACTTTTTTTCTCCTCAACTCTTTTACACAACTCTTCTCCCCACATGACTCTTCTCTCCAGATAATTCACAGTTTTTCACATGACTCTTCACCCCCTTTGACATCAATGACAAAGATCTATTTTCTCCACACAATCTTTGAACCAAATATTTGAACATCTGACTACTCACCCTGAGTAGCAGCCACCACAACATCAATTTGGATCAAGATATGACTATGAAATGCATATTAGTTATGATTAGGAGTAATCACCCCTAGCTTCCCTCTGAGATACTCAAAAGTATCCTTAGGCAAAGGCTTTGTAAATATATCCACAATTTGTTCCTTAGTAGGCACATACTCCAGTCTAACTTCCTTTTCACTCACCTTCTCTCTCAAAAATTGAAACTTGATAGATATATGCTTGGTCTTTGAATGCAGCACTAGATTCTTAGAAATGTTAATTGCAATTGAATTATCATAGAATATAACAATAGGTTCATCATACACAACTCTAATAGCTTTCAACATCCACTTCATCCACAATACTTGAGTACAATTATTAGCAACAACAATGTATTCTACCTCTGCAGTAGATAAAGAAATGGCATTCTCCTTCTTACTTAACCATGAAATTAACTTCTTACCCAAGAAAAATGCACCACCACTAGTACTTTTTCTATCATTCACATCACCTACCCAATTAACATTAGTAAAGGCACACAAATTAAGATCATCATCTTTAGTATACCAAAGGCCAAAATCAACTGTCCCCTTCAAGTATCTGAAAATCCTCTTCATAGTAGTCACATGATATTCCTTAGGATTAGCTTGAAATCTTGTAACAATGCATACAACATTCATGATATCAATTCTAGTTTGAGTCAAATAAAGAAATCCACCAATCATCGATCTGTATCTAGTTTGATTTGCTTTCAGAGAATCATCATCTTGTGTCAACTTGCATCTGGTCACCATAGGTGTACCAACTAGCTTTGAATCTTCCATACCAAACTTCATTAGCAATTCTTTCACATACTTGGACTGAGATATGAAGATCCCTTTATCTAGCTAAGTAATTTGTAATCCCAAAAATAATTTCATCTCACCAATCATAGACATCTCAAACTCATTCTGCATCTCATCAGAAAAATTCATGCACAAACTATCATCTCCTCCAAAAATGATATCATCATCAATCTTGAAATATATATTACTATTAGCAGTACCTTTATTAAATCCAAGCTTCAACAAATACTTGTCCAATCTAGCATACCATGCTCTTGGGGCTTGCTTAAGTCCATACAATGCTTTCTTCAACCAACAAACCATATCTCCCCGATCAGTCAATTGAAATTCATTAGGTTGCTCAACATAGACTTCTTCTTCCAATTCGTCATTTAGAAATGTTGACTTGACATCCATCTAATAAGCCTTGTAGTTTTTGTAGGCAGCATAAGCAAGAAATAGTCTCACAGCTTCAATCTTAGCAACAAGGGAAAAAGTTTCTTCAAAGTCAATTCCTTCCATCTGAGAATATCATTTACACACCAGTCTTGCTTTGTTAATAAAACAACCTCACCTTTCTCATTCAACTTGTTTCTAAAGACCCATTACATTTTTGTCCTTAGGTCTAGGAATAAGAATCCATGTATTATTCTTGTCAATTTGTTGTGGTTCTTCTTTCATTGCTTCCACCCAATGTTCATATTTGCATGCATCATTCACATTATTAGGCCCAGTCTTTGAAATCAAACACTATTCTTCAACAATTTTTCTCCTAGTCTAAACACCTTCACCTATAATCTGATCTTCTGAATGATTTAGTCTTACATACCTTGGACTCTTAGGATGTTCTTGAACTTTTGCCTCTTCTGGAATATCTTCTGTACTTTCACTAGTTCCTTCCTCTTTATTTTCATGATTCACCAGAATGATCTAAACTTGATTTTGAGTATGAACTTTCTTTCCTGTGACTAGACTTTCATTTTGATCATCTAAATCATATCCACAAGTTCTGGATGGTCTAGCTATGTCTTCATCAACCTTGACATTTTCACTTTCAACTACTTTTCTCAATCTCTTGTTGTAGCACTGATAGGTCTTTCTCTTAGTAGAATAACCAAGAAAGATTCCCTTATCACTTCTAGCATCAAACTTTCCTATCTCTTCATCTCTTTTGATATAGCATTTACTCCCAAAGATTTTGAAATATCTAACAGTAGGCTTATGACAAAACCATAGCTCAAAAGGGGTCTTACCAGTATCACCCTTGACTTGTATCCAGTTGAGAATGTAAACAACAATACTCATAGCTTCTCTCCAATAGATATGAGGAACATTTCCTTCTGGCATCATAGTCCTAGAAGCATCTTGAATTGTCCTATTCTTCCTTTCAACAACTCCATTTTGCTGAGGGGTCCATGGCGTAGATAATTGTCTCTTTATCCCATGTACTTCACAAAAAGAATTAAAGTCATGGGAAGTGAATTCACCACCTCTATCTGATCTCAAACATTTAATCTTCAGACCTGTCTCTGTCTCAACCATAGCCTTAAAAATATTGAATCTGTCTAGAGCTTCAGATTTTTCCCTTAAGAAAGTAACCCACATCAATCTAGAGTAATCATTAATAAGTAACATGAAGTACCTATCTCCTTGTAAACTTTTGACTCTAGAAGGACCACACAAATCAGTATGAATAAGCTCCAACACTTCATTTGAACAATGTTGTTTTCTCTTAAATGAAATTCTAGTTTTCCTCCTTAACTGACATTCGTTGCATATAGTATTAGTAGGCTTTACCAACTTAAGAAGATCTCTCACTACTTGAGTAGAACTTATCTTGATAATATTGTGAAAGTTTACATGACACATTCTCCTATACCACAACCAACTTTCATCAACTTGAGAAATCAGACAACTTTCACCAGTAGCATCCAGGTGAAAGATGTCACCTTTTATTTTTGTACTTGAGGCAATCACATTTCCGAAACTCCCCAATATTCCACACTTTCCATTCTTTAATTGAAGATTGTATCCTTTGTCAACCATCTATCCAATACTCAAGAGATTATGCTTCAAACCTTCTAGATATAGAACATCATCAGTATTATTCTTACCATCAAGAGAAATACATCCTCTACCACGAATTACACCAGCTTTGTCATCACCAAATCTTACAACACAACCATCATACTTTTCCAGGCTCACAAATTTACTTTTATCACTTTTCATGTGATGAGAGCATAAACTATCAATCACCATTCATCTTTCTCTTCAACTATGGCCACTAGAGATTTCTCCACATTTGAGTAACTAATAGATTCAATAGGTACAAGATCATTTTTCTTGATAGCAATAAATACCCATTTGTCCTCACTTACATTCCCTTTATCAGATTCATCAACAACATAATAATAGTTTCTTTGAAATCTAGGCTTGTTAGGTCTTGGCTTAGGAACTCTTTCCGAATGACTTGATGCAAAATGACCTATCTTATTGTAAGAAAAACATTTAATAGGAAATTTCCCTTTATACTTACCTTCTCCTCTGGCTTCTTTTTTGACAATAAGTGCTTCAAGCTCCTCTAGTTTTCTCTCCTCTTCTTCAATCTCTCTCATTTCCGCCTCATACTTGAATACCTTTCTAGAAGAACTTTATCCTAGATCATATCTCTATTTATCTCTTCTAGAAGTAGTAACTTTGAATACAGATTCTATCTTAGGAAGAGCATCACCAAATTCACTCAACTCAAAAGCAGTAAGCTTACCAATAAACATATCTTTGGTTACATTTGTTACAGTCTGGAGCTCCTCAATAGTAGTAGCTTTGAATTTGTATGCAGCAGGAAAGGATCTAAGCACTTTAGCAACAATCTCTGATTCTTCCAATCATCCACCAACACATCTAATACCACACACAAGTTCATTCAATCTTTGCATGAAAGAAGTAATTTTCTCATCATCACCTATTCTCAACATTTCATATTTCCCTATCAGACTTTGCAACTTAACAATCTACACAGTAGCATCACCTTCATACAAAGTTTCCAACTTTTTCCAAATCTCATAGGCAGTCATCAAATCCATAAAAAATTTCATCTTAGAATTAGTCAAAGCACTCAACAATACTTCCTTAGCCTTGATATTGTACTCGGCCTCCTTAATCTCATCTACAGTAGAAGGACAATTCTGTGGAATAACATACCTATTCTTTTTAATTTTCCAGTAGTGTTCACCAATGCATCTCAAATGACACTCCATTCAAACCTTCCATAGAGAATAATTTGCTCCATCAAATCTCAAACTATCCTTCTTGTATGTTGCCATCCCAAATCACCTCAAGCTATTAAAATTCTTCCAAGGAACTTGCTCTAATACCAATTGTTGGAAACACAAGGGAAGACAACTAAGAGGGGGGTGAATTAGTTGTCCCAAAAATTCAAAACTTATTAAACTTATTAACCTTATTCTCTGATTTGATCAATAAACATGAAATCATAAATCAACAACACATCAGAAACACACATAACACCAATATTTTTTACGTGGAAACCTATTAGGGGAAAAAATATGGTGGAGGTTAGTCCACAAGATTATACCCTATTAAAAGTATAAAGAAATGTGAATGGGGAATGCACATGCATTCAAGCGCACTACCTAGAGCTCACTACTCAATTAGAAAAGGAAGGCTCATTTTCTTACAAAAATATTTGGATTACATCCACAAGAATTTGAACTGAGAAAATGGCATCTGCTAATGCCTGATTACAGTTCTAGTTAAGCACATCAACACTTCTTCACACTTTGCTCATTCTTCTTCACACTCTACTTCTTCCTTCAAAAGATCTAAACATTATTCACACATAGGACTTGCACACTTTACACCCTCATTTCCTTCAAGCGATAAAACAATCGCTCATATATATCCGTAACAAGAAATTACATCGCTACATGTCGGCTTGAACAAAATAATAAAATGAATACAAATTGTCAGCACAAAACAATAAATAAATTTCAATGTGAATCAACCACGGTTGGCCACAACATAGTGAAGACCCAAAATAAAATACTCAAACATGAAAACACTTCATATAATTATTCCTCGAAGATCCATAGCACGCTACAACACCCTGTCGGCCATGAACATGAAAAAGATGAACACGCAATTTAGAAAATCTCCAATTGTGAGCACAACGATCAATGCGAACATGCAACATAGATAAATAATGATCTAGAAATATCCACAAACATCATGAATCACCAGAGAAGCATCCAAAACAAATGAAATTACTAGAATCACACCATCTTCATCTAGGAACACCAATTGAAGCTACAAAATGACTATCAAAATACAACTACTCATAACTCGATCGAATCTTCATATGGATCTTTGAAACTTGACATGGATAAACTAGATATACTTGACAAGAAACCCTTTAATCCACAACCTATTATCCTCAATGTACTAAACTAACCAATAGACTAAACTTCACTTCACCACTGACAACTTGAAACTTATTTCATTACAAATTTCTCAATATCCTTGACATATACAACTTATAAGACATTAATTCCAATAGTGTTGAAATAAATGACAACCACATATCAGAAACACAACCACAACATCCAATAGGGAATTGATAAGAGATTGATTAGCATCCATGCTAATTATTCTTCCATGTTTGATGTTGTGAAGAATTTGATAGAGACAAGGAAGTGGCAATCCCACTTATGGAAAAATGGATTCTTATACTTCATGATTTAAGGCTAATGGTCATGGGATGCAAGCATGATATAAGCAAGCTAGATAACATCCAACCAACCCTTAGAATTGTGAATGGAATTTAGGAATTCCAAAGAAATATTGAGCCTTTGGAGGCAAAAATAATGGATTTGGTCAGAGGGTTTGATGAGATGAATTTGATCTCCTACCTAACATTGTGAAGGAGAATGGTGAGATCAAAGAATCATAGAATTGGAAGGAGCAAGCAAATGATGTAATTTCAAAACAAGCAGCTCTAATTTATGAAGGGACTGAAATGAGAATGCTAAAGAACATGGATATGCTTGCCCAAGCAGGGATTACCTTGGAAGAGTTTGATAAGGAAGCCAATCAAGTAGTAACCAAATATGCTCCATATAGAGAAAAGTATGACAGTGTTATTGCATTCAATTGGCCCTCAGAAGAGGAATTTCAATCATGGGCAATCCCACAATACTACTTTACAAGTTTTGGCCAAACTAGACATTGAACTAAAAATTTTAACTAAATCTTCACTTTCAGGCACCTATAGCGGTTAAACCATGAGGAATTTGAAGATGATGCTAACTAGTGATTTGTGACATTTTGTCTATAGATTCTAAATATATTTTTTTCAAAAAATTTGGAATTAGATTCCACTTCTTTTTCCATCTCCTTCGAAAACTAGATTTTAATAGTAAACACCCTTTTTAAAGAGTGACGTTACTGGCTAACACATAACTTTTTTTCTATGAAGGATAAAATTCTATTTTTTTTAAATTTAGATTTGTAACTATGATATCTAGTGCATAGAATTGGTTTCATAGAATTTCATTGAATATTTTTGTCTAATTAAGTTTCAAAGTCAAACCAATTATAATTTAGACATGATTTACTGGCTAAAACATAACTTATTTTGTATGTATCAAAATTCATTTTTTTTTTGTTGGATCAAGGACATCAATATCTAGTGCATAGATATTTTTCAAATTTTTTTTTGATAATCTACTATTTTTCCACACGTGAAGAATAGAGAGCTTGATTTTTGGTGAAAAACCTAAATTAACAAGAAATAAAAAATAAATATAATAATTAAATTAAATTTATTTAAAATTATACTTTTTGGGAAGCTTATAATAAGGAATACATACTTACAAAAAATAATTTTTAAATGAATTCATTTGAGCCCCCAAAAGGTAAATCAAAATTGTTTTTTATTAGCATTTTCATAGGTGTAAAGGAGACTCCATTATAGGCATGGTTTAAAACTAGCGGGGTTCTATCCAAGGGGGTTTAATCTAAGGTGGTTTAATCAAACCCTCTTCAATTGGAATCCTTTCAATGGAAATTTTTAAGGATTAAATCATTATATTCTCTAAAAATATGTGATTTCAGCAAAAATTAGGATCTTCCAAAAAGTGTAAACCACTATTCTAGGATCACCCTCATGGAAAGACAAGTACCTTGATATCATGGATGATTAAGCCGTTGTTGTAGAGAGTGGTTAATACAATTTTTGTTTCAAGTTTCCAACAATGGAGAGTAATGGATGGGAGAATACAATACGTGGCTTGGAACTAATTTAGATTATGCCTTTGATAATGTAATGGTACAATATTATATTCTCTCTAGTTTGAAAATTGATGACAAGGATGTAGAGATGGAGGTAATTTGTCCTTTTTCTCTTTCTTCATTTCATGCTTTTCTTCCTTCAAGCTTGGTGTACATAGATATAATTTTGAAAGCATGTGGATATATTGTTGCAACAACTAAAAGGTGCCTTTTGGAAGGTGGGATGCAATCTTCTTCAACAAATGTAAATTTTTTTGTCCCATGTGATATTTCCCTCCCTTTGAATTGCAAATATAACTACATTGGGGAATATTTGTTGTATCAGTCAAATAGGAGATGGACATGTGTACATTCTAGCCCAAAGCTTGTTTTCTCTTCATTTCTATAAGAAGGAATTGACGACCAAAGGTACAGGTTGTTGATTGACCATAGAGCAAATTTTGTAATGAGAATACAAAGAATAGTTTAGAATTTTTGTCTTAGGTTTGAGTTTAGTTGATATGCATATGTAATTTTTGATCAATACTAGCAATTGAATAGAAAATGGTGCAAACTCAAAGCCATTTCTCTCTTGGTGTATTCATTTCATGAACCATTAATAAAATGATCAAGTGTTTTTTTGTTAGTCTTCATTGATTTCCAATGGATGTGTGGTTCTATCCTTGTAATTAATTCAAAGAATTAATGAAATTGCTTGGATGAAGCTATAGGTTCATGTAATTAGAGTATCAGGATCTTTATAAGAAGTTATGGTTTGGGATACAATGATGCGATGTTGTAATGCATTGTTGTCAAAGCTTTATGATGCTATGTATTTGTCTGTTATCCAATTATATATGTGTTGAGATTGACTTTATTTCCTAGGTTAAGGCACTGATCTAGGTTTGTATTCATGATACATCTTCTTGGTCATTCAACAACAAATCAAATTTATAAAGAAACTTTCAAATGAATTGAAATTGTTATTATTTCATGTTAATTTCTTTCATTCTCATGCTTTAAATGTTGAGTGTTGTAAAGAAGTATCCAGTTTCTTGAAATACTCCATTTATATGAGCTATTATATGAGGATTCATTTGTTATTTGAAATGTATCTAGTTGTGAAGTGCATAAGTCTTTAGGTACATTGTGGGATCACCCTCTCGAGTCTTGCAGAGCTCAAAGTGTAGGAGAAAAGCATTTCTTCTTTCACTCGTTCATTGGCCAATCCCTTTAGGTTGCTAAGGATTGGAATTGGAAATTCCATAGGATTCTTTGAAGACTAGCTTGGTTCTTAGAAAAAACTAACACTCTATATAGCCACGAGTTTAATTCAATGTTGGTGTAGACTTGTTAGTTGGCCTTATATGTGGTCACTTGTGCATTGGTGTAGTTTCTTTGAGATGAGAGGATGGATGATGTTGAGTACCTAGATAGTTAGTTATGGGGACCTATAGCATGTGTATCACAATGTGATCATGAATAGCTTGGATACATAGCTTTATGTCATTTTTTGATAGTGATGGTTTTTTTGCTTGGTTTTGAGATCTTGGTGCCACTTGGTATTGTTGTCAGATGGAAATGTTCATGTGTTGACCTAGAGGATTTTTAGATTAGGAGATGTTTGGTCATGATGCTTGGAGAGCTCAGTTGTCATAGTTCAGTGGGAGCTTTAGTAGTGACTATGGATGAATGATCTTCTTTATTGGTGTAGATGTGACTAGGAGGAGATCTTAGATCTTGTTTATACAGAAGGATTCTTTCACATTTGCATGGATAGTACTTGAAAATGTGTAGCATCTCATAGCAATGGAGGACTCTTGTAGTATTTGGTTGAGGTGTTGGTGGTGCTTGACAAGTGATGTTGGTTTAGAGTTTGATTTTTTTATGTCATGATATACTCTTGATTGCGATTAGATTTTTGGCATGATGCATTGCTCTTGCAACTATGGTATGTTCACTTGGAAAAGGGGATCTCCTAAGGGGGATGGTAACATCATGATGTCAGGATAAGTTTTTGATTTAGATGATTAGAGCTTTGACAATGGTGTGGTGATTCTTTATTTTTTTGGTGCATTGGTCATATGATTGAGAAATTCATGATAGTGTAGTGATGCATTTGGACTTTAGCATGAAATGATTGTTTGCAGGTGCTCATGAATACATGGAGAATGAGGTGAGGCTGAATTTCACTTGAGATGAGAGAAGTGTTGTTGAGATGGTTACTCTTGATGAGATCTCAATAGAAATCTTGAGGAGCCTATACCTTGGTTGGACATGAGTTCAATAGAGACCTATGAGGAGATTTCTCTTGGATGAGTCATGAAGGTTTGCATATCTTGGAGGAGCATTCTCATTCCTCACTCTCCATCTACTCAACTGCTTATTACTTGAGAGGTAATTCCCATTGTTTTTAATTAGGGGACAAACAAGTTTTGATGGGATCTGAAACCCAGTACATGAAGGTTTTGAAGGGACCTAAAATCCTTTACAAGGAAAAGAAGCTGCTAGAGAGATACTCATAAAACCAACTATAGCCCATTAGCAACAAATGAACAAAGATATTCTAATCAATACTAGCTACATCCAATAGGTTTTGAAGAGACCTTAATCCCTTTACAACCAAGTTTCAACTAGGATCTAGAACCCAAAGAAAAGAACACCTGAAATAGTCATGCACCAAAGTAGCCAAGCTGCATCAAACCATCTACTTACTAACAAAATTGAGCCAAAAAGACAAAGGAAATGAAATTCCCCAATTAAAGAAATCATTCCACCAAGATTCTCAACCTCAATATGAGAAATACAAGGTACAATAGAGGAAGGAAAAATCTCTTTAAAACACCAGTCCAAACAAGATGCCAACTCAAACTCCATAAATGAAGGAAAGAGCTCCCCTCTATAGGAAAGGATTGCATGAACACTTTTTCCACTAAATCTAGAGATCACCAGTAGCCACCGACTCCAAATCAAAAGGAGAAACTCCCACCTCAAAAGGGACAATAGTTGAGAAAACTAGAGCAAGGAGCTTCCTCCTAGACCCACAATATCCATCTTCACCTCTATAGAAGAGGAGTCCACCTCAATAGGATCAATCTTCACCTTTGTAGAAGAAACAGGTTGTAGAACCAAGAGAAAAGCCACCGAACCAGTGGAAAAAATCACACCAACCTTAGGCATACCTGGAAATAGGAGTTTAAAGAGGGATGAGAATAATAAAATCATCTGGGCCTTAAAGATAGGCAAGAAAAATAACCCAACCAACCACCAAAGAGCCAAAAAAGGAGCATAACAAAAAATCATTTGGGTCATCAGAATAGACATGAAAAATAACCCATCCAACCCATAGAGGGTAGAAAAGACCCTCCAACTATAGAACACCATCTAGGTCAACAACCCAACCATCAAGAAGAGAAACTCTAGAAAGATCATACAAATATAGATTTGTTTGTAGAGGAAAATAGACCCCAAATTGAAGAACACAGTGAAGCATAAGGGGGTCTCGAAGACAACCAAAAGAAACACCAACTTACAAGTCAGTCCCAACAACATAAAGCTCCTCCAAAAGATAGCCCAAATCCAAGAACAAACAATAACCCACTTTGAAAATGAAGGCCATGTCAACCATAAAGGGTATCCAATAGCACTGAGAGAGAGCCTTAGATGACCCAACATAATATGGGAAGCCAAGCATAAACAATGTAGCCACTTCTCCACCAAATACCAGAAAGGAAATCCATGAAGTCTACCACTAGACTCCCATCTCCAACATGGATTCCCAAAGAGCTGACAACAACCAAGAAATGAGGCAAGAAATCCCCAACACTTCCACTAAGGATAAACTCTCCCTAAATGACCCCTCTAGCCAAAGCATCACCAAAAGCAAAAAAAGAGGCTAGAAAAGCTTCTCTCACAACAACAGTAGGCTCTTCCAAAGAGCGCATAAAAAAGGACCAATACTACCAAGGAAGCAGTAAAATCCAAGCGGAAGACACCAAATAGGAGCCCTCAAAAGGATAAACAAATGCAACCCTCAAAAACCAAAAGGTCTTAAAGATGAAGGAAACACCTGAAATGAAACCCATGCAACATAGAGAAGGTAGGTATTACAAGAAACCAAAACATCCATCCTCCAAAGACAAGGCCAGAGCAAAAGCAACCACATGAAAAAGAAAAAATCCTACAATGCATAGCTCCAAAGGAGGCTTAAAGAGCAGATTTGCACCCAAAGACGCCAGTGAACCTACTAGGGCATCTACATCTACATCAAACCTCCCTCCATCATCATCTCCATTATCAAAGGAGTTCAAAATTCATCCCGCACTCTACTTCCTGCATGTTCAATTCGCTCTGCTCTACTCCATTAAAGTAATAATAACCTAATTTAGGCAATGCCCATTGTTTCTCTTATGTGCTTTATGCTTTCTTTCATAGACATGGATCTTCACCTACTATTAGATGGTTCTGGAGGATTCATTGTGAGAGATGGATAGCATGGTTATCTCCTTGGGTTTGAATTTTCATTTATGATGATCATAGGGAATGGTAGTGGGCTGATTTCTTGAGATGGGAAATGGAGTAGTTTGATCTTCTTTGAGAAGATTACTGTAAGGAAAGAAAAGGTGCGAAAACACTTTCCTAGTGCCAAATCCACAGGGAAGAATGCAATGCAGGGCTTTTAATTTTTTCAAATTACAATCCAATTGAGACACACATGAAGGAATAAAAAAAATAGAGCAAATACACAAAGACAAATCAAACAACAGATTTACGTGGGAAACCCTTACGAGAAAAAACCCACCACACCAAGCTGAATCTCTTTGTATTACAGTAACAATAATTACATACAATCAGAAATACAACTCTCTGATATTTTTCAGTAGCTGCAACATTCACCGTTAAAAATACTCTCGAAAAAGCTCTCTATCATTCGATAAACTCATCACTTTGTTCATCCATTAAAAAAAAATAGAATCCATCTGCTTTTAAATCTTCTATGCATCCTTATCCGCCAATGCCAACCATAGACAGTTTCCATTTGAGTCTTGTCTCAGTTTCCATTTGAGTATTACTTTCGGTAAGACTTAGCTTCATCACTGAGACCTCTCCCCGTGACCCGTGAGTTACTTCAACATTCGCCTTGTCACCCGAGAGTAGCCATTGTCGGTGAGACATTACATACTCGCTAGGACACCTCACCGAAGTCCTAGCGTTAGCCGGACATCGGCGAGACTTACACCATTTGCTGAGACTTCTCCCTGACACCTGTGAGGTAGCCTGATAAGATCAACTGTTGCCCAGAGTTCTTTCGATCGCCAAAAGGTCATGCCGAACTCAGAGAGTCACAGCGATAGACTTCATTCGGCAAGACATCAACTCTATCACAATGATAGGATCATTTCAAGAGCTTCAAAACTGTTAGTCACCCAGACATGAACACTGTCACAGCGACTTTTCCCTTCAGGAGTTCCATGTTAGTAAGGATTGAGGCACATATTCCAATAAGCTCCCACTTGACGAAGATCTTACTGACACCTCCAGAGCATAACAAAACTACTGAGATTCATTGGCCAAGAGGCCCATTGAACTGGCACACCAACTGAACTTGTTTGTACTTACAGGCTTCGTCAATGCATCTGCAACATTCTCCAGAGTATCCACTTTCTCCAAAGAGACCTTCCCATTCTCCACCATATCTTCTACAAAATGATACTGTACATATATATGTTTCGTCCTGGCATGGAAAGTAGGATTCTTTGCCAAACATATAGCACTCTGGCTGTCACAGTAGATAGTAATCTTTTCTGCATTAAAACCAATGTTAGAACAAAAATGTTTTAACCAAATTGCTTCTTTACAGGCATGTGTGGCTGCCATGTATTTTGCCTCTATAGTAGACAAAGCGACTACAGCCTGCCGCTTACTCATCCAACTCATTGCATCACCATTCATCATAAAATATATCCACTTGTGGATCTTCTGCTGTCAATGTCCCCTGCCCAATCAGAATCCACATAACCTTGAATGTTGAGAGTCTTCTATGGTTCAACCAAGTTACCATGGTAACACAAAGCATAGTCTGAAGTGCCCTTCAGATATCTAAACACTCTCTTCATAGCATCCCAATGTGTTCTTCTAGGATTAGCCATAAACTGACTAAGAACTCCCACTACTTGGGCAATGTCTGGCCTTGTACAGACCATAGCATACATGAGACTACCAACTGCACTTGCATAAGGCACACTGGTCATGTCCTCCATCTCAGAAGAAGATTTTGGACAATCCTCAGCAGATAGCTTCGTTCCCTGTGTATCTGGAACAACTAGTTGCTTGCATTCAATCATACAAAATCTCTCTAGAATAGTCATGACATATTTTCTCTGACTAAGCCAAAGCTTTATGTTCTTTCTGTCCCTAGTTATTTCCATTCCTAGAATGTACCCTGCTGCACCAAGATCTTTCATTTCAAACTTTGCAGACAACTGAGACTTAAGATCAGAAATCATTAGCTTACTATTGCCTATAAACAACATGTCATCAACATACAGAGCAATAATAAGAATTTGATCACTTTCAACTTTGTAATACACACAGTGATCACATTTTGATCTTACAAATCCCAAAGACAAGACAAACATATCAAACTTTTGGTACCACATTCTAGGAGACTGTTTTAAACCATACATAGATTTCTTCAACTTGCAAACCAGCCTTTCCTTACCTTTTACCACAAAGTGCTCTGGCTGGGACATATAAATTTCTTCTTCAAGATCACCATGAAGAAACACTATTTTCACATCCATTTGTTCAATCTCTAAATCATATGTTGATGCAAGTGATAGAAGAAATCTAATAGATGTCAACTTAGCTACAGGAGAAAAAATTTCTCCATAGTCAATTCCCTCTACCTAGGAATAACCTTTTGCAACCAGCCTCGCTTTATATTTTTCTACACTGCCATCTAGACCTATTTTCTTTTTGAATATCCATTTGCAGCCTACAGATTTTATGCCTTTAGGCAATGGAACCAAACTCCAGGTGTCATTCTTTTCTAATGATGTCATTTCTTCATTCATGGCTTCCAACCAAGAGTTTGAATCAGACATTTTAAATGCCTCTTTTACAGTCCTAGGTTCATCAGTGCTAGAAATTAAAGCATAGGCACAAGTAGACTCTATTAAAGAAAACTCATACCTTCAGTTGCTTTCTTTCATAGTTGACCTCCTCACAGTGAGGTGAGGTGGTTCTTCATCATCTTCAGAACTTTTAGAACTACTTGAGCTCTCCTCAAGATAGGTACATTTTGATTTTTCAATTCCTCTTTATCTGGTGTCCGAGGAATTGCTGCAACATCCTTTTCATTTTCTAATTTCTTCTCTGACTACAGATCCAAAGTAGAAGGTTTCAGCTCACGAAAGATAACGCTTCTGCTGTGCAAAACCTTCTCAGTCTCAGGATTCCAAAGCTTGTATCCTTTTATGCCAGCACTATAGCCTATAAATATACACTTTACAACTTTGTTTTCCAACTTGGATCTTTTTTCAAATGGCACATATGCATATGCCTCATAGCCAAAGACACAAATATGTCTCAGAGAGGGATTCTTTCCAGACCATGCTTCCAAAGGCATCTTCTCAACCAGAGTAGAGTTAGGAGAGCGATTTACCAAGTAACATGTTGTAGAGACTACTTCAGCCCAGAACTTCTCCTCCAAGCCAGTACTACTCAACATACTTCGCGCTCTTTCCATTATCGTCCTGTTAAACCTTTCAGCAACTCCATTTTGCTATGGAGTATAAGGTGTGGTCTTATGTCTTTTGATCCCATGATCTTTACAGTACCTTTCAAATTCATCTGAATAGAACTCACCGCCATTGTTAGTCCTTAAACATTTTATTTTTCTACCAGTCTAATTTTCTACAAGGTTTTTAAATTCCTTAAACCGACTGAATGCTTCTGATTTACTTTTCAAAAAATATACAAATGCTTTTCTTGAATAATCAGCAATAAATGACACATAGTATCTTGATTTAGACAAAGAAGGAACATTCAATGGACCAAACACATCAGAATGTATATAATCAAGTAAACTAGAAGTTTTGTGAGGACTGGAATAAAATGAAACACGGTGCTACTTTCCATATATGCAATCTTCATAGAAATCAAATTCAAGGTTACAATCTTCAAGCCCTTCTACCAGGTTTTTATTATTTAAAGTTTTTAGACCTTTCTCACCAATGTGGCCAAGCCTATGATGCCAGAGCATAGTCTTCTCTGCTAGAAGTTTAATCTCCATGGAGTTTACACCATCAGGAACGTTTTCCTTCTTTTCTTCATGAGTAGCCTTGAGTGACTTTGTAGAGACACTACTGCATTGAATAGCTTGTGCATCCAGCTTGTACAGAGTACCAATTCGAGCACCCCTAGCCAACACCATAGAGCCTCTAGTCATCTTGTAGCCATTTCCTGAGAACGTGACCTGCACTCTGATATCATTTAACTTACTTATAGAAAGTAGATTTTGAGCCAAACCTGGTATATGCATCACATCATTGATTCCCTTTACTCTTCCATCAGGGAATTGAATTCTGACTCTTCCACGACCAACAATTTCCAAAGATGAATCACTTGCCAAATACACCTTTCCACCATTGTATTCTTCATACTTTGTGAACCATTCTCTATGAGATGTCATGTGGAAAGATGCTTCAGAATCAATTAGCCAGACATCATCTAATGCCCATGTAGCCAAAGTTTCAATGAAGGCATCTGCATCACTATGAGAAGAGTCATTGCCAGAAGAATTCTTCTTCTTCTTTTTCTCCTCCTTGTAATCCTTGTGGACATGACCAGGTTGCCTACAATTCTAGTACTTCACTTTGGACTTCTTACCAGGAGACTTTGATCTCCCTTTTGATTTCGATTTGGACTTCTTGTCCTTCTTCTTTCCTTTCTCCTTGGGCCTACCTCTGACAGCTAGAGCCTCCTTTGCCATCTCAGAAGATTTTCTTCTCATTTCTTCTAATGACAGAGAAGCAACAACATCTTCCATCTTGAATGTGGATGTTGTACTCCCAATGGCCATCACTAGATGATCCCAAGAATCAGGCAGAGAACACAGCAACAACATGCAACGATCTTCATCTTCAATCTTCACACCAACAAATGTCAGCTGAGCAATCAGCATGTTGAAAGCATTTAAGTGATCAACAACAGACCCTCCTTCCTGCATTCTCAAAGAGTACAACTTCTTCCTCAAGAACAACTTGTTCACCAAGGACTTGCCTTGATAAATAGATGCTAATCTTTTCCACAAGGAAGATGCAGTCTTTTCTTCATGCACGTTCAAAAGAACAGAGTCTGCCAAACAGAGCCTTATCAGCCCTTTATACTTTCTATCTGCAAGGTCCCAATCCTCTTGCTTCATTCCTTGAGGCATTGTTTGAGACACAACAGTCCAAAGATCTTGGTCTACTAACAGATCTTCCATTTTGAGTTTCCATAGCTCAAAATTGCTTCCATTGAATTTCTCTATATCCATCCTACTGGATGTGCTCGCCATCTTAATTTGTAATTAAATTAAAAGAACTCTACAAAACTCCCACTGGAAAAAGATTGACACAAAAAACCCAACGCACTCACAAGGACAACACAACTGGCTAGGCTCTGATACAACTTGTAAGGAAAGCAAAGGTGCGGAAACACTTTCCTAGTGCCAAATCCATAGGGAAGAATGCAATGCAGGGATTTTAATTTTTTCAAATTACAATCCAATTGAGACACACATGAAGGAATAACAGAAATAGAGCAAATACACAAAGACAAATCAAACAACAAATTTATGTGGGAAACCCTTATGGGAAAAAACCCACCACACCAAGCTGAATCTCTTTGTATTACAGTAACAATAATTACATACAATCAGAAATACAACTCTCTGATGATTTTTCAGTAGCTGCAACATTCACCGTTAAAAACACTCTCAGAAAAGCTCTCTATCATTCGATAAACTCATCACTTTGTTCATCCATTAAAAAAAATATAGAATCCATCTGCTTTTAAATATTTTGTGCATTCTTATCCTCCAATGCCAACCATAGATAGTTTCCATTCGAGTCTTGATTTTTTCCTTGCATGCTATTTTTCCAGCGTTTCAACTGATGCATAAAATCAACCGTCATCATGCTTTAAAACTGCTTCCTGTGATTGGTCCACGAAGCTCCACCTAGGATGGTCAGACTGGTCAAGGGCATTCAACTTTGTTGGCATATCGGTGAGACACTCACAGTGTCTCCTTGATGCCACAAAGTTTCTCTACCGGCATCACTATAGCTTCCACGAGTCGGCAAGATGCTATATTGAATGTATAAGTCACAACGAAACCATCGATGTCCACTTCGATCCTATCGGCAAAGGTTTCCCTTATCGATGAGACTCATATCGAATGGAACAAGTCATATCGAATCCAAAGAATCCATCGGCAAGACATACTGATGTCGCTAAGACCTTATGTTGAAAACTTCAAGTCATGCTGGCGTGAGCCATTCGGCATGACTATCGCTCTTCGGTGAGACTCACATTGAAGCATAACTTCCACCAAATGTCACACTATCGCCAAGACTCGTGCCTATCGCCGTGACCTTTCACCAAGCTCCATCATGTCTTACCAAGTTGACAAGACATAAGCCCTTCGCCAAGACGTTTCTCTGAGTTCCTAGAGTTAACCCGAAGACTTCTGTCAACGTGACTTATTACTTTCACTAAGACTTCTTAGTGAAGTCTTTTGTCACCACGAAGTCACCACGAGGATACAATCTATTTGGCAAGAATTAGCTTCATCGCTAAGACCTCTCCCCGTGACCCGTGAGTTACTTTGACATTCGCCTTAACACTCGAGAGTAGCCATTGTCGGCGAGACATTACATACTCGCTGGGACACCTCACCGAAGTCCTAGCGTTAGCTCGACATCGGTGAGACTTACACCATTCACTGAGACTTCTCCTCGACACCTGTGAGCTAGCCCGATAAGATCAACTGTCGCCCAGAGTTCTTCCGATCACCAAAAGGTCATGCTGAACTCAGAGAGTCACAACAATAGACTTCATTCGGCAAGACATCAACTCTGTCACAACGATAGGATCATTTCAAGAGCTTCAAAACTGTTAGTCACCTAGACATGAACACTGTCACAGTGACTTTTCCCTTCAGGAGTTCCATGTCAGTAAGGATTGAGGCATATATTCCAACAATTACATCCATTTAGATACATGATGCATATGTTATGTTTGATCTCTTGAGGTTGAACAGGTTTGGATTTTGTTATAGCTTTTATCTTGGAGTTGTGAAGGAGATCTTACTTCACACAGTTGGTATTTAGATGTGTATGTAGAAGGGAATGCTACATGTTTACGATTTGCATATTTTTCTCTTTAGTCTAGTTCTTCTTCCTATATGTTCAAATTCATATGACTTTAGATGTGAGATTTCTATGTAGATCTATGATGATCACTAGTTTGTGGTCATGTTTTGTCATGTGGGTGATGACATGGAGGTTCTTGTATCTCTTTCTTCTATCAGATATGGAGAACATGGGAGAGTTGTGGAAGATTTTTGAGAGAGATTTCTCTTGCAATAGTTAGTTGCAAGATTTATAGATCAATGTGGATGGTCCTTGGTATTACATGGCTACACTTTCTATGTGTTGTGATTGGTAGACTTTTTATTCCTTTGATCTTTTCAAATTTTTCATTACCCATGCAGTGGGATTTCCTAGATGTGTTTGGTCTTCTCCAAATGGTTGGCACATGGAGCTTGTATTTGTAGTTGATGGATTGGATATGTAGGTGGCATGATTTTGCTGATGTGGATACCTTATAAGTATGGGTGATTGGATGGATTAGCACTTGTTTGAGGTGCTATTTTCAATCACGTGGGTTGGTCAGTTGTATGGAAGTAGTTAGTTTCTTGATTGTTATTTTAACTAATGTTCTTTCTTGTTTTTCTGGAGGGTATCTTCACGGTTGTGTTCAAGTTGTGGGATTTGAATTTGATGTTTCTGATGCTTTTGTATATATTGTGAGCATAATGGAGTGGTGGAAGTATTTTGTAGCCTTTTCTATTAGTTGGATCTGATGCTTTTGTTCTTTATACTAGTGCATATACACCATGGCTCATTACTTTCCTTATGGAGGATGGTTAGAACTGTTGCCTGAGATGGTGGACATCTTGGGTGTTTTTGCAAGTGTCTTGGGTGATACAATGACTTTGAGAATTGATTGGAAGCCAATAAGTTCTTTTTCAAGTGGGAGAAAGTTGAGAAAAAGGTGTCTCAAACTTACTGGTTAAGGCTCTCTAAAATTAGGAAAACATTCAACCAAGTCAAAGTCTTCTACACCATAGTACCAAAAAATTCTACATTAAAATTTGTGATATTGTAGAGAACAGTTGCTACCCACCACCCTGCAACAAGCCATTCATGAGGATTTTGGTAGTGCGATATATCCCATCGTCCCATGAAAGTCTGAGAGGAGGCATGCGGTAGTGCGGGAGGAATCATAACCCACAACCACATGATAGTTAGGTGAAGGGGTCTATGTTATTGTAGTAGGCTACAATATAGTAGTGACCCACGACCCCACAATGGTCATTTGGATGGATTTTGGTGGAGCGATATCATATGATATGGTGGTATAGAACCTTGTGACCCTATAATGATCAATTGGAAAAGACTACAGTATAGCGGTATCTTGTTGTATTACAGTAAAGGTCAGAGTGGTGGAGATTAGTGCAACTCCACAATGATTCAAGAATGACTCAATGGGATTATGGTTATGACTGTTCGGTGGTTGTAGAAGTTGATTTTTTTGTTATGAAGGTTTTCTTGTAACACTTGAGGAGTATGTATGTAATTTCGTAGTGCATTGGAACAGGGTGAGAGAGAAGATTGGATTCAGAGGGGTTATGCTACTAGATTTTCTCTAGGTGGAACATGAGGTAAATCTCCATGTAAAGGCTTAGAGCCTACAATTGTATTGCAACTGTGTATTTTGTTGTTGAATAATACAATGGATCTATGATTTTGGAGGGTGGGGTTTTTTACCTAAAAGGGTTTTCCCCACATAAATCTTTGTGTTCATGTATTATATTGTATCTTTCATGTTTAATGATTCTATTTATTAAATTTGCTTAATATATGTTGTTGAAACTAGTTGATCTTGTGTGATCTAAAATTGCATGAACTTTCCTCTAAGGATTAATGGTGGGAAATAAACTATCTCTAATTCTGCTTTATGGCATAGTAGTACATGTTTTTTGAGGAAATCTATAGAAATGAATGTTACCAAAGACACTGATCTTGGATGCTCTTTCTGAGATGAACCAAATTTCCCTTCGCAAAGTACATATCCATTAAGTATCACTTCATTAAAGAAAAGGTTGTAGACAAAGAGTTTAGCATGGAGTATGTTTCCACAAAAGAACAAGCTCCTAACATATTTACAAAGCCTCTTTCAAAGGATCAATTTGAATAACTGAGGTAGAAGTTGAGTAATTTCTCCCACATCAAATCACTAAATATTAGTGATAGGGCATGAATCTAGGGGGAGTATAATTGTTTCTTCATTCTTCCCTAGAAAAGTAAAGGTAGGTAAAACCTGTTTTACAAATTTCTAACGACTTGATGGTTGTTGATTCAAGGATCTCCACTTTCTCTTTGAGGGAGTATGTTTTTAGGGGGAGTGTGCCCTTTGCCATTGATGTCAAAGGGGGAGAACGTAAGCAAATGATGCTCATGAAATTGAGCAAGGGGGAGAAAACAACGATGATATTGGTACAAAGCATGTAATGGTATCAGATTCAAATAATATAGGTTGAGTGAGCATTTGGTTTTTCCATCAATCAAAAAGGGGGATATTGTTGGTATATTATTTTCATTGATGTCAAAAGGGGATTTCTATGTGATATCCTACTTGGGAGATTGGTGATGTTTGGATGACGGGATGAATTCAAAACTATTCATTCATGGTGTTGAAACAAACTTTATATTCCAATGATGATTGTCTATCAGCGGTTGTAGGTTGCTTAAGTCACAACTTAAGCCCTTGAGTTCGTTGGGGCAATCAAACATCTTTCCTTGTCCCTACCAGCTCGAAAAATGTTCTTTGATCATAATACTTCCCTATTCACAAGGTAAATATTTTTTCTTAGTAAGATCTATGGTGATGATTGAGAATTGAAGATCTAAAGGTTTTTTTAGGAGCTTAGAGTGAATATTATAGGTTCCCATCTAAATTCCCTGGAATAGCATAGTGATTGTAGGACCGGATTAACAAATAGGTGTCAAAGGTGATTGGTGACATGAAAGTAGGTGGCAGCGCTTGATTGATTGATATAGAAATTCACATCTCTATTGTGAATTGTGTGGGAATTTCAAGGCAACATATGGCGATAATTTGCCAGTCTAATAAAGATTTGGTGGCACCCTGTCTAACCTCGCGGACTTTCGGATAAGTGAATCCCTAATTTTTGATAAGTGGATGTGTGGCTCGATGTTTTGATAAGCTTGCAGAAGAAGATAAATATCAAACCCTAGCAGAGAAAAGATATGGTGTGAAAATATTGAGGTTGATGCTAAGGGATGATGATAGAAAAACGAGAAAGATGAAGGAATTAAGGTGTGTATGAGAATGATGTTGCAAGAAGAAGTGAAGGTGTGTTGCATTTGAGTGATAAGTGTCTTTTGAGATAGACAACAAAGAACTTGCTTAATTCTTGAAGGAAGACAAAGAATACACTCCTAAAGAAAGTGCAGCAAGATGGTGCAGTGTATCTAGAGGTGTTTTGAGACAGACAGAGAATGCACTAAAAGAAATGTTGGGAATTAAGGTGTCTCAACCTTGGTAATTCCTAAGTTGTTTATTTATTATTACTTTATTTTTTTCCATGGATAAATATCATTTATGCTATTAAATAATTGTTCTCCATCAAAATTGGCATGAGATTTTGAGTTGGCACTTTTGCCACATGTTGGTGCCTTGAAAAATAAGTTATTAGTTGTCAAAAGATTCCCACTTAGTCACATAACATGGAAAGCTTATTTTTAAGGATGTTGTGATAGATTCTATGAAAACTGTAAAGGCTAAATGTGGGGGATATCATTTTGCATGTGAGAATAATCTATGACACATGTAAGAGAATATTCATAGCTATTGATGGTTTATGATGCATGTAAGACCATATCCTATTTTATGTGAATTCTTATGACATATTTTAAGAAGGTGTAATGTCATGTAAGATACCATGTTTAGCATGGAAGGGGTCGAATGGATTTTTACCATGGTATTTTTTAACCTTTTTTTGACCCATGGTAATGTTTTATGGTGGTATTTTGAGCCCCCATGAGTCTATATATTGAGGGGTTGAGCTGGAGATAGTATGAGTTGTTTTACAGGTACATAGATGTTACCAAATTGAAGAGTGTTGGATTTTGTTGATATGTAGTTGTCATTGATGTCAACACTATTGGCATTAGAGGTTGTATATGTTGAGGATATTGCGAAAATTGTAATAAAGTAAGTTGTAGGTTGTCAGTGGTGCAGTAAAATTTAGTATGTTGGCTAGTTTAGTATGTTGCTGATCAGAGGCTGTGGATTAAAGGGTTTGTTTCCAAGTATATTTAGTTTATCCATGTGAAGTTTCAGAGATCTGCATGAATATTTGATTAATTTATGAGTATCTGTGTTCTGACAGTTATTTTGTTGTTTCAGTTGGTGTTCCTGAAAGAAGATGATGCAATTTTGGTAATGTGACGTGTTTTGGATGCTTCTTTGGTGATTCATGATGCTTGTTGATGATTCTATATTGTGCTCTATCTATGTTTTATGTCTGCATTGATCGGTGTGCTCACGATTGAAGATTTTCTTCTATGTATTCATATTTTTCATGTTCTTGGTTGACAGGGTGATTGTAGCATGTTGTGGATCTTTGAGGAATAATTATTGAAGATTTTTCATGTTTGAGGATACTATTTTGGGTCTTCACTATGTTGTGGTTAATGTTGGTTGATTCACATTGATAATTATTTATGTTTTGGGCTTACAATTTGTACATGTTTTATATTTTGTTGAAGTCGACATGTAGATGTTGTTAACCCTAGTTATGGATATATATGAGTGATTGTTTTATCATTTGAAGGAATGAGTGTGCAAAGTGTGCGATTCTTGTGTGCGAATAATGTTCTAATTATTTGAAGGCAAAAGTAAAGTGTGAAGAAGAGTGAGCAGATGTTTATGTGCTTAATAGGAATTGTAATCAAGCATTACCAGATGCTATTTTCTCAGTTCAAAATCCAGATGTAATATGAATGTTTCTATAAGATAGAGAGTCTTCCTTGTTGAACTTTCCATTGCACCAAAATATTGACCTATCAATGCTCGATACAAGCTTCGGTTAAGAACCACAGGAGGAAGTTAGACCATGTCACAAACCCAAGTGCTAGTGTTGCAAGGAAGATCAAGGGTCACACCTTGCAACAATCCCCCCAACACAAGCGTGGGGTTTAAACCTATGACCAACTTTGATACCAATTGTTGGACTTGTTGTTGCACCAAAAGATTGACCTATCAATGCCCAATACAAGCTCTAGTTAAGAACCACAGGAGGCAGTTAGACCATGTCATAAACCCAAGAGCTAGTGCTGCAAGGAAGACCAAGGGTCACACCTTGCAACATTCCTTGGGAAGTAAACCTTTCTATATTTGAGCAGTGAGCTCTAGGAAGTGTTCCTGAATGCATGTTCTTTCCCCATTCATAATTATTTTATACTTTTAACAGGGTATAATTTTTTGGACTAACCTCCATCGTGGTTTTTCCCTTAACAGGGTTTCCACGTAAAAAATCTTGGTGTTATGTGTATTTCTGATGTGGTGATGGTTTATTCTTTCATGTTTAATTATTAGACATGAGAATAAGTTTAATAAGTATAATGTATGTGACAACTGATTCACCCCCCCTCTTAGTTGTCTACCCTTGTGTTGCCAACAATTGGTATCATAGCAGATTCCTTGGAAGAATTTTGATAGCTTGAGGTGATCCAGGATGGTGACATATAAGAAGGATAGTCTTAGATTTGATGGAACAAATTATTCTCTATGGAAGACTCGAATGGAGTGTCATCTAAAATGCATTGGTGAATCTTTCTGGAACATTACAATGAATAGGTATATCATCCCATAGAATGGCCCTTCTACTTTTTTTGAGATCAAGGATGTCAAGTACAATATCAGGGCTAAGGAAGCATTGTTGAGTTCTCTAACTAATTTTGAGATGACAAATGTAATGGATCTGAAGACTACTTATGAGATCTGGAAAAAGTTGGAAACTATGTATGAAGGTGATACCCATGTGAAGATTGCTAAGCTGAAAAGTTTGAAAGGGGAATTTGAAATGTTGAGAATGGGTGAAGATGAGAACATCACTTCTTTTATGCAGAGAGTGAATGAACTTGTGTGTAATATTATATGTGCTGGTGGAATGTTGGAAGAATTAGAGATTGTTGCTAAAGTGCTCATATCCTTTCCTACTGCATACAAACATAAAGCTGCTACTATAGAGGAGATCGAGACTGTGACAAATGTAACCAGAGACATGTTGATTGGTAAGCTTGCAGATTTTGAGTTAAGTGAGTTTGGTGATGCTCTTCCTAAGACAAAATCTACATTCAAAGCTACAATCTCTAGAAAAGATAAGCAAAGATATGATCTAGGTGAAATTTCTTCTAGAAAGGTGTTCAAGTATGGGGAAGAAATGAGAGATATTGAAGAATAAGAGAGAAAACTAGATGATCTTGAAGCGCTTATTGTCAAGAGGGTACCTAGAGGAGAAGGTAAGTATAAAGGGAAATTGCCTCTTAAATTTTTTTCTTGCAATAAGATAGGTCATTTTGCCTCAAGGTGTCTGGAAAGAGTTCCTAAGCCAAGACCTAACAAGCCTAGATTCCAAAGAAAGTGTTATTATGTTGTTGATGAAGCTTGACAAATGATGAATCTCATAAAGGGAATGTAAGTGAAGATGAATGGGTATTTATTGCTATCAAGGAAAATGATCCAGTACCTACTAAATCTGCTAGTTGCATGAATGTGCAGAAATCTCTAGCTACTAGAGTTGAAGAAAAGGATGAATGGATGATTGACAGTGGATCCATTTCTCTTGATGGTAAGAATAATACTAGTACAAAAACAAAAGGTAATATATTTCACCTGAGTGCTACTAGTAAAAGTTGTTTGATTGCTCAAGTTGATGAAAGTTGGTTGTGGCATAGGAGATTGTGTCATGTAAACTTTGAAAATATTATCAAGATAAGTTCTACTCAGGTTGTGAGAGATCTTCCTAAGTTGGTAAAGCCTACTAATACCATATGCAAGGAATTTCAGTTAGGGAAGCAAACTAGAGTTTCATTTTGAAGCCAACAACATTGTTCAAATGAAGTATTGGAGCTTCTGCATACTGATCTATGTGGTCCTTCTAGAGTTAGAATTTTACAAGGAGATAAGTATTTCATGTTACTTATTGATGATTATTCTAGATTGATGTGGGTTGCTTTCTTAAGGGAAAAATCTGAAGCTCTAGAGAAATTCAAGATTTTTAAGGCTAAGGTTGAGACAGAGACATGTCTAAAGATTAAATGTCTAAGATCATATAGAGGTGATAAATTCATTCTTGGAAACAAGCAACACTAAGAGGGGCGGGTGAATCAGTGTTGTGCAAAAAATAATTCTTTTAACTTGACTATTAATCAACTTAACACATTTAAATAGAGTCAATATGCAGAAGCATAAAGTAGGAAACCACACAACCAAAACACAAGGATTTTTACGTGGAAACCCTATAAGGGGAAAAACCACAGTTGATGGCCAATCCACAATAAGTTCTGAGTATACTCAAAAGAAGTATTACAAAAGGGAATGTACTTGCATTCAGGCTCACTACATAGAGCTCACTGCTCAAAATGAGGGTCACTGCCCTTAGAAAATTTTGGAGTAGATCCAAAATAAAATGAACTAAGATAATAGCATCTACCGATGCTTGATTATAGTTCCAGTTTAGCTCTAATGTCGAACTTCTATCCTAATGACTGATAATGAACTCCTGCTCTATTTTGCTCAAGTTCGCCCATAAAATATTTATGCACAAGTAAAAATGTGTATGAAATCACTCAAATACAACTTAGACATACACAACACACACACATACAACTTCTTCATGTATCCAAATGATGTGACCAATCATCTAAATATATCCGCTCACAAGGAATCAATTGCCATAGGTCGGCTTCAACAAAACTTAATAAAATTCAAAACTAGTTGGCCTCAATCGATGGATAAATTCAATGTGGATCTGAACATGTCAGCTAAGCAATAGCTAGGACCAATAATTAAACATCTGAGCTCAAAGATAATAAAATTAATTCAAATTTATACATCCACTACATATTATTACCAATGAGTCAACTTATCAAGCAAATAGATAGAAAATGTCCAACTGGACCTACTCAACCATATAGCCACAAAAAAAACTTCATGAGATTCAGTAATAATATGTTTCACGTGCTTGAAAAACAAATTCATCGATCCACAACCCAAAATGGTGATCCAGTGAAGTTATCAAACCAGATGCCCTGTTCTATCAGTAACACTACCGATAACACATAATTTTCATTTCCTCTGTTGGTGTGATTGAATGAGTAACTGGCAGTTGCCATCAATGACAACACTAGAAGCCAAGAAATCACGTCCACTTACATCAAATTCCAACATTCATTTATGGTGAGTTTAATTTGTTTTTGTGAAGAGCATGGGATAAAGAGACAGTTATTTGCTCCGCGAACCCCTCAACAAAAATGGAGTTGTGGAAAGGAAGAAAAGGATAGTTCTAGATGCTGCTAGGACTATGATGTTGGAAGGAAATGTCCCACATATCTACTAGAGATAAGCTGTGGGTACTACTATTTACACTTTCAATCAAGTACATATCAAAGGTGATATTGGTAAGACCCCTTATGAGCTATGGTTTGGTCATAAGCCTACTATTAGATACTTCAAAAAATTTGGGAGTAAATGCTATATCAAAAGAGATGAATATATAGGAAAGTTTGACACTAGAAGCAATGAAGGAATCTTTCTTAGTTATTCTACTAAAAGTAAAGCCTACTGGTACTTCAACAAGAGATTGAGGAAAGTAGTTGAAAGTGCTAATGTCAAGGTTGATGAAGACATAGTTAGACAATCCAAAACTTGTGGATATGATTCAGATGATTAGAATGATAGTTCAGTTCAAACTCAAAATCAAGTGCAAATCATTCTGGTGAATCAATAAAATCAAGAGGAAGGAACTAGTGAAAGTGCAAAAGTGAGATCACAAGAGCCTGAAGTTCAAGAACATCCTAAGACTCCAAGGTTTGTAAGACTGAATCATTCAAAAGATTAGATTATAGGTGATAAGAACAAAGGCGTTCAAACTAGGAGAAGAATTGTAGAATACTGTTTGATTTCAAAGACTAAGCCTAATAGTGTCAATGAAGCATGCAAAGATGAACATTGGATGGAAGCAATGAAAGAAGAGCTACAACAAATTGAGAAGAATGATACATGGATTTTTGTTCCTAGACCTAAGGAAAAAAATGTAATTGGAACTAAATGGGTCTTTCAAAACAAACTGAATGAGCAAGGTGAAGTTGTTAGAAATAAAGCAAGACTTGTGTGTAAAGGATATTCTCAGATGGAAGGAATTGAATTTGAAGAAAATTTTACCTCTATTACTAGAATTGAAGTTGTGAGATTATTCCTTGCTTATGTTGCTTACAAAAACTTCAAGGTTTATCAAATGGATGTCAAGTCAACATTTATAAATGGTGAACTGGAAGAAGTGTATATTAAGCAACCTGATGGATTTCAATTGACTGATTAGGGAGACATGGTTTGTCGATTGAAGAAATAATTTTATGGACTTAAGCAAGCCCCAAGAGCATGGTATGCCAAATTGAATAAGTATTTGATGAAGCTTGGATTTAATAAAGGTATTGTTGATAGTAATTTGTATTTCAAAATTGATCATGGTAAAGATTTGATTGTTGCATCCTTTGTTGATAATATCATTTTTGGAGGAGATGATAGTTTGTGCATGAAGTTTTTTGATGAGATGTAGAGTGAGTTTGAGATGTCTATGATTGGAGAAATGAAATTATTTTTGGGACTGAAAATTACTTAGCTAGGTAGAGGAGTCTTTATATCTCAGTCTAAGTATGTGAAAGAATTGCTAAAGAAGTTTGGTATGGAAGATTCAAAGCCAGTTGGTACACCTATGGTGACCGGATGTAAGTTAACTCAATATGATGATTCTCCTAAAGAAAATCAAACTAGATACAAATCCATGATTGGTGGATTTCTCTATTTGACTCAAACTAGACCTAATATCATGAAACCTGTATGCATTGTTGCAAGATTTTAAGTTGATCCTAAGGAATCCGATGTGATAGCTGTGAAGAGGATTTTCAGATACTTGAAGGGGACAGTTGATTTTGGCCTATGGTATCCTAAAGAAGATGATCTTACTTTAAGTGCCTTTAGTGATGCTAATTGGGTAGGATAATTGGATGTTAGAAAGAGTACCAGTGGTGGTGCATTTTTCTTGGGAAAGAAGTTGATTTCATGGTTAAGTAAGAAGTAGAATGTCATTTATTTATCTACTACAGAGGTAGAATACATTGTTGTCGCTAGCAATTGTACTCAAGTATTATGGATGAAGTAGATGTTGAAAGATATCAGAGTTGTGTATGATGAACCTATTGCTATATGCTGTGATAATTCAACTGCAATTAACATTTCTAAGAATCCAGTGTTGCATTCAAAAACCAAGCATATATCTATCAAGTTTCACTTTTTGAGAGAGAAGGTGAGTGAAAAGGAAGTTAGATTGGAGTATGTTCCCACTAAGGAACTAATTATAAACATTTTTACTAAGCCTTTTCCTAAGGATACTTTTGAGTATCTCAGAGGGAAGATAAGTATGATTACCCCTCCTAATCAGAATTAAGATGCATTGACTTGCATCAGTCTATACATTTCATAGTCATATCTTGATCCAAATTGATGTTGTGGTGGCTACTACTCAAGAGGAGTAGTCAGATGTTCAAATATTTGTTTCAAATCTTGTGTGGAGAAAGATACACATTTTCTTTGTCATTGATGTTAAAGGGGGAGAAGAGTTATGTGAAAAACTATGAATTATATAGGGAGAAGAGTCAAAATCTCAAGCGGAGAAAGTGCTAAGAAAAATTTGAGTTGACGGTGTTTTTCAAATCATGTGTTACCATCAATGCCAAAGGGGGAGAGTTTTGGATGTTGCTAATATGTGGCTGTCATTGATGTCAACACTATTGGCATTAGAGGTTGTATATGTTGAGGATATTGAGAAAATTGTAATAAAGTAAGTTGCAGGTTGTCAATCGTGCGGTGAAGTTAAATATGTTGGCTAGCTCAGTATGTTGATGATCAGAGATTGTGGATTAAAGGGTTTTTTTTTTAGTATATCTAGTTTATCTAGGTGAAGTTTCAGATATCCGCATGAAGATTTGATCGATTTATGAGTATCTGTGTTTTCACAATTTTTCTATTGCTTTGGTTGGTGTTCTTGAAAGAAGATTATGTGATTCCGGTAATGTGAAGTGTTGTGGATGCTTCTCTAGTGATTCATGATGCTCATGGATGTCTCTAGATCATTCTCTATATGTTTTGTACATCTGCATTGATCAGTGTGCTCGCGATTGAATATTTTCTTTTGCGTATTCATGTTTTTCATGTTCTTGGCCAATAGGGTGATTGTAGCGTGTTGTGGATCTTCGAGGAATAATTATTGAAGATTTTTCATGTTCGAGGATATTATTTTGGGTCTTCACTATGTTGTGGCTAACATTGGTTGATTCGCATTGATAATTATTTATGTTTTGGGTTGACAATTTGTACATGTTTTATATTTTGTTGAAGCCGACATGTAGATGATGTTATCCCTAGTTGTGGATATATATGAGTGATTGTTTTATCATTTGAAGGCATGAGTATGAGAATAATTTTCTAATCATTTGAAGGTAGAAGTAATGTGTGGAGAAGAGTGAGTAGATGTTTATGTGCTTAACCAAAATTGTAATCAGGCATTAGCAAATGTTATTTTCTCAGTTTAAAATTTGGATGTAATCTGAATGTTTCTATAAGACCGAGTCTTCCTTGGGAAATAAGCCCTTTTATATTTGAGTAGCGAGCTCTAGGCAATGTTCCTGAATGCATGTGCATTCCCCATTTATAATTATTTTATACTTTTAACATGGTATAACCTTGTGGACTAACCTCCACTGTGGTTTTTCCCCTAATAGGGTTGCCATGTAAGAAATCTTGGTGTTATGTGTATTTATGATGTGGTGATGGTTTATGATTTCATGTTTAATTATTAGATCTAAGAATAAGTTTAATAAGTATAGTTTCTATGAAAAATGATTCACCCCCCTTCTCAGTTGTCTACCCTTGTGTTGCCAACAAAGAGGAGTTGGAGTGATTGTATTGTGAAACACCATTGTTGTTAATATAGCTATTCATCTCTTCTTTGGTGGAATTTTTTCTTGAAAGGGTTTCTCCACATAAACATTGTGTTATGTGTTGTGTTTTATGTTCTTTGCATTTTCAATGTATACAATTGTTTAAATCTCCATATGGTTTAGACTACATAATCTAGTTTACAGTAATCTATTAAAGCTTCCATTATAGTTATTACTCTACTATTTTTCTAACATTTGGTATCAAAGCCTAGCCAATTTTGTGTTCTGGGTGGTAGAAAAAGGTTTTTGAGCTTTAGTGAGAGTTTTGTTAAGCTATTTTTTGCATTATTTTTTGTTTAACCATGGCTACAACTTCTAACTATTTGGATATTAAAAAATTTAATGGAGTTGGTTTTGAGTTGTGGAAGCTAAAAGTGGGGGATATCCTTGAAGAATGAGATCAATGGGTAGCTATAAAAAATGAAAAGAAACTTGAGAAAATGAGTGATGAAGATTGGGAGAAGATTGATAAACAGGCATGAGGCACTATCAGGTTGTGTCTTTTTTATTATGTTCTCCTGAATGAGTCATTAGAAAAGACTGCATATGCTTTGTGGAACCAAATAGGTGAAATCTATCAAGTGAAAAGTCTAGTAAACAAACTCTACTTGAAGAAAACAAAAATTTCTCTTAAGATGAAGGAAGACCTAAATCTATAGTCGAGCATTCAAATTCTTTTAATTTTTTTTGAGTTTGTTAGCTTCTATTGATGTCAAAGTAGAAGAAGAAGAAGATAAGTGTATTATGCTTCTATGTTCTTTACTTGAATCTTGGGATAATTTCATACTTTCTATCACTGCTAACATGGAAGATCCAAATATGGATGCTCTTGTAGCAACTTTATTGTTAGATGAAATGAGGAAAAAGGAAATGAATAGTACAAGTGATCCTCTCAATGTAAAGGGAAGGCATAAAGAAAGGGTCTAAAGGAGATAAGAATGAGCCTAAGGAAAATTCTAAGGGAAGATCTAAAACTCTGGGAAAGAAGAATAGAGTGAAGTGTTGGAACTATGGGAAAAGAGGACATGTGAAGAAGGAATGCAAAAATCCAAAGAAACAAGTTGATTCCTCCACAAAGAAATCCTCGAACTCAGGTGATGAAGCTTTGATTTCTTGTCTTCAAGTTATAACTAATGAAAATTGGATAATTTATTCATGATGCTCATTTCATGACTCACATGGAGTGGTTTACCACATATCAGAAATATGATGGAGGTGAAATCTACCTCGGTGATAACACTTCATACTCAATTTTTGGAAGGGGTAAGGTTAAGTTGTGTTTCAATGATGGGAGGATTAAAACCCTCACTAGAGTTTTGGATGTTCCTAGAGTAGCTAGAAATTTGATTTCAATTTCAAAGTTGAATGATCTAGGAATAAGTGTAACTTCTGATAAGCATGGTTGCATATTGGGAAGAGGGAATTTGGTGATAGCGAGAGGAACAAGGAAAGGAAATTTGTTTAAGTTGGAATTCACTACTTTTGTAAACTCTGCATATGTAACTGAAAAATCTAAAAACACTTGTATGTTGTGGCATCGTAGATTAGGTCACATAAGTGACACTACTTTAAAGTCTATTTTGAATAAAAATTTGTTAGATGGTTTATCCTATTCTGATGAGAGTTTTGATTTATGTGAACATTGTGTGCTAGGTAAACAAAATAGAAAATCATTTCCGTATGGAAATACAAAATCTAAAGTTAAATTGGAATTAATTCATATGGATGTGTTTGGCCCTGTGAATGTTGAATCAATTGGGAAATCTAGATATTTTTTCTCCTTTATAGATGATGTTACAAGGTTTACCTAGTTATATTTTATGTGACATAAATCTAAAGTTTTCACTAAGTTTAAGGAATTTAAAGTCTTAGTTGAAAAGGAATCAGATTATAAAATTAAGGTATTAAGGTCTGATAATGGAGGGGAATACTATTCTAAGGAATTTGATGAATTTTGTAAGCATGCAAGAATTGTTAGATAGAAAACTACTTTGTACACTCCACAACAGAATGGTGTGGCAAAAAAGATGAATCAAACAATCATGGAAAGAGCTAGAAAAATGTTAAGTGGTTCATGACTTGATAGATGCTTTTGGGCAGAAGATGTAAGTACTGCTTGTTACTTGATTAATAGATCTCCTTGTAAAGCTCTTGAAACAACACCTTATGAGATGTGGAAAAGTAAGAAACCTTTTGTTTCACATTTAAGGGTATTTGGTTGTGAGGCTTATGTTCATGTTCCTAAAGAAAAATGGACTAAGCTAGATCCTAAAGCTGAAAAGTGCATTTACATTGGATATAGTGATAATGTTAAAATTTATAAGCTATGGAATCCTCTAACCAAGAAAATTATCTATTCTAGAGATGTGGATTTTAGGGAGCTTAGCGTTATTTCTATACCTAAAAAACCAAATGAAAAGGATATGGGAAAGAGTGTGCATTTTGAAATTAAGCAAGAAGATGCACCTCGAGAAGAATAAAGAGATGGATTAGATGACAAGGAAGAAGATGAGGAATCAAAAGAAGTTACTGATCAAACCGAAGAACGAGGAAGAAAATTAGGAAGAGATTGAGCAAGATCAAGAACAACAAGAGCCTCTTTCTCCTATCATCAAAAGATCCACAAGACAATAGAATCTAGTTCATAGAAATAGCTGACCTGATTTTTGTTGTATATTTACTTTATTAAGTGTTGACAATGAACCTAGATCTTACAATGAATCTCTCTCTTCAGAGGAAAATGAGTCTTGGTTATAGGCTATACAAGAGGAGATGATGGCATTGGAAATCTGTAACACCTAGGATCTTGTTGATTTTCCCAAAGGAAGAAATCCCATCATATGTAAATGGGTATTTAAAAAGAGTTTTGGAGTAAATGGTCACTTGGAAAGGTATAAATCTAGATTAGTGGCTAAGGGCTACTCCTAGAGAGAGGGAGTTGATTTTGGTAAAATTTTCTCTCCTTTCACTAAATTAACTTTTATTAGATTATTTTTATCTATTGCTGCTACTTGTGATTTTGAAATAGAGAAAATGGATGTTAAAACTTATTTTTTGCATGGGGATCTTGAGGAGGAGATTTATATGCAACAACCTGATGGTTTTCTTGTGAAGGGAAAAGAAAAATTGGTTTGTAGGTTAAAAAGATGTTTGTATGGTCTAAAACAATCACTCAGAATGTGGTATCAAAAGTTTAATGCTCTTGCATTGAAGTTGGGATTTCTTAGGAGTGCAGAGGATCATTGTGTATATATTAAGGTTATTGATGATCATATTCTAATTATTATCTTGTATGTTGATGACATGTTTATTGGTAACAACAAGGTAATGTTTGGTGAACTGAAGAAACAACTTTCTAGTGCTTTTGATATGAAGGACTTGTGGGATGCTAAATACAATCTTGGAATGGAAATCATAAGAGATCATGGTAATAGAAAGCTTTGGTTGAGTCAGAGTAAGTATGCTATCATTTTGTAGAGAATTAATATGCATGATTCTAAGCCAATTAGTATTCCATTTCTAGTCGGTACTAAGTTGAGCTTGGCTATGTGTCCTAATTCTGATGATGATATTGAGGATATGTATAAGGTTCCTTATGCTAGTGTCTTTGGTAGTTTGATGTATGAAATGGTTTGCACTAGACCAGATATAGCCCAAGCAGTGGGAGTTCTAAGCAGGTTTATGTCTACCCCTGGTAAAGAGCATTGGAATTTTGTTAAAAGGGAGTTTAGATATTTGTGAGGTACTTCTGATTATTGTTTGGTTTATCATGGTACTAATTATGTAGTCAATTCATTAGATATATAAAGATTATTTTATGTAGATTGGGCAGGTGACTTGGATAGTCAAAGGTATACCAGTGGGTATGTGTTTACTCTATTTGGAGGAGTAGTGAGTTGAATGAGTAAAAGGCAGGCTATAGTTACTTTATCTGTGTATGCTAAAAATGAAAAAGCTAATTGAAACTCTAATCAAATTTAAAGCATTTCCAACATTAAATCAATAAAGCCTTTTCAAATTAAAACATATACAAAATTCAAACTAATCTAAACTAAATCAAATACCTTCAAAGAGAAAATAAACTCCATTGTCATCCTCTCTACAATATCTTGTCTTTGCTCTCATATTTTTATAGCAAAAGCACAAGAGATGGTAGAATTGGATTCAAGAATTATTTGTGAAATTGAAAAATGTGTATCAAAATGTGAGGAGGAGGTTGTTAGGGTTAGAGATGGCAGATATCTAACAATTAAATGTAGATTTAAATAATAAACAAAGAAACTAAAACACACAGAATAAATCATAACACAAATAATTTAACGTGGTTCACCCAATCTGGGCTACATCCACCAAACCACAGCCATCCAATACTTTTATTATCCAGTGTAAAACCTATTACAATCTTGCAAATAATCGCATTTTTCATCATATTGAAATACCCATCTGAACCCCTTTTTATCAAGCTTAGAAGCATGATCAATCGCCACATACCAACAATCTCCCACTTGGAGACTGATTAGGCTCCACACCAACACAATCTCCCACTTGGAGACTGATCCTGGAAGACACTGCTGCAATTACAACTCCCACTAGAAATAAGTACCTTGGATCCTGCTACTTTGTTATACTTGAATTCAACCTTGAAGACCAACCAAAGTTGAAGAGGAGCTCAACTTCTCCCTTGTCACCGCCTTTGTAAACATATCCGCTAGATTGACATCTGTATGTATCTTGTCCAACTTAACATGTCCATCCTCCAACACTGATCGAATGAAATGATATCTCAATTGGATGTGTTTTGTTTTAGAATGCAAAGCAGAATTCTTTGCAAGATGTATAGCACTCTGACTGTCTATAAACAAGTAATTTCCAGCCTGTTGTTTTCCCAACTCCTCCATGAAAAGTTGCAGCCATATCATCTCCTTTGCTGCCTCTGTTGCAGCAACATACTCTGCCTCTATGGTGGATAAAGCAACCACATTTTGCAAGCGAGAAATCCAACTCACTGCTGTCCCACCAACTATAAATACATAACCTGTGGTACTTCGCCTGGTATCTATATCCCCTGCTAAATCTGAGTCAACATAGCCTTTTAAATTAGTATTAGAGCCCCAAAAACATAAACAATTATTGGATGTACCTCTCAAATACCTGAGAATCCATTTTACCACATTCCAATGCTCAACTCTGGGATGACTCAAATACTTGCTAACAACTCCTATAGCATGTGCAATATCCGGTCTTGTGCATACCATGGCATACATCAAATTAGCTACAACTGAAGCATATGGTACCTTGGACATTTTTTCCTCCTCCTCTTGTGTCTTTGGACACATATCCTTAGTCAATTTGACATGACTAGGCAAAGCTATGCTGACAACTTTCGCATTCTCCATATGAAATCTCTGCAACACCTTTTCAACATAATTAGCCTGAGATAAAAACAATTTTCTATTTTTCCTATCTCTACAAATTTTCATACCAAGGATTTTTTTTGCTGCCCCCAAATCCTTCATAGCAAAAGATTTTGCTAACTGTTGTTTTAGCTCACTTATGTGATCCATGTTAGACCTAGCTACAAGCATGTCATCAACATATAAACACAAAATAATGTAGCTATCATTATCCAACCTCAAAAATAAACACAATGGTCGAATTACACCACTGTAGCCTTGCTCAGCCATAAACTATCAAATTTCAAGTACCATTGCCGAGGTGCTTGCTTCAAGCCATATAAACTTTTCTTCAATCTGCACACTAATTTCTCCTTACCTTTGACCTCAAATCCTTGTGGCTGTTCCATATATATTTCCTCTTCCAAATCACCATGGAGAAAGGTTGTTTTAACATCAAGCTATTCTAAATGTAAATCTTCAATAGCCACAATACTTAAAACACTATGAATAGAAGTCATTTTAACAACAGGAGAAAAAATCTCATCAAAATCAATACCCTGTTTCTGTGCAAATCCCTTTACAACTAATCTAGCTTTAAATCTTTTCTTACCTCCATCCTCCTCTTTCAGCCTATAAATCCATTTGTTTGGTAAATCCTTTTTACCTACGGGCAACTTGCATAATTCCCAAGTTTGGTTTTTTAGCAAGGAGTCCATTTCTTCTTCCATTCCATGCTCCCACTGAACCTTGGTATCCACCTACATAGCTTCATCATAATATTCTGGTTCACCAGCATCAGTTAACAAAATAGTATACAAAGAGGGAGAAATTTTTTCTAGAGGTCTACTTATCCTTGAAGATTGTCTAACAGGAGTTTGTGGTATTTTTTGTTGCTGTTGTTGCCTAGCATGAGGAACCACTGAAACATCATTGTTTGGAATATCATCCAATACTGCATAATCATTTTCTTTCTTCTCATGCTATAGCAATAGATCTTTGTACAACACTTTCTCATTGAATATGACATCCTTGCTTCTCACAATTTTCTGATTTTCAAAATCCCAAAGCCTATAACCAAATTCATCAATGCCATATCCAACAAATACACATTTCTTTGATTTTGCATCAAGCTTGGTTCTATTTTCAGAATCTACATGTGAAAATGCTTCACAACCGAAGGTTTTGAGAAAAGAATAACTCACCTTCTTACCTTTCCATGCTTCCTCTGGAATACCACAACCCAAAGGATTAGAGGGACCCTATTAATTAAATAAATAGCGTGTTTATAGTCTCTCATTTTTTTAAAGGCAGCCCAACATGCAATCCTCATAGTCCGCACGCTCCATTATTGTTCTATTCATGCACTCAGCCACTCCATTTTCCTGTGGAGTCCTTGGAACTATTTTCGCCTACGAATACCATTTGAGGAACAATAATCTTCAAACTTTTTACTGCAATACTCACCACCATTATCAGATCTGAGACATTTTAACCTTTTACCCATCTCATTCTCAACCAAGCTTCTCCATTTTTTAAAAGTTTCAAATACATCAGATTTCTGCCTAAGGAAATAAATCCATACCTTCCTAGTTGCATCATCAATGAATGTAACATAATACAGAGAGCCACCGAGAGAAGATACCTGAGCTGGTCCTCATACATCCATATGCACAAGCTCCAATTTCTCATCTTTCTTTTGCTTCCCATCCTTGAGAAAACTAACTCTCTTTTGTTTTCCATACACACAACTTTCACAGAAATCCATATTAACACATTTTAGACTTGGTAAAACATTATTTGAATGAAGTACTTTCATACCTTTTGCACTCATATGCCCAAGTCTATTATGCCACAGTGTTGATTCAAAGTCCACAACAATGTATGATCTTCTACTTGAACGAACAACTGCTCAACATTGACCTTTTTCTATAACAATTAAAGTAGAAGGAACAGTATGACCTATACAAAGATATAAGGTGCCTACTTTCACACCTTTTGCTACCACTAAGGCACCCTTTGTGACCCTCCAGTTTTTATCACTAAAAGTAACAACACAACCTTCATCATCTAGTGCCCTGCGGAAATTAAATTTCTGCTTAACTTTGGAACATGCCTTAGCTCACGTAGTAGCCAATGATTCCCATTCTGCAACTTAATATTGATTCTTCCCTTTCCAACAATCTGACAGGGTTCGTTATCTCCTAAATAAACCAGTCCAAAATCCCCTTGGACATAATCAAGAAAATAACTTCTATGGGCGGTAGCATGAAATGAAGCCCCTGAATCTAACACCCAAGAATCATCAGCATTATCAAGGGAAAGAATCAAAGCATCCTCATCAGATTTATTATTTACCACATTTGCCTCTTTACTTCCTTCATTTTTGTCTCCTTTATTTTTTTGAGACCAGCAATCTTTCTTTAAATGACCTGGCTTGCCACAGTACCAACAATCCTTCTTGTCTCTAGATTGGGACTTTCTGTCCTTTGATTTTCCTCGTGACTTCCCACGATATCCAAAAATGTTTCCTCTCTCTTTTGCTCTGCCCCTGCTTTCTGCATTCAAAACACTGCCTGATGTGGATGTTCCACCTAAGCTTTTCCTATAGATTTCCTTGTTCAAAATAACACCAACAACATCATCAAACTTCAATGTATTCGAACCAGAAACAGAATTGCTAATAGCCATTACCAAGCTATTCCAGCTTTTAGGCAAAGAACACAGAATCAAAAGAGCCCTAACTTCATCAAATTTTACTTTTACAGAAGTTAATTGACTGGTGACTGTATTAAACTCATTCAAATGATCAGTAACTGACCCACCTTCTACCATTTTCATATTAAATAAACACTTCACAAGAAATACCTTATTCAAAGCAGAAGGCTTTTCATATAACTTCGCTAGGGTTTCCATCAACTCTTGAGTTGTCTTTACTGTTGTAATATTGAACGCCACTGATTGTGCCAGGCATAGGCGAATACTGCCAAGAGCCTTTCTATCCAAGATCTCCTAGTCCTCATCTGACATTGTTGCGGGTTTCTTGGTTTTTCCTTCCAATGGCCGCCATAAATCCTTCTGATAGAGATAGTCCTCCATGTGCATCTTTCATAACTGATAGTTCTGTCCATTAAACTTCTCAACCTTCTTACCCCTCGTCTGCCATTGCTCCCACTCAACCACGAGATCTTCCTACAGACGATAATCAAAACACAACCCGCTTTGATACCATTTTTTAGGGTTAGAGATGGCAGATATCTAACAATTAAATGTAGATTTAAATAATAAACAAAGAAACTAAAACACACACAGAATAAATCATAACACATATAATTTAACACGGTTCACCCAATCCGGGCTACATCCACCAAACTGCAGCCATCCAATACTTTTATTATCCAGTGTAAAACCTATTACAATCTTGCGAATAATCGTGTTTTTCATCATACTAAAATACCCATCCGAACCCCTTTTTATCAAGCTTAGAAGCTTCCATATTTTAGGGTTCTATTAAATAAACGCTTCATAAGAAATACCATGGGCTATACAGTATAGCATGATCAGTCGCCACATACCAATAGAGGTTTTTATAGATGAATGCATAATGTGAAAATGAGAAATGAGAAATGAGTGGAGTGATTTATGCCATGATTCATGTTTGGAAGCTCAAAATGTGCAATTTTGAGCTAATTCTGTGGAAGTTGATTCATGAATTTAAATTATTTAATGAAATATATGAATGCATTTTAATGATTAATACAAATGAATGAATTAATGATTTATGCAAATGGATGAATTAGTGGATTTATGAATATGCTGATGATTAGTGAAACAATAAATATTTATGAAATGGGATAATGAAATATGCAAATGGATAAACAATGGATAAGTGACTAAATGATTATGTAAATGGATTATGGTTATCAATAAATGATTATAAATTCTTATGCAAATGTATTTATGTAATGGGTGAAAATAGTTTAATGAAAGGGGTATTTTAATGATTATGCAAATGATCAAAGGAAATGATAAATATTTATGAAATAGATTAATGGATTATGAAATGAATAAATGTTTGGATATGCAAATGTATCCAGTGAAATATGCAATGGATAAAAATGATGATGAAGACATTATTATGCATCTACATTTTTCCCCTCTTTGAGAAAATGTAGCCTGTTGCTTTGTTTCAAAGAAAAATATATTCCCTAGTGAAAGGAAGAATGAGGAAGGATGACGAGGAGGTAGTGGTATGCCCCCTCGAGAGGACATGCGGGTTCCAAGAACACGAGTGTGCTTTCAAAATGGATGAGAGGACTTAGAAGATGAAGGATAAAAATGACAGAGGAAATTTGATAAGGATGATGAGGAAAAGATGCAATGATGAAGGGAATGGATAATGATAGATGAAAAACAAATATGAAAGAAGATGAAGGTGATGAAGCTTCTTGTGCTTTACAAAGTTCTTTATCATCATAGAGTGGTAAAATGTGACAAATGGACAACTGGTGCAAGAGCACCCAAGGTCCTTAGGGGTCAGTTCAAGAGCCAAGAGTTTGTAGGGGTTAGGAAGACCTGTCAACCATTCCAAAGCATCAACTATGATGTCTTGAAGCCTATAATGACATTTGGCATGGATAAATGTAATAAGAGAGTCAACTGTCCTAAGGGTCCTGACAAGGACCCTAAGACCAAATTGCAATATAAAGGGAACAATCATGTTCTAGGAGATTAGGTAGGTTTATATTGCTTTAATGGTGTCAAATAAGGTTGAAGAATAATAATTTAATGGTTTTTAATGTTTCTAGTTAGTGGGAAGTAATAAAATGTAAGTTTGGAAATTCAAATTTTTGAAAATCCACTTTGGGCGGGTAACTAGTGTTTAGGAGTTTTAATCATTTTTATGTAACCTAATCAATGCAAATTGGTTGGATCAATTCGGGAATGGTTCTATAACCCCAAAATATTTATTTGTACGGAGGTTGGGCATTTGGAGCAAGTACTGTACGGACTATTTTCTGGAAATAGTGAAAAACACAGTTTTCTTACATTTTATTGTGTTCTTTTGATGAATACTTGATTTTTATTGAAGTTATGTCTATTAGGATGCTTTAGGAGTTTGTGTTTACATATTTTAATACCATTGAAGGCTCTGAAAGTAGTAATAATTAATTTCCTTGCATTTTATATTGACTGTCCTAAAAAAGAACACAAAATTTACACTAGTTTGAGGGTTTTTCATGGATAAATGATCCATTTCATGGGAGTTTATGACTATAACTTGTGAAATGGATCATATTTAACATATACCATACTGGACTAATAATATAATGTGCAGGATAGATGAATACTATGGTGTACACCAAGATTTGACTGTGAAAAGTGCTTGAAGTTGGAGGCTAGGGTATAGCAGCAGAAGATCTGCCTTAATGAAGGGCATGTTTTTGAGTTGGGATAGACTAAATATGTTTTCCTAATGGTGTAGAGTCAATGAGAAAGTTCTGGAAGTGATTGGAAGGTTAGTTTTCAAGAAGCCCTAGTTTTGAGGCAAGTTAAGGAGGGTTTTGTGTTTGAGCAGGTTAGGGGTGTCATAGAAGCCTAAAAATTTGGAATCCTTGGTTTTGAGTCATTTTAAGGGACTGTTGAAAGTTTCATGGTGAGGGGTTGAGTTTAAAGAGGGGTTGCTTTGAAAAAGAGGGCTAATTAGGCCTAAATTGGAGGAAACAACAGATTTTTGATTGGTGTGCTCCAAAACAAGTGCCATCAAGAGTCTAGTATGTTGTGTATCATCACAAACCACATCTGGTTCAATCATTAGTTTGGAGGTTCCTTTGGAAAGTTTGAGTGCAAAGTCAAAAATCCTTCGCTAGAGGCCTAGTTGGGCTAGTAGCCTAGTTAAGGTGAAAAATTGGTTTTGTGTCTAAGTCAAAGGGTTGGGATTTGAAATCATTCAAGACAAGTTTATTTGAGTCTTTTAATAGTATTCCTAGGGTTTGGGTCCATAAGGAAGGAAAATAATTCATTTGGTGCATTATTGAGGTTTGTCTCCATCAGAGTGCCTGGAAGAGTGGCTGGGATTGTGTCTTGCAAACCTTGAGAAATTTGTGTTTCTTTCAAAGTCCCAGACCCTCTGAATCAACAACTAACACCATAGTATGACAGACCAAGGTATACAAAGTCATCCATTTGTAAAACAAATAGTCACATACAAGGAATGTCCTAACTCATACTAAGGGCAAGGTTACCCTAGTCTTTTTGTCAAGAAAATCCACAGACAATAATTAGATAAAAGACGAGTCATGAGACATCATCACTCCTCTAAATCCTTCATGGGAATTCCTCGAGGTAGCTAGTAACATGACCAAAGTAAATCCAAAAGATAAGAAAAAATAGACCAACAAGATCAACAATCGTTTAGATTGTTTGCCAATGTGTTAAGGGATGAAGTGAGCAATAGGTCGATTGTTTTGACAAGGCCTATTTTTTCAGGAAAAGAAACATTTCGTAAAAGACATCAAGTATAGTTTCAATCATGCAACTACCTGTATAAGGAAAATGACAAAGGGTGATAGTGACAAGGTCTAGTCTCAGGAAGGAAAAATCCTATAAAAGACCATTGGTTGTGACCTATTTGACTGGTTTGAATGATTTGACAAATGACTAATTTGACTTGGAGACTTGGCTTGCTTGTCTTGTTGATTCAGGATTTGTGTTGGAAGTTTAAATGATGATGTCATGTCTGAGTTGACAATGTCCAATTTATTTTGACTGACTCGATGAACCCTAAAAGGACTAACCTAGGCGGCCTCGAGGGCTCATTGACAAATGGCCTTGCCTACGTAGCAATGCGTAGATACCTCGTAGTTTGACATGACCCCTAACTTTGTTTCAATGACAAAGGACTGAATCATGATTTTATTTGACAACACCTAAAGGACTGACCTAATACCTCGGGAGCACATCGGTAGATGGCCTTGCCTATGTCTAGTCGTAGAGGCAACATAGTTCGACAGTGAAAAAGACGGACATGACTGACTTTGACTCTGTTTTTTGAATTTTTGGAAATTATCTGAATGTTTTTGGGTTTTGACATGTTTTGAATTTTTTGGATTTTTTAAATGTTTTGACTTTTTTTTGGATGTTTTTAGGACATTTTATGATTTTTTAGGGATTTTTTCAAGACATTTTATGACTTTTATGGATTGTTTTTTTCAAGACATTTTATGATTTTTTATGGCTTTTTCTTTAGGACATTTTATGATTTTTTGGGGATTTTTTAGGACATTTTTTTGATTTTTTGGGATTTTTTTAAGGACATTTTTTTTAAGACATTTTATGATTTTTTTTTTTGAGTATAGTGACTTCCAATGATGAGTGTAGAATCTAGTGTAGGTCAACAATATTGCCCCAATTGAGTTTAAGAAAAACCAATAGGGATGGGATGGGACAAGGTTTATCATGAACAAGTGATGCAGGAGAAAGACATAGGATGTTAACCATTTGGAAGTCATGATAAAAATGGCAAGTCCTGATAATGGATGTTAAATGGAAGATGATGGAAAGTAAAGACCTTATTACAGATCAGGGTGGAAGACCAGATAGAGCAATAGTAGATGACGAAGCAAAGACTAACTACTCATGGTGCCTGTTTGCCAGGTTTTCACCATGGTACTTATCTAGGGTGCCTGTTTACCAAGTTTTCACTGTTGGACGAAATTTTTCTCTTTAATTTTTTCTTCTTTTTTTTCCAAGATTTTTTCTCATTTTTTTTTAATTTTTTCAAGACTTTTTCTCACTTTTTGTACTTTTTAGGATTTTCCTCATTTTTGTTTTTAGGACTTTTTCTCATTTTATTTATATCTTTTTAGGAATTTTTCTCATTTTTTGTATTTTTTTAGGCCTTTTTTTCATTTTTTTATATTTTTTCAAGACTTTTTCTCATTTTTTGTATTTTTTCAGGACTTTTTCCTAGCTCTCTAAAGCTAGGTATAAAATTGATAAATGCCAGATCCATAGGCTGCCTTGATGATGCCTTGATCCTATGTGGATGACTGTGTTGGATGAAAGGACTCAATTGGGATGAGGAGTGCGAGTGGCAAGTATGAAGGATGATAGATGTGGTGAATGAAAGAGGCTATGGTAGGATCCCTAATGTGCACACTACATGGGCCATCAAGCTTCAGTTGAAAAGGAGCTTGGGTGACCAATGAGCTAGAGTACGTGAAGGGGTTGTCGTCAAAGATACATTGAAAGACATTGCAAATGTAGGGATATGTTGGATATGTGAACATGGATGGATGGAATAGAGTATATGGTATGAGTGAGAGTGAGGCGGATAGATACCTTGGATCAACAAGCTCTTTGTTTGATTTTTTTCCTTGATAGATGCCCCCAGTGATTTTTGATGAAGAGGAATACTTGGGGAATGAATTTTGCTCATTTTTACTTTTGACTTTTATTTTTGATTTGTCTAATAGCTTTTTATTTTGGCTATGGGATTTATCTTGATCTTTCAATTTGGATTTGTCTAATAGCTTTTTTATTTTGGCTAGGGGACTTGTCTTGATCTTCCTTTGTTTTTAATTTTAGATCTCCTTTTAAAGATAGCTCATTCATTGGAGATTTTCCTTTATTCCTTTCTTGAGCTATGAATTGTTGATCCATGTCCATGATGCGAGTGTACATGAGTGAGATGGATGAAATAGGGGAAGTGATAGGAATGTTTAGTGGAAAAATGGGAGTGGTGATGCCATCAATGGAGTCTTTGGGACTATCCTTTTCGGTACTGCTAACATCAAAGGAAGCTTGCACATCCTTAATGACTTGGCAAGGTGGATTAATAGAGGCGATAGTAGAAGATTTGTGTCCTAGCCTAGGATAGGTGGGATGGAAGGATGATGATTGGATATCCATAGAGGGGTCATCATCAAAGAGTGGGTTATCATAGATATAGTAGTCAAACAAGGGGTTATAATAGATATGAAAAGCCTAAGGGGAAGTAGATATGGAAAAGGCTAATGTAACATCAAGGTTCCAAAAGGTTTCAATCTAAGCATAGCCATCTTTTTGCATTCCTTCTGCAGTTATCTTGATATCAACATTAGAGCTCTAATCTTTTTTAGTAGCATTAGCATTGTTGTTCACTAGTAAATTATCCATATGGTATTCTCCACATCCCATTCCATGAATTTGGCCCTTGGGGTTTCATGGCGGGGTAAAAAAAGTGTATGACTTGATCAATGAAGATGGATCAATGTAGCAAGAAGATGATGCCTCTTGGCTGACAGGCACTTGGAATTGAGTAGTCCCTTTTAGATTGTTGCAATTTTGAAAGGGGTCGGGATCGCTTGCGACTGTAATTTCAATTCCTTCATAAGGAAACTTTAGAAATTGATGATATGTGAATGGAATGAATTTCATGGCATGGATCCATGGTCGGCTAAGGAGTAGGTTGTATGTTAGCTCAATATTCAGGACTTAGAATGTGGTATCTAGTATTGTAGGTCCAACCTTGATAGGCAGTGTGATAATTCCCTTGGAAGAATGTTCTTCATCATCATATGCTTTGATGGAAATGCTCTTACATGTATCCACACATGTTTCAGATAGGCCCAATTCCTTTACCAGTTTTAAAGTGAAAATGTTCAATCTAGCTCTACCATCTACTAGGACTCGTCTAACCTTATTGTTGTTTATGGAGACCTCATGGTGCAATGGGTCGTTATGGTTTGACTTGGATGTAGAGTAATCTTTATCAGAAAAAGAGACATGGTGGGAATTGGCCAAGTATCCAACCATGACTTCAAATAAGTTGACATCCAAGTCTGTAGGGACATAGGTTTCTCTTAAGGCCTTAGCAAGGATAACTTTGTGTTTAGGTGATATGCAGAGAAGCTCAAGGATGAAAAAATTGTGTGGGTGTCTTTCCCAATTGGTCAACAAGGTTATATTGGGCTTTAGACTATGGCTACTTTAGAGGAGGACCAAATATAGTAATTTGATATAGAGCCAAGGTGAAGATTAATCACAACTGCTAGTGTCAATTCAAAACAATGAACTCTTCTTCTTAATACCTTCAACTTGTCAGACATCAACTCACCCTCAAGGAGTCTTATTCCTCCAATCTACAACACAAACACAAGTCTTCACCAAGACCCTATCACAACCTTCAACATATTTCTAATGGAAAGTTAGATCATTCTAAAACACCCTTCAAATTTGTTTCATTGGACACGTCAAAATTCATCAATTGACCTTGTTTTCCCTTGTAGTAGTGGGTACCCAGTTTTTTCCCACTTTCACTTAGTTTCTCCAAAGGAATTACCAAAAAATAATTGGTTTTAGATAACCTTTTCCCTACTTCACAACATACTTCAAAACTAAGGTTGACTTCTTCAAACCAACATTGACTTTCAATAGACCCTCCATGAGATAAGCTACACAATTAGGCCTATTTTACAAACAAAGTACCTTCTAAACACCTTCCTTCTGCAAAAACCATTCAAAAAATCAATGTATAAGTGTCAAAACTCCCAATTATTCAATTTGTTTGTTTCCATAAGGATTCTATATGGTTGTTCCACAAAACCCTCCTTTAACAAGCAAAATACCTAGGGTTTTTTCAAAAAAACCACACTACGGGGTCTTACCATTCAAAAAAAACATCAAACACCTTTGTTTGGGTCTGCACAGACCTTCTACACATTCACACATTCAATTGTGACATTAGTTCTCAAAAACCCTACTCAAAACCTCTATTTTCTCACATTTTCCATTGCATAAACAACAAGAATAGCAGTGCAACTTCATTATTTCCCTTGTAACACAAAACCACAAGGACCTATATGTTGTATAGGTTAATAAGGACCCTTCACACTTGTCACAGTGAATACAATCATTTGAGGGCCCTTATTCCATAGTCTTTACCACCAAAACCCCAAAATAGGGTATCTCGGCCTATTCTCAGGAAACAATGATTTTTACTTCTAAAACATCTTCTAAAACTTGCCAAACTTGAATGAAAGAAATTTAATGCTAGACACAACAAGAATTTAATGTTTACATTGCAGAATGAGTCTGTATGGATATGTATAGGTGTATGGAAATGGAGAAAACCCAAATTTTTTGAAGTGAACAATAGTGTATTCTTATTGTAATTGTTTCAAAAGCTCAACCCAACATTACAAGAAGTTTCATGCATTTTTAAAGGATTTCTCCTTACGACCAATTGTCTTCACAACTGAATCTCTAACTCCTAATGACCATTAAAGGACATATTACATAGCTTTATTAACAATTGTTTTGATTTTTGCTTGCACCCTTTCACTATTATACTCTTTTAGACATTTAAAACCTTTCTAATGGTCTATTTAGACCTTATTAATAGTAATAAGACTCAACATATGATATTTACCAACTGGCCTTCCTTATTCAACATCAAGCAATCAAAAATTGAGGGTGAGGTGTGGGTGCTCCTGCACCATAATCTTAGCTCTATGGGTGGTAATTACAATTTCAGGTTGCTTCTTAATGGTGATTGTGTTAACATGGTCATCAACAACTCGAAGGTGGTTAATAATTTTGTAGTCAAAAGAGGTGTTGGTATACTTGGCATGGTTTTGTTAGGGTTAGAAGGTAGATATCTAACAATTAAATGTAGATTTGATCAATAAAATAGAGAAATAAAACATAGAAAATTATAGCAGAAACAAGACAACACAGAGAATTTAACATGGTTCACCCAATCCGGGTTACATCCACAAAACCGCAGCCATCCAATGATTTTATTATCCAGTGCAAAACTTATTACAATATCATAATAATCACCTTTTTCTACATACTGTAACCCCCATCCCAACCCCTTATAACAAGCTTTTTAGAAGCTTCAAAAATTAGGGTTTTACAAAGTCATTTGTTTCTTTTTCGGTGATTTTTCATTTTTTTGTGATGACGCGAGGATACATGCCGAGGTGTACAGTATAGCATGATCAGTAGCCACATACCAATAGGTTGTATTTCTTTTGACCTGAACTAGAGGCTTTTCGATGGTCTTGCAATGGATTCTTCAAAATTGTATGATCTTTATTAGAATTTTGTTGTTATCCCTCAACCTCTATTGTACCATTTTCAATGAGGTCTTGAATCATATTTTTCAACTAATGGCATGATAAGGTCTTATGTCCTTTGATGTGGTGGTATTCATAGAAAGCATTGGAATCCCACCAAGAGGGTTTGAATTGTCCTAGATCATATGGTTTGGGCTCTGGAAGTTGTATGACGTTTGATTGTACTAGTTTCTTTAGGAAAAATTCAATTAGTTCTTGTAAAGGAGTGTATTGTCTCTGTGGGTATTTCCTTGGTTGTCTTGGGGGTCCCTATTGTTGATTATTTTGTACCACATTAGTTTATTGTTTGGAAGAATATGTTGTGTTATTAATCATGTTGGGTGTTGGTGTTTTTCCACTACACCTAAGGAATCTCTAAAGAGTAGCCAACTCCCATGATCAAGACCCTCAAAATGAATGACCAACTAACAAGGTTTAGTTGAAGACTAAAACCTTCTACACTTTAGGCTCTGTGGGACCTAGAAGGGTGTTCCTTTCATATGTCATTTGACTGTCTCAATAATTGACATAGAAAATCAAGATCTGTTCCTATAAAGCGTAAACAACACAATTCACTCAAAGGTTGGCTAATATTCAAGAAAATATCTATCAATTTACCAAGAATAGGGAAAATATCTCACACATGCCTCATTGTAGATAAATTTTAAAAGATCGTATTCTAACCCTGAATTAACAATCCAATGTGTTATTATCATTCAAAAGGAAAATAAAATGACACATAGGCTAGTGTCTTCACCAATTGGGTAATGGAGTCAATGCATCTTACAACCTATCATGCATAAATTCTTTAAATCTAATAATTATGGACTATTTCCATAAGGACTTGTGTTATGGAAACTCTTTGCACATAATTCATCACTTCTTACCAAATTCTCAATAAACCATAACAAGTTCATGACATCATTTAAACATTTAGTTGATTCATTGAACCAAGGAAAAAATGAAGGAATGCATTCAAATGAAACATTCAAAGATGAACAAAATATACTTGATATTATATTCAAAGCTTGCAGAATGGTTCACAGAGAAGAGTAAATGAACTATGTATGGAATTTACTTTTGATATAAATAATTTCTACAAAACTCTTTAAGATTTTCATATGCAGAGTTCAAAACCAAGACAATTTGACTACCCTATTTTCTAGTATTCTTCTATTTTCTACCCTAACACGTATTAGACCTGAAGACTCAAAAAGTTAGAACCCCCTACAAACAAGCCCTAAATTCCCTTTTATAGAATAAGGGACCCAACAAGCTTCCAGCTTGAAATGTAGTTACATTACAAAATTTCATTTCACATCAAATTTCCCTTACATTTCAAAATCCCCACATGATAATTTTGTTTCGATGGGGAAACCATAATTAATACAACTACCATGAGGAAAAAATAAAGTGTCGCCATTATTTCTTTGACCACGATGTAAGCACCAAACCTGAAAAACATACTACCATGAGGGCACATAGTCAACATCCAATATCCCAAAAAGTAGCCACACATGCAGAGAGAAAACAACTGCCACAAAAATTACAAATCAACACAAAAATTTCATTTCACCACCACCGTTTTCATCAACAACAAGACCTTCCACCAGAAGCACACACACTGCAATACACATGCTTGCTTTGTGTCATAGCGGGGGTTGGAGACGAAACCTCGAAACATTCCTTGTCCTTGTCTCTCTTTAACACAACACCATCATGCCTGCTAGGAGTCCTAACCGTAAAAGGTTGAATGAACAAAACCTAAGCTCCATCAGATGGAGCTCAACCCAAGGTTTTGAGATACTGATGGTAACTAGAATCCATCTCTATTTCAATTTCTGACGAGCTCTCTATGATGTTAATGCAAGAGTTTTTTCATCCACACGATCCACAACCATATCAAATCTTTCATTGAATTCTACTGTAGGGCCCAATAGTTTCTTCTCCTTTTGCTCCTATCGCCTCTGAGCTCTTGGCTTGGCCTTTCAGATGATAGCTACATCTAGTAGCAATGGGTAAAAATCCTTTTCCTTAGGTATCCTTATGAGCACATTTTCTTCGCTCCAGGTCTTCATCATGGGACCTCTATGAATTAAGCCAAGAAGACCTCCACACTAGAATTAATGAAACACCAGGCTTTCTCATTCTGCCACTAGATAATCTACACTCATAACCTTAGCTCTTTGCACAAACTCAAAGACTTGATAACTAATTGGTATGGTGAAAATAGCAACTTGCCACTTCTATTTATTGAAGAAAGTGATGATATCAACCATCAATGTTCAATGAAGAACACACACGCAAACTGGAAAATTCGTTGGCATGCATATTATCACCATTTAATTCCCAAATGAATGGAAATTTGCATATCCTAGTTCACGATTGTTGGCAATTAAGTTTCCACATGCACAAAGATCAATTTGATCACACCTGTAGAGAATATATCATTAATGCCCAATGGTTGTAGAATGAAACGACTATCACTTGCTAGTTTATCAACTTTGAATGTTGAATGTTGATCTCATGGTGAGATGGAAGATCAAACGGCTCACTTTGGGTTGACTAGGTTTGAAATCCAACACAGCATCATTAATTTTTCTTCGGCCAATGGCATTAGCCCACCTCAGATGTTAATTCATTTGTTAGAAAACTTCATCTATCTCATGGACTGGGTGGATTGATCGACATGTTAGGATGTCATTGATCTCATGAAATTTAATGAGCCTTCATCTTTTTCCTCACAAGCTAGCGGGGAATGGTGCAGATCATTCCCAATATTCAATCTCGGCCATCAGTTTAGAACCATAGGAAATGGGATAAATAGTGGAGAATGGGGCCCATGTCTATATGAGGACATGTGTCATCATCTCGTTATTCTTGTGTTGCATAACTAGTCGGCATTTTCCATCCCCAAGTTGGCGAGGTACGGTCAAGAACTCCCACAATTTTGATTCACTAAACTTGCATACACAAAAATATTAGCATTAAATAAGGGGCCAATACTAGGCCGATGATGACTTGACCCTCATAGATGGATAACTTAAGCTTAAGTAATTTTTGGGACAATTCAACACCCGACTTTAGGACACAACTAAAATTAGCAACCGACTAGGTGACCGATGCTCTAGACCAAAGGGGCTGGTATCCAAACATACACAATGGCTCAAGTAATTACTTAAGGAAATGGAAACTGGTAGGACAAGTCAACATGACATTAGAAGACTCGAAGGATTTCAAAAGAAAAACCCTACTCACATATGGGGACAAGGGTTTATAATGCAGACAAGGTCTATGAGCTGCTTAGAAATTGAAAATTTTAGAGAGTTCCATTAGTGGCTCATGCTCGGGGAAATATACCCCTAATGGGTATAGCGAGTATCCAAATTTCAAGTTGAAGTAGACCAGGGTAGAAGAGAAAAACATAGGAGCATGCTCAAACAAGTCAAGCAGACACAATAGATAGCCAACACACCATACCAACCTATGTACAAATTGTAATTCACTTCCATAAATCGGACCCTGGCCCCCAAAATTTAGGGACAATTATTTCCTCTTTCAAACACTTTGGCCTATTTTACTGATAATGGGTCCACATGAACATTATGCCACTCCAAGCCATCAGCAACATCACTATCAACCCTGCTTAAGACATTTGATGTAACCTTACTACATTTACCCCTCTCCATGAAAGGCTCATCAAACTGAATAGGGAAGATGAAACCCTCATACTCCACACTATCATGAAGTGTAGTGTCATACCCCATTTTTTCATCACATTTGAAAACCTCATAGGTACTTTGGATTATACTTGCCCAATCTTTTATAAGATTAGGGAGAAGAAAAACATGTTCAAGAATATCCTCCATCAATTTTTTACAAGTGTTGTTTTCATGAGATGAAAGAAGTTCCATGATAAGGTCCATAAGATAGGGAGCATTAGCAAAAAACTCCATTGTAGCTTCATACTGACTTATATCATTCCCCTAGTTTTCTATTCCTTTGAACTACTCCTCACATGGATGAAATAATCCTGTAGTACTAATATATTCTATAGAATCATCAAGTAACTCCTTCTCCTCAACATAAAATAATGTTTCCTAAGTATCCATGCTTTTATCCTAATTTACCTCTTGGTCTCCTAAGAGTGGACTTCATTTTATGTCAAGGAAAATATCATCATTTGGAACATGAATAGAAGACATTTCAATTATCTTTTCAAGTACATGTCCGGTCACCATAGGAAAATTAGTACAATCATCTAAAACCTTTTTGACATCCATGCTACAGCTAAAGCCGACATCATAGTCTTGAGCTTCTTTATCATGTGAACTATTGTCACATTTAGACTCCAGCAAGTCTAAGGCATTCTCTTAATACTTATCAATTAAAATTTTCTCAATCATATGTTGGTGAATTGATTGATTAGTGTTTGTGTCTCCACATCCTCCATTTAACTAGGGAACCTTCAAATCAAGGGTGGCATCTTCAAGGGCATAATTAACAATCTTAATATCACCTTGACTTTTGTTTGTAGCATTCGTGACACATCCACTAGTAGTATTTGCTAAATACTCATTAGGGGTATCTTCAAAAAGAGGATTGCTTCTATACCAATAGGAACTAACATTTATAACCTCACTGTCCAATGCAGGTTCATCAAATAAATTATTTTTCCATACCTTCATGTTAGTTGGATGTACCTCATCTTCCTCAGTGTCAGCATTCCAACAATTTTGATCATCAGTCCACTCAAATTTAGAGTAATCACTTGAAGAACAGAGAGAAAATTTCAAGATCATCCTCATCATTTGCACTCACAATAATTGACCCACATTCAAAGAACTCTTTACACAAAGAGAACTACTCGCTACCTAGGAAACATACACCCTCAAGGCTATTAACATATCCCCTACTAGAAGCAAGGGATTCCATCTCCACTTCATAAGAAGAATCATATTAAATAGAAGACTATCCAAACTCGATCTCATTACTTTGATTCCTCATTCGTTCCATATCATTGAAGCCAAGTGTATTCCCCTCACTGACTGGTGCATGATTAGTCCTAGCTGAGTCAATTTGTGAGGTTTCACCATTTACCTCTTGTGTTTCCTCATAGCTTATGACATTCCAAGGAAGATAATTAGGTACTACCTCCTTGTTCTCACACTCTATCTCTTCATCCTCATCACTACTACATGCATTTGATTCTATGTTTCTTGTAAAATAACAACATTCAATAGTCAGTTGCCTAGAATCTAATGCTTCTCCTTGATCTTTCAATCTTAGCCTTTGATCCTCCTCACTATGGCAACTAGTTCCCACACTCTGGGAAACAACTAAGGGAATATCACCATGCTCAATTTCTTCCACAGTGTTAATCCAATCCACTACTTGATCAAGGCTATGAGGCTTCTGATTCTCAGACCACTGGCTTGATCCTGATATGTAGGCTTCTCAAAAAAAATTAATGCACATTAAATCACTAGGCCTGAAACTCATGGGTATCTTCATTAGAACATCCAAGAATCTTGAAAACAAGTCATATGGTGACTCATTTACATGTCTCTTCATTTCATACAAATTTCTAACAGAGAAAATCAAGTCATCCCTTCCCATCCTTGGTTTATGTGAGGTTGATGCTTGCTCATATTCTGCATCTATTGGGAGTAATGTAGATGAAACATCTATGGGTCCCTTTCCTTGACAAACATTTTTACTTCCTAATTTTTTTGGCTACATAGCCTCAATGCTATGTGAATTGATAACCCATCCTTAATTCTTGAGAAGGTATTTAGAAAATACTAGGAAAACATAGAATATCATCCAAAATCCTTTCACAAGATATGATCCTAAGCCTTCAACATATGTATTTCTTACAAATGCTACCTAAGATCTAACAATTTAACATGCTCCTTTCATCATGATGTGAGAATTTCACTTATACACAAAAGCATGTTAAAATGTTTCTACCATTCCCTCATCTAGTGCTAATTCATTCATTAGGGAATCATTTACATCTCAAGTATGGGAAATTTATCTTGATTTATCAATAATATGATTAAATTTCTTCAAATTCTATGAAAATATATTGTAATTTGTAGCAAGTGACTATCCTTTTCCTTTTAATTTGTAGATCCCATAAATTGATGTATGATTTAATAGGTTCTTTGAGTCAGAGTCACCACCTCCTTTAAAGAGGACTGGACTTCAAGTGAGATAAAGTTTCCTTACAATCAATATACATTTTTTACTATCTTCCACAACAAAGTCACGTTCGTATCTTTCACTCTTTGCTACACTGAAAATATTTGTCATGTTCAAGAATTTATTATTATCCAATCAAGATGTTTAGGTTCATTTCACCCTTTGACTCTACATTTTGTATCTACATTTGGAGAATGAGAATTTCCCCAACAAATTCACCATTCTATGGATGTTTTTCCACTACACCTAAGGAATCTCTAAAGAGTAGCCAACTCTCATGATCAAGAATCTCAAAATGAATGGCCAACTAACAAGGTTTAGTCAAAGAATGAAACCTTCTACACTTTAGGCTCTGTGGGACCTATGAGGGTGTTCCTTTCATATTTCATTTGACTATCTCAATAACTAACATAGAAAATCACAGATTTGTTCCTATAAAGGGTAAACAACATAATTCACTCAAAGTTTGGCTAATCTTCAAGCAAATATCTATCAATTTACCAAGAATAGGGAAAATATCTCACACACATGCCTCATTATAGATAAATTTTAAAATATTGTATTCTAACCCTGAATTAAAAATCCAATGTGTTATTATCATTCAAAAGGAAAATACCACGATAAATAGGCCAATGTCTTCATCAATTGGGTAATGGAGTCATGCATCTTACACCTTGTCATGCAGAAATCCTTTGAATATGATAATTATGGACTATTTCCATAAGGACTTGCATTATGGAATCTCTCTACACATAATTCATCACTTCTTACCAAATTCTCAATAAACCATAACAAGTTCATGGCCTCATTTAAACATTTAGTTGATTCATTGAACCAAGTAAAAATTGAAGGAATGCATTCAAATGAATCATTCAAAGATGAAAAAAGTGTACTTGATATTATATTCAAATCTTGAAGAATGGTTCATAGAGAAGAGTAAATGAACTATGTATGGAATTTACTTTTGATATCAATAATTTCTACCAAATTATTTAATATTTTCATATGCAGAGTTCAAAACCAAGACAATTCTACTACCCTATTTTCTGGTATTCTTCTATTTTCTACCCTTACACGTATTAGACCTAAAGAATCAAAAAGTTAGAACCCCTACAAATGAGCCTTGAATTCCCTTTTAAAGAATAAGGGAGGTAACAAGCTTCAAGCTCAAAATGCAATTACATTACAAAATTTAATTTCACATCAAATTTCCCTTGCATTTCAAAATCCCCACATGATAATTTTATTATGACGGGGAAACCATAATTGCTACAATCGCCATGAGGAAGAAATAAAGTGCCACCAAAATTTCTTCAACTGTCATGTAGGCACCAAACCTGACAAACATACTACCATGAAAACAGACAGCCAACATCCAACACCCCAAAAAGTAGCCACGAGTGCAGAGAGAAAACAACTACTACAAAAATTACCAATCAACACAAAAATTTCATTTCACCACCACCTTTTTCATCAACCAGAAGACCTTCCACCAGCAACACACACACCACAATACACATGCACTTTTCATGTCGTAGCGGGCATTGGAGATGAAACCTCAAATCCTTCCTCATCCTTGTCTCACTTTAATGCAACAACATCATGCCTGCTAGGAGTCTTGACTGTTAAAGGCTAAATAGACAACACCTAAGCTCCAAGGGATGGAGCTCAACCTAGGGTTTTGAGATACTAACAATAATTAGAATCCATCTTTGTTTTGGTTTCCAATGAGCTCTCTATGATGTTAATGGGAGAGTTTTGTCACCCAAACGATCCACAACCATATCGAAGCTTTCGCTAAATTCTACTGGAGGGCCCAACAATGTCTTCTCCTTTTTCTCTTAGTGCCTCTGAGCTCTCGGCTTGGCCTTTTAGATGATAGCTGCATCTAGTAGTAATGGGTACAAATCCTTTTTCCTTGGTATCCTTATGAGTGCATTTTCTTCGCTCCAGGTCTTCATCATGGGACCTCTATGAATTAAGCTGAGAAGACCTCCATACCGAAATTGATGAAGCACCAGGCTTGCTCATTCTTCCACTAGAAAATCTCCACTCATAACCTCAACTCTCTACACAAACTCAAAGACTTGATAACTAATTGCTATGGTGAAAATAGCAACTCACCACTTCTATTTATTGAAGAAAGTGATGATATCAACCATCAATGTTCAATTAAGAACACACACACAAACCGAACAATTCATTGGCATGTGTATTGTCACTGTTTAATTCCCAAATGAATGGAAATCTACATATCCTACTTCATGATTGTTGGCAATTAAGGTTCCACATGCATGGAGATCAATTTTATCACACCTATAGAGAATAGATCATTAATTCCCAATGGTTGCAGAATGAAATGGCTATCACATGCCAATTTATCAACTTTGAATGTCAACCATTGATCTCATGGTGAGATGGTAGATCAAATGGCTCACTTTGGGCTGATCGGGTTTGAAATCCAACAAAGCATCATTAATTAATCTTTAGTAAATGGAATTAACCCACCTCAGATGTCAATTCATTTATCAGGAAGCTTCATCTATCTCATGGACTGGATGGATTGATTGACATGTCAGGATCTCGTTGATCTTACAACCTTTAATGAGCATCCATCTTTTCCTCACGAGCCAGTAGGGAATAGATTCAATCTAGGTCATCTGTTTAGAACCACAGGGAATGCGATAAATAGTGGAGAATGGGCCCCATGTTTGTATGAGGACATGCATCCTCATCTCACTATTATCATGTTGCATAACTGACTGACATTTTCCATCCCCAAGTTGGTGAGGTACGGTCAAGATCTCCTTCCACAATTTTGAATCACTAAACCTACATACACAGAAAGATTAGCATTAAATAAGGGACCAATACTAGGCCAATGATGACTTGACCCTCATATATGGATGAATTAAGCTTAAGTCATTTTGGGGAAAATTCAACACTTGACTTTAGGACACAACTAAAATTAACAAAAAACTCGGTGACCGGCACTCTAGACCAAAGGGGTCGGTAGCCGAAGGTACACAATGGCTCATGTAATTACATAAAGAACTGTAAACCAGTACAACAGGTCAACGTGCCATTAGAAGACTCGAAGGATTTCAAAAGAAAAATCCTACTCACATATGGGGACAAGGGTTTATAATGCAAACAAGGTCTATGAGTTGCTTAAAAATTGAAAATTTTGGAGAGTTCCATTAGTGGCTCATGCTTGGGGACGTATATCCCCAGTGGGTATAGAGAGAATATGAGTCTCAGGTTGACACAGACCAGGGTAGAAGAGAAAAACCTAGGAGCATGCTCAGACAAGGAAAGTAAACACAATAGAAAGCCAACACACCAGACCAACCAATGTACACATTGCAATTCACTTCCATAAATCGGTGGCCCTTGGCCCCCAAAATTTAGGGACAATTATTTCCTCTGTCAAACACTTTGGCCTATTTTACTGATAATGGGTCCACATAAACATTATGCCACTCCAATCCATCAGCAACATCACAATCAACCCTACTTCAGAAATTTGATGTAACGTTACCACATTTACCCCTCTCTATGATAGGCCCATCAAACTGAACAGGGAAGATGAAACCCTCATACTCCACACTACCATGAAGTGTAGTGTCATACCCCATTTGTTCATCACATTTGGAAACCTCGTAGGCACTTTGGCTTATACTTGGTCAATCTTTTATAAGATCAAGGAGAAGGAAAACATGACCAGGCATATCCTCCATTTGTTCTTTACAAGTGTTGTCTTCATGAGATGAAAGAAGTTCCATGATAAGGTCCATAAGATAGGGAGAATCTACAAAATACTCCATTGCGGCTTCATACTAACTTATATCATTGCCATGGTTTTCTATTACTTTCAACTACTTCTCACATGGATGAAATAATCTTGTAGTACTAATATATTATATAGAATCATCAAGTAATTCCTTCTCAACATAAAATAGTGTTGCCTGAGTATCCATGCTTTTATCCTAATTTACCTCTTAGTCTCCTAAGAGTGGACTTCATTTTATGTCAAGGAAAATATCATCATTTGGAACATGAATAGAAGACATTTCAATTATATTTTCAAGTACATGTCCAATCACCATTGGAAAATTAGTACAATCATCTACATCCTTTTTGACATCCATGCAACACTTAAAGCCGACATCATAGTCTTGAGCTTCTTTATCATGTGAGCTATTGTCACATTTAGAATCCAACAAGTCTAAGGCATTCTCTTAAAACTTATCAAGTACAATTTTCTCAATAATATGTTGGTGAATTGAATGATTAGTGTTTGTGTCTCCACATCCTCCAATTAACTAGGGAACCATCAACTCAGGGCTGGCATCTTCAAGGGAATAATTAACAATCTTAATATCACCTTGATTTTTGTTTGTACCATTCGTGACACATCAACTAGTGGTATTTGTTAAATACTCATCAGGGGTATCTTCAAAAAGAGGATCACTTCTATACCAATAGGAACTATCATTTATAACCTCACTATCCAATGCAGGTTCATCAAGTAAAGGATTTTTTCATACATTCATGTTAATTGCATGTACCTCATCTTCCTCAGCGTCAAGATTCCAACAATTCTAATCATCAGTCCACTCAAATTCTGAGTAATCACTTGAAGAATAGAGAGAAAAATTCTCAAGATCCTCCTCATCATTTTCACTCACAATAATTGACCCACATTCAAAGAACTCTTTACATGAAGAGAACTGCTTGCTGCCTAGGAAACACACACCCTCAATGCTATTAACATATCCCCTACTAGAAGCAAGGGATTCCATCTCCACTTCATAAGAAGAATCATATTCAATAGAAGACTATCCAAACTTGATCTCGTCACTTTGATTCCTCATTCATGCCATATCATTGAATCCAAGTGTATTCCCCTCACTAACTAGTGCATGATTAGTCCTAGCTAAGTCAATTCTTGAGGTTCCACCATGTACCTCTTGTGTTTTCTCATAGCTTATGACATTCCAAGGAAGATAATTAGGTACTACCTCCTTGTTCTCACACTCTATCTCTTCATCATCATCACTACTACATGCATTTGATTCTATGTTTCTTGTAAAATAACAAAATTCAATAGTCAGTTGCCCAAACTTTGATGCTTCTCCTTGATCTGTCAATCTTACTCTTTGATCCTCCTCACTATGGCAACTAGTTTCCAGATTATGGGAAACAACTAGGGGCATATTACCATGCCAATTTCTTCCACAGTGTTAATCCAATCCATTACTTGATCAAGGCTATGAGGCTTTTGATTCTTAGACCACTGGCTTGATCCTGATGTGTAGGCTTCACAAAACAAATTAATGCACATTAAATCACTAGGCCTAAAATTCTTGGGTATCTTCACTAGAACATCTAAGAATCTTGAAAACAAGTCATATGTTGGCTCATTTACATGTCTCTTCATTTAATACAAATTTCTAATAGAGAATATCAAGTCAGCCCTTCCCATCCTTAGTTGATGTGAGGTTGATGCTTGCTCATATTCTACATCTATTGGGAGTAATGCAAATGAAAAATTTATGGGTCCCTTTCCTTGACAAACATTTTTACTTCCTGACTATTTTGGCTCAATAGCCTCAATGCTATTAGAACTACTACTAGTAATCGCAGGTCCTCTCATGATTGAGTATTTCAAATTATTCTCGATGTTCTTAGCCTCTTGGTAAGCTTGTTGTAAGGTGGCAGGCTCTTTATCTCTTAACAAGAAGCTCATCTTACTATTAAATTCTCTAAAATATACAACCAAACAATTTGCATCATTCAGTCTCATGTGCTCAGGGATTTCCCTTATGACCTTGTCAAATCTAATGTTCAAGGCAAGGACCAATTCCCCTTTATCCCTAGAAATATCAATGAAATTCTTTCCTGCAACACTTGGGTTTATCCTTTCACCAAATTGGTCCATGAAGGTTGTCTTAAGTTTATTCCAAGAATTTATAGACAAAGCATGAAAAAAAGAGAACCAATCTCTTGCATCTCCTTTCAAAGATTGAACAAATATCTTCATAACCACATCTTAAGGGTCGATTTCATAATCACCCATCAAGTTAGAAAATTCTTGCGCATGCTTGCTTGTTGATTCTGATTTTTAACCACTGAATCTTGGTATTTTGTCCCTTCCCTTAGGCGATATCATATTTGGGTAACCACAAATAGTGTCAAAGCTAATAGCCTTATACCTATCAGTACTGAAATTGATTTTGGAGACAATGACTGCTCACCTTGCATGTCTTTTTCTATATTTATGCCAGATGATGTGAATTGATAACCCTTCCTTAATTCTTGAAAAGGAATTTAGAAAATACTAGGAAAACATAGAATATCATCAAAATTCCTTTCACAAGATATGATCCTAAGCCTTCAACATATGTATTTCTTACAAATGCTACCTAAGATCTAACAATTTAACATGCTCCTTTCATCATGATGTGATAATTTAACTTATACGCAAAAGAATGTTAAAATTTTACTACCATTACCTCATCTAGTGCTAATTCACTCATTAGGGAATCATTCACATCTCAATTATGGGAAATTTATCTTGATTTATTAGTAATATGCTTAAATTTCTTCAAATTCTATGAAAATACTTGGTAATTTGTAGTGGCTCAGGTGACTATCCTTTTCCTTTTAATTTGTAGATCCGATCAATTGATGTATGCTTTAATAGGTTCCTTGAGTTAGCATTGCCACCTCCTTTAAAGATGATGAGGGCGTAGCCCGAGACTTAGAAAATAACCCACGAACAAGAGAATAATTTTAATATTCAGAAAATGGAGCTTCTTACATGCAGAGGATCTCAAATCCCCAAGTTCTACAACACATGCAAGTTACAGAAGGCTACAGAATCACCCTTTCGCAATATGCGAGCTTGTCCCCCAAAAAGTTACCCAAAAATTAGAAACCTGCCCATAAATAGAGCTCCTCATTAGTTTGGAGCCAAAACAACATTCAATTTTGAGTTTAGGTGGTTTGGCACTAAAAATTTACATGGAGTTCAAATTTCAAAAGAGCATTTGCAATTGTATCTTCTAGAAAGTGCGCCAACTTCCCGGGGTCATAACTTTTGATCCAGGACTCCGATTCGCGAACCGTTTGAATCGTTGGAAAGGTCTCGAAGTCAATAACACACTTAAAATTGGCTATACTAATTTTGAAAAGTTTTGGGGCCGATCCGGGAGCTCTAAGTGCCTCAAATCTAACTTGGAAGATTTTCAGGTGCAAATATGGGAAACTAAAACTACAATATCTTTCAACCCAGGAACCAAAAATAAAAACTGTAAATGGGGAATTTCATTATGACAAAAAGGGTATCCAAAAATGTAAGAACATCTAAAAAATGAGAAACTTGAAATTTAACTATTTTTGGGTGATGCAAGATTTCCCTTACACCACTGGATGCTCTTGCATCAAAAGAGGACTGAACTTCAAGTGAGATAAAGTTTCTTTGCAAGCAGTATACATTTTGGGCTATCTTCCACAACATATTCACATTTGTATCCTTCACTCTTTTCTACACTCAAAATATTTGTCAAGTTCAAGAATATATTATTATCCAATCAAGATGTTTAGGTTCATTTCACCCTTTGACTCTGCATTTTGTATCTGCGTTTGGAGAATGAGAATTTTGCCAGCAGGGTCACCATTTTGTGGGTGTTTTTCCACTACGCCTAAGGAATCTCTAAAGAGTAGCAAACTCCCATGATCAAGACCCTCAAAATGAATGGCCAACTAACAAGGTTTAGTCGAAGAATGAAACCTTCTACACTTTAGGCTCTGTGAGACCTAGGAGGGTGTTCCTTTCATATTTCATTTGACTATCGCAATAACTAACATAGAAAATCACAAATATGTTCCTATAAAGGGTAAACAACATAATTCACTCAAAGGTTGGCTAATCTTCAAGCAAATATCTATCAATTTACCAGAAACAGGGAAAATATCTCACATACATGCCTCATTGTAGATAAATTTTGAAATATTTGTATTGTAACCATGAATTAATAGTCCAATGTGTTGTTATCATTCAAAAGGAAAATACCATGATAAATAGGCCAGTTTCTTCATCAATTGGGTAATGGAGTCATGCATCTTACAACCTGTCATGCAAAAATTCTTTAAATCTGATAATTATGGACTATTTTCATAAGGACTTGCATTATAGAAACTCTCTACACATAATTCATCACTTCTTACTAAATTCTCAATAAACCATAACAAGTTCATGGCCTCATTTAAACATTTAGTTGATTCATTAAACCAAGGAAAAAATGAATACATACATTCAAATGAAACATTCGAAGATGAACAAAATATACTTTATATTATATTCAAAGCTTGTAGAATGGTTCACAGAGAAGAGTAAATGAACTATGTATGGAATTTACTTTTGATATCAATAATTTCTACAAAAATCTTTAAGATTTTTATATGCAGAGTTCAAAACCAAGATAATTCGACTACCCTATTTTCTGGTATTCTTCTATTTTCTATCCTTACACATATTAGACCTAAAAACTCAAAAAGTTAGAACCCCTGGAAAACGAGCCTTGAATTCCCTTTTATAGAATAAGGGAGCCAACAAGCTTTTGGCTCAAAATGCAGTTACATTACAAAATTTCATTTATATCAAATTTCCCTTGCATTTCAAAATCCCAACATGATAATTCTATAGCAATGGGGAAACCATAATTGCTAGAAGCACCATAAGGAAGAAATAAAGTGTTGCCAAAATTTATTCGATTGCCATGTAAGCATGAAACCCGACAAACATACTACCACAACAGCACACAATTAGCATCCAACACCTTGAAAAGTAGCCACGGGCCTAGAGAGAAAACAACTACTACAAAAATTACCAATCAACACAAAAATTTCATTTCACAACCACCTTTTTCATCAACCAAAAGACCTTCCACTAGCAGCACACACACCGTGATACACACGCCCGATTTTTGTCATAGCGGGGATTAGAGACAAAACCTTGAATCCTTCCTCATCATCCTCTTGTTTTAGCACAACACCATGACACCAGCTAGGAGTCTTGACTACTAAAAGTTGAACGGACAACACCTTAGCTCTAGGGGATGGAGCTCAACCCAAAGTCTAGAGATACTGATGGTAACTAGAATTTGTCTCTATTTTAGTTTTGACGAGCTCTCTGTGATGTTAATGGGCAATTTTTTGCATCCAAAGGATCCACGACCATATCGAAGCTTCCGCTAAATTTTCCTAGAGGGCCCAATAGTTTCTTCTCCTTTTTCTCCCACCACCTCTGAGCTCTCGGCTTGGCCTTTCAGATGATAGTTGCATCTAGTAGAAATAGGTACAAATCCTTTTCCCCAAGTATCCTCATGAGCGCATTTTCTTTGCTCTGAGTCTTCATCACAAGACCTCTATGAATTAAGCCAAGAAGACCTCCTTACTGGAACTGATTGCTATGGTGAAAATAGCAACTCGCCACTTCTATTTATTGAAGAAAGTGATGATATCAACCATCAATGTTCAATGAAGAACACACACACAAACTAGACAATTAGTTCACATGCGTATTGTCACTGTTTAATTCCCAAATGCATGGAAATCTACATATCCTACTTCATGATTATCGACAATTAAGTTTCCACATGCACGGAGATCAATTTTATCACACCTGCAGAGAATAGATCATTAATGCCTAATGGTGGTAGAATGAAATTGCTATCACTTGCTAGTTTATCAACTTTGAATGTCGGCTGTTGATCTCCTGATGAGATGGTAGATCAAACCGCTCACTTTAGGCTGACTGGGTTTGAAATCCAACAGAGCATCGTCAATTTGTCTTCAACCAATGGAATTAATCCACCTCAGATGTCAATTCATCTGTTAAAAAGCTTCATCTATCTCACAAACTAGGTGGATTGATCCATGTGTTGGGATCTTGCTGATCTCATGGCCTTTAATAAGCCTCCATCTTTTCCTCGCAAGCCAGCGGGGAATGGTACAGATCATTCCCAATAGTCAATCTTGATCATCAGTTTAGAACCGTGGGCAATGGGCTAAATAGTGGAGAATGGGCCCCATGTCTGTATGAGGACACGCATCATCATCTTTCTAGTCTCATGCTACATAATTGGCCAACATTTTCTATTCGTGAGCTGGTGGGGTATGGTCAAGATCTCCCATAGTTTCAAATCACTAAACCTACATACACAGAAAGATTAGCATTAAATAATGGGCCAATACTAGGTCAATGATGACTTGACCCTCGCAGATAGATGACTTAAGCTTAAGTCATTTTGGGGAAAATTCAACAACCGAATTTAGGACACAAGTAAAATTAACAACCGACTGGGTGACCGATGCTCTAGACCATAGGGGCCAGTACCCAAATGTACACAATGGCTCAAGTAATTACTTAAGGAACTAGAAATTGGTAGGACAGGTTAACATTCCATTAGAAGACTCAAGGGATTTCAAAAGAAAAACCCTACTCGCATATCCATGGGGACAATGGTTTATAATGCAAACAAGGTCTATGAGCTGCTTAGAAATTAAAATTTCTGGAGAGTTCCTTCATTAGGTGCTTTGAGAGTCAATGTGGGACCTGTTTTGTTTACCACTTTCACATCTACAATTCCATCATTTGTTACATTCTTGTTACGGGACCAAAACTTATTTTTATCATTTGATGTTCCTTGGGCATTTTGTGTCTTGGTATAAGTTTTAATTTCTCCTTTAGTGATAAGGATTTTCTCAAGGATTTCCCCTTTTTCAACAAGGTCAGCAAATGTGGAACAACAGTGAGCCTTCAATGCATATTTTAAGTTTGTTTTCAAGTTTTTCACGAACATGATAATTTTTTGTTTTTCAGGAATTTCAATAGGACAGTGGCTAGCTAAACTTCTCCATCTCTAGAAGAAATTTATGAAAGCTTCGCCCTCTTCTTGTTTAGTTTTACATAAGGTAGCAATAGTGATTTCATTTTCAATATTTAAGGAAAAGTGGGTGATAAATTTGTCAGCAAGTTCATCCCATGATCATATGTTTGTTGGTAGGTGGGAGAACCATTCTAAAGCATGTCTTGTGAGACTCCTAGGAAATAGTCTCATCAAATATGTTTGTTCTGAAGCAATGTCAATCAAGGCTGTATGAAATTCTCTCAAATGTTCAATGGGGTTTCCTCTTCCTTTATATTTGGGTAAAGTTGGCATGTATAATGTCCTATCAAATGGGTAAGGACATAAATCTTATATAAGTTTTCTTATTTGACAATGTCATGGTTTCCATTTCATTTTTCAAGGCCAACATTTGATTGGCTAGGACATCATATGGTGTGAGTGTTGTATCTATAGTGTTTGAAATTGTATTTTGGTAAGGCCCAATATTTGTGCTTTGCAGTCCAATGTGTTGAAGGGATGGTATGTTGGTGTTGACATGAGGTGTGAATTTTTGATTTGTGTTTGGAATTTGGATTTGAAGAATGTGTGTAGTATGGGTTGGAATGTGTGAGGTGAAATTTTGAGTTGGAATGACAGTATTGGATTTTGTTTGAAAAATATTAGAAGTATTTGGACCTTGTGAATGTTGAGTGTTGAATTGGAAAGATCCTTGAGGATTTGTCTGAGGAGCACTTGTGTTAGGACCTTGTGGCACATTGGTGTTTGTGTTAGTTCCATGAATATAAACTCTATTCCTTTTATTTGTACCAAAAAGATTTTATAATGTGGTGTTCAAGGCCTTAGTTGTTCCAAATGGATTTGACAATGTGGTGTTTGTGGCACTTGATGCTCCAAATGGATTTGAAGATATAGTGTTTGTGGCACTTGATGTTCCAAATGGATTTGAAGATATGGTGTTTTTATTGAATGGATTAAGTGTAGAACCAAGGGATTGTGACATGGAATGTGTTAAGGACTATATCATTGGTTGTGTTGTGTTAAAGGTCATCCCTTGTGTTGTGCCTTGTATAATGCCTTGTGTTCCAAATAAGGAGGTGTGAATTGTTGTTATATATTGTGTGCCTCCTCCTAATGGTATTGATGTATTAAGTTGTGGGATATAGCTACTAGAGACAATTGTATTGTTTCCTTGAGTTTGGTTGATGGATGTGGATGATGCTCTTAATTTATTAACATCAAACCTAGGTGGTAATGTGGCACCTTTTATCAATAGTTTATCTAGGTAACATTGAGGTTCTTGTGCCAAGAATTCATCCAAAAAAGAGAAAAACTCAAGATCTTGGGCAATAGCTTCTAGTTCTTCTATGATAATATTTCTATTTTGGTCTCTAGTGACAAATTTCTACAATAGGGATTTGTAGGGTCTAGGTGTCCCATGTGATGAGTTTGCAAATGGGTTAACAAATTCATTGTTCAATGGGGAAGCCATGTATTTTCGTCTTCTTTGTGGCATAGTTTTAACCATGAAAGGATTTACAAAGAGAAGGTGGATGATATGAGACTAAAACTATATTTTTGGTTTTATTTGGAATAAGGTATGCCTAAATGCAATGCAACTATTTTTTTTTTTGGTATTTTGAGGATGCCTAAATGAGGGTAATGACAATGTCACTAGAATCTAAAGTATGACCAAGTCTAAAAGGGGAATGATGCTAATGAAAAGTGTTAATATGATATGTAGTTGAGATGACTATGGTATGAACTATGCACCTTCGTTGTAAAACTTAAGGAGTTACTAGAAAACCTAAGATAGTCCATTGTTTCTAAATGAAATTATCAATGACCTCAAGGATAGTGGATGAGAAGTGACAAGTTTTACAAGGTGAGCCTTAAACTAGATTGATGAGTTTAAAGGTTACACCGAAATGAAAAGGATTGATGTGGAAATTGATAAGGTCAATGATAACTTTTTTTTGTAGAAATGGGCCTATGATAAGATATGGTAAGTTTCCCTATTCCAAAGTTTTCAAAAAGGTGTATGCAACCTAAGATTTTTTTAAGTGATTAAAGTAAGCTAAATGAATGTGATGGAATGATGGGAAATGAAATGAGAAAATCCTTGGTTTAAATAACTTGTTTAGAAAAATGTTGGCTTAGTTTGTGTCAAAGTTGAAATGTTATCAAATTTTGGTGTGATGTTTGATTTGTTTTGAAAATGTTTTGAATACACACACACAAGGCACAATAGACAAAATGTTTTTTTGAATATAGAAACAATCATGTACAATCCTAGGGTTGGTAAGGACTATATTCACTCGATTCCACGTGGATTTCCCCAGCCACACTTATTCTTAGCGGGTGACTTAGAAGCTTGGCCACATTGGCTCCCCTCCACATCACTCACTTCTCAGGTCAACCAAACTTTGAGCCCTCATGAATCTCCCATGAAAAACTCTCCACCTCTACTAAGAACTATGAGAATGTGGATGCCTTGGAAATGACTGTTGTTGTACCAACAAATAGAAGGGTTTTTGGAAAACTACACAAGAGGGTTCTAGTGAATACTTGGGGACATGGCACCTCGCAAGCATACAACAAGCCACTTAAAGCTTTTACCACTCTAATAGGGGCTCTTATACCTTTAAAAGAAAAGGTAGGTACTTGTTTTCAAATGGAACTACATGGCTAAGGCCTACATACCATGAGTACTTGACAGTTTAGTCTCATCCTTGTATATACTGACCTGGGCGAAAAATTGGTTGGAGTCATTCCCTCTTGTGAGGCAAGCCCCTCTAAGGTATAAACACAAAAATAGATGGGTCTAGCTTTCTGATCACTGAGTTTGTACAAGGTGAGAGCATAATACCTACCATCCTTCAAACACAACAAACAATGTTCATTGACCTCCTAGTTAGATCTATATGAAAAGACAATTGTTCATTTTAAAGCACCAATTGAAATGTTTTCCAATCTAAAAGACAATTGGTTTCAAAATCAAGTCTTTGACAAAAATCCTACATCAAAATCTCATTAGTAATTTCATGCATCCTTTCTTCGACAAGCATATGTTTTGATTTCAAGTCTCTATCAAACGAACCTACAAGAAAGTAAACTAAATTATCCCCGAATCAACAATTAAACTATATATAAATTTTTTGGATAAAATAATAATGATAAAACAATAACATGCATTACCTAATCCAAATCTTCAATACCTCAAATAGACACAATAATGAATGAATTATTTGATTGATTTGATATGTTGGTTGCTCAATTCAGCATGATAACATTGACATGGAGATGATAGCTGAATGATGATATATAAAAATGGATGAATGATTTTGGCACCATAAGGATACTTGAAGAATCAACCGCCCTAATGGCTTATGAGAGGGTTGATTTATAGGAAAGGTCTGATTTGGACTGGTGGTTGAGATTGGATGCCAATAAGATGTCTTAATCAATGGCCAAGATTGAAAGTTGTAGTATAAAATAGGGTTAGCTCAAAATTAGGGCAATGACAAGAAATGAATGGCTAAGATTGAATTATAAAATAATTCAATCAAGGGCTGAAATTAAATGAGACATGAAGAGATAAGAGTGACACAGATAAAGGGATTGACACATAAAAAGAGGTTGTTGGAGAAAATTAAATAATTATAAAATTATTTAATTTAGGAGGGAAGGTGAATAATTAAATAATAAAAGCATTATTTAATAATAAAAGACATCTGACATGTTGACTTTTAAATTAAATAATAATTTAGTTCAAAAGTGGATGAAAATGACAAATTAGTAAATAATCAAATAAATAAAATTTATTTAATTATAGAAGAAGAGGATAATGAATAATTAAATAATTAAAAATTATTATTTAATTATAGTAGAAAAATGACAATAATTAAATAAATAAGAATTTATTTAATTATAGAAATGAAGGGGCTAATTAGTGACATAATTAAATAAACAAAATTTATTTAATTAATTAAGGGAAGAATAAAGAAAAAAGTGAATTAATTAAATAATTAAGAATTATTTAACTAATAGAGGAATATGACTTTAAAAGATAATTAAATAATTAAAATTATTTAATTATGCAAGTAGGAGGAATTGATATGAAAAGATGGGTTCATAGGTGAAAGATAATTTTCAGTGTCTACATTTTGCCCCTCTTTGAGATGATGTTCAAGATGACAAGCTTTGTGTTGAGTAACATCATTTCAAAGAAGCTAAGGTATGGATAGAGGAAAATCGATGATGATAGAAAGATAGGATGATGACAAAATAAAAGTGGGATGATGATGCCCCCTTGAGAAGATAGGTGGGTTGGACAAACACGGGTATGATCTCAAAATGAAATGATAAGGAGGGACAAGATGAATGATGCAAGATAGGAATGGATGAAGCAAATGAATAATATGTTATGCTACAAGAAAGTGAACCATGATGTTTGATGTAACACTAGACATGATACACCAAGGTATAAGGACCAAGGTGACAATGTGTCTCGTACCCCAATGTAATACAACCTCATCTAGATACAAGATATGAATATTAGCTGGAATAATTCAGATTTGATACAAATGCAAGATAAAAATGATAACACACACAAGCAAGCATGAACAAATGATACAAAAACAAACAAGGTATTGCCCCTGCCAAGTTGTAAACCGATGAGTAATTGATTGATTGATGATGATGATAGATGATGATAGTGTTGTCATTGTGGGGAATGACATATCTCTAGATCAACACAAGGATGATTGATTGATTGATTTATGATGATGATAGGTGATGATAGTGTTGTCATTGCGAGGAATGACATATCCCTAGATCAACACAAGGATGACTGATTGATGGTGTTTGATTGGGTTTACAACAAGATTAGGATCAAGACCAAAGGATGTGATTATATAATTTGGAAAGATTGATCGACTTGATTGGTATGGATTAAGGGTTGACTTGATTTTGGATTATTGTTTGAAATGATTTGACTAATTTGATTTGAATTTGTTGTTTGGAATGATATGATGAGTGATTTGATGATTTTATTGGATGAAAAGATGTGATGAAATGAATAGAAGAATTGATGTGATTTGAATGATTTAGGTTGGAGCGATTTGATTAGAAGATTGATTGATTGATTGATAATTTGAAGATTGATTTGACATTGTTTTGGCAATTTGACTAATTTTGACTGGATGACTAATTGGACTATGTTGTATGTTGGTTCATGATTTAAATGTTGACGTTTTGAATGATTGACTATGTTTGACTTATTTGACTAACGTGACAAATGTCGACTCTTTTTTGGGATATTTGAGAGTTATTTGGATGTTTTTGTGTTTTTTGGATATTTTGATTTTTTTTGGATTTTTGACATTTATGATTTTTTTTTTTTTTTTTGACATGTTTTGATTTTGGATTTTTGGCATGTTATGATTTTTCCTTTTGAAATGTTATGATTTTTGTGGATTTTAAAATGTTTTGATTTTTGGATTTTCAAATGTTTTTTTTGTGTTTTGAATGTTTGATTTTTTGGATTTTTGAGAATATTTGATTTTTTGGATTTTCAAATGTTTTGATTTTTTTTGATTTTTGAAATGTTTTGATTTTTTTGGATTTTTGAAATGTTTTGATTTTTTAATTTTTGAAATTTTTTGAGATGTCAATGGATTGAAATTTTGGTAGCCTTTTTCCTAGAAACCAATGACAATGGAAAACCAAGTCTAAGTGTAAGGAGATAGATGGGATTGATGGATGGAAGGGTGGGTGATAGGATAAGGGATAAAAGGTTTATGATAGATGGATGGATGGATGGAATGGATGTATGCATCATAAGAGAGAAAGGATGTGATCTCCAAAGACTATGTTTGATAGGAATAGCATGCCCCATTCTAGATACAATACTTAGTATTTTTCATGAAAAATGTTATGAAAATAGGATGATGATAGGCTTGTTTGGAAGCATGATGTATATCAAAAGATGTCCAAAGCATGTTTCAACACCTTTCTCCTATATCTTCATCAAGATAAAAAGGAGAAGGGCGGATAAGTGGACTCAATATGATAGGTATTGTTGTGCAGTTTTTGCACACACGCCCCACTTGGAGTAGGGACCCTCTTTTTTTTTGTGTCTTTGACCTTTGGTTCTATTGGATTTATCATTTTAGGGTCTTGACATGTTGATCTTGCTAGCTTTGACCCTGCCTTGAGGTTTGAATTGATTGAAAATGAGTTTTGGGCCAAGTCCGGGTTTTCACTTGGATCCGCGATTTTCCAGCGCTGGCGGATTTTCCCGGGCCCTGGTTCCTTGTTCGTTTCTAGTAGGATTCTCTGATTCTGGGTTTCTGCCTTACTTCAGGATTTTCTGGTCCTGGAAAATTTTCCCGGATTCTGCCAAAATCCCGATCTTCCTCATTTCCCCAGTTTCTGCATTTCCGTGGAATCCGTGTTTCCGCGCATTCTGGAATTTTTTGAAATTCCGCTTGGGGCTCAGGTTTCCGGACTTGTCAGAAATGTCTTATCGCGTATTAATGGTTGAGGTACCTTCGCTTAGGTGGGTATAAGGGTGGATTTAGGGCATTTTTAGCGCCATTCTAACTTCATTGCTCCCTTGCTGATTGCTCTGGTGATTGAGATTTCTGTTTGAAGCTTTGAGAATCGATCTTAATTTGTTTGCGTGAGGATTGCTTGAGTGCTGGTGTCGGTGTTTTCATTGCTTGGACGTGTTTGCTGTGAAGGTCGCCTTTTCAAGCTCGAACTTGTTCCGCTTCGATCCATGGTATGTAGTCATTGCCCTTCCGTTTTGCTTGTATGGTGATTGAGGGTTTTGCATTGGGTATTATTAGATTTGGGTCGGCCCTCGATTGATTTTGGTTTCATATTTATAGAGCCGGGGTTTAACCCGTTTTTAGTTATGGAACCCTACTTCCCTTGCCCTATGAGCTCTATTTATCCATGCAGTTGCATATGTATCCTTTAGACGGAGTCCTGGGCTTGATTGCTTGTTCTTTCAGTGCAGAATCTGCCATATCATGCGAAGTTGGGGTTTTTCTTCGGTGTTTGGGCCCAGAGCGAAGATTTCATGTTGTTTGAACGATTTTGTCCTTGTATCTTGTTGACTTCCCCGTCTTGTGAAGATTCGAGTGCTTTAGGTAAATCCTTAGCCGATACTTTAGACCCTAAAGCTTGCTCTGGTTTTAATGGCGGAGATTTTCAATTTAGGGCATCATCATTTTGATATGGGAATTTGTCCTCTGCAAGTTTCTGGGACTTTGGGGTCCTTTGCGCTCTGAATTTTGTTGATTGTCGTCGGTTCTGAGATCATTCAAGCTTAGGTGGGGAGGATCCCGTAGTCGTTTGAGTTTTGGTTCACATTTTGTCATTTTTTGGGTTTTCGAGGTCGTCGCGAAATTTCCTCGCTTCCAGATTTTCCCGGTTTGGACTTATTCCGCGGACTAGGGTTATTTCCGGCGCATTTTAGGTCGTCCGCGAAAATCCATTCCATCCGGATTTTTCTGGATTTCCTGTCTGATTGTGTCCTTTCAAATATTTCGATGATAGGATTAATGGAACGATGGTTTAATGCTTATTTCTTGTTGCCAATGAGTGAATTCAATGATTATCCTTTATTTTTTTTTTTGCACAAATGATTTATTTGACTAATGATGCTTTGGCGGCAAGAATCCGTCTGGGTCGGATTTCTCTGAAATTCTGCCCCGACGGTATTTTCCCGGTTTGCATGATTTTCCTGGAATATCTGATTTCTCCTGATCTCGAAGGATTAGCATTTGGAAATCGATTTTGATTGATTTATATAATTTTGTGCTAACCTTTCAGATTGGAATATGAGCAATAATTGAATACTAATGATGATTTTTGGATATGCAGGCTGAATCAAGAAAGGCGGTTGCTGGGAAGTCCAAGGGCGGCGCAGGGGCTTCATCCATCTCTGAGATAGAACGATTGAGATTGGACATGAAGAACCAGCTTGTTGAAAGCAAAGTGTCTTCTGTGTGGGCCAAAGTATCAGATACTAATGTTGGTGCTTGGCGATATGAGGAGTTCAAACAGAGAGCGGCCGAGAAAGATCAGTCAACCCTGAGACAAGGGATGATGAACTCCGGATTGGTACATGTGGCAGGGTTCCCTCTAGCAGTTCAGTGTTATGAATTAATCTTCTAGTGCACCCGACAATACGACTTTGATACACAGAGAGTGGTCAGCACCGAGGGGAGAGTCTTGGCCAACTTCAGTCCGGCCTCCATTGCGCAGGCTTTCAGCATGCCCGATCTTCCTTCAGTGTGTGCCTTGAACATTGACACTGCCAGAACCTACTATGAGAATGAGCCAGTCAAGGCTCAACAGATAATCAACTCGTGGCTAGAGAAGCCAAAATCCCATCATTCGAAGTTTCCCAAGCAGCTGCACAGGGTAAAATTCAGGTCAGATGTATATGATGCCATCACACTTCTGAGCAGAGTGGCCGGATTGAGAAGTGTAGGGGTATTGGAGAATTGGATGGTCCATGTGATCACCAAAATTAGTCAAGGGACTAATTATCACTGGGCAGGGCTCATCAGTGCTGAGATTGACAGACAGTTGAGGAATGTTTTGGAAGCAAAGAAATTCACTATGTCCTCATACGTAATGTATGTGTTGGCCATCTCCTACCCCTACAAAGGTCTAAGTCTGAGGGGAACAATTGGATAGGATATAATCTATGAGGTTTATCTAGAGTTGCATCTGGGGCATAAGGATTACAGGAGGGTGAATGATGCATTCACAATGCATATCACCCGGACACTCCAGAATGCTGAGCACCTCAGATTATCCGATGGAGCTAAAGGACTAATCAAGAACTACGGAGCATGGTTCATCCAGTTCCCTACATTCACTTACCTCAGGATTGATGGATGCCCATTTGCTCCTTACAGGTTGCCTCGGTATCCCACTAACCACATTGTGCTACTAGAAGTTGTAAGACAGATCTGTGAATTTGATGTGGTGGCGAAGAGGGAGAAGCACAAGACAGGCTTCGGAGGAGACTTCCCTCTTGGGATTGGTGTGGGAGAGATGTGCCCGTCTATCCAATCAGCTCACACCGCAGGGGAGGAACTGGTAGCCTATGGATTCTCCTTCCATTCGAAAAGAATGAATTTTGATATAACTGGAGAGGCTCAGAGGAAAGCTACCCGAGAGTATAGGCAAAAAGATGACTTGGAAGACTATTGGGTCAATATCAAAGATGACCTTGAGGCAAGGAAGAAAAGATATTCTAGGTTACTTGTAGAGGCCATTAGGCAATATAATGTTAAGCTGATTCCGGATCAACTTGATGATGATGGAAACCTGGTTCAGGACCATGTCTATGAGGCCATAAAGGATAGGTCAGTCAGTGACATCGACTAGAATGAGGCTGAAGTGACAGAGTTAGAGGACCTGATGGCTCCTGTCATGAAATTCACCCTTTCTTGGGTAAGGCATAAAATTTGGGAGTTGGAGAATGCAAAGGTAGCTTGCACCTTTGAACTGATGGGAAATCTCAACCCCATGTTGACTTCTGAAGAATCCGGGGAAGATGACCCCAAAGGGAAAACAGCAAAAACTTCACCATTCAAGATAAAAGTCAGAGGTCTCAAGGGAACTGAGCCTGAAACGAAGAGGAAACCTAAAGCGAAGCGAAGGTGGAAGACCCTGACAATTAGCAAGTCCTCTGATGAGGAAGAAATGGGGAAATCTGAAGAGGAGGATGCTCCTCCACCGCCTAAGAAAACTAGAACAACAAGGACTGCCAAGAAGAAAGATCAAGTTGCTTCGAAGGATGAACCTCCAATTGTCGATGTGGAGAGTTCCGGAGGGGAGAAAACAAAAGTTTACACAAGGAAATCCAGAACTCCCTCTCCCAAGGATGCTGCATAGCAGAGAGACTCTTCCCTGAAGCTACCAGTTGAAGAGCCACCAAAGTATGTTTCTCCGCCGCCAAGCGCACCTGAACCGGAGAATCCGGATAAGCATGAAACTAGCGTGGAGGCAGAACAGTTCAAGGAAGGAACACTTTTCAGTGAGGCAACTGGGCTTGAGGTAGAAATGGAAGAAAGACACACTTCTCCATTGGTGCAATATGAAGATTCCCCGGAGAGTGTTAGAGGCCACGGATCGCCAGAGCCAGAAGAAAGTATCCCTGCTAGGACTCCATCACCGGTGCTTCTGGAATTAGGACTTGAAGAGGCTGACCAAGGTGAACAACTTCTGGAAAAAGAAGATGTGACAGAAGAACTGGGAGAAACAAGAGTAGAAGAAATCCAGACTGACCCTGTAGCTCCGGACTGGTTGGAGAAGGAACTTGCAAGGAGGAAGCAGGTGATTGTTGAAGATACTCCCTTGGACTGGGATGAGATGTTGTCAAAAATTGGCAAAGGAAAGAAAAAGAAGGCTGCCAAGGTCATCTCCTGGGTGGAAAGGGATGAAGTGAATAACCGGGTTGTCCATGTTGCCACTCCTGCCGCAGATAAAATGAGAGATGATGTTACAGGCCAAGATTATAATGTTCAGACCATTAACCTTGGGCCAGCCTCCCTGGAGCAGGATATTGAGGAATTTGAGGGGTCTAGTGCAGTCATTGTTGACAGATTAAAGAGAGAGACTCAGACCAAACAAGAGCTGAAGAGAGAAAATGAAAGGTTAAGAAAATGCTTGGAAGAGGTAATGAGGCCTCTGCAGTCTCTCCACCCTTCTTCTTCTGCTACTCCAGGTTTTCTACCTAAAGAAACAATCTCCGGGATTGAGAAATTGAAAGCTTCAGCCCAAGCTACAATAGATTGGCTGATGGATGTCCAGACCAAGGGGGATGATGCTATCAAGGAGATCTTATCTGTGGGAAAGGATGCAGTCCAGGCGAAAGAGCTGTTAGAGCATATCCTGTCTCAGGATAAGGGTGACATGGACCTCCTGTTGCAGAAATCAAAGGTTATCCTGGGACATGGCAAGGAGCAATTAGCTAAGGATGGAATCCTTCCTTCCTCCAGGTTGGATGGGCCGAAGGAATGGTTTGAGGCACTGCAGATTAGGCAGAAGGCATTGAAGAAAATACAGAAACGAAGAAAGTCAATTGACAGTGAGCTTACTGCAGTCTATGATGGGTGCATTGCCTTCTTTGAGGTGATGACAGGGAGGAAGAAGAGCTCCCAAGTATCTGAGCTTGGAACAATTGAAGGAATGGTGGCATGAAATTTATGCCCCGGATGCTGATGGAGTTGTCACTGACCACCTACTTGATGATGCAGCTACATACTTGGCAGTGGTGGATGGATACATGGCCAGCAGGGAGGATTCGAACAAAATTGTTGAATGGTCCAATGAAGAGATAGATTCCATTAAATGCCGACTCAGGGTTTTACCATTGCCACCTATTGCTGAGTTGGAGGGAATATTCTTGAAGGTCCAAGGGTCACCCGTACAGAAGAAGGATAAAGGGAGTAGCAGTTAATGCTCATTTCGAGATTTGTGCTTCCCTATTACCATGGGGCATGCATTGGACCGGACTTCCTTGGGGACTATGTCTAAGCCGACTTGGATGATGGCATTTAATGTGTGCCTTAGTTCATTTCCTTGGCCGACCTATTTTGGCAGTTTTTATTATTTTGTAAAAATGTTTAGCTGGGCCGACATGTTTTGGGAGGGATTTGCTATTAATAGGCATTTTTTCCTCATTGTAAAGGGTTAGACATTAGTAAGAAGATATTAGAAATTAAAAAAGCAAGAATTAGAGCATTTTGATTTCCTTGAAGCAAATATTATATCAGAATAGTTGAATTGTTGCAGCATTTTGGTGATTAATACAATTGAAGACATTATGGTTTTCTTGGTGCAATCTCTTGTGTTATTCCATCTTGCATGGTTCCTTTGTTCTATCTCTCGAATTGCTAGAAGATTTAGGGTTTAGTATCCAGAAATAAATTAGTTTCAGTTTGATAAATGATGTTTATGATTTCATATTTGGAATGTTTGTAGCTATCTCTGGTCTATACTCCCAATAACTATCTGATTGTAGTAGGCTGGTGAAGTCAACCTGGATCGTATATTCAACTTGCTTAAGTTCGATTGTAGATGCATGTCTATGATTTAAAAATCTATATTCCTCAGAAGATTGCACCGTTCTTGTAAGATTGCATTGTGGGTTGAACAAGAGCTGGTTATTTGAGATAGGTCCATTTCAAATATATGTCATTCACATTGCTTATCCTAGCAGTAGTTTAGATCTTATCACTTCCTTGCATCCCTATCTTTTGCTATTTCTTTATTATTCGGTTAGATTTAGGATTTAAGATCATCATATTGTTAGATCTGATAAGTTGAAAGATCTAGTTTGCTTGTAGTAAGGTCCCTTTGTGATTACCAGCATTTTCACATAATTATCTGAGTTGTTTTATGCATTGTTATGACCTAACACCCAAGAGGCCTTGGGGTGATTTTTAGTGATTTATTATTGAAAATAACCTTTCAAGAGAGATAGAATATTGCATTATGTCTGAGTTATTGCTGTGCAGAAAACACCATCAACAGATTGGCGCTAGAAGAAGGGCCTGAATGAGCTCATTGGGTCGTTTCTTGAATGCCATCTCCCCAGAGAGATATAGGAGAAATACCTGATCTACCACAGGAGAGGAAGATTTAGAGGAGCTACAATTCCCCTCTAGGTCAAGAAGGACCCGAGAAAGGGTAGAATCATCATCACCCATCCCCTCACCAACATCGTCCATATCTTCACATCCTGAGGCTGAAGCTACACCCATTTCTGAGGCCGTTCCTGTCCAACAACCTCAGCCTGTCAATAATCAACCACCACCGCCACCCCCACTCTTACCAATGGCTTTTCTCGCTAATAATCCATCACCATTGTTCTTCCAGGCTTACAATGTAATGCCCAAAAACCCTGAGCATTTCTGTTCAAAATTCCATGTTAATGACCCAAATAGGACCGCAGAAGAACACATAAGGATTTTCCAAACTTGTCTCAAAGACCGAGGGATTGTCCATGAGGATGTTGCCTATAGATTGTTTCCCTATTCACTAGGAGAAGAAGCCTTTTACTGGTACAATCATCTCCCTACCTGTTCGATTCTCAATTGGAATGACCTTGAAAAGGCCTTTTTGCAGAAATTCAGGATACCTATCAGTGCCAATGAGTTATACCTGCAATTCATCAAAGTCAAGAGAGAGGTTAATGAACCTATAGCCAGTTTCAATAATAGGTTCCACCGGGCATTCACCAGATTACAAGACCCATATGTTTTAGATGATGATACAGCCTTGGGAGTCTATTATGAAGCTCTGGATAGCCTAACAGCAACCTTTTTGAAATGGAGACCCAACCCTCCAAGTACCTTGACTGATGCCTATACAGAGGCTGTCAAGCTTAGCACAGATTTGAGATAGCACTTGACTGGGCCATTGCCTTCTCTGGGACCAGCTGCACACCCCAACCAGATTCAGGCAGTAAATCAGGCTCTCACCAATCATACCCCGATCATGAATCCAGTTCCTCAACTACCTATAGTACCACACCCTGGTCATCCCATGAACCAGATCTCTCCTATGACAAACTTCCATCAACAACAACTTAATCAGCCAATGTATCAAACACAGCCGAATAGCTTCCCTGCTTATCTGCATAATTCTAAGGTGTTGCATCAGTCTTTGGGATCTGCCATAATGCCTATCCCTCCTCAGAATAACTCAAATCGGCCTCCCTATCGAGATCCAAATAAGGAGAGGATTGATGAAATGGCTGAACAAATAAAGAAGTTGAATCTAGAAGTGACTTACTTAAGAAATCAGAACAGTCAACTGCAAGCTGCCCAGAAGGGAATGCAATCTAATCAGAACAGAGAATTTTCACAAGGGCAGAATTTTGACAGGGGGCAGCGTAATGACTGGGGATTCTATAATGACAAGGGATACAACCAGGATAGGGGTTACAATAATGATAGAGGTTTCAATAATGATAGGAGGCAAAACTTTGATAGAGGTCAAGGTAGTGGATCAGGATTTGATAAAAGGCCATCACAAGGACAGAACAGAACTTGGAATATAGGGCCCAATAATGGAGGAGTTCCCACCCCATTGGATCAACCCACTAATCAGATTGTTAATCAATCTACAAACCAACCAGTCAATCAAGACAAACCTCCTACTGGTTTGTATCTGGCGGAAGCAGCCCTATCAGGATGGTGCAGGCTCCATAAGACAAGTCAGCATTCAGAATTGGAATGTCCAGAGTTCCAAACTGCCGCCTCTATTTTTCAGTGTGAGGTAGAAAACCATGTGAGTGGACAGAAGATTGTTCCTTCCAACTCCTATGATTCTCCTGTGCTGGTATTAAATCATGCCCCTTTTCCAGCCATTAGGGAAAATGTACCAGAAGAACCTGATTCCCAGGAAGTTGAAACAGATCAAATTTGTAATGGAGATGAAGTAGCTCAGTTGTTTAATGAGGACACAATGAATGACAGTGGCCCCCTCGATCAGGAAGAAGCTTATGTTGAAGAAGTACAGATGTTTCAGAGACAAGGATTGAGAGATATGCATCATAGACGTCCACAACCTGGAGGACCTTTCACCACTTCCATTCCTCCCAACAACTTCAATACCCCTCCAGATCCTAATGCTAGCAACAATCCGTCTTATCCACATGTCTCCAAGCAGTACCTTTTGAAGGACAGACAGACTCAAACTAAACTACTGAAGGAAAAGGCTGTTCAAGTAAGCAAGGATAGGACAGAAGAACCTTCTAAGGAAGTTTCTATGGATATGAGTGAGGAGAAGATAGCTTCGTATGTTGCGGAGGAGTTCAAGAAACTAAAGGTAAATCTTTCTGCATTTGAGTTATTAAGACTCCCTACAATTAGAAAAGTTGTCTTAGGGACCTATGATGCGAATTCAAAGTCATTGGATAAGTCTTCTGGTGAGCATGTCAGCCAGACTTCCAGTTTTCAGTCTATGAATACACAAAATCAGACCCAAATTAGGACCAACCCGCCTCCTGGAGATAAAGGAAAAGAAAAGGATAGGACTCAAGTGGCCCAGGTGGACACTCAGCCCACTTTGTTTCAAGGAAAGACAGAAACTCCACCATTTCTGATCTCAGTCCGAATCTTTGGTAAGAACCTTCACAATTGCTTGTTAGATTTTGGTGCTTCCACCAACGTGATGCCTCTTGGAGTTTGTAGGGCTCTAGGAATTACACCTGCTGATTCCCAGAAGAAGGTCACTCAGTTGGACAAAATCGAAGTGAGTGTGGTAGGGGAACTCAACATGATCCATATGCAGATAGCTTCAGATCCAAGAATCCAATAGGTTATTAACATTCAGGTAGCTGATATTCCTGATGCATACGGTTTGATCCTAGGAAGAGATTTTACCAAGGCTTTGAATGGGTATGTGTCTACTGACCACTCTCACATGTGGTTGCCCTAAAAAGGAGTGCCTAATCAAATTAGAATTAAGAGAGAGCCTAGAATGAAGTACATGATAACAGAATACCAAAAGACATCAGCAGAAGTTCTCATATCAGAAGCTGGAATGGGAAACTACCTGCTATCGGCTCAATATGAAGAATCAGATGTAGAAGAGGTGCTGATGTTGCATACGATTCTAGCTGATGTTGGGACAGGGTCCAGCCATACTGAGGTTCTGATAGAATTAGTTGAAGAGGAAGAACCTGAAGACAAACAGATCAGCTTATTGGGCGATTTCCAGGAATTCATTAGGCAATGTATGGAGAACCAGACTCACCTGGGAAAGAGGACAAGCTTTAAAGAGTTACTCTTACCAAATTGGTGTAGAGTCCACAATGTTTCTCACTCAGAGTTGGAGTGTTGTCTGTGTTAGACAGCAGTAAAACAAGTACAAAAATGCATGAATCCAACTCAAGCGGTTAAGGAAGATGAGCAGAATCTTCAAGAAGAGTGCAAAAGCCAGAAACTTGTGGTGACTGAGACAACCTCTAACATTGATAAACCAAAAGATAGAATGAAGAAAAATACCACTGCAAAATACTGGACTCTTAAGTTTGATGGATCTAAGTCCAAGCAGGGAGCTGGGGCTGGGTTTGAACTGATTAGTCCAAAAGGGAGGAATTTTTTTGTAGCTCATAGGCTCCAATTTCATTGCACCAATAATGTAGCAGAATATGAAGCTTTAATTCATGGGCTCCTTATGGCACTCAAGAAAAAGGTCAAGATTCTACAAGTCTTTAGAGATTCAGAACTAGTAGTCAAACAAGTAAGAAAGCAGTATGCGTGTCACGATAGGAGAATGACCAACTATAGGCATAGAGTGTGGGACCTCGTTGAGGGATTTGATGCTTTTAATATTCAACTGGTCCCAAGAAAGAGGAATCAAACTGTTGATTCTCTGGCTCAAGCAGCTAGCACTCTGTAGCCCCTATCTTTGTCAGGATTGAAGAAGTTTACTGATGAATTAACTCCTGTGCCATCAGTCCCAGACAATGTGACTAATTTTCAGGTGTTTGAGGATGATAAACACATTCTTGATTTTATCACAAACATAGATGTTTTTGCCTCACAGATCATTGATGAAATAGAATTTCAAGAGACAGAATTGGATCTAGAAGGTGTATTGAATCTGAAGTCTAACACTATTCCAAGGGGGATGGTACAGTTGGAGTGGATTTTTGATATGGACAAGATCAGAGATCAAGAACAAGAGTCCAAGAAGGAGTCCATCAGTGGACAGTGTGACCCTCATAATGTGGGTACTGAGGACAATATTAAGAATATTTTCATTAGCAAGGTATGCACTCCTGAAGAAAGAGAAGGGATCATCAAAGCCCTGCACAATTTTCTGGATATAGTAGCCTGGGGTTATGAAGACCTGAAGACTTATGACACATCCATCATAACTCATACTATACCTCTGAAGCCAGGCGCTAAACCTTTTAGACAGAGGCAGAGACCTATTAATGCACTATTGGAACCCCTAATACAGAAGGAAGTTCAGAAATTGCTGTCTGCTAGAATCATATTTCCTGTCAGGCATTCAACGTAGGTAGCTAATCTAGTTCCGGTAAGAAAGAAGAATGGTGAAATTAGGCTTTGTGTTGACTTCCAAAATCTGAACAGATCATCAGAAAAAGATAATTATCCAGTTCCCTCTTTGGATGAAGTGCTTCAGGTGGTCAACGGTTCTCAGATGATGTCTTTTCTAGACGGGTATTCAGGGTATAATCAAGTGATGGTCCAGTATGAGGACAGACACAAGACTGCTTTTACAACTAAGTGGGGAACCTTTTCCTACAGGAGGATGCCATTTGGGCTTATTAATGCAGGAGCCACATTCCAACGAGCCATGGATATTGCCTTTAAGGATATTATAGGGAAATGTATCATCATTTACATGGATGACCTGACCGTTTTCTCCAAGAACAGAGGGGATCATATCTCAGATTTGTACAAAGTGTTTCGGAAATGTAGAGAATTCGGCATATCCTTGAATCCCAAGAAGTGTATCTTCAGGGTAACAGAAGGAAAGCTGTTGGGACATGTCATATCAGAAAAAGGAATTGCTATAGATCCTGAAAGAGTGGAGGCTATATTAAAGATTCAGCTACCTACTAGCAAAAAAGATATGAAGTCCTTCTTTGGTAAGATTAACTTTGTCAAGAAATTCATCACTGGATTTGCTAAAATTGTGAAGCCATTAAATGCCATATTGAAACAAGATGCCAAGGTCGAATGGACTACAGAAGCAAGGGAGGCCTTTGCAGAGATTAAGAGAGCCATTGCTGACGCTCCAGTATTGGTGAGCCCAAATTATAACAAACTTTTTTATATCTATTCCTTTGCTTCCGACCATTCATGTGCTAGAATGCTGACACAAAAATCTGATGAGGGGAGTGAGTATCCCATTGCTTTCATGAGTGCACCATTAAAGGATGCTGAGTTGAAATACCCAAGTGTGGAGAAGAAAGCATATGCCCTTGTTCGAGCAGTAAATAAATTCAGGCATTATATCCTCAGAAACAAGGTGTTTGCAATTGTTCCCGATTCTGCAGTTAAGTTGCTGCTGATGCAGAACGAGTTAGGGGAGCGCAGAGCTAAATGGGTGACCATGCTTCAGGAGTATGACATTGGGATCCAGCTGATGAAGGTGGTAAGAGGACAAGGACTCACCCAGACCATGGTAGAGATAGGCCTGGAATTGTCTGTTTATAACTATAATGTTGAAGAAGTTTCTCCAGAGGGCTGGCATGATGATATAGTCTATTATCTGCTGAATCAACGACCTCCAGCACACCTTAATGCAGTACAGAGGCGAGCCTTAAGGTTGAAAAGTGACGGTTTCATGCTGAAAGGAGCTGTCCTGTACAAGAAAAATCATGAAGGTATTTATTTGAGGTGTCTTGGGAAATAGGAAGCTGAAAGGGTAATGAATGAGTTTCATGAGAAATATGGTACTGGTCATGGTTCTACAATCGCTACTGCAAATCAGATTTTGAGGGCAGGGTATTACTGGCCTATGCTATTCAAGGATGTTCATCAACATGTACGAACCTGTCACACCTATCAGACAGCAGCAACAAGAGAAAGGTGTGCAACACTTCCCCTCCAGTCTGTCATTGAGGTAAAGCCCTTTGCTCAATGGGGTATGGATTTCATAGGCCCCATCAATCCACCATCTTCTGCAGGACATAGGTACATTCTCACCATTACTGATTATTTTACAAGGTGGACTGAAGCTTTTGCTTGTAGGCAATGTACGTCAGAGGTAGTAATTGATTTTTTAGAATCAACCATTCTTAATCGGTTCAGATGTCTTGTTACTGTTGTGTGTGATAATGGTCATGCCTTTGCCTCTTTGAGATTCTCAAACTGGGTCTTTGATCATGGCATTGTTGTGAAGTTTGCATCTAATTATTATCCCCAAGGGAATGGTCTAGCTAAATCCTCTAATAAGAACCTGTTGACTGTCATCCGAAAACTGTTAGAAAGGAACCCAAAAGACTGGCACACCCAGCTTCGGTTTGCTCTTTGGGTAGATTGTACCAGAGTTAAGTCCTCCATTGGTACATCTCCTTATCATTTAGTGTACGGTCTGGAACCAGTTTTCCCTATCCAGCTCAAGATCCCAACTCTATAGTTTATAAACCAGTTTTATGATGAAGGGGATAGAAGGGAGGCCAGGCTGACAGAATTATTGAATCTTGAGGAAAAACGAGACAATGCCCTTGAAAATTTTTCCAAACATCAGGGGGTAGTCAAGAGATGGTTTGATAAGAGAGCCAAAGTCAAGGCTTTTAGGATTTCTGACCTTGTCTTGTACTGGGATAAGCCTCATGATCAGAAAGGGAACCATGAAAAATTTGATAAATTATGGCTTGGCCCATACCAGATTGCCGAAATACTAGGAGATAATGCCTTCCGTCTGAGGACTCTTACGGGAGAAAACATACCACTGCCTGTCAATGGGCAGTATCTGAAGCATTATTTCCAGTCTTGAGCTATTTTCAGCTCTGTGCTTTGTAAATAGTTAATTTAGGTTGCTTTGTTCGTTTGTTTTGCTTGTTTTGGTTAGAGTAGGTTTCCTTTTTGCTTTGCTAGTTTTGTTTGGTTAGAGTAGGTTTGCTTTGGTTTGTTTGTTTTGGTTTGCGTTGCTTTTGCCATTGGTCCTTTTTTTTTTGGGGATTGTGGGTGCATCTGTATGGTAATGGTGGCAAAGCAGGTCTAATGTTCGTGGTATTTCCCTTACAAACTTCGATCATCTTTCCAGAGCACCATGATATGAATTCTTTAACCTATGTCATTTGTCCTTATGATGAGGCAAAAGTTTTCTATTCAGTCTGAATAGAAATATATTGGGGTCTTATACTTTTAAATCTTTAATATATCTGACGTTGTAAAGGCTCCTTATAAGGTCTGATCAGGTGAAAAATCATTTTCTGCTCTAGTGCCACTGTGGTTCTCAGCCCTGAGTGTGGACTTCACTGTTCACAGGTTGAATGGAGTGAGTGAAAAGAGAAGAAATATCAAAAATATATATATATATATTGAAAGCCATGAGGTTTGAATTCAACTTATCAGGGGAATCTGAATATCTCTACCGGGGCTATAAATGCCTGGCTGGCAGTAGAGCTATGTTCAGGAGGATCACAGCGATAACCTTGTCGGGGATATGGATGCCTGACTGGTAGCGAGGCTCTATCTAGGTTACTTTTAGAGTATGAATCTTTACGTAGCCTGTTCATACCATGTCTGGTTCTTCTTGCAACTGAGGGTAGGTAATAAATGCATGTGCACACACTTAGACCCCGGTATAGGAATGTCTGAATGGCTGGGAGTTTCTTTGTTTTAACTTAGGGTGGTGGCTGGGTATCTGAGTTGGAACCATGAGTTCTGGGTCCTTGATTCCAGTTTGTCATCGAAATGCTCAGGAGCATTTCCCCAATAGAGTCGCCATTTGTTGTGCAGTTTTTGCACACACGCCCCACTTGGAGTAGGGACCCTCTTTTTTTTGGTGTCTTTCACTTTTGGTTCTATTGGATTTATCATTTTAGGGTCTTCACATTTTAATCTTGCTGGCTTTGACCCTGCCTTGAGGTTTGAATTGATTGAAAATGAGTTTTGGGCCAAGTTCGGGTTTTCACTTGGATCCGGGATTTTCCAGCGCTGGCGGATTTTCTCGGGTCTTGGTTCCTTGTTCATTTCTGGCAGGATCCTCCGATTCCGGGTTTCTGCCTTACTTCGGGATTTTCTGGTCCTGGCAGATTTTCCCGGATTCTGCCAAAATCCTGATCTTCCTCATTTCCCCGGTTTCTGCATTTCCGCGGAATCCGTGTTTCCGCGCATTCTGGGATTTTCTGAAATTCCGCTTGGGGCTCGGGTTTCCGGACTTGTCAGAAATGTCTTATTGCGCATTAATGGTTGAGGTACCTTCGCTCAGGCGGGTATAAGGGTGGATTTAGGGAATTTTTAGCACCATTCTAACTTCATTGCTCCCTTGCTGATTGCTCTGGCGATTGAGATTTCTGTTTGAAGCTTTGAGAATCGATCTTAATTTGTTTGCGTGAGGATTGCTTGAGTGTCGATGTCGGTGTTTTCATTGCTTGGACGTGTTTGCTGCGAAAGTCACCTATTCAAGCTTGAACTTCTTCCACTTTGATCCATGGTATGTAGTCATTGCCCTTCCGTTTTGCTTGTATGGTGATTGAGGGTTTTGCATTGCATATTATTAGATTTGGGTCGGCCCTCGATTGATTTTGGTTTCATATTTATAGAGCCGGGGTTTAACCCGTTTTTAGTTATGGAACCCTACTTCCCTTGCCCTATGAGCTCTATTTATCCATGGGGTTGCGTATGTATCCTTTAGATGGAGTCCTGGGCTTGATTGCTTGTTCTTTCAGTGCAGAATCTGCCATATCGTGCAAAGTTGGGGTTTTTCTTCGGTGTTTGGGCCCAGAGTGAAGATTTCATGTTGATTGAATGATTTTGTCCTTGTATCTTGTTGAATTCCCTATCTTGTGAAGATTCGAGTGCTTTAGGTAAATCCTTAGCCGATACTTTAGACCCTAAAGCTTGCTCTGGTTTTAATGGCAGAGATTTTCAATTTAGGGCATCATCGTTTTGATATGGGAATTTGTCCTCTGTAAGTTTCTGGGACTTTGGGGTCCTTTGCGCTCTAAATTTCGTTGATTGTCATCGGTTCTGAGATCATTCGAGCTTAGGTGGGGAGGATCCCGTGGTCGTTTGAGTTTTGGTTCGTGTTTTGTCATTTTTTGGGTTTTCGAGGTCGTCGCGAAATTTCCTTGCTTCTGGATTTTCTTGGTTTGGACTTATTCCGCGGACTAGGGTTATTTCCGGCGCATTTTAGGTCTTCCGCGAAAATCCGTTCCATCCAGATTTTTCCGGATTTCCTGTCTGATTGTGTCCTTTCAAATATTTCGATGATAGGATTAATGGAACGATGGTTTAATGCTTATTTCTTGTTGCCAATGAGTGAATTCAATGATTATCCTTTATTTTTTTTCTACACTAATGATTTATTTGACTAATGATGCTTTGGCGGCAAGAATCCGTCTGGGTCGGATTTCTCCGAAATTCCACCCCGACGGTATTTTCCCGATTTGCATGATTTTCCCGGACTATCTAATTTCTCTGGATCTCAAAGGATTAGCATTTGGCAATTGATTTTGATTGATTTATATAATTTTGTGCTAACCTTTCAGATTGGAATATGAGCAATAATTGAATACTAATGACGATTTTTGGATATGCAGGCTGAATCAAGCAAGGCGGTTGCTGGGAAGTCCAAGGGTGGCGCAGGGGCTTCATCCATCTCTAAGACAGAATGATTGAGATTGGACATGAAGAACCAGCTTGCTGAAAGCAAAGTGTCTTCTGTGTCGACCGAAGTATCAGATACTAATGTTGGTGCTTGGTGATATGAGGAGTTCAAACAGAGAGTAGCCGAGAAAGATTAGTCAACCCTGAGACAAGGGATGATGAACTCTGGATTGGTACATGTGGCAGGGTTCCCTCTAGCAGTTCAGTGTTATGAATTAATCTTGGAGTGCACCCGACAATACAACTTGATACACAGAGAGTGGTCAGCACTGAGGGGAGAGTCTTGGCCAACTTCAGTCCGGCCTCCATTGCGCAGGCTTTTAGCATGCCCGATCATCCTTCAGTGTGTGCCTTGAACATTGACACTGCCAGAACCTACTATGAGAATGAGCCAGTCAAGGCTCAACAGATAATCAACTCATGGCTAGAGAAGCCAAAATCCCATCATTCGAAGTTGCCCAAACAGTTGCACAGGGTAAAATTTAGGTCAGATGTATATGATGCCATCACACTTCTAAGCAGGGTGGCCGGATTGAGAAGTGCAGGGGTATTGGAGAATTGGATGGTCCATGTGATCACCAAAATTAGTCAAGGGACTAATTATCACTGGGCAGGGCTCATCAGTGCTGAGATTGACAGACAGTTGAGGAATGTTTTGGAAGCAAAGAAATTCACTATGTCCTCATACGTAATGTATGTGTTGGCCATCTCCTACCCCTACAAAGGTCTGAGTCCGAGGGGAACAATTGGATAAGATATAATCTATGAGGTTTATCCAGAGTTGCATCTGGGGCATAAGGATTATAGGAGGGTGAATGATGCATTCACAATGCATATCACCCAGACACTCTAGAATGCTGAGCACCTCAGATTATCCGATGGAGCTAAAGGACTAATCAAGAACTACGGAGCATGGTTCATCCAGTTCCCTACATTCACTTACCTCAGGATTGATGGATGCCCAGTTGCTCCTTACAGGTTGCCTCGGTATCCCACTGACCACATTGTGCTACTAGAAGTTGTAAGACAGATCTGTGAATTTGATGCGATGGTGAAGAGGGAGAAGCACAAGACAGGCTTCGGAGGAGACTTCCCTCTTGGGATTGGTGTGGGAGAGATGTGCCCGTCTATCCAATCAGCTCACACCACAGGGGAGGAACTGGTAGCCTATGGATTCTCCTTCCATTCGAAAAGAATGAATTTTGATATAACTGGAGAGGCTCAGAGGAAAGCTACCGGGAGTATAGGCACAAAGATGACTTGGAAGACTATTGGGTCAATATCAAAGATGACCTTGAGGCGAGGAAGAAAAGATATTCTAGGTTACCTGTGGAGGCCATTAGGCAATATAATGTTAAGCTGATTCCGGATCAACTTGATGATGACGGAAACCTGGTTCAGGACCATGTCTATGAGGCCATAAAAGATAGGTCAGTCGGTGACATCGACTGGAATGAGGCTGAAGTGACAGAGTTAGAGGACCTGATGGCTCCTGTCATGAAATTCACCCTTTCTTGGGTAAGGCATAAAATTTGGGAGTTGGAGAATGCAAAGGTAGCTTGCACCTTTGAACTGATGGGAAATCTCAACCCCATGTCGACTTCTGAAGAATCCGGGGAAGATGACCCCAAAGGGAAAATAGCAAAAACTTCACCATTCAAGATAAAAGTCAGAGGTCTCAAGGGAACTGAGCCTGAAACGAAGAGGAAACCTAAAGGGAAGCGAAGGTGGAAGACCCTGACAATCAGCAAGTCCTCTGATGAGGAGGAAACGGGGAAGGCTGAAGAGGAGGATGCTCCTCCACCGCCTAAGAAAACTAGAACAACAAGGACTGCCAAGAAGAAAGATCAAGTTGCTTCGAAGGATGAACCTCCAATTGTCGATGTGGAGAGTTCCGGAGGGGAGAAAACAAAAGTTTACACAAGGAAATCAAGGACTCCCTCTCCCAAGGATGCTGCACAGCAGAGAGACTCTTCCCCGAAGCTACCAATTGAAGAGCCACCAAAGTCTGTTTCTCCGCCGCCAAGCGCACCTGAACCGGAGAATCCAGATAAGCATGAAACTAGCGGGGAGGCAGAACAGTTCAAGGAAGGAACACTTTTCAGTGAGGCGGCTGGGCTTGAGGTAGAAACGGAAGAAAGACACACTTCTCCGTTGGTGCAATATGAAGATTCCCCGGAGAGTGTTAGAGGCCGCGGATCACCAGAGCCGGAAGAAAGTATCCCTGCTAGGACTCCATCACCGGTGCTTCCGGAATTAGGACTTGAAGAGGCTGACCAAGGTGAACAGCTTCCGAAAAAAGAAGATGATAGGGCAACCGCAGAAGAAGAAAAGGTGACAGAAGAACCGGGAGAAACAAGAGTAGAAGAAATCCGGACTGACCCTGTAGCTCCGGACTGGTTGGAGAAGGAACTTGCAAGGAGGAAGCAGGTGATTGTTGAAGATACTCCCTTGGACTGGGATGAGATGTTGTCAAAAATTGGCAAAGGAAAGAAAAAGAAGGCTGCCAAGGTCATCTCCCGGGTGGAAAGGGATGAAGCGAATAACCGGGTTGTCCATGTTGCCACTCCTGCCGCAGATAAAATGAGAGATGATGTTACAGGCCAAGATTATAATGTTCAGACCATTAACCTTGGGCTAGCCTCCCTGGAGCAGGATATTGAGGAATTTGAGGGGTCTAGTGCAGTCATTGTTGACAGATTAAAGAGAGAGACTCAGACCAAATGAGAGCTGAAGAGAGAAAATGAAAGGTTAAGAAAATGCTTGGAAGAGGTAATGAGGCCTCTGCAGTCTCTCCACCCTTCTTCTTCTGCTACTCCGGGTTTTCTACCTAAAGAAACAATCTTCGAGATTGAGAAATTGAAAGCTTCAGCCCAAGCTACAATAGATTGGCTGATGGATGTCCAGACCAAGGGGGATGATGCTATCAAGGAGATCTTATCTGTGGGAAAGGATGCAGTCCGGGCGAAAGAGCTGTTAGAGCATATCCTGTCTCAAGATAAGGGTGACATGGACCTCCTGTTGCAGAAATCGAAGGTTATCCTGGGACATGGCAAGGAGCAATTAGCTAAGGATGGAATCCTTCCTTCCTCTAGGTTGGATGGGCCGAAGGAATGGTTTGAGGCACTGTAGATTAGGCAGAAGGCATTGAAGAAAATATAGAAACGAAGAAAGTCAATTGACAGTGAGCTTACTGCAGTCTATGATGGGTGCATTGCCTTCTTTGAGGTGATGACAGGGAGGAAGAAGATAGCTCCCAAGTATTTGAGCTTGGAACAATTTAAGGAATGGTGGCATGAAATTTATGCCCCGGATGCTGATGGAGCTGTCACCGGCCACCTACTTGATGATGCAGCTACATACTTGGCGGTGGTGGATAGATACATGGCCAGCAGGGAGGATTGGAACAAAATTGTTGAATGGTCCAATGAAGAGATAGATTCTATTAAATGCCGACTCAGGGTTTTACCATTACCACCTATTGCTGAGTTGGAGGGAATATTCTTGAAGGTTCAAGGGTCACCCAGGCAGAAGAAGGATAAAGGGAGTAGCAGTTAATGCTCATTTCGAGATTTGTGCTTCCCTATTACCATGGGGCATGCATTGGACCGGACTTCCTTGGGGACTGTGTCTAAGCCGACTTGGATGATGGCATTTAATGTGTGCCTTAGTTCATTTCCTTGGCCGACCTATTTTGGCTGTTTTTATTATTTTGTAAAAATGTTTGGCTGGGTCGACATGTTTTGGGAGGGATTTGCTATTAATAGGCATTTTTGCCTCATTTTAAAGGGTTAGACATTAGCAAGAAGATATTAGAAATTAAAAAAGAAAGAATTAGAGCATTTTGATTTCCTTGAAGCAAATATTATATCAGAATAGTTGAATTGTTGCAGCATTTTGGTGATTAATACAATTGAATACATTGTGGTTTTCCTGGTGCAATCTCTTGTGTTATTCCATCTTGCATGGTTCCTTTGTTCTATCTCTTGAATTGCTTGAAGATTTAGGGTTTAGTATCCAGAAATAAATTAGTTTCAGTTTGATAAATGATGTTTATGATTTCATATTTGGAATGTTTGTAGCTATCTCTGGTCTATACTCCCAGTAACTATCTGATTGTAGTAGGCTGGTGAAGTCAACCTGGACCATATATTCAACGTGCTTAAGTTCGATTGTAGATGCATGTCTATGATTTGAAAATCTATATTCCTCAGAAGATTGCACCGTTCTTGTAAGATTGCATTGTGGGTTGAACAAGAGCTAGTTATTTGAGATAGGTCCATTTCAAATATATGTCATTCACATTGCTTATCCTAGCAGTAGTTTAGATCTTATCACTTCCTTGCATCCCTATCTTTTTCTATTTCTTTATTATTCGGTTAGATTTAGGATTTAAGATCATCATATTGTTAGATCTGATAAGTTGAAAGATCCAGTTTTCTTGTAGTAAGGTCCCTTTGTAATTACCAGCATTTTCACATAATTATCTGAGTTGTTTTATGCATTGTTATGACCTAACACCCGAGAGACCTTGGGGTGATTTTGAGTGATTTATTATTGAAAATAACCTTTCAAGAGAGATAGAATATTGCATTCTGTCTGAGTTGTTGCTGTGCAGAAAACACCATCAACAGGTATGTATGATGGCTAAAGATCTAGTAGGTAGGATGGAAATGATATGACATGAAAATGATAAGTTGGTTAGATAAGACATTGTGCCCCCAAGTGTAAGTGACATAGAAGATCAACCTACACATGATGCCTGTTTTCCAGATTTTCATCACGGTACTTATCTAGGGCACCTATTTACTAGGTTTCCACCATTAGATGAAGGGATTTCTCTTTACTTTGTTTTCATTTTTTGCTTTTGTTTTTTACTTTTTTTTTATAGGAGAAGGGGAATATGGATAGGAGGGACTCAAGTGGCTAGCTCCATGAAAGGTGGTAGTCCCACTAGAGATGGATGTCATCACATGGACCATGTCAAATGTCATTATGCTCATAGATGTTGGTAAGGAATGGCATGAAAGGGAGATGGAGTAGGTAGATGATGGAGGAAAATAGTGGATTATGATGTTGATTATGTACGGAAGATGATAGGGAATATATGGGACTTATGCAAAAGATGAATGGGGAGGCTTAGCCAAAAGCATGGACCATAGGAAGATGGTGGGGGAGATATGTAGGATAATGAGTGAAGGGTGAGGGGTTGGAGGTATGTGGAATTGTTGTGAAATGGAAGGGAACCATGACCAATGGTTGCACACACTGTGACAAATGTTGAAGCTTTTGATATGGATAGAGTGTAAGAAGCAATACAGATGTTTGCTTAGGAGATGGGTGATGAAGTGCTTTAGATACCCACATATATTTAGTATTTTCATGACTTTTATTTTTCTTGTGGGATGAAATATGAGAATCTTGAATAGAGTGGGAATGTGAGGTGGAAGTGGATGGTTGGAATTTTTGTGATGAGGATGCCTCATTGTACTTGCTTTCATTTTTCTTAGGGACCCAAACCAATTTAGTTTTGGCCTTTTTTTTGGAGGTATGGGCTTATATAACTTTTGGGACGTATTTTGCTTTTAATTTTTGTATTGATGCCCTAAGGCCTGAGGATTTTTAGGATTTTTTACTTTATAGGTAGAGGCATTGAAATTATTTATTTTGAATCTCATGGGTATGGTGGAATGAGTAGAAGGTTCATGTTTATTCATTGTGTGCATTTGTTGGTCATGATTAGGAATTTTAGGGTATTTATGGATAAATGGATGAGAGGATGGATGGTAGGGATATTAGGTGTTGGAAGTGATGGTGGTAAAGTGGATGGAGGGATATTAGGAGTTTTAAGTAATGGTGGTAAAGTGGATGGTGGAAGGTGTATGGTCACATGCTTTTGACATTTGTAGGATGATGGAGGAAGGATGGAAACATATGTTTAAGGCGTATGATAGGATTTATGATGGAAGGAGGTGGACTTAGGATGCATGGAGGAAGTACCAACATCTTGATATTGGTTCCCTTTGGGTGCATGTCCAAGGCCATAAGAGTGTGGAAGGAATTTGACATGGATGGGCTCTAAAATACCTTGTTCATGAAGGTCTAGACCTTTACCTTGATGGTTCATGTTTTGGAGTATGCAATGGACAATGGGACTAGGTGTAGGTGGAACACTAGACATGAGTTCACTATTGGATGGATAAAATGAAGCAAGGGAAGATAATGGTTGTTGTTGTTCTAAGGAGGAACATTCATAAATGAGGGTGGACAGACCAATAGGATATGATGGAGGACTTGCAATGGGGTTGATAGTGGGTTATGGAGGATCATTAGGATCTTGATTAGCATTGTGTTCACTTAGATCCAAGGTATTTGTTTGATCTTCTATGTGTGCTTGGGAGGCATATGTCTCATCAAGCGAAGTGGATGTTGATGGATCATGGATAGGGCTAGGTAAGGGGTGGATAGGAGCAATGGAGGTTTCTTACTCATGGATAGGTGAAGTGATAGGCTCTTGACCATGGAATGCATAAAGTTGGATAAGAGGATCATCATGGCCTTCTTGATCATAAGTAAGATCATAGAGGGGAGCTTGATCATTAGTAGGACCAAGTATGTTATGAGGGCTTAATCTTTCCTCATGCTTAGGATTAGGCTCTTAACATACCTCTTGGGTTTCTTGAATGGAAGTGGAAAGGGATGACTCCTGTGTTGGATGTTGTGGTTGTGTTGCTAATATGTGGTTGTCATTGATTTCAACACTATTAGCATTAATTCATTTGAAGTTGTATATGTCAAGGATATTGAGAAAATTGTAATAAATGAGTTGCAGGTTGTCAGTGGTGAAGTGAATTTCAATATGTTGGTTATTTTTGTACATTGTTAAGAAGAGGTTGTGGACTAAATGGTTTTTTTTTTAGTGTATCTAGTTTATCCACATCAAGTTTCAGAGATCCGCGTGAAGATTTGATGGAGTTATGAAGATTCTCATTCTGACAGTTTTTTTGTTGCTTCAGTCGGTGTTCCTAATTGAAGATGATGCTATTTTAGTTAGTGCAGTTGTTGTCGATGCTTCTCTTATGATTCATGATGCTTTTGGATGTTTCTAGATCGTGCTCTATCTTTGTTGTATGTCTGCATTGATCGTTGTGCTTGTGGTTGGAAATTTTCTCTTGTGTGTTCATGTTTTTCATGTTCTTGGCCAACATAGTACTTGTAGCATATTGTGGATCTTCGAGGAGAAATTAATTGAAGTGTTTTCATCTTGGAGATGTTGATTTGGGTCCTCACTAAGTTGTGGATGACCTTGGTTGATTCGCATTGTTAATCTTTAATGTTTTGGGTTAATAGTTTATATTCATTTTATTATTTTTGTTGGGGCCGACATGAAGGGATGAAATTTCTTCTTGTGGATATATAAGAGTGATTGTTTATTCAAATTGAAGAGTGTAAGAGGGTACAAGAGTGTGTGAGTGTATGCCAGAGTGTGCTTGTATGTGTGAATATCATTCGAAGGTAGAGAAAAGTGTGAAGAGGTGTGCAAAAGAGTAAAGAATTGTTCATTTGCTTAACCAGAACTATAATTAGGCATTAGTAGATGCTATTCTCTCAGTTCAAAATCCAAATGGTTGTAATCTGAATCTCTTTGTAAGACAGTGTGTCTTCCTTTGAAATTGAGTAGTGAGCACTAGGTAGTGTTCCTAAATAAATGTGCATTCCCCATATTTCATTATACTTTGAACATGGTATAATCTTGTGGACTGACCTCCACCATGGTTTTTCCCCTAATAGGGTTTCTACATAAAAAAATCTTGGTGTTATGTTTTTTTTTAATGTGTTGATGAATTATGCTTTCATAGTTAATAATCAGATCTGAGAATAAGGTCAATAAGTTGAATACGCTTTGAATTTCTATGACAACTGATTCACCCTCCCCCCTCTCAGTTGTCTACCCTTGTGTTGCTAACAATTGGTATCAAAGCATGTTTCTTCAAAGAAGTTTAACAACTTAAGGTGATCCAGGATGGGAAGTTACAAGAAGAATAGTCTGAGATTTGATGGACCAAATTATTCTTTGAGGAAGACTCAAATGGAGTGCCATCTGAGATGCATCAGTGAACCCTACTTGAGCATTACAAGTAATATGTATATTATTCCACAAAATTGTCCTACTACTTATACTAAGATCAAAGATGTTGAGTATAATATCTAGGCTAAGGAAGCTTTATTGAGTGCTGATTGATTCTAAGATGGCAAATGTTATGGATTTGAAGACTGCTCATGAGATCTAGAAAATTTTGGAAACCTTGTATGAAGGTGATGCTAATGTGAAGATTTCTAAATTGTAGAGTTTGAAAGGGAAATATGAAAGGTTGAGAATGGATGATGATGAGAACATTAATACTTTCATGCAAAGAGTGAATGAACTTGTGTCTAGTATTAGATGTGCTAGTGGAAAGATAGATGAATTTGAGATTGTTGCTAAAGTGCTTAGATCCCTGCCTGATTCTTACAAAGTCAAAGCTAGTGCTATTGAAGAGCTCCAGACTGTAACAAATATAACCAGAGATACGTTGGTTGGTAAGCTGAATGCTTTTGAGTTGAGAAAATTTTGTGATTCCCTTCTTAAGGTTGAATCTACATTTAAGGCTACTACTTCCAGAAGAGATAGACAAAGATATGATCCTAGTGAAAGTTCATCTAGAAAGACATTCAAGTATGAGTATGAAATCAGATAGATTGAAGAAGAAGAAAGAGAGCTAGAAGAGCTAGAAGCACTTATTGTCAAAAGAGTATTGATAGGAAAAGGTAAGTATGAAGGAAAATTTCCTCTTGAACATTTTTCTTGCAATAAAATAGGCCATTTTGCATCAAGGTGTCCGAAAAGAGCTCCTAAACCAAGACATAACAAGCCTAGATTTCAGAAGAAGTGTTACTATGCTGCTAATGAAGGTGTGATAGATGATGAATCTGATAAATGAAATAGAAGTGATGATGAATGGGTATTTATTGCTATCAAGGAAAATAATCTTATATCTACTAAATCTACTGACTGTACAAATGTGGAGAAAGCCCTAGCTGATCGAGTTCAAGAAAAATATGAATGGGTAATTGACAGTGGATGTTCACATCATATGACAGGAAATAAAAGTAATTTTGTAAGCTTGGAAAAGTATGATGGTTGTGTTGTAAGATTTGGTGATAATACAACTAGTGTGATTCATGGAAGAGGTTGCATTTCTTTTGATGGTAAGCATAATACTAATGATGTTCTCTATGTGGAAGGCTTGCAACATAATATTTTGAGTGTTGGTCAAATGGTTGATAAGGGATACAATCTTTAGTTCAAGGATAGAAAGTGAAGAATATTGAGTTCCGGAAATGAAATTGCATCAAGTACAAAAACAAAAGGTAATATCTTTCACTTGAGTGTTGCTAGTAAAAGTTGTTTGACTGATCAAGTTGATGAAATTTGGTTATGGCATAGGAGATTGTGTCACGGTAACTTTGATAATATTGTCAAGATAAATTCCACTAAGGATGTGAGAGATCTACCTAAGTTGGTGAAACCTACTAATGCAATATGCAAGGAATGTCAGTTGGGAAAGCAAACTGGGATTTCATTTTAGAGTAAAAAGCATTGTTCAAATGAATTGTTGGAGCTTGTGCATACTGATTTGTGTGGTCCCTCTAAGGTTAAAATTTTACAAGGTTATAGCTATTTCATGTTACTCATTGATGATTATTCTAGAATGGTATGGGTTACTTTCTTAAGGGAGAAATCTGAAGCACTTGAAAAGTTCAAGATCTTTAAAGCTATGGTTGAGACAAAGAAGGGTTTGAAGATTAAATGTATGAGATCAGATAGGGGTGGTGAATTCACTTTTGGTGAATTTAATTCTTTTTGTGAAGAACATGGAATAAAGAGATAATTATCTGCACCATGGACCCCTCAACAAAATGGAGTTGTGGAAAGGAAGAAAAAAACAATTGAAGATGTTGCTAGAACTATGATGCTAGAAGGAAATTTCCTTCATATCTATTGGAGAGAAGCTATGAGTACTATTGTGTACACACTCAACTAGGTACAAATCAAAAGTGATACTGGTAAGACCCCTTTTGAGCTATGGACTAGTCAAAAGCCTACTATTAAATACTTCAAGATATTTGGAAGCAAATGTTATATTAAGAGAGATGAAGACATATGTAAGTTTGATGCTAGGAGTGATGAAGGTATCCTTTTGGGTTATTCTACTAAAATTAAGGCCTACCATTGTTACAGTAAAATATTGAAGAAAATGGTTGAAAGTGAAAATGTTAAGGTTGATGAAGACTTAGGTACACCATCCAGAACCTCTGGATATGACTTTGATGATCAGGATGCTAGTAAAAACCAAGGAAAATAAGTTTAGACTACAAATCAAGTGCACATCAATCCAATAAATCAAGAAAATTAAGGAGAAACTGGTGAAAGAGTAGAAGAGAGACCAGAAGAGCCTTAAGTTGAAGAACATCCTAAGAAGACTCTGAGGTATTTAAGATTGAATCATTCAGAAGATCAAATTATAGGTGATAAGAACAAAGTCGTCCAGACTAGGAGAAAAATTGTAGAAGAGTATTGCTTGATTTCAAAGACTGAGACTACTAGTGTGAATGAAGCATGTAAAGATTAGCATTGGGTTGAAGCAATGAAAGAAGAGTTGAAACAGATTGAAAATAATGATACATGGATTCTTGTTCCCAGACCTAAGGACAAGAATGTAATTGGAACCAAATGGGTCTTTAGAAAAAAACTGGATGAGCAAGGTGAAGTGGTTAGAAATAAAGCAAGACTCGTATGTAAAGGATATTCAAATATGGAAGGAATTTATTTTGAAGAGACCTTTGCCCCTGTTGCTAGAATTGAATCTATAAGATTATTTCTTGCCTATGTTTCTCACAAGAACTACATAGTTTATCAGATGGATGTCAAATCAGGTTTTCTAAATGGTGAATTGGAAGAAGAAGTGTATGTGTATGTTGATAAACCTAATGGATTCCAGTTGACTGATAAGGAAGATATAGTGTGTCAATTGAAGAAAGCATTGTATGGACTCAAGAAAGCCCCTAGAGCATGGTATGCAAGATTGGATAAGTATTTGTTGAAGCTTGGATTTAACAAAGGTACTGCTAATAGTAATTTGTATTTTAAGATTGATCATAATAAAGATTTGATTATTGAAGTCTTTGTTGATGATATCATTTTTGGAGGAGATGATGGTTTGTGCATGAAGTTTTCCAATGAGATGTAGAATGAATTTTAGATGTTTATGATTGGTGAGATGAAATTCTTTTTGGGATTGCAAATTACTCAATTAGATAAAGGGAGTTTTATATCTCAGTCCAAGTATGTGAAGGAATTGTTGAAGAAGTTTGGTATGGAAGATTCAAAGCTAGTTGGTACACCCATGGTGACCGGATGCAAGTTGAAATAAAAAGATGATTCTTCGAAAGCAAATAAGATAAGATATAGATCAATGATTGGTGGATTGTTGTATTTAACTCAAACTAGGCATGATATCATGAATGTTGTATGTATTGTTACAAGATTTTAAGCTAATCCGAAGGAATCTCATGTGACTGTTGTGAAGAGAATTTTTAGATACTTGAAGGGGACTGTTGATCTTTGCCTATGGTATCCTATGTTACTTTTCGTTCAACCAAAATATCAACCTATCAATTCCCAATACAAGCTTCGGTTAAGAACCAATGGAGTCAATTAGACCATGTCACAAACCCAAGCACTAGTGCTACAAGGAAGACCAAGGGTCACACCTTGCAACAATCCCTCCCAGCACAAGTGTGGGGTTTGAACCTGTGACCAGATCTGATACCAATTGTTGGACATTCCATTGCACCAAAAGATTGATTTGTCGATTCCTGATACAAGTTTTTGTTAAGAACCACAGGAGGCGGTAAGACCATGTCACAAACCCAAGCACTAGTGTTGCAAGGAAGACCAAGGTTCACACCTTGCAACATCCTAAAGATGATGATCTTACCTTGAGTGTCTCTACTGATGTTGATTGGGAAGGAGATGTGAATGACAAAAAAAGTACTAGTGGTGGAGCATTTTTCTTGGGTAAGAATCTAATTTCATGGTTAAGCAAGAAGCAGAATGTCATTTCCTTGTGTACTACAGAGGTTGAATACATTGTTGTTGCTAACAATTGTACTCAAGTCCTGTGGATGAAACAAATGTTGAAGGATATCAGAGTTGTATATGATGAGCCTATTGCTATATTCTATGATAACTCAAGTGTTATTAACATTTCCAAGAATCTGGTGATGCATTAAAAAACAAAGCATATTTCTATCAAGTTTCACTTTTGAGGGAGAAGGTAAGTGAAAAGGAAGTTAGACTAGAACATGAGCCTACTAAGGAGCAGATTGCAGATATTTTTACCAAGTCATTGCCTAAGGATACTTTTGAGTACCTCAGAGGGAAGTTAGGGGTGATTACCCCTCCTGATTAGAACTAAGGATGCATTGCTTTGCATTAGTCCATGCATTTCATAATCATATCTTAATTAAGATTGATGTTGTGATGGTTGCTACTCAAGGGAAGTAGTCAAATGGTTCATAAATTCAAATATGCGGTTCAGAGCTTAGAGATCTTTGTCATTGATGTCAAAGGGGGAGAAGAGTCATGTGAAAAGCTGGTGATTATCTAGGGAGAAGAGCCTTATGGTGAGAACAATTATTTGAAAGTGTTGAGGAGAAGATGAGTAAGAACCTAAGAAGGAGTTAGTTGCATTGATGGTGTTTTTCACATCATGTTTTTCCATCAATGCCAAAAGGGGAGATTGTTGGATGTTGTGGTTGTGTTGTTGATATGTGGTTTTCATTGATGTCAACACTATTAGCATTAATTCATTTGAAGTTGTATATGTTGAGGATATTGATAAAATTGTAATAAATGAGTTGCAGGTTGTCAATGGTGAAGTGAAGTTCAATTTGTTGGTTATTTTTGTACGTTGTTGATAAGAGGTTGTGGACTAAAGGGTTTGTTGCTGAGTGTATCTAGTTTATCTATGGAAATTTTTAGAGATTCACGTGAAGATTTGATCGAGTTATGAAGATTCTCATTCTGATAGTTTTTCTATTGCTTCAGTTGATGTTCCTGATTGAAGATGATGTTATTTCAATTAGTGCAGTTGTTTTGGATTCCTCTTGTGATTCGTGATGCTTGTGGATTGGTGTATGATGATATTCTCCAAAGTATGCTTGCACTTATCCTCAAGAAGACACTACTCTACCTTCACCATGAACCTAGCAATCTCCTAGGCTTTTTCCTCACTTGGTTCTCCAACTGAACCTTACTACAACTCTGTTCCAAGAGTTTTCACTTGTGCTTTAACTGTGGAGGGTTCAACACCTTCTTTGAAATTGTTGTCTCCTTTGTACCTAGAAGGATCTAGATGCTAACATCACCCAATGTGTTTGATCTGCTAGCAGGGGTTTTGAAGATGCTATCTCCATGCTTCTTGCAACCCAACTGATCCATTTTGCTTAGTGTCCACTCCCCAACCTACCCGATTTCATGAATTTGTTTTTTTGGAGAGGCTAATTCTTGTAGCCCTTACCAGTCACTAATTGGATTTTTCTACTTATATTCTCCACACAACCTAGAAAACAAAGCACACTTTCAGATACCCTTTTTAGGGTTTTAAATCTTCCAACTGGTCTCTGGCTGCCAGCTATTCCGTACAGGTGGTTCCCACACCTTTGGAGAGGAGGCCTAATTGCCCTAAAAACTAGGGTTTCTCTGGTTTGTGAATCACAGTTGACTCCAAATGCATTGAGAGAAGCCTCAAACTTATGGAGTATGTAAATCTCACCTCACCTCACCTAGTACTATACGGATTCCGTACTGTCCTCTATTCCCCTGCCTTTACTCTTGTCTTTTCTCTACCAAACACCCAACCGGGTAGCTTTCACTCACCTAGGGTTTGGTATTTCTAGCTTTTTCTTGTCTCTTAAAGGTTCCTATCACTAGATATTTATAGAGACATGGCTCCCCTGTCATTTCCATGAACCTCAAGAAGAATCCATGGGCAGATTTCATGGGGAAGCCATGTTCTGACTGGTTATTCAAAACTGTGTTTGTAAATCCACTAAATGCTGATCTAAGGATTCAATTCAAAAGCCCTACACTACTCCACTTGAATATACAAAGAAAAAGGAATCAAATCTATCCTAATAGCATGAATGCATTGCTAAATCTACGTATTCAACGCCTATGGTAGCACTGTTGCAAAACAGAGTGGAATTTTTAGAAACAAAGCACTACAACTCTAAACTATGAAAACAAAGCACTGAATCTAGTCTCAACGCTTATTTACAACAAATAATTCACTTAAAACTATGCAAGGAACCTAAAAACAGTGAGAAACTGATATAAACAAAGTCATTTTTTATCACTGTTCACCAAGTACACGGGTAACACAGAAAAATACACAAAATCTGCCACTGTCTTTTCATTCTTTTCAAAAAAATTGATTAGAATCACTAACTAACTGTCTACGAGCCCATTCCTCTCATTTTGATGCCATTTCCAAAGTTTAAGGGGAGTTAGTCGAGCACTTCCCTATTTTCTAGGGATTCCCATCACTAAATTTCATGCAATCTTCACAATTCTTGCCATGCAACTCCACATCCGCATCTTGCAACTTCCATTATGGCTTGATTATGTCATATTCCTCAAACCTAGGATCTCCATTACCTTGAACTCGAGCCATCAGCTTTCCCTTAACCGTTCCTTGGCATCTTTTAAACAATGATGATGTAACTTTAACACACTAAAAACTTAATAACTTAAAATATGTTGTCCAAAGTTTCATAAAGCAAAATTTAATGCTAATGATGACCTACTGAAGATTTTAGTCCTAATGACTAACTCTTCACACAAATGCAAGACCTTCTAAGGTCCAAACCAAAACACAAGTATAACAACATTCCTAACTTGGCTAGGGTCAGTACAAGCCAAAATTGTTTTCAACCCAAAATGGAGGTTAGCCTAGGTGCTCCTGTACCATCCTCCCTAAAATAGAAAGATTCAATCCATCCTTGGATTGAGCAAGTTAGGATCAACTCCCAACTTCTTGAATTCTGCCTCCTTGATCCAGATTACATCAACTTCAGATTGTCCTTGTCTCTTGATCAGGTGTTCTTTGTACTCCTTGGTCCTAGTCTTCTTGTAGACCCTTGTGTCCAAAATTTGATCAACTTTTTTGACTGTAACAAGGGGCAGTTTGAGCTCTTCTACATCTTGGATGACTTCTTGGATGGTCTGATCCATGTTTGGTGGTGGTCCTCTGTAATGGACTAAGTCTGCAACGTTAAAAATAGGGGACAGTCCACTGTCATCTGGAAATTGTACCTTAACTGCATTGCTTCCATACTTTTCCAAGATAGAGCAGGGACCTATCCTCTTCATTTACAGCTTGTGAGGAACCCCTTTCTGCAATCTAGCCTTGTTAAAATGCACCATGACTAATTCTCCAACATTAAACTGTACCTCTCTCCTATGCTCATCCACTTTGGTCTTATGTTTCATGGTATTCTCAGTCAAGGTTTTTTTGACTGTCTCATGAATTTCCTGCATTGCACAAGCAAAGTCATCTGCATAACCACTTCCCTTGACTCCATCCTTCAGCTCTCTCAGCTCATAAACACCTCTAGGGTGCAGTCCATAAACAATTTCAAAGGGACTCTTCCCTGTGGATCTATTGACTGTGTCATTATATGCATATTCAGCCTGCCCAATAATCTGATCCCATTGTTGACCATACTCCTTGGTCAAGCATCTTAGAAGGTTTCCAAGTGTCCTATTCACAACTTCGGTCTGACCATCAGTTTGGGGATGGTATGCAGATCCAAAGGATGGATTGGTGCCCATTCTCTGCCAAAGAGTCTTCCAAAAGTGACTCATAAATTTAGTATCCCTATCTGATACAATGCTGAGTGGTAAGCCATGAATTCTGACTATCTCTTTGAAGAAAAGTGAGGCTATTTGACTGGCATCATTGGTTGTTTTGCAGGGTATAAAGTGAGCCATTTTGCTAAATCTATCAACCACAACATACACACTATCCATACCTTGCCTTGTCTTGGGTAAACCAACTACAAAGTCCATGCTTAAACATTCCCATGGCATATAAGGGATTGGTAGTGGCTAGTATATGCCTGCATTTGAAGAAGTTCCTTTTGCTTTTTGACACACTACACAACTCTCTACATATTTTCTAACATCTAAGTTCATCTTAGGCCAAAAATAAAACCTTTGGACAAGCTCTTGAGTTTTGGTGATCCCAAAATGACCACTTAATGCACCATTATGCTTCTCTTGAATTAAGTTATCCCTAATAGAACCTCTAGGAACACAAAGTTGATTCCCTTTAAACAACAAATCACTTTGCAAGGTGTATTCAACATACTTGCTATGGAAATGGTTCTTAAACTCAAGGCATACCTTATAAATTTCTGCAAAGTCTTCATCATCTGCATATAGATCTTTGAAGTGATCTATTCCCATGCTCTTCAACTGAATTTCTTGAATGGTAAGAACTCTCCTGCTCAATGCAACAGCAACTTTATTGAGAACTCCTTTCTTGTGCTTGATGTTGAAGGTGTGAGCTTGCAAGTACTCCACCCATTTCATGTGCCTGTGACTCAACTTCTCTTGTGAATTCAAAAAACTGAGTGCTTGATTGTTTGAGTACACAATGAATTCCTTGGGAAGCAAGTAGTGCCTCCACTTCCTTAGTGCTTGGACCAATGCATACATTTCAAGGTCATAAGAAGAATACTTCTTCTTGGCTTCACTTAGCTTCTCTGAATGAAAAGCCACTGGTTTGCCCTCTTTGTTGAGAACAGCTCCAATTGCTACATTGCTTGCATCACATTCAATGGTGAATAACTTCTCAAAACTTGGCAACACCAGAACAGGTTGGGTAGCTACCTTTTCCTTCAGCAACTCAAAACTCTTGTTAGCTTGCTCATTCCACACAAACTTGGTTTTCATTCCTCCCTTAATGGTATCCAACATAGGAGCACAAATTGCACTAAATTGTTTGATGAATTTCCTATAATACTGAGCAAGACCATGGAAGCTTCTTACCTCAGTTGCTGTCTTGGGCATAGGCCAATTAAGAATGGCTTCTACCTTGCTATTGTCCATCTTCAAGTTGCCATGAGATAACACAAAACCAAGGTACACCAGCTCTGTTTTGATGAACTCACACTTTTCCAGATTGATCATCAGCTTCTCCTCCTGCAGCTTCTTGAAAACCAACTCAATGTGTTGGAGGTGCTCTTCTCTTGTTCTGCTATAGATTAGTATATCATCAAGATACACTACTACAAACTTGCCAATATAGTCCTGGAGAATTTCATTCATGAGTCTCATGAATGTGGAGGGGGCATTAGATAAGCCAAATGGAATAACTAGCCACTCATAAAGACCCTCATTGGTTTTGAAGGTTGTTTTCCACTCATCACCCTCATGTATTCTAATTTGGTGGTAACCACTCTTTAAATCCATCTTGGTATAGTACCTAGCTTCACCTAGACAATCCATAAGATCTTCAATTCTAGGAATGGGAAACCTATACCTGATGGTTATCTTGTTTATTGCCCTGGAATCAGTGCAAAGCCTCCATTCTCCTCCTTTCTTAGGTGCTAAGACAGTGGGTACTGCACAAGGACTAATTCTTTTCCTAATCAGACCTTGGTCAAGCAGTTCTTGAATTTGCCTAGCTATTTCTTCATTTTGCTGAGGTGTCATCTTGTAGGCTGCTTTGTTTGGAAGGGTAGCTCCTGGTATCAAGTCTATCCTATGACTTATGGCTCTTTTAGGAGGTAAAGGTGCTGGTTGACCACTACTTACAATGCTTTCATAGGTTTGCAACAAGTCTTGAATCTCCTTGGGTAACTCTTTCTTTTCAGCTGCCTTCTCCTTGCTTACTTCTCTTGGCTTGATCATTACTGCATAGCCAACACCTTCTCCTTCTTCTAAAGCCTTTAAGAACTCTTTTTCACCAGCTAATAGCAGCTTAGAACCTGATGTCTACACTTCAGTGTCTTCCAACAAAGATTGAATCTTGTAGGTTACATTGTCCTTCTTGAAGGTGTATGAGTTCTTAGCTCCATCATGCACAACTTGACAGTCAAATTGCCATGGCCTACCTAGGAGCAAGTGGCATGCATCCATAGGTAACACATCACATAATACCTTGTCTTTGTACTTGCCAATTGAAAACTCCACCCATGCTTGTTCATTCACCAAGACATGCTAACCCTTGTTGAGCCATGTGACCTTGTAAGGATTCTTGTGAGGTATTCTTGCTAATTTCAGTTTGCTGACTACCTCCTCTGACACAATGTTATCAGTAGAACCTGAGTCTATAATCACCTTGCACACTTTCCCCATCATCTTGCATTTTATCCTAAACAAGGATCTTCTTTGGCTTGGCTCTTCTCTAACCGGTTCTTTGATCAAAGTTCTTCTCATCATAAGATTTTCACCTTCCTCTGAGTTCAAGGGTACTTCTGATTGTTTATTTGCTACAGCTGCTTCATCTTGAATCAGATTGGTTCTCTTATCTCCTCCATGAGAAGTGCTTCCTTTCTTAGGACATCTATAGGCTGGGTGTCCCAACTGGTTGCAATGATAGCATTTCATGTTGGTGAAGTAACTACCCCTTCCTTGTCCACCACTTCTTCCTCTGGAGCTGAAACCTCTTCCTCTACCACCTCTGCTGGAGCTTCCTTCTTGCTGATCAGAAAATCTGACTTCTCCTTGGGCTCTTGATTATGAGCTTCTTCCACTATAGCTTCCTCTTTGTCCTCTGTTGTCTTTCCCTTTACCTCTGCTTTTGGGATTTTGTTCCTGCTTCTTTTTGCCTTTCTCCTCTATCTTCAAGGCCATTTGATAACATTGGTGTACTGTTTTGAAGTTTACCAAGCTCATATCTTCCTGGATAGACCACTTGAGTCCATTTAGGTACCTTGCCAACCTAATGCTTTCATCTTCAACCACCTTTGATCTAAGGCACAATTTTTGAAACTCTTCTGTATATGTTTGAACATCCATGTCCTTTTGCCTCAGATTGTGTCTTCTCCTGTGCAACTGGACTTCATAATCATCTGGGAGATAGGTCTGTCTTATCTTGGTAACCATTCCTCTCCATGAAACTATGGGACCTTTTCCTTCTTATTCTCTTTTAGATTGCACAAACTTCCACCATCTCAGAGCTGCTCCTCTCAACCTCGACTTGGCCACCTTTACCTTTTGGGCCTCTATTATGCCATCACACTCAAAGTGATTCTCAATGCTCTCAATCCAGTCCACAACTGAATCTGGGTCCATTTGTCCACTGAAAAGTGGCACACCATCCAATGCTTTACCACTCAAGGCCTGCAATGCCTTCAAGAATGGTTCCTCTGCAAGAACAGGATCAGGCTTTGGAGCTTCCTCCTCCAATTCCACCTCTTTTTCCTTGGCTTCCTGTTCTTCTTTCTTCTTTATCTTGTCCTTCACAGTATCTGTTGTTTCTTGGACTTCATCCAGGAGTCTCTCCATCTGAGATATCCTTTCTCTGAGCAACCGGTTATCTTCCTCTTTCTCTTCTACCTTCTTTTCTAGCTCTGCATTTGTCACCATGGTTCCTTCCTTTGGTGCATTCTCTCCTACTGACTCAGTGGATTGGCTCATTAATCACAAGCCTGGAATCCAACTCTTGCTCTGATACCAATATGGTGTATGATGATATTCTCCAAAGTTTGCTTGCACTTATCCTCAAGAAGACACTACTCTGCCTTCACCATGAACCTAGCAATCTCCTAGGCTCTGTCCTCACTTGGTTCTCCAACTGAACCTTACTACAACTCTGTTCCAAGAGTTTTCACTTGTGCTTTAACTTTGGAGGGTTCAACACCTTCTTTGAAATTGTTGTCTCCTTTGCACCTAGAAGGATCTAGATGCTAACATCGCCCAATGTGTTTGATCTGCTGGTAGGGGTTTTGAAGATGCTTTCTCCATGCTTCTTGCAACCCAACTGATCCATTTTGCTTAGTGTCCACTCCCCAACCTAACCAATTTCATGAATTTGTTTTTTTTGGAGAGGCTAATTCTTGTAGCCCTTACCAGTCACTAATTGGCTTTTTCTGCTTATATTCTCCACACAACTTGGAAAACAAAGCACACTTTTAGATACCCTTTTCAAGGTTTTAAATCTTCCAACCGGTCTCTGGCTGCCAGCTATTCCGTACAGGTGGTTCCCACACCTTTGGAGAGGAGGCCTAATTGCCCTAAAAACTAGGGTTTCTCTGGTTTGTGAATCACAATTGACTCCAAATGCATTGAGAGAAGCCTCAAACTTATGGAGTATGTAAATCTCACCTCACCTCACCTGGTACTGTATGGATTCCGTACTGTCCTCTATTCCCCTGCCTTTACTCTTGTCTTTTCTCTACCAAACACCCAACCGGGTAGCTTTCACTCGCCTAGGGTTTGGTATTTCTAGCTTTTGCTTGTCTCTTAAAGGTTCCTATCACTAGATATTTACAGAGACATGGCTCCCCTATAATTTCCATGAACCTCAAGAAGAATCCACGGGTAGATTTCATGGGGAAGCCATGTTTTGACTAGTTATTCAAAACTGTGTTTGTAAATCCACTAAATGCTGATCTAAGGATTCAATTCAAAAGCCCTACACTACTCCACTTGAATATACAAAGAAAAAGGAATCAAATCTATCCTAATATCATGAATGCATTGCTAAATCTGTGTATTCAACGCCTATGGTAGCACTATTGCAAAACACAGTGGAATTTTTAGAAACAAAGCGCTACAACTCTAAACTATGAAAACAAAGAATTGAATCTATTCTCAACACTTATTTACAACAAATAATTCACTTCAAACTATGCAAGGAACCTAAAAACAGTGAGAAACTGATATAAACAAAGTCATTTTTTATCACTGTTCAACAAGTACGCGGGTAACACATAGAAAAATACACAAAATCTGCCATTGTCTTTTCATTCTTTTCAAAAAAACTGATTACAATCACTAACTAACTGTCTACAAGCCCATTCCTCTCATTTTGATGCCATTTCCAAAGTTTAAGGGGAGTTAGTCAAGCACTTCCCTGTTTTCTAGGGATTCCCATCACTAAATTTCATGCAATCTTCACAATTCTTGCCATGCAACTCCACATCTGCATCTTGCAACTTCCATTATGGCTTGATTATGTCATATTCCTCAAATATAGGATCTCCATTACCTTGAACTCGAGCCATCAACTTTCCCTTAACCGTTCCTTGGCATCTTTTAAACAATGATGATGTAACTTTAACACACTAAAAACTTAATAACTTAAAATATGTTGTCCAAAGTTTCATAAAGCAAAATTTAATGCTAATGATGACCTACTGAAGATTTTAGTCCTAATGACTAACTCTTCACACAAATGCAAGACCTTTTAAGGTCCAAACCAAAACACAAGTATAACAACATTCCTGACTTGGCTAGGGTCAGTACAAGACAAAATTGTTTTCAAACCAAAATGGAGGTCAGCCTAGGTGCTCCTGCACCATGGATGTTTCTAGATTGTGCTCTATCTTTGTTGCACATTCACATTGCTTGTTGTGCTTGTGGTTGCAAATTTTCTCTTGTGTGTTAATGCTTTTCTTGTTCTTGGCCAACATAGTATTTGTAGTGTGTTGTGGATCTTTGAGGAGAAAATAATTAAAGTGTTTTCATGTTGGAGATGTTGATTTGGGTCCTCACTAAGCTGTGGCTAACCTTGGTTGATTCACATTGTTAATCTTTAATGTTTTGGGTTGACAATTTATATTCATTTTATTATTTTGCTTGAGGCCAACATGAAGGGATGAAATTTCTTGTTGTGGATATATAAGAGTGATTGTTTATTCGAATTGAAGAGTGTAAGAGGGTGCAAGAGTGTACGAGTGTATGCCAAAGTGTGCTTGTATATGTGAATATCATTCAAAGGCAGAGCAGAGTGTGAAGAAGTGTGCAGAAGAGTAAAGAATTGTTCATGTGCTTAACCAAAACTGTAATCAGGCATTAGCAGATGCTATTCTCTTAGTTCAAAATTCGGATGGTTGTAATCCAAATATCTTTTTAAGATAGTGTATTTTCCTTTGTAATTAAGTAGTGAGCTCTAGGAAATGTACTTGAATGCATGTACATTCCCCATATTTTATTTTCATTATACTTTTAACAGGGTATAATCTTGTGGACTGACCTCCACCGTGGTTTTTCCCCTAACAAGGTTTCCACGTAAAAAATCTTGGTGTTGTGTGTGTTTTTGATGTGTTGATGACGTATGTTTTCATGCTTAATAATCAGATCTGAGAATAAGGTCAATAAGTTGAATAAGCTTTGAATTTCAGTGACAACGTATTCACCCCCCTCTTAGTTGTTTGCCCTTGTGTTGCCAACATCCTGAATGGGTTCAACATGTTCTAGATGGTCAACAACATGGAGACATGATGGATGGTTACTTGGAATTAATGGGGAAGACTCTTGAATAGGATTAACGGGTAGACTACATGATGGGGTTGGAGGAATAGGCATGGTGTTTGAAGAATCTTTGGTAGGTTCAAAAATATGAGTTGGATGACATGGAAATTTTTGATTCCTTGCTAGTATCCCTTGGGTCACATCCTTTGTAGGTGGATGGGTGGATTTGGGTAATGCCATAGGTTTACTTTTGAAATGTTTGAATTTAGGGCATTGATTTGATGGAGGATTAGATGATGGTGGAATGAAGAGTTTGATTTGTTAGAAGGTGTAGTGGCCAATGGATTAGACTAGGACATGGTGGATTAGGGATAGGCATTTGATTGGATGGTGGTATGATAAATTTATAGGGTGCATGAACAAGATTGGTGTTACCCTTGTCAAATGGAACATGACAATTGAAAGGATCTTGATTTTGTTGCCAAGGTGGACTTGGGCTCTTATGTTCGTGTTTTGATATGGGTGGATATGTTGATGTGGAATTGACATAATGGGTAGGTGGGTTTGGTTGGCATGATGATGAAGGTGACACATAGGATTGTGGTTGAATGTGTTGAGGTTGTAATGGTGTTTGGACTTGTTGTGATAATGATGGAGGGGTTACATAGGATAATGGTTGTTGAAAGGTGAATTGATATGGATAAGGGTTGACATTAGAAGAGGTGTGATAGGTTGATGAAGGGGCAACATGATATGTGGATGGATGAGGTTGGTATGATGATATAGGTGACACATAGGATTGAGAAATTTTTTTTTGATGTGGTGATTGGATTGGATGTTGTGCTTGTTGGATTTGACAAGTGGCATTGAGGTATTGGGCTTGTGCTATGAGTTGTTACATTTGAGGTGATTGGTTTGTTTGAATTTTTTGTATCATGTCATTGACTCCTTGAATGATTTTTTGGTTTAAAGGTGATTGGCTTGTTTGAGCTATGTGAAGTATGTGAACAAGATTTTGTGCTGTCTTCTAATGTTGTCATCGTGTAAAATGATGTTGATTGGATTAAAGAGATGATGATTAGGATATGATCTGGAATGACAAGATTGGATGATTTGGATGATGTGGCAAGTGTTTATTGGAAGTTTTACTTGGGAAATATAAAACACAAGATCTCACATGTAAATGCTGAACACACACACCAAACACAATGATAAATTTGTCTTTCAAGATTAAATGTTATGATTAATCAAACACTTGAATACACAACAACAAGCCTAGTATTAGTCAAGTGGGTATGGCCAATTAGGTCTTGAGCTAGGATGCACAAGGTTGATTAGGGATGATTTGAAATAAAAATCCTACCACACAACCAGGAGAAAGGGGTAACCCACCCTTCACCTTCATTTCCCAAAGGTATAAAGTTCTTTGGGGCTTAGCCAAGAGTGACAAGATTTCAACTCCCAAAGGAGTGTGTTTTTGGATTCATACTCAATTGAGGTCATCCCTTGGATGGGTGTGTGCTCCAAGTAGGCCTCCTAAGAATGGTATGACAAAAGTGAACCAAGTGAGGTGTTTTGGAGGACACACACACTTGATTCACACTTGCAATGATTAATTTCCCTTTAGAAAATTGAAATGTGTGTAAAACAGTTCAAGCACTTGTTCTTTTTAACCCCAATTCAAGATGTGTGATGGAAGAAAATGGTACATTTTAACCCAATTTTGATGATGTGACAACAAACAAGATTGATTTTAGACCACAAAATCCAAATGTGTGATCAACAAGATGTTATTTTTAAGCCCCAAATTGAAGTGTGTTGACAAGCAATGATTAGAGATGAAAGAGGGAATGTGTGCACCTAGACTTTCTTTAGCTCCAAATTTTTTGTCCACTTCATCCAATTTTTCCTTTGAAGTGTTTATTTTTTTCTACACATTCACAAAACCAACAACAAATCGAAAACCCTAACATGCTAATTGATCACTAATATTAGAGGGTTAGCTAGTCAAGAAAATCTGATTTTTGGAAATGTTTTCTGCATAAAAAATAAAAATATAGAGAACAAACCCTTACTAAAATTTTAAGAGATTTCCAAAAATGTAAAGAAATTCAAAAAATTTATTGTTTTGCACCCAATATTATTTTTTTATGAAAAATCATGAAAAAATTATAAAAAAATCAAAATAGGTCCAAAAATTCTGATTATTTTAGTAAAGATGCCTGACATCATCCCCAATCTCTAGAAATTTTTTTGTGAAAATATCTAAAACCATTTGTGAGATATAAGCAAATCTTTGTAAAACCCTAATTTTCAAAGATCTATTTTTTGGCTAATTATTTTTCATCCAAATTTAAAACATAAAGAATAGATCCCTATTTAAATTTAGAGGGCTTTCCACAAATATAAATTGTATATGCATAAAATTGGTCATGTCTGATTAATCCTGACATTTAATTAAATATTTATTATTTAATTGATTTCTCTAAAGTCCTCTACATATGATTAAATTTAATTAATTTAATTATATTGTTCATTCAGTTTATTCCGTTGTCATGATTAAATAAATCAATTTTTATTTAATTATTGCACATTCATATGTCTACTTGATTAATTAAATAAATACACTTCATTTATTTATTTATTTATTATTATTTTTAAACTGCAGGAATCAGGTAGCACGACCCCCTATAAACTGCAGTGTGCCTGGTAAACTTTTTAACGTGACCGGCGACGCTGGCATGACATGCCCTCTGGTACCACGGGGGTGGGGGAAATTAGACTTCATGACTAACCTCCTGCAACAGGAAAGATTTAACCAACCAAACTAGGGCCCCAACCCCACACTTCATTTATTTTAATTAATTATCACTTTTTGAATTTAATTAAGTCTTTTTGATTTAATTAAATTTAAATATTTCTTTCTTCTAATTAATTAAATATTTAATTTAATTAATTTCATTTACATGTCATTTTCTTAAAAAAATTAATTAAATATCTTTATTTAATTAAATATCTTCCATATCTTTTTAAAATCATAATTAAATATTTTATTTAATTATGATATCTTCCATTATTCTTCAAAATATGAGGTAAATATTCTATTTTAAGAAAAATCTCCATGTCACCCATAAATGAATAATTGAATTTAATAATTCATTATTTATCTTCTTCGAAATCTTTCCATAATCTCACAAAAAGATGATTTTTACAATTCATCTTTATCATCTCATCTCTTTTTCGAAAAAGGAAACAAAGCTTGTTTTCTATTTTCTTCTATTTTTCTCTCTAGTCTTATCCATCTTCAACTGTTCGATCTGCCAGGAATTTTCACAGTCGTTGATCACATCATCCAATCATAATCTTTCGAAAACTCTATAAATATCACTGCTAATCCAAGCATTGAGGCTAATTAGAGATTACTTGCATTTTTAGCATTATAGCATTTTAAAGTTTTTAGTATTCATAGCATTATCATAATCTTTCATTTTATCAATCATGTTTTAGCATAGTATTGCATGCATTCATATTAAATCTAGTTCTCTAGGAAGACTGTTTGTTGAGCCTAGCCCAAGATCTGAGAGCCAGCTGGAATCAACAAAAACACTGGAGATAGAGGATGATAGGATGACATCAATAACAAAATACTGAGTTTGCATCTCTATTATTTTAATATTCTATTTTTGATATAATGTCTTATTGGTGTGTTTGATTTATTTGTATTTACATATTTATCATACTCTAAAATTGACCACACATTTGTGGTGCCCACCGTGGAGCCTTTGCCCCATTTTTAACGTGTATTTGCAGGTTTGTTTTTAACAGGATTTTGTGTTCTAGAATTTGGATTTTTGGAAAAAAAAATTCGCTTTAGCGCATTCGAGGTTTTCTATAGTGCATACAAGGTTTCTTTCGACACTTTTGCAGGTCTTCTAGCACATCCAGGAACTATTTCAGCGCATTTAGGGAACAAAATGATGCTTATAAGGAACAAAATGGCGCATATACTCTACTCAGTTTACTAAAAATTCTGTAAAAAAATTTACTACATTTTATTCTAGTGCATTTAAGAGTTCTTTTAGCGCATTTAGAACTTTTTGTAGTGCTTATAGGATCTATTTTAGCACATTTACTTAATTTTGTGGCGCATATAGGGAATCTTTTAGTGCATATAAATTGTAATTAAACAGATTTCTAAGTTTGACGCCTTCCGCAGACATAATCTTTTTCTAATTTAAAAATAACCAATCTAGGATAGTCACATCCGGTTTTTAAAAAGAAGCAACCCTAGGGTATACATGGATTTAAAATGAAGCAATATAGCATAGTCACCACACAATAATTTTGCAGTTAAAATTGAACAACTTGTTTTTGTGAAGCAACATCTTCACTTAGATTAGATCATTGTGATTTGGGTTTTTAAAAAGAACATTGTCTACTGTGTTTGTGGCAATAGGTTTATGCTCTCCCCTTAACTGGGTGACCAAAATACCAGACTTGCCTTTTACATTCATGTAATTTCAATGTTTTATTACCTCCTTTAGAAGGGTTGCTCTTGTGGGAAAAAGTACTCACCCAAGAGGAACGACCTAAGTGGGAACAACTAAAGCCATATTTTCCAACCCACTATAATCAAAAGCAAATTTGGGGAAAGTCCGCAATTTGACGGTAGTGTGCAAGATAACCATCCCAAAATCCTTTTTTCTAAAGGTTGGGAGGTCTCCTGAGGGAGTTTATTATTGCTGCACTAAACATAAACCCTTACTACGAACCTAGTGTAGTATCTCACCGTGTCAGTTTCCGAACATCATAATAATCATAATGCAAGGGGAGGGAAAAATTTTCCCCCAAGATACTTACCATATAACTGCCAAGGACAGTTTGCTCAGGGGATCTAGTATCCACTTCTGTCACTCTGAGCACATGCTTGGAAAAGACAAAAACACGGGCGCCCCTTCGGGGGTGACACAGCTGTGTGAGTCGACGCAGTTTTAAGATGTGGGCTATTGATTATTATGATGACCTACTTGAGTACTAAGAGTGAGTTTGTCTGAATTGTCTTTTATGTGTCAAACCTGTGAAAACACTTTTGATCATACACTTGATGTTTAGTATAGGGCTTAAGAACAACTGTTTTCAGAGTGTTTGTTGTTTTTTCAATCACACTAATTCAGATACAAGATCATCCAAAAATGAACATGTCAAATTTTAGCTGAAACTACTCACAAACTGTTCAAAAAATTACCTTGGAAAAAAAAACTGTTTTAGTGCATATAGGGTATATTATAGCTCATATGAGGTCTATTCTAGTGCATTCACTAGTTAGTCCAATGCTTTTCAAGTCTGTTTTAGTGCATATGCTAGATATTCTAAAAACAATCTTTCGGTCACTATCACAACATCTTTTCTGTAGCGCATATAAGACATAGAGTAGCGCATCTGAGACATATTGTAGTGCATTTGACTATTTCTCTGGCGCATATACCTATTTTTGCAACACATACAAGGAACAGAGTAACGCATCTTTCACTTTTCTTGAATCATTTTTTTGACAGATCTGAGTCTAGTAGCATATCGACATTTCTCTCATGCTTAAGGATTGCAAATCTACCAAATTTGTCAAGAAGTCAATTTCCAATAGAATCAAGAAACCCAAGAAACCTCTAGGTTACAAAAAAAACTTACAATGAATAAAGTTTTTATACAAGAGTCGAAACATCTTTCTCCATTACCACAAATTTCTCCACAGGTACCAACATTTTGTTAGGGTATTTACTGACGAGTACATTGTAGATCCTTTAGATTCACGAGCTTATTTTCAGAGACGAGCTCTATCACAATGACACAATCACAATCAACCTCTTAAGTTCAATTATATACCACAACCTTCTATTGAATATCCAACACATCCCAGTCAAATCCTTCAGTGAATTAGACTATACTTATCATTCTTCAAAAATAGGGATCAAAATCTTAAAATGTGCACTTTCAAACAAATTTCTGATTTTTTTATTCAACTTTCCCAATAGGATTCTGATATCCTTTATCATTGGAAGCCACAATCAAGAATTAGGAACATCTTTTGATCATATCATAAGATTTTCATCTTATCAAATCAAAATATCATCATTTGTGCATTTATCAAATTGTGATCTAAGTCTAGAAGAACGTTTCAAAATCGTATGCCTATTTTTACAAGATCTCAATATAATAAGCTAAAAGAAGATATTCAACAAGCAGGTCATACCCGAAGAACTCAAGAAGAGGGTGAGACTAGTAATACCCTTTATAGTGTGAGTCATAATCCCCTTTTTAAAGATAACATGGGTGAAAGAGAAAAGAATCCATTCCCTTTCAACAAGGATGGGAGAAAAACCCTTGTGGAGACTGATGATGAATGGGATGAAGAACGTCTTAGAGAGGCTGAACAAGATCCCAAATTTCACAAATCCTTAGAAAAGATTTTGGAGCGCAATAAAGAAAAATATTTCTTGTATCTAGCTGACAAAGGAGCTAAATTTCCCTATGATTTTGATACTAAGAACATAAAGAGTAATCTTGATGAAACACCCTTGTCTAATCTTAGTTCCTTGAATCAACAAGTTAAATCACTACAAGGACAAATTAAATATCTACAAGGGGGAGCCACAACAAAGAAATACGCTCTTGATGACATATGTTCTTATCCTTTTGACAAACGCCTCAACATGATCCCATTTCCCAAACATTGTGAAATCCCAAAGTTCGATCGTTACAATGGGAAATTGGATCCAATCGATTATATTAGGGACTTCTGAAATATGACTTTAGATTTTTCTCATGAGGACACATACTTGATGCATTTTTTTCCTAGAAGTCTTGGACGCCAATCTATGGAATGGCTATCAAAAATCACACCACCCATCAAGACATTTGAGGAATTGATTAATGAGTTCATATCACAATATTCCTACAACATACAACATCAAATAACCATGATTGATCTCTACAAGGCTAAACAGAAACTTGGTGAACCATTCATTACATTTCTTTAGAGATGGAGAAGATTGTTTGCTAGATATCCACGCCACGTTCCTTAAAAAGAAAAGATCACCACTTTCATAAAAAACTTAGATCAAGAGATGAGCTATCATCTTAATCTTCATTGTCCTCCCTCTTTTCAAAAATTGATTGAAAATGCCATCACCATTGAAAGTGCCTTGGTTCAAAGAGGGATAATCAAACTTGATAAGGACAATCCTAGCTCATCAAATCACCACAATGAAAAATCTAATTTTTGGACTCATAACAAAAATGTAGTAAATGATGGTGTTGTAGATGCAAATCATGTCTCGACTAAGCCATTTGTTCTTAGTTATCCTAGTCATCCTCACAACAATAACTATAACAACGTCAACTCTGTCACAAATCAAGGAAACAATCCTCCTCCTCCAAGGAATAACGTGAGTCAAAATTTTACTCCCAACCAAGGGAATGCCAACAATCAAGGTTACCGTGGAAACAATAACAAAAACAATGTCTTAGGAAGTACCTTGAACACAAATCCACAATGATCTTCATTCTTCTCTAGCAGAACTTTAACTCCACTGGGTCAATCTCTAGAATCTACCCTTAAAGAGTTGATGGCAAAGAATGTTATCACCCTACTACCTCAACAAAATTTTGAACCCAGTGTGAAGCCTCCATCATGGAATGACGCATACCATTGTGAGTATCATTGGTGCAAGGGCCATCGCATGAATAATTGTCAAGCCTTGAAAAATGTGATCCAAGATTTGATAGAAAATGACACCATCAAAGTAGGACACCAACAATCAAATGAAGACCACCAAGCATTTCGCAATCCTTTGCCCAATTATCAAAAGGGAGAGTCTTCAGGAAAAAGTTTGAATCATATCAATGATCATATAATCAATCATATCTACATTGATGATGAACAGGTCAACATTATTAAAGTTAAAGAAAAGATGGAATATAGAGAGGTCAACACAACAACAAGAGCACAAGCTAAAGTTGTCTTAAAGGGCGCTTCTTCAAAAACTAATGTGCCCCTACCTCAACATCGATATGACTTAGTCAATCGACTTGAGAAAACTCCTGCTTAGATTTCTATCTTGGAACTCCTGAAGATTTCCCCAACACACAAGGAAATTCTAGAAAAGGCCCTCGTTGAAACAACGGTATCTACCGATTTGGATATAGACCGATTTCAAGCCATGGTAGGACACTTTTCCTCACCCATATGCCTCTCATTCTCAAAAAAAGATGATGTCTCCATGACACATCCCCACAATTCATCGTTATACCTAGAAGTCATGATCCACAAGTTTCATGTCAGACGCATCCTAATAGATGGAGGTGCTGATTTGAATATATGTACTATGAAGTTGGTTCAGGCTTTAGGATTTTCTGAGGACTCCATTGATCCTAGAAGAAAGATTACTATTAAAGCCTAAGATGATGAGGAAATAACATCCAAAGGTTTAATCATGCTGCTAGTCAAAGTGGGACCTGTTATCAAAAATACTTTCTGTCAAGTGTTAGATCGTGATCTTGAATACAACATCTTGTTGGGTTGTCCTTGGATCCACGAAATGCAAGTTGTCCCATCTACATATCATCAATGTCTTAAGTTCCCTTATGACGCAAAAGAGAACACAATACTAGCTGACAATTCAAACAGTCAAACTTGTGCCAACATCAAAGCTAGTCAAGATACTTTAGTTCCCAACAATCAAGAAGCTCCTGCTAATACTTCTCTCAAAGTTGATACGCAAATCAGTCAGTTAACCAAAAGCTTTGACAAGAAACTACGGTTCAAGGAAAATGGAGTAGGGGAGTACTCTCTCTGCCTTGCGAATCTACCTATATCACCTCAATCACATGGACAACCCTCTATTGCGCAACAACAAATATTCGTAGCATCCACATCAACGCAACCACCAATAGAGCATAATACAAAGTTTAATGGACGATTTATCAAAGAAAAATTCCCTATGGAAGATTCTGAGGATAGAGAAGTTTTAAGTTGGCTCTATAAAGATGAAGATGAAAAAATTCTTAATATCAAATTACCAACGGATCAATATGGTAAAGGATATTCAATCATGCAAAAGATGGGCTATGACGGTAATGGTCCTATTAGAATGAGAAAAGGAGTAGTTGAGCCTATTCACCTTCCAGGACTTGCTGCAAAAGATAAAATGAGACTAGGCTATGATACTAACTCAAAAGGAAGATCAACTAAAGAGTTGCATGATACTTTCCTCACATTGCAAGAAGGGTCTTATACAAGAGAAGTTTGTTTGACAACAATTTAGAATTTCATGGATAATAACTCTGACACATATTCTAGTGAATATGAATGGGACACCATCTACAATGATGAGTTCTGGAGGGACAAAAAGGTTGACGTGGTACACAAGTACACCCCAAATCTAATCATAGGAGAAGGGTCACGGTCCTGACCACAAGAATTCAGACTACAAGGTGACTATGATTCTAGTGATACTAAGTCAGATTTAATCGAACAAGATTATCATGATAACAGTACCATCATTGATTTGCCTCATACCTCGAATCCTACAGACAACTCCGTTATGACCTTAACCATGGCCAATCTCATGCAACCCAATGAACCACTACCACTGATCCATCCCAATCTCATTGACTGGGATTCATCTGGACCTATCAATCTACCTATGTTCCCAAGTGATGAATCTATCATGAATTTCCTTTCCATAGATGATGCAAATGATTGTTCCGCTAGCGATTTTTGGCACAAAGTCTTTAATCAGGAGAGTGTCAAGTCTCCTAGCTGTAGAAATAAAAATAAAAAAGAAAGATCTAATGGTGAAAACTAGAATTTGGCAATATTAGATCAAACAAAAGATAAAACAAAGAGCATATCAGATGGTGAAAACCTTTTTAAGGCACCTGATGATGGGATATTTGACACTCTCCCGAAGCATTATCATGAGTGATCACCTATATTGATTGAGCCTACCAAAGTAGTTAATCTTGAAACTTTAGAAAAACCAAAGATTCTATAGTTAGCTACATCAATGACGAATAAAGAAGTGCCAAAGTTCATGGAATTTCTCATAACAAATCAAATCAACTTTGCTTGGTCTTACTCAAATATGCCAGGCCTTGATATTGATCTTATAATGCATCACTTGTCCATCAAACTAGGAGTTAATTTGGTGAAACAAAAACTTAGAAAGATGCATCCTCATGTTGCACTATTGGTTAAAGAAGAACTCAGAAAACTCCTTAATGTGGGATTTATAAGATCAATCGACTATGCAGAATGGATCTCCAACATCATTCTAGTGTCCAAGCCCGACAAAAGTGTCAGAGTGTGCATGTATTTTAGAGATCTTAATAAGGCATGTCCTAAGGATGACTTCCCTCTTCCCAGCATTGATACTATAGTATATCTGACAGCTGGCCATTCTATGTATTCACTAATGGATGGTTTTTCTAGTTACAACCAAATCAAGATTGCACCTAAAGACCAGGAAAAAATAGCGCTCACATGTCCATGGGGGACTTACTATTGGAATGTCATGCCATTCGGTCTAAAGAACATCGGGGCTACTTACCAAAGAGCTGTGACTACAATTTTTCATGACATGATGCACACATTCATGGAAGTTTATGTAGATGATATATTGGAAAAGTCATACACAAGAGAAGGACATCTTGAATTATTATCCAAAATCTTTGCGAGGTTGGAAAAGTTCAAATTTCGCCTCAACCCCAAGAAATGTGTTTTTGGAGTCACATCTGGGAAGCTTTTGGGATACATAGTATCAACAAAAGGAATTGAAGTAGATACTGCCAAGGTGCAAACAATCATGGAAATGCCTCCACCAAATAATATCAGTCAATTAAGGTCATTACAAGGATGAATTCAATCTATACGATGATTCATTGTACAACTAGCAGATAAAAGCCTACTGTTAATGTGTTTTTTATGCACCTCAACATAGGCATTGCGTAGGTGCACTACCTCTCTTGAAAGGAAACCTCCAACTGATAACTGCTGAAAATATCGCCAAGGTCTCTCAGGTGTTAGGTCATGAATTGAATGGAACTCCTCAGTTGATTTTGATGTGATTTTGCTAGTAATCATAGGGAGGACTTACGTAGCTGAATGCAGGATAGATCTTCAAATCTGAAGTTTCTAAGATGGGAAGTAAAGTGTATTCTACTATAGGTTCGAACAACAATCCAAAACTTTGATATTTTCTTCAGGTTTGGCTTTATAATGTGCAATGAACCTTAGCACAGGCTATTTCCAAAAAAAAGGAAAAGAGCAACGAAGATAGAAGGTTCCTGGATCTGCAACTAACTGTGAATAGTGATCATGGAAGTTCTGCTATGGACAACTCCTTTCAAATAGGATTCCACTTAACCAAAAGGTCTACAGTATCACAAAATTTGTGCTATCTTCAAAGGTCTACAATTATTTTACCATTCATCCACCATTTGCATGCATGAACAAAGATAAAGATTCAAAGAGCAGCTTTAAATTTTAGCCCAGGAAAAATTTGCAAGGCCATTTACCAGCAACAAACAACAAAAGGTATGGGCTAGGAGGCATCAACACAATATGAATTTCTATAATCACATAACAGAAAGATTAAAATCTATCAAAGCAAGGTTATAATTAGCTAAAACAAAAATGGGAATCTAACTAAAGCATCTAACAATGGAGATTGAACAATGAAACATGTGAAGAAACCAGAAAATGCACCAAGTCAATATATGTTTATTATAAATTTTAGTAGCATGTCTTTACAACAACTCAACTCTCCTTTAAAATGAGAGGAGACCCCTATTTATAGTGCCCAAAAAGCTAAATGAATGGCCAAGATTGATTTTCATTGTGTGGCCAAGATTCATTACAAAATAGGGTTTCACCTACCCCCAATATATTACAATTTAAAAATACATATTTGTCCTTTTGCCTATTTTGTCACTTAGTGCTGACACTGTAGCTTCTTGTCTTTTTTTGATTTCCTTTTGTTGTATCTATTCCCTTGGGAGCTCCTCATTGATAATAGGGTTGTCCTCCTACTTCTTCGAAACTGCATATTCTATGAATTTTAGAATAACTGGCTGGAGCTTGTCTACCTCAATGATCTTGTATCGCAGCATCCGGTAGCTCCATTCTTTTGCATTGTCTTTAGGATTTTTCCAGTCTTCATCATACTTTACGCCCTGATATCTGAACAACTCTGATTGGTCGAAGGCATGGGTGGAAAAACTCATGAATTCCACTATTATTTCATTGGACGTCCCTTCCTCCATCTTCTTCTGAAAGTAAGGTTTTATCTTCTCTGGATCCATCTGTACTGTAGGCATGTCATACTCTGTCACCAGTTTGAGATATCAAGTGCATTCTGCCCTAATTTCCTTGACCCATTCGATGTTTGGATCCACCTTACTCATTATCTATTCTAGCCTTTCCTTTCTATTATCGAAATCCCACCTCCACACATCCATCAGCCAGTGATCATCTCTTTTGAATGCAAGCTCCTTTTCCCATGTGGCTTTTGGTAACTGAAGGATGGCCTCAATCTTTGGATAGGTGGAGTCATATGTTACAGGGAAGTCAGTACAGAGCTTCTTCGTGCTCTCTGGAGATTGTTGTAGATCCAAGAGCTTGTTGGCTATTCGAACAACCCAGCTAATACCCATGTTCCTGACGTATAGGACCTACACGAACCAGCTCTCTGTAGTCTTGTCAAGGTTCTTTCTCCTCTCCAACTTGTCAATTTGCTCTCTAGACAGCAGTTGGGGTGGAGCCACGGATGTGGTAGGTAGGTCATCAACCAAAGACCATTGCTGGATGTAATCCATTAAGGCGGCCACCTATTTTTTGAGTTCGTTCTTCGAGACCTTTTCCTTTTTTATTAAGTGCACCACTGTAGCCATTGACTCCTCAAGATGCCCCACCTTCTACTCTCTGGTAGCGGTCCCCAAGTCGATGGTGGAAATGTTGTAGCTTACAACAGCCTGGCCTACCACGGGCATTGCTATCTGTGCGGTTCAGGACCTGGAAGAATCCATCGTTATTTTGGATCTCACTTTAGGCTCTTTCTCCTTCCTGGTTGAGCTTTGTGCTCGGGCTAGGATAGCTTCTAGCCTTGCTCTCGGATCCTTAGGAGCGATAGTCCTCTTCTCAAAATGTTTTTCCAACCACTCAGCCATGGCAGATTCTCCTTTTGGTGGCTCTTGATTGCCTTCACCCTTCTCTATTAGGCCCTTCATTTGTGCACCTTTCACCTTGGTGTTGTCTCACTCTTCCTCATCAGAATCTAAGATGAATGTGAGGCATTTGATGGGAGGTTTAGTAATCAACTATCCTCGGGGACTCCCTTCTTCCTTAGTTTATTTTTCCTTTATGTCTTCAATCTATTCATCTTTGTGAATGTACCCCTTGGTCTGGTCCTCTTTGTCTTTTCTTCTGTGGGAGGTGACATAATTTCCAGTTGTTTTTCCTTTGCAGGGGTTTCCACAATTTCTACCATCTTATCGCCCTCCTCCTCTTCTTTGAGAGGTGACCTTTCTGCCTCTTCTTCATCATGTTTTAGCTGTCGGGCCATCTCTTCTTCAAGTCGTCATCAAAGGTTTGTATGATGACATTACCGCCGACATCCTCCTCCTCATCCCTGCTCTTAGAAGAGCATGTTCCTTCTTCCTCGTAGGCCACCCTGTCAATTATCTATTGTTCATACTCTGGGTGTTCATGGTATTTGTCAGCTTCCTCTTCAAATGGCTTCAGGCCTCCTGCTCCCATCTCTCCCATTGCTTGGAGATTAACATGGTGGCCTCCCTAGCCAGTGGTCCTGTAGGAGGCTACGAAGGTTTAGCAGTAGCGAGGACATGCACCAGGGTCGCCTAAAAGGTGGGGTCCATAAGGATCTGGGAGAGCTCAGAAGGGAGATTTTGCATGTGTTTCGAGAAGGCCTTAGGCAAGGTGGGAGCTGGCATTGATGCCGTTACTCTAGCTAATGGGAGTGATGTGGTAGGTGACATGGCAGTGGAGGAAGGAGGAGTAGTTACGGTAGAGAAAAATTCAATTACTATTATAGGCTCGATCGGAGGTGAAGGGGAAATATGGACTGAGATGTCCACTATCGGCAGGGATGTGGCGACCATGGCTAGGGAGGCAGATGATGGGGCAGTCGAAATAGGGAGAGCTGAAAGAGGCTCTAATTGATTTGTAATTTTTCCTTCTTCCTCTTGGATTACATGTTGCTCCGAGGTGCCTCTTGTTTGCTTGAGCCTTTTAGAAGGTGAACCTCCTAGATCTTTCCTTGTGTATACTTTGGGATCCGGAGACTGCTCTGTTTCTGTTTCTTTCCTCTTCTTAGATCTGGTGATTGGAGGAGATTTGGATGTCCCACCTGTTGAATTCATGGTGGTGACATCTTTGGTGGCACTGGGCTCACTCTTTATCCCTTCATATGTCAAGACCACTCCTTGCTGCTTTAGCTGGCTCACTTGTCCTTTAACCCATTCTTCAGTTTAGGCCACAATGGGTTTGGTCATGATGTCAAGGTCATCGACCTCCTATTCATCCCAATCAATTGTGGGCAGTGGTAAATTGGCGACTACATTATACTAGGGATCCATGATGGTGCGTTCATCTTCTTCTACTTGATCTGGTATGGGGAACAGTTGCACCCTTCTTACGAAGTATGCGATCATCCTCATATAGTGCTTGGCACTCACCTCTTTGTCATCCTGGCAATTTCCCTAGAAATCCTTGACATTATGTAAATGGGCGTACTCTGGCCCCAGTGCTTTTCTTACATGCCCATACGGGTCCATTCATGGACGAGGAGTGTATAGTTGGAAGTGGTATTCCACCAGCTCCTTTTCTGAATTCCCAGCACACTGGGAAGTTTTTTCAGTTTGTACATGCCCTGACCGAGGGTCAAGGGATAAGAGACCCTTGCCAAATGCTTGCTACTAAGGATGGTGTGCACATGTTACAGTTGTCGGGAGAGTTCCAGTAGTATAATCTGGTCATTGGGGTACCAAGGTAACCTGTTCAGCCTTTCACTAAAACCTTGGGCGTGAATGTAGGTAAACTTGGGGAATTGAAGGAACAGGAAGGTGTACTACTTCAGAAATGCCCGTGCACTGTGGGAGACCCTCCTCTCAAAGTCCCCTCCAAGTAGTCGGATGACGTGGCCAATCAAGCCATCATTGACTGTACAGTATTCCTTCTTAAAATTTTTGAATTAGAGCTGGGGATGTCTATCATAGACTTTCAATATTTGCCTTGGCTCCTCGTTGAGTGCTACAAATAGTCCACTATACTGCCTCTCATCTTCCAAGGAGTAGACCAGATAGGAGGTCATGTAGAACTTGGAGCTTTTCTTCACATTCATGAACTACTCATGGAAGCAGTTGCTTATCATGCCTCCCTAGTAGAATGAGGCCTTCGTGGTGACATCCTCGTTTCCATGGAGGATCTGCTCAACATAGTAAACCATCAAATCCTTAAAAAATGCAACAGTGGGTAGGCCCATTACCTGGCTTAGCATGGTGACCATGTCATGGTAGTCTTCATCAAAATCGCTGTGGAAGAGTTCTTGGGGAACCTTCGCAGTGCTGCCCCTTTTTTCCTTTAACCAATGTTGATTTATTAGTCTCTTGTAGCCCACCGAGTTGTCGTCCCATGCCACCTTACATTCCTCTATGGTGGGTGTTTCTATCTCTTCAAAAGTGGGAATGTGGAAGGTCTTTGTAATTCCCTCAGCTGACATATCCGCTAAAATATTACCATCTCTATTAACAATGGTCCTTGTTTCAAGTTGATAGGCCTGCCGACAGGCCATGACTAGCTTAGGGGCAGTGAGAGTGTTGGTTGTTTTTAATGAGCAACCAGGTTGGTCTCCTATTCTACCTATGGAGTAGCCATCTCCAATCAAGGGAAGCTCAGAGGACCTGGACCAACTGACAAGATTCAGTCAAAGACTGAGATCTTCTACACTTTAGGCTCTGTAGAACCAGGGTGGGTATACCCACACAATGCCTCAAATAAGACTAGACATTGCTTTTTATAGCAGATGACTCCTAATGCCAAGTATTGAGAACCTCAAATATGGCTAGATTCCCAGTAACACAATACTTGTAGTAACCAGAAGGTAGGGCAAGACAACTGAAGATATTCAATGATTTTAAATTTGGAAGGCTTCTGAGAGGGACCAGGCCACAGGACAGACCAGTGCCTAATCTTGGGCCATGGAGTCAAACACAAAAGATGGAATTCATCTACAAACAGGACCTCAACCAGTGGATTTTGTTTTGCTGATGCCTTACATCAGCTATCAGTGCCTTACACTGACAATCCAGCTCTTGTATCAACCAGATTCTTCTTAACCAATCCAACCTGTACACAAACAATCACTACTAGCTACTCAAAGGATTTAACTGCTTCCTTGAAGCAGACCTATCAACAAATAACACAACCTCGTGAAGTATGAGAAGATGAACAAAGACACCTTATGCATTCATTCAAATGATTGGAGCATACAAAAATGGAGACAATCTGATGACATGCATGAAAGATGAGCATCTTCATGTATTCATTGCTCAAACTAATTGTATTTACAGACAGATTCAGAATTACAAATCATCAGACTCCACATTGACTTAAAACTAAACACTAATCTATCTCAGGTTGATCCACAAACTCAGACAAAAGTGTGGAACTGAACCTAAGGGACCAAGCCAACCTAAAACCCCCCCTACATATGGCCACGAAAATCTCCTTTATAGGAACAGGAGAAGCAACAAGCAACTAGCTAGATGAGAATACATGTCAGCAGCTGACAGGGACAAAAGAACAAAAACAACATGCAGGCTGAGAACAGAACTTCCAACTACCTCACTGGTCTCATAATTGCCTCTGGTCGGGTTGCTGTAGGAAAGACACTCCCACATGAAAGAAGCCAGGCAATTGATGTCAAATCTGCCGCCAAATCCGTGCATCCATACTCGAGCCATGCCATCCTGCTCTCAAGGTCGGATCACCATGAATGCACAATCAGTGGATCCAACAACCAAGTTTCTGTTGCCATGAATATTACAAATCTTTGCGCGCAAACAGATAGAAATCCTAATAGAGATCAGGTTGAAAACTGACCATCGATCAGCAAAGATCAAGCGGTCGCCATTTAAAATCACTCAACCATTGAAAACAAGCCCATGCCTGAACATTAGTCTCCAAGTAAACATCAGGAACCTTTGAATCTGAAGTTAAAACATCACCGTCCAGCTGATGCACGTGCGCATTTGTGGCCCATTAGTAGCTTGGGCAGGAGAGGGCAGAGAAGTCACTGAGAGATAGCTAAGTCAGCAAGAGGTCCTGGCAAGGACAACAACCCATACCGAAGTCACCAGGCACAACGGCCAAGCAGAAGGAAATCAGGGAAAGGTCTGGCTGAAAGATGGATGCTACATCGAACACTCATCACAAGTCGGCAAGAGATGGCCAAGTCGGCCAGACATCCTGGTGAAGTCAATAAAATTCATCGAGCACATGACTCGGGAAGACATGGCGCACTAGGCAAGACATATAGCGAAGTCTGCATCAGATACCGAAAGATATTTCCTTCATCGAGTGTCGCCAAGACAAATTAGAACCTATGCCAATGAGGAACACATCATATATTCCATCAGTGAGACTGAAGGTCACTTTGCCGAGACCCCTCGCCGAAGACCCAAGCTCACACCAAAGAGAGCACCTTTTACATTGTTCAAGTCGCTGTGACTTATAACCTCCTTTTCCGATGAAAACACCCGCCAAATGCTATCGTTGTAGCACACAATCATCGATGAGAGGTCTTGGAGACATTCCATGTTATACCGCGAGCCCATAGAAACCAGTTCACCGAGAGAAGAGAAGACTTTCATCGAAAGTCACAAACTAAATCACCATCGACGAGACATCACCCATCACTATGAGACATATCAAAACACAAGTCTCCCCGAAACAATAAAATCCTTCACCACCGGTCGACGCAACAAGAAGATATCACTGAGACTTCTCAGCGAAAGATAACACCCATGCCGAAAGCAAACCAAAAGATACCGTCGATAAGACCAAGAGGATTTCACCGAGAAGTCAACCCGAAAACCAAAGGGGGCCACCGCAGTCGGCCAAACACACGGGGGTCGGGGAGACATCTCCCTGATGCAACAAACGCAGGCCGAAAGG
>VDFB02281492.1:859708099-859961234 GCA_007258455.2 Sequoia sempervirens | reverse complement strand
GGTGGTAAGCAAGAGAAAAAAAATGGGCGGTACACAGAAGAAATCTAAGCCAGCTTCTATAGAAAAGTTGTTGGGGTTAAGTAATATCTCTCGGCTATTTGAAGAAGTGGGCTGGTTGGATTTTGTCAGGAAATTCAAAGGGTATAATGAAAATCTGGTGAATGCATTTGCAGAAAACTACTCTAACGGTCAAGTGATTCTGCATGGGAAACATTTCAAGGTGAGTTCAAAAATTATCTCTTCTATTTTAGGGTTAGAAGATTCTGGCATTAAAATATCTGAAACCACACAAACCACCTATTAGAAATTATCAGAATTATTCCTTAGATAGGGAGATCCTCAACCCAATATAGTTGTCAATACGAGGGGACAAAATAAGGGGTTTTAGCGAGCTTCTATCTTAGAACCCTAGGGTACTACTGTTGCATGGATTATTAGATATTTTACTTGTGAAGTTCAACTCACCACTGTGGTAGGACCAACATTCCGCATGTTAACACATTTGTGGCATGGGAAGGAAAACCCTGCTCTAAGGGTTAATTTTCCTCATTTCTTGAATGATTCTATTAATTCTTCAATAGAGAGATACAAAACTAGTTCAGGGCCATTAAAACACCATGGGTTAATACAATTGATTTGTAAATATCATTTTTGTAAGAAACCTAAAAGCAAATGGGAAATTTTTTTGGGGAAGTTTGATATGCCTACATCAGGAAGGAAGTTAGAATTAGGAGAATCTTCAAAACAAGTTGCTTCACCTTCCAAAGCAACTTCCCCCAAAGACCCTAAGGCTCCTGAACCCCAAATTCCCACCATAGTTGGTGAGGAAGTGCCAGAATTTAGAAATAACGAGTTTGAAACTTTGGCCCAGATAGAAGATGTAGAGATAATGAGTCCAAATGTGGATACTCACCTTGTTAAGAAGAGGAAAAGAACTATTCTTCTAAATGATCCAACTATTTTAAATTATCAGGATACTCATCCTTTAAGGCGGAGTAAAATATTATCCTGAGGATCTGTAGAAACACTAGCACAGAGTAAAGAGAATAGGTCAAAATCTAAAAAGCAAAAGAGAAACTTGGAAACTGAGGAGTCAATTCACTAATCCTCAAAAAAAGAAATATCTGTTGAAGAAGTACATTTTCACTTGGTGTCGTAAGAAGAAGCTGTAGAACAAGAAAAACAAGAAATAGAAAGGGGACAATCTCCACTTCCTATGGAGATTGATGACAATATGTTAGGAAAATTATCTCCAGTTATTAATAAAGTTGTTGAAATTGTTGAAACTGAAAATATTAACATAGAATTGGAAAAATTGAAATTAGAGATAGAAGAGTTAAGAAGTCAGTTGCATGAAAATAAGGAAAAGATGGAATTACAACAAGAGGAAATAATGGTGTATAAGACTGTAATAAATGAAAGGAATCAAGAAATTCAGGATTTAAAGTTGGAAATATAGGGAAAAGATACATCTATTAGTGAGCTGCAAATACATATTTAGAATTGTGATAAGGAAAATAGGATACACATGGATGGATTAAATAAATAAATTCATAATTTAAAAGGAAATTTTATGCTCATGTTTTCAGCCTTTGAAGAGCAAAAGAAAAGATAGAAAGAATAATTAAATACTTCTCTTAGTAAGATTGTAGAATTAGAGCAGGACTTGCAGGAAAGCACAATAAACCAAAGATGGAATCCAGAGAAGTTCAAACCAAGCCAATGGTAAATGAATGGTTCCAAATTTAGATTCTTCCATTATTAATGAAATGGATGGAATGGTGCTATTTCCTAAGAAATGCACAAGTTGAGAATAATAGACTGAAAATGGAAATGGTGTTATTATTAAGAGAAGCATTTCATAAATCTTATAAGGGGAAACATGATACATGTCAAATAGCTGAATTTCTTTTATCCTGTAGAAGACCATCTAGATTGTATTCCATGTTTTTGAATGAACAATGTTTTAGATGGAAATTTCTTATAACTTACAATGATCAACCTTATGAACCTAATGATAAATAATTTGTTAAAATATTTGTAGACTCAAAGCCTGAAGAGCAAGATATGCTTTGTGAATTCTTTACCCATGATCATTTGTTAGAGAAGCATATTGATTTCTTTGTTAATCTTTTTGTGGGGGAAGTACAATTAAGATCTCTATTGTCTACTATGCAGAATCAAATCCATTAGAAAGAACATAATAAAGAATATGTTCAAGCAGAGAAAAGTATAGGACTTCAAATGAGATCTGCAAATAGTGGACCAACAACTTTTAAAAAGACATTTGTAGCTCTTTTTTTGGATGAGAAAATGAAGGAAAGGTATGATGAAAGCCTTCAAGTTTGCTATAATCATTTCATAGAACAGGGGAAAAATTGGTCGGCAAGGCTTGGCATGCATGTGAAGAGAGATACACTCCATTGCCTATATATCTAAAGAAAAGAGAAGTGATCTCTCCTCTTGGTCTTAGATGGTCCTTCAGAAGAGCAGATGCCTTGGCCAAAATTTTAGGAGATCTCAAAACAAAATGGATAGGAATGAGGTACAAACATCCTTTACCAGTTATATCCAGCCCCTGCTTTTCATATTAATATAGATTAGGATGACATAATTTTTAATGAATGGAAATAGGGAGTTGCTTTTCATGGAGGTTTTCACAATTCCCCTATAAAATTTGATGTTATAGCAAAATATTTGTATGATATTAGTGAAAAATATGAAGAAGGGAGTAGAGGGAATAATTATAATCAGGGCACAGGAGGATCTACCAAGAACTAGGAAGGGGTGGAAATGATGAGGTAAAAATAACCTCATCATGATAATACCATAAAGACCTTGTTCATACATGCAAATCTCTATCCTCTACCAATTAATTAAATTTTAGGAGAAATAATTTCTTAATTTTAGTGAGAACTTGTATAAACTTTATTTCTTTTGATTTCTTAAAGCAATTTTCCAATACAGATTTAATGGGTTGTTTTAAGTGTTTTGTAGATAATAATCGGCCAATCAAAGTTACAGATTGAAGCATCTAGCTGGCACGTGCTCCAAAACAATTAGAGATATATGCTAGAAATATGCTCTGAAACTTTAGGGTGATGGAACAAAGATGTTGTTCTTAAAGTTGTTATTTCTGTTATCCTTTGAATTAAAGATTTTATGGCTCGACTTGAGCCTCTTAAATACTGTGTAATAGGATTAAAGATATATGAGTTATCCGTAGATTTGTTTAGATATTTTCAATGGTTATCCATACCATCTGAAATATAGCATGTAGTTATAGTTTCTCTATAAAAAGATACGGTCTCTAGAAGTAAGATATATAGTGAAAAGTAATGTTATACTATCAGAATGTTTCCAAGGTTTATGAATAAAGAGATTGTTATCTAAAATTCTGAGTTATGAGTTATGGATGATAACTATGATTGATAGAAGGGTTCCTAAAATAGCTATGAATGTGAGCTAAGAATGAATGTGTTGACCCACGAGCTGGCCACTCGACGTGAGTAGATAAGTGTTCTATTTTATTATACTATTGTTCTATAGAGAGTCATTTAAATTTACTGTTATGAAATTTTAGCTCTGAAGTATTTGTTATCTTTTCACTTCCATAGTTTTTGTTATTCACTATTAGAATTTTTACTGTTAAGAAATTTTTTTATGGATTGATATAGGATTTTCTACTCTTATAATTTTTTAGCTTCTTACTTTAGTTGTTTCTATTCTTTTTCATTTAGTTATTATGCTTTCTAAATTAGTATACTTATGCCTACAGTTCAAGCATTTTCTATTTTCTTAGGAATAGATTACTTTACAATTTGATAGTTAAATAGTTTGAAGTTAGAATTAATTTTAAGTTGTTCTTAAAAGTTAGGAAACCTAAGGGAGATACTTCGGACCTCTTCTATTGCAAATTGCCTTGAACACTACCCGGTCGACAAATTGAATATTATATTCTAAAGTAATGGGACCTAACGAAAGCCTATCATGCGTCACATTCTATGCTTCGTATACTATAGGATTGAAAAAAGAAAAATTGAATTTCATGAAGTTTTGACCAAGTTAAGGTGGTCAGACATATGAGTCTTTTATATTTTTTAAAATTTGTAATAAAAAATTCATAATTAATTATTTACTAGGAAAAAAATTACAAAAAAATATGCATCACATCGGTACATGAGTCCTCTACTTATATCTAAAATATTATGAAAAAATATTATCATTTTATTGTGGTTAGGGTGGTCAAACAAACACCTACTTCTTATTTTTTCCCTAAAATTTAAGTACTACTACATTGAAATTTCAAATTTTCACCAAATCAATTTTTTATTTTTTTAAATAAACCTAGTAGTTTAGAAACTACATTCAATTTTCTACAAATTATATTCTTACATATTTAGAAACTACATTCAATTTTCTACAAATTATATTCTTACATATTTTTGAAATAATATAGATAACTTATTCAAATTTTTACGTCAATTTGCCTAATTTTGATTTTTCTAATTTTTTTGCCACTTAAGGGCCTATTTTTTCCATGATGATCCTGCACATACCCATAGTAATCATCAATAAAATGCATAAAGTACATTTCAACTTGTATAATTCTCACTCTTTTAGGACCATAAAGATCTATATGAATTAAATCTAGTAGTCCAATAGTAGATTGTTCCTTTAATCTGAAGTTGTTTCTTGCTTGCTTCCCAAACTGGTAATTCCTGGAAATAACATTAACATGCTTTGTAATGCTTGGTAAATATATCATGGATTGCACCACACTAATCCTTTCCAAGTTATCAAAATTCATATGGCAGATTATCCGATGTCATAACCGACTATCATTAATTTGAGTCATAAAGCAACGTCCATCAACACCTTTAAGTGTATATATAGTTCCTTCAAACTTCTTTCCAGTAGCAATCACTATTCTGGATCCTTTCTTGATTTCACATCTCTCATCTTTAAATACAAGATTATATCATTTACTACACATTTTTCCAACACTCAAGAGATTATTCCTTAATCCCTTAACATAGTAGACATCATCAGTATTATGCTTGCCATCAAAACTTACTAAACCTATCCCACAAATATTAGCACAAGTATCATCTCCAAACATAACTAAGCCTCCATATTTTTCAAGTTTAACAAACTTACTCTTATCACAAGTCATGTGATGTGAAAAACCACTATCAACAACCCAATAGTTATTTTCCTATTTGGCATGTAGGGAAAATATTAAAATATTTTATAGCCAAGAACAAGCATTCACTGTCATCAAAATCTCCATAATCAGATTCCTCATCATAAATGCTAGCATCCTCATTCACATAATATGCTCTATTGATCTTCTTACCTTTGTTTTCTTTCTTAAATATTTGTTTGTTCCTCTTATCTCTTTCTAGACACCTCAAAGGATAGTGACCTATTCATCCACAACTAAAGAATTTAAAGCATAACTTACCTTCATACTTGTTGCAGGGGCACCTACAACCATGTTACAAAGTTCATTTTGGTAGTAGTATGTCTTGAGGGACTTTAGGTGAATCTTGAAGTTTCAAGTGTTTTATCTTAGTAGGTATTAAAAATAAGGTCTAAAAAGACCACTCTTTCATGTATTTGGGTGTTTTGGTGTTTTGATGGTCAAATGTGCATAAGTGTACTCATGTATCAAATTTGAAATTATAAGCCTTAGAAGCAAAAACATTAGAATTTGTAGGTAGGTGGGAAAGAGTGAGGTATTTTTGGTGTCATGGGATTGAATTCAAGGTGATTGGGAGTCATAAAGGCCTAAATGTCAATGGTTGCATAATAATGTTATTAAGTGCACAATTAAGTTTTCAAAACACAGTTTTAGGGGTACTAATTAGCAGATAGGATTTTAAAAGATAGTTAAAAGGAGTGAGGAAGTTGGATGTTGATGCAAAAATTTATTTAAAGCCATAAAAGGCTCGAACCAAAGTTGTTCAATGATTTTTGAGGGATTTCATAAGAGAAACAACGTGCATTTTGATGCTACATCATAGCTTTTCCTAATTTCCAGAACTTCTTCTCTTCTATACGACCTGCAGAGTCAAGGTGATGAATTATAATTCTTGTATTTGTATAGAAGCATGTGTTAAGTCTCATTTGGAGAAAATTTGAGTGTTTTCCATCAGGTTTTGGGAAAGAAATCTCATTTTTTTTCTGAAAACTGTCTATTGGGGCAGTGAAAGCACAATTTGAGGAAGAAAATGAAAAACTAGTCATCCCACCTATTGTAAAACTCTGTGTTTCGGTGGGATGACATATTTAATGTTTTTTTGTGTGTTCAAATGGTTGGGTAGGCTGCGGAGTTGTGGTTTTGTCATGGAGTAGTGTTCTAAGGGCTAGTAACAGTGATTTTATTTGAAAAATGGTGGGTTCAAGAGTGGTTTTTGTGAGTCATTGATGGAAATGACTTGGGAATGGTGTGAAATGCTTGTGCAGACCCTAAACAAGTAGTTTGATGTTTTGGTTAGGCTTGGAAGGCCTTGTGAGGGTGAAATGCTGAAAACCCTAGGTTTTTACATGTAAAAGGAGGGTTTGGTGAACTTACAGTCTAGAGGTCAGTTGTCTAAGTTTTGAAGAGTGAATTGGTGGTTTTGCATCATAACACAACATTGTCCAAAGAGCTTTTGTAGAAACAAGAGGATATGAGGATACTTTGTTTGGAAAAGAGGGCTAGTTCTTGTAGCCTTTTGAGTAGGGAAGTCTAGTGAAACTAGGTGTTGGCCTAATAAACCCTGAAGAATCTGATTGGAATATTGTTTTGGGTCTGAGTAGATGCATAAAATATGTTGAGATAGGTCTTTGTGTAATCATATTGTGTTAGGTAGTTGAGTTTCCCTATTGTTTGTTTGGGGATTGATGTCAAAGTGGCATATTTGAGAGAAGTTGTGTCAATTTGTTTCCTAGGTTTCCACCACCTCTGCATCAATACTTGTCAGAGCCTTTCCTCATTCTTCTCATGAAGTTAGCTTCTACTTCATCAAGATTCTCTACATTTGGATCTTCAAGTCTTGTAGCCTTAAAATTAGTTTTTGATTTGGATAAATTTATCAAATTCAGCTTTCTCATTTCATAAGATGTCAAAGTTATCAATAACTAATCTTTAGTGTAGGTCTTGTGGTCCATATTTTCTTTAATAGAAAATAACTTTTCACTAGATGCATCAAGGAGAGTCCAAAGAATCTTCTTTACAATCCTCGATTCATCTACTATAGCACTAAGTCCTCGCATTCCACCAACCACTTCATCTACTCTATGTACATAGGATTTAATGTTCCCATCTTTAGAAATATACAAGAGCTCAAACTATGTCTCCAAATTCTACAACTTTACTTCTTTTACCCTTTCATCTCCTTCATGTTCCTTTTCTAATGTATCCCAGACTTCTTTAGCAGTCTTCATATTTTGATATTTAATCAACTAGCGATGTGCAAGACTATTCTTCAAAATGAACTTTTCCTTATTGTTTTCTTAATGCACCTTGATTTTTTTGTAAGAATGAAGAAGGTGACCTTTGGGTTTGTTGTCATTGATGCCAACACTAATTGGTAACTAGCTAAAGTAAACTGTGTATCTATACTGATCTGGTATTTTGATATGAAAATCCTTCCAATAAAAGATAATTCTATGAGTTTTTGATATGTTTCTCAGAAGTGTCAGTTATAGCTATAAACGAGCTTTCAACAACTTTGGTTGATCTGGCTGAGTTATCTAAATAACAAAAGTTCAAAATTATTTTGGTCAATAGGGTTATAAACTACTTATCTTATAAAATGCTTGAAGTGTTCCTTATTAGGTCCGGGCTGACCTAAATTGTGTTTGTTACGATTTGTTTTGTGTGCCAAAAGGACTTTTGAATTAAGCTAACAAGTCACTTTAAATCTTGCATGTGTTCACATTCAATTAGGTTGACCTAATTGATGAAGGAAGATATAGCTATGTACGCGTGTGTGTTTGATGGATAGAAGATACACAAAATAGAGTATGTGATGTGAGCTATGCGACAAGTGTTGTAGTGTGAAAGTATTGATAGTTGTTGTATGCCTAAAAATGGAGTAGGATTTTGGTTTACCAGAGCTTACTTGAAACTAATCTCTGCACTTTGAAGGTGTACTTTAGTTCATTTTAGGGAGTGAGCCATACCTTTTTGTATCTTGGCAATAAGCCATTTTTTATTCAAGTTATGAGTCTTTCAAGGATAGTGTGTCCTATCAGTGATCCCCGTAATATCTTGTAGTTGGTTATAATATATTGTGAGCTAATCCTCACCGTGGTTTTTCCCATTTTGGGTTTTCCACATAAAAATCCTAGTGTCAATGTGTTATGAGATGTTATGATTCCCATTCTATTTTGCTTTACTATTGTAGCTTGATTTGGATTGATAATTGGATGGTTAGTAATTAATTGTGTTAGTAGAATACTGATTCACCCCCCTCTCAGTATTTAGTGTATTCAACAACTGGTATGAGAGCTTGGTTCCTCTAAATAAGTCTTACATCTTGGGGAAGGTCCCATAATTTGAATACATGGCTAAGAAAATCTATCTTGTTCCTCTGGAAGAAAACTCTGGATCTGAGGAACTTCATGCTACTCTTGAAAAATTGGATAAAAGTGAAGATGAGAAGGAACATATAAAAGGAAACTTAAAGGAAGAAAATGAATGCATTATAAAGTTAAGAGAACAAATCAAAAAGTTCAAAGAGGCATAGAGAAGTCAGTGATTAGTTAAAAAATGCAAATGAAGACATTACCAAACTGAAGGTGCAATTGGAAGAAAAGAAATGAATTGAGGAATTTCAAAAAGCTAAAATTCAAAACAAAAATTGATAAATGTACATGTTGGTGGTTTTTAATGAGCAACCAGGTTGGTCTCCTATTCTACCTATGGAGTAGCCATCTCCAGTCAAGGGCAGCTCAGAGGACCTGGACCAACTGACAAGATTCAGTCAAAGACTAAGATCTTCTGCACTTTAGGCTCTGCAGAACCAGGGCGGGTATACCCACACAATGCCTCAAATAAGACTAGACATTGCTTTTTATAGCAGATGACTCCTGATGCCAAGTATTGAGAACCTCAAATATGGCTAGATTCCCAGTAACACAATACTTGCAGTAACTAGGAGGTAGGGCAAGACAACTGAAGATATTCAATGATTTTAAATTTGGAAGGTTTCTGAGAGGAACCAGGCCACAGGACAGACCAGTGCCTAATATTGGGCCACAAAGTCAAACACAAAAGATGGAATTCATCTATAAACAAGACGTAAACCAGTGGATTTTGTTTTGTTGATGCCTTACATCAGCTATCAGTGCCTTACACTGACAATCCAGCTCTTGTATCAACCAAATTCTTCTTACCCAATCCAACCTATACACAAACAATCACTGCTACCTGCTCAAAGGATTTAACTGATTCCTTGAAGCAGACCTATCAACAAATCACACAACCTCATGAAGTATGAGAAGATGAACAAAGACACCTTATGCATTCATTCAAATGATTGGAGCATACAGAAATGGAGACAATCTGCTGAAATGCATGAAAGATGAGCATCTTCATGTATTCATTGCTCAAATTGATTGTATTTACAGACAGATTCAGAACTACAAATCATCAGACTCCACATTGACTCAAAACTAAACACTATCTATCTCAGGCCAATCAACAAACTCAGACAAAACTGTGGAACTAAACCTAAGGGACCAAACCAACCTAAACCCCCCCTCTACATATGGCCACGAAATTCTCCTTTATAGGAACAGGAGAAGCAACAAGCAACTGGCCAGATGAGATTACACATCTTCGGATGACTGGGCCAACCCTAAACAACACATAGGCCAAAACATCACTTCCAACAGCCTCACTGGTCTCATAAATGCCTTGGGTCGGGTTGCTACAGGAAAGACACTCCCGCATGAAAGAAGCCAGGCAATCGATGTCAAATCCGCCACCAAATCCGTGCATCCATACTCGAGCCATGTCATCCTACTCTCAGGGTCGCATCGCCATGAATGCACAATCAACGGATCCAACAACCAAGTTTCTGTCGCCATGAATATTATAAATCTTCGTGCATGAACAAACAAAAACCCTAACAGAGATCGGGTTGAAAATTGACCATCGATTATTAGAGATCAGGTGGTCACCATTTAAAATCACTTGACCGTTAAAAAAAATCCCACGCCTACACATTAGTCTCCAAGTAAACATCGGGCACCTTTGAATCTGAAGATAAAACATCATCGTCCAGCTGATGCACGTGCGCACTTGTGGCCCATTAGTAGCTCGAGTGGGCGAGCGCAGAGAAGTCGCTGAGAGATATCCAAGTCGGCAAGAGGTCCTGGCGAGGAGAACAACCCATACCGAAGTCACCGGGCATATTGGCCAAGTAGAAGGAAATTGGGGAAAGGTCTGGCCGAAAGACGGATGCTACATCGAACACTCATCACAAGTCAGCAAGAGATGGCCAAGTTGGCCAGACATCATGGCGAAGTCCACATGTTTGATCGAGCAAATGAGTCGGCAAGACATGGCACACTTGGCATAAGATTTCAGCTTAGAACAACACCACGTCAGTGAAAGAGAGATTACAATCGATCGCCAAGACATTAATAGTCTCACACCAACCGAAACCATTTTCCTTTTGTGTATCGCTACAACATTAAGATATCAAGAAGGCCTCCTGCCGCACACCATGTCTTTCTGAAGGTTTTCATTCACTTGAGTGTCGCTAAGACAGCCTAGAGCCTATGCCGATGAAGACCACCATATGTTCCATCGGTGAGACCGAAGGTCACTCACTGAGACCTCACGCCGAAGACCCTAGCTCATACCGAAGAGATTACTCTTTACATTGTCGGTCAGTATAAGCACCCATCATCGGTGAGACATCACAGCGACATTACATTGTTATACCACAAGCCCTTAGAAACTTTCTTGCCGAGAGAAGTAGAGACTTTCACTAAAAGTCACATATTGAATCACCTTCGGCAAGACCCAACCCCATCACCAAGAAGACACACCGAAAAACATAAACCCCACTGAAGCATTAAGATCATCCATCACCAGTCGGAGTAACAAAAGACATCACCGAGACATCTCGCCAAAAGGTATAGCATACACTGAAAGAAAACTACAAGACATCTTTGGCAAGACCCAACAGAATCACCATGAGTTATATTGAAAGCTCCAAGTCCTGCCGAAGGGAAGTCACACCGACAGACAAAAGCCACGGTGAAGAAGAAGCAGGGCCGGTAAAATGGTGACAAGGGGCCGGTAAAGGAATGGAAAATGGGGCTCGGGAGAACCATAAGTGAAGCATGAACCGGCTGGACAGGTCACTGAAGGAAAAGAACAAATGGCCAAAAAGAAAAGAGAACAATAGACCCGAAAGGATCCCACCCCCGCCTCTGCAAAAGACAACGGATACGGAGCCGGAGCCAAAACAAAAACAAAAGCCACGGGGGCAGAGACAAAAGGAAAATAAGAACTACGCAAAACGTTCCAAGACAAACCCCAACCTAGTTCCGCCCCCGCCAAAAAAAAAAGGAAAACAAAGCAAGCAGAGCTGGGAAAACAACAGTGACTGACATAGGGTAGAAAAGGAAAAGAAACACCAAACACGCAGAATTGGAATGGATGCGTGAACAGGAACTAGAACCTCAGAATTGGAGAAGTTCTAGTTCCCTTCAAGCATCCATTCCACCCCCGATTCCGAAAGAAAAACCAAAGCAAACAAAAGAGAAATGGGAACTGAATAAAAACCCAAAAAAAAGGAAAAGAGAAAAACTAGGAAACCCTAACATAGGCCGCCCCCTGTAGATCAAAACTAGCATGCTGGGCTCAACCCATGTGGGAGCCCATTTAACCCACGTGCTAAAATGAAAGACACCCCAATGCTAAAGATTTATCATAAAGATAAGAGGCAAATAACTAGGCCATGAGAGAAAACCAAAATAAGCACTAACATAGGCTCTAGTTGGGTTGTATGCCCTTGGTGGGCATAGCAAGAATTCAGATCACTGGGAGAGCAGACCAGAACAAAAAAAATCAAAAACAACGAGGAGCTAACTAACAAGGTTAGCAGACACAACAAAACAAAACCGACTAGAAAAGCAAAAACCTAACCTAATGTTCATGGAAAAAGAAATGCTTCAGATGAAGCACCATTTCGAGAATTGTCCATGAACAGGAAATTCAAGAGTCACATTGTTGATTCCTTTGTTTCATCTGATGACACTAGGCCACCAAATGAAAAATGAGAGCCAATTTTTTCCCTTGTCAAAAACTTGATTCTCTGTTGCCTTCCATAGACAAAATCTGATAACACTGTCATGAACTGCCCACAAACTAGCCTGGTCATTGGCTAGTTCCATTGAATTACTATGCTTTCCAATGCCACCAGCTACACTGTCAAACTGCAACATGCAATCAGACACTAATTTGAGATTACAATCATCATGGCATATCTCCCTGGACAATTCATGGTCATGTTTTACTGAATGCTCATTTGCTTGGTCTGGGAAATAAAAAAATTCATAGTCCACTTGATCCTTGACATCACAAAATTTTTCATCAAAATCAGTCTGCAGATCAAACTGAAAGCTCTGATAGACAATTTCTTCACTAACATGTAAATCAACACTGCACATGTCAATGGAAAAAGACTCATATTTAGGAGTATCTATGTACTGGTTACTGCAACATGGGCACATCTTCTAACACTCTGATTCTATGGTGTGCACTGATTCATTATTCACGTCTGCATTTAGCTCAAAGCCAAAAACCCCAAGTGAGGGCTCAAGTAGATCAACATCATTATGGACAGCAGGGAGGCAACCAAGTGCATTGGTATCCAGAAGATTAGGAGCATCAAGAAGGAAGCAATTGTATTCGGCTTCACACTCTTCATGCATCAAAAATATTTCCATTTTTGCTTCATACAAATAGTCATGTAGAGCAGGGTTATAAGCACACTTGTCAGCACCATCATCATATTCAAAATGATGTCTTGAATCAACACACTTATCATACATATGTTTATCTTCAAATTGTGCATCCCACTTGCAGTTAATATGCTCTAGTGATTGTGAATCTAAGTCACATTTCCTGTTTTCACCAGAAGCTTCTGTGTCAATATATTCTTCATTTGAAGGGTACACCTCCATGTCATCTTCAGAAAAGGAATCACAATCCTCAAACAACAATCAGAGATGTCAGCCTCACCATTGCTTTCATCACAAAACAAATAGTCAGTATATGAACTATGCTCAAACTCCTCAGAATGAGTACTTGAGACTTCACTTTCATCATCATGATCATTGATCACATCATGGCATGGGATAATACCTTGTTCCTCATCTGCTTCTCCATCCTCCAAAATATTACAAGGAAAAGACTCTTGCATGTCTACTTTGTCATCATCCCATATGTCATTAGCTTCATCACTGCTGCAAGGAGTCGAATACATACCAACCGTGGGCTAAATGTAATGCTCATCTTCTGACATGTTCCCTTCACTTGCTTGCATTTTTGTCTTACTTTCCTTAGGAGGACAATCATTGTCTTGACTCTGAGAGTCTGCACTTTGTGCATAACCATACTTAGCTGATTCAATCATCCATATCCAATCAGGGACTTGGTCAAAGCTATGGGGCTTCAGACCTTCCAAAAATGTATTCAGCCTAGGTTCATAAATTTCACAGAACAAATCAATGCACATAGAATCATTAGGTCTGGAATCTTTGGGAATTTCTATCAAGTAGTCCAAAATTCTCAAGAACAACTTATATGGTGATTCTCCTTGTTTCTTTACATCATATAATCTTTGAACCAAATATTTTTGATCAGTGTTGCTCAAATTTTGATGACACTTGACATGGGGCTCACTATGATCTTCACATTGTGATGATAAAGAAAACACAGCAGTAGATACATTGCCATCTTGAGAAGCACTTCCTTTATCTGCTCCTAGAACTCCAATGTTATGGAATGTGCTGGGAAGACCAACACTTGCAACCAGATGCCCTTTCATCATGGAATATTTCAAATTATTCTCAATCTCTATGGCACTCTGAAATGCCTATTGTAATGTTGCAGGTTCCTTGTCCCTTATCAAGAAACTCATCTTTTTGTCAAAAGCTCCTAAATACAGAACCAAACATTCAACATCATTTGGTCTTATGTACTCAGGGATATCCCTTATAGCCTTTGTGAATCTAAGATTGAATGCAGGGATCAATTCACCATTTTTTATATGGATCTCAATGAAGTTCTTTCTTACCAAACTCAGATCCACCCTTTCACCAAATTGCTCATTAAAGGCTATCACGAACTGACTCCATGAGGATATAGAACATGCTAGTAAATATGAGAACCAATCCCTGACATCATCCTTCAAGGATTGAACAAATAGTTTCATGATAATGTCCTCATGACTTACCTCAAAATCTCCCACCACATCCATAAATGCTCGTAGATGTTTAGAGGCTGATTCTAAAAATTGCCCTGTGAATTTGGGAAAATGCTTCCTGAATTTTTCAGGAATAAGGTTCGGGAAACCTTTGATACCACTGAGAACCAATGGTCTATATCTTTCAGCAGCAAAATCCCTCTGGGGGATTGGTGCAACTTGTCTTCCTTGCATATTTTTACTTTCCATTTCACATGGAAACCCTCATGAACTGATACTCAATCAATACTAACCTTATAAAAGGTTCTCAATTACTACATTCATGAATCCAAAATATTGATTGAATAAAAATGTCCTAAGATTATTAGAGGCACAAAACACACTTCAGAAAATGTAATAGACATTACATATCATGCACTTCGAAGTATGTATAAAACTACTATTACCCTTTTCCCTTTGGTAGTGCTAAATCACTAGATAGGGAAACAAAATTTCTTTCTCAAATGTTCAAACACATGAAGAATACCTGGCAACGTTGTAGCTCTAGAACATTCTCCAAATCTTCAATGGGTTTACCTTGATAGAGTCACCACCTCTTTGCAGAGGACAGAACTTCAAATGATATGAAGCTCACTTACATGTAAATCTTTCTCTGAGTTCCATTCGATGGAGCACCATAGATCTTGTAGCTTTCAGGTTCACTACAACAAATCTTTTCTCCAAGACTGAGATTCTTCAAAATTTGAACCTAACCAACATGGCAATTGATATGACTCTTTGATAAGGCAAGATTCTAGTCAATCCCCAGCGGAGTCGCCATCTTGTTGGTGGTTTTTAATGAGCAACTAGGTTGGTCTCCTATTCTACCTATGGAGTAGCCATCTCCAGTCAAGGGCAGCTCGGAGGACCTGGACCAACTGACAAGATTCAGTCAAAGACTGAGATCTTCTACACTTTAGGCTCTGCAGAACCAAGGCGGGTATACCCACACAATGCCTCAAATAAGACTAGACATTGCTTTTTATAGCAGATGACTCCTGATGCCAAGTATTGAGAACCTCAAATATGGCTAGATTCCTAGTAACAGAATACTTGCAGTAACCAGGAGGTAGGGCAAGACAACTGAAGATATTCAATGATTTTGAATTTGGAAGGTTTCTGAGAGGGACCAGGCCACAGGACAGACCAGTGCCTGATCTTGGGCCACGGAGTCAAACACAAAAGATGGAATTCATCTGTAAACAGGACCTCAACCAGTGGATTTTGTTTTGCTGATGCCTTACATCAGCTATTAGTGCCTTACACTGACAATCCAGCTCTTGTATCAACCAGATTCTTCTTACCCAATCCAACCTGTACACAAAAAATCACTGCTACCTGCTCAATGGATTTAACTACTTCCTTGAAGCAGACCTATCAACAAATAACACAACCTCGTGAAGTATGAGAAGATGAACAAAGACACCTTATGCATTCATTCAAATGATTGGAGCATACAAAAATGGAGACAATCTGCTAACATGCATGAAAGATGAGCATCTTCATGTATTCATTACTCAAACTGATTGTATTTACAAACATATTCAGAATTACAAATTATCAGACTCCGCATTGACTCAAAACTAAACACTATCTATCTCAGGCTGATCCACAAACTCAGACAAAAGTGTGGAACTAAACCTAAGGGACCAAATTAACCTAACCCCCCCTTTTCTACATATGGCCACAAAATTCTCCTTTATAGGAACAAGAGAAGCAACAAGCAACTGGCCAAATGAGATTACACGTCTTCGGATGACTGGGCCAACCTCGAATAGCACGCAGGCCAAAACATCACTTCCAACAGCGTCACTGGTCTCATAAATGCCTCGGGTCGGGTTGCTGCAGGAAAGACACTCCCGCACGAAAGAAGCCAGACAATCGATGTCAAACCCACCGCCAAATCCGTGTGTCCATACTCGAACCATGCCATCCTACTCTCAGGGTCGCATCACCATAAATGCACAATCAACGGATCCAACAACCATGTTTCTATTGCCATGAATATTACAAATCTTCTCACGCGAATAGACAGAAACCCTAACAGAGATCAAGTTGAAAACTGACTGTCGATCAGTAGAGATCGGGTGGTCACCATTTAAAATCACTCGACCATTGAAAACAAGCCCACACCTGCACATTAGTCTCCAAGTAAACATCGGGCACCTTTGAATCTGAAGTTAAAACATCACCGTCCAGCTGACGCACATGCGCACTTGTGGCCCATTAGTAGCTTGGGTGGGTGAGGGCAGAGAAGTCGCTGAGAGATAGCCGAGTCAGTAAGAGGTCCTGGCGAGGAGAACAACCCCTACCAAAGTCACCGGGCACATTGGCCAAGCAGAAGGAAATCAGGGAAAGGTCTGGTTGAAAGATGGATGCTACATTGAACACTCATCACAAGTCGGCAAGAGATGGCCAAGTCGGTCAGAAATCATGGTGAAGTCCACATGTTTCATCGAGTAGATGAGTCAGCAAGACATGGCACACTTGGCATAAGATTTCAGCTTAGAACAACACCCCATTAGTGAAAGAGAGATTACAATCAATCGCCAAGACATTAATAGTTTCACACCAACTGAAACCATTTTCCTTTCGTGTATCGCTACAACATTAAGATATCGAGAAGACTTCCTACCGCACACCATACCTTTCACCTGAGTGTCATTGAGACAGCGTAGAGCCTATGCCGATGAAGACCACCATATGTTCCATCGGCGAGACCGAAGGTCACTTGCTGAGACCTCACGCCGAAGACCCCAGCTCATACCGAAGAGATTACTCTTTACATTGTCAATTGGTATAAGCACCCATCATCGATGAGACATCACACCAACATTACATTGTTATACCACAAGCCCTTAGAAACTTGTTTTCCGAGAGAAGTAGAGACTTTCATCGAAAGTCACATATTGAATCACCTTCGGCAAGACCTGACCCCATCACCAAGAAGACACACCGAAAAACATAAACCCCATCGAAGCATTAAGATCATCCATCACCGGTCGGCGTAACAAAAGACATCACCGAGACATCTCACTGAAAGGTATAGCATACGCCGAAAGAAAACTACAAGACATCTTCGGCAAGACCCAATAGAATCACCATGAGTTATATCGAAAGCTCCAAGTCCCGCCGAAGGGAAATCACACCGACAGTCAAAAGCCATGGCGAAGAAGAAGCAGGGCTGGTAAAATAGTGACAAGGGGCCAGTAAAGGAATGGAAAACGGGGCTCGGGAGAACCAGAAGTGAAGCATGAACCGGCTGGATAGGTCACTGAAGGAAAAGAACAAATGGCCAGAAAGAAAATAAAACAACAGACCCAAAACAATCCTGCCCTCGCCTCCGCAAAAGACAGCAGATACAGAGCTGGAGCCAAAACAAAACCAAAAGCCGCAGGGGCGGAGACAAAAGGAAAACAAGAACTATGCAAAATGTTCCAAGAAAAACCCCGACCTGGTTCTGCCCCCGCCAAAAACAAAAGGAAAACAAAGCAAGCGGAGCTGGGGAAAACAACCAGCGACCGACACAGGGTAGAAAGGAAAAGAAACACCAAACACGCAGAATCAGAACTAGGATGGATGCGTGAACAGGAACTAGAACCTCAGAATTGGAGAAGTTCTAGTTCCCTTCAAGCATCTGTTCCGCCCCTGATTCTGAAAGAAAAACCAAAGCAAACAAAAGGAAACGGGAACCGGAATAAAAACCCAAAAAAAAGGAATAGAGAAAAACTAGGAAACCCTAACATAGGCCGCCCCCTGTAGATCAAAACTAGCATGCTGGGCTCAACCCTTGTGGGAGCCCATTTAACCCACATGCTAAAATGAAATACACCCCAATGCTAAAGATTTATCATAAAGATCAGAGGCAAACAACTAGGCCATGAGAGAAAACCAAAATAAGCACTAACATAGGCTCCAGTTGGGGATGTATGCCCCTAGTGGGCATAGCAAGAATTCAGATCACTGGAAGAGCAGACTAGAACAAAAAAAACCAAAAACAACGAGGAGCTAACCAGACAAGGTTAGCAGACACAACAAAACAAAACCGACCAGAAAATCAAAACCTAACCTAATGTTCATGGAAAAAGAAATGCTTCAGATGAAGCACCATTTTGAGAATTGTCCATGAACAGGCATTTCAAGAGTCACATTGTTGATTCCTTTGTTTCATTTGATGACACTAGGCCACCAAATGAAAAATGAGAGCCAATTTTTTCCCTTGTCAAAAACTTGATTCTCTGTTGCCTTCCATAGACAAAATCTGATAACACTGTCATGAACTGCCCACAAACTAGCCTGGTCATTGGCTAGTTCCATTGAATTACTATGCTTTCCAATGCCACCAGCTACACTGTCAAACTGCAACATGCAATCAGACACTAATTTGAGATTACAATCATCATGGCATATCTCCCTGGACAATTCATGGTCATGTTTTACTGAATGCTCATTTGCTTGGTCTGGGAAATAAAAACATTCATAGTCCACTTGATCCTTGACATCACAAAATTTTTCATCAAAATCAGTCTGCAGATCAAACTGAAAGCTCTGATAGACAATTTCTTCACTAACATGTAAATCAACACTGCACATGTCAATGGCAAAAGACTCATATTTAGGAGTATCTATGTACTGGTTACTGCAACATGGGCACATCTTCTGACACTCTAATTCTATGGTGTGCACTGATTCATTATTCACGTCTGCATTTAGCTCAAAGCCAAAAACCCCAAGTGAGGGCTCAAGTAGATCAACATCATTATGGACAGCAGGGAGGCAACCAAGTGCATTGGTATCCAGAAGATTAGGAGCATCAAGAAGGAAGCAATTGTATTCGGCTTCACACTCTTCATGCATCAAAAATATTTCCATTTTTGCTTCATACAAATAGTCATGTAGAGCAGGGTTATAAGCACACTTGTCAGCACCATCATCATATTCAAAATGATGTCTTGAATCAACACACTTATCATACATATGTTTATCTTCAAATTGTGCATCCCACTTGCAGTTAATATGCTCTAGTGATTGTGAATCTAAGTCACATTTCCTGTTTTCACCAGAAGCTTCTGTGTCAATATATTCTTCATTTGAAGGGTACACCTCCATGTCATCTTCAGAAAAGGAATCACAATCCTCAGAACAACAATCAGAGATGTCAGCCTCACCATTGCTTTCATCACAAAACAAATAGTCAGTATATGAACTATGCTCAAACTCCTCAGAATGAGTACTTGAGACTTCACTTTCATCATCATGATCATTGATCACATCATGGCATGGGATAATACCTTGTTCCTCATCTGCTTCTCCATCCTTCGAAATATTACAAGGAAAAGACTCTTGCATGTCTACTCTGTCATCATCCCATATGTCATCAGCTTCATCACTGCTGCAAGGAGTCGAATACATACCAACCGTGGGCTGAATGTAATGCTCATCTTCTGACATGTTCCCTTCACTTGCTTGCATTGTTGTCTTACTTTCCTTAGGAGGACAATCGTTGTCTTGACTCTGAGAGTCTACACTTTGTGCATAACCATACTTAGCTGATTCAATCATCCATATCCAATCAAGGACTTGGTCAAAGCTACGGGGCTTCAGACCTTCCAAAAATGTATTCAGCCCAGGTTCATAAATTTCACAGAACAAATCAATGCACATAGAATCATCAGGTCTGGAATCTTTGGGAATTTCTATCAAGTAGTCCAAAATTCTCGAGAACAACTTATATGGTGATTCTCCTTCTTGTTTCTTTACATCATATAATCTTTGAACCAAATATTTTTGATCAGTGTTGCTCAAATTTTGATGACACTTGACATGGGCCTCACTATGATCTTCACATTGTGATGACAAAGAAATCACAACAGTAGATACATTGCCATCTTGAGAAGCACTTCCTTTATCTGCTCCAAGAACTCCAGTGTTATGGAATGTGCCGGGAAGACCAACACTTGCAGCCAAATGCCCTTTCATCATGGAATATTTCAGATTATTCTCAATCTCTATGGCACTCTGAAATGCCTGTTGTAATGTTGCAGGTTCCTTGTCCCTTAACAAGAAACTCATCTTTTTGTCAAAAGCTCCTAAATACACAACCAAACATTCAACATCATTTGGTCTTATGTACTCAGGGATATCCCTTATAGCCTTTGTGAATCTAAGATTGAATGCAGGGATCAATTCACAATTTTTTATATGGATCTCGATGAAGTTCTTTGTTACCAAACTCAGATCCACCCTTTCACCGAATTGCTCATTAAAGGCTATCATGAACTGACTCCATGAGGATATAGAACATGCTGGTAAATATGAGAACCAATCCCTGGCATCATCCTTCAAGGATTGAACAAACAGTTTCATGATAATGTCCTCATGACTTACCTCAAAATCCCCCACCACATCCACAAATGCTTGCAGATGTTTAGAGGTTGATTCTGAAAATTGCCCTGTGAATTTGGGAAAATGCTTCCTAACTTTTTTAGGAATAAGGTTCGGGAAACCTTTGATACCACTGAGAACCAATGGTCTGTATCTTTCAGCAGCAAAATCCCTCTGAGGGCTTGGTGCAACTTGTCTTCCTTGCATATTTTTACTTTCCATTTCACATGGAAACCCTCATGAACTGATACTCAATCAATACTAACCTCATAAAAGGTTCTCAATTACAACATTCATGAATCCAAAATATTGATTGAATAAAAATGCCCTAAGATTATTAGAGGCACAAAACACACTTCACAAAATGTAATAGACATTACATATCATGCACTTCGAAGTATGTATAAAACTGCTATTACCCTTTTCCCTTTGGTAGTGCTAAATCACTAGATAGGGAAACAAAATTTCTTTCTCAAATGTTCAAACACATGAAGAATACTTGGCAACGTTGTAGCTCTGGAACATTCTTCAAATCTTCAATGGGTTTACCTTGACAGAGTTGCCACCTCTTTGCAGAGGATAGAACTTCAAATGATATGAAGCTCACTTACATGTAAATATTTCTCTGAGTTCCATCCGACAAAGCACCATAGATCTTGTAGCTTCCAGGTTCACTGCAACAAAGCTTTTCTCTGAGCCTGAGATTCTTCAAACTTTGAACCTAACCAACATGGCAATTGATATGACTCTTTGATAAGGCAAGATTCTAGTCAATCCCCAGCGGAGTCGCCATCTTGTTGGTTGTTTTTAATGAGCAACCAGGTTGGTCTCCTATTCTACCTATGGAGTAGCCATCTCCAGTCAAGGGCAGCTCGGAGGACCTGGACCAGCTGACAAGATTCAGTCAAAGACTGAGATCTTCTGCACTTTAGGCTCTGCAGAACCAGGGCGGGTATACCCACACAATGCCTCAAATAAGACTAGACATTGCTTTTTATAGCAGATGACTCCTGATGCCAAGTATTGAGAACCTCAAATATGGCTAGATTCCCAGTAACACAATACTTGCAGTAACCAGGAGGTAGGGAAAGACAACTAAAGATATTCAATGATTTTAAATTTGGAAGGCTTCTGAGAGGGACCAGGCCACAGGATAGACCAGTGCCAAATCGTGAGCCACAGAGTCAAACACAAAAGATGGAATTCATCTACAAACAGGACCTCAACCAGTGGATTTTGTTTTGTTGATGCCTTACATCATCTATCAGTGCCTTACACTGACAATCCAGCTCTTGTATCAACCAGATTCTTCTTACCCAATCCAACCTGTACACAAACAATCACTGCTACCTGCTCAAAGGATTTAACTGCTTCCTTGAAGTAGACCTATCAACAAATAACACAACCTCGTGAAGTATGAGAAGATGAACAAAGACACCTTATGCATTCATTCAAATGATTGGAGCATACAAAAATGGAGACAATCTGCTGACATGCATGAAAGATGAGCATCTTCATGTATTCATTGCTCAAACTGATTGTATTTACAGACAGATTCAGAATTACAAATTATCAGACTCCACATTGACTCAAAACTAAACACTAATCTATCTCAGGCTGGTCCACAAACTCAGACAAAAGTGTGGAACTGAACCTAAGGGACCAAACCAACCTAAACCCCCCCTACATATGGCCACGAAAATCTCCTTTATAGGAACAGGAGAAGCAACAAGCAACTGGCTAGATGAGAATACATGTCAACAAATGACAGGGACAAAAGAACAAAAACAACATGCAAGCTAAGAATAGAACTTCCAACTACCTCACTGGTCTCATAATTGCCTCTGGTCGGGTTGTTGCAGAAAAGACACTCCCACACGAAAGAAGCCAGGAAATCGATGTCAAATCTGCCACCAAATCCGCGTGTCCATACTCGAGCCATGCCATCCTGCTCTCAGGGTCGCATCACCATGAATGCACAATCAGTGGATCCAACAACCAATTTTTTGTCGCCATGAATATTACAAATCTTCGTGCGCGAACAGACAGAAACCCTAACAGAGATCAGGTTGAAAACTGACCGTCGATCAGCAGAGATCAGGCGGTTGCCATTTAAAATCACTCGACCATTGAAAACAAGCCCATGCCTGCACATTAGTCTCCAAGTAAACATTGGGCACCTTTGAATCTGAAGTTAAACATCACCATCCAGCTGACGCACATGTGCATTTGTGGCCCATTAGTAGCTCGGGCGGGCGAGGGCAGAGAAGTCGCTGAGAGATAGCCGAGTCGGCAAGAGGTCCTGGCAAGGAGAACAACCCATACCGAAGTCACCAGGCACAACAGCCAAGTAGAAGGAAATCGAGGAAAGGTTTGGCCGAAAGACAGATGCTACATCGAACACTCATCACAAGTCAGCAAGAGATGGCCAAGTCGGCCAGACATCCTGGCGAAGTCGGTAAGATTCATCGAGCACATGAGTTGGGAAGACATGGCGCACTAGGAAAGACATATAGCGAAGTCCGCATCAAATACCGAAAAATATTTCCTTCATTGAGTGTCGCCACGACAAATTAGAACCTATGCCGATGAGGAACACATCATATATTCCATCGGCGAGACCGAAGGTCACTTCACCGAGACCCCTCGCCAAAGACCCAAGCTCACACCGAAGAGAGCACCTTTTACATTGTTCAAGTCGTTGTGACTTATAACCTCCTTTGCCGATGAAAACACCCACCAAATGCTATCGCTGTAGCACACAATCATCGGTGAGAGGTCTTGGAGACATTCCATGTTATACCGCGAGCCCATAGAAACCAGTTCGCTGAGAGAAGAGAAGACTTTCACCGAAAGTCACAAACTGAATCACCATTGGCGAGACATCACCCATCGCTATGAGACATATCGAAACACAAGTCTCCCCGAAGCAATAAAATCCTTCACCACCGGTCGGCACAACAAGAAGATATCGTTGAGACTTCTCAGCGAAAGATAACACCCACGCCGAAAGCAAACCAAAAGATACCGTCGGTAAGGCCAAGTGGATTTCGCCAAGAAGTCAGCTCGAAAACCAAAGGGGGCCACCGCAGTCGGCCAAACACACGGGGTCGGGGAGACATCTCTCCGACGCAACAAACGCAGGCCGAAAGGAAAAGCCGGGGAGACAGGCAACGGTCGCCGAGAGGTTACAATGAAAGCCAAAGGTCAGAGCGAGGGCCACGGAGCCAGTGGAAATGGTAAAAGGGGTCGGTAAAGGATGAAGAATGGGGCTCAGGAGAACCATAAGCGAAAAGCGAACCGGCCAAACCAGTCACTGATGAAAAAGAACAAGCGGCCAAGAAACAAAAAAGAAAACCACAGACCCGAAATGATCCCGCCCCCGCCTCCGCAAAAGACAGCGGATACGGATCTGCCAGAGCCAAAAACAAAACCAAAAGCCGCGGGGGCGGAGACAAAAGGAAAAAAGAACTTCGCAAAATGTTCCAAGACAAACCCCGACCTGGTTCCTCCCCCGCCAAAAACAAAAGGAAAACAAAGCAAGCGGAGCCGGAGAAAACAACCAGCGACCGACGCAGGGCAGAAAGGAAAAGAAACACCAAACACGCAGAATCGGACCGGGATGGATGCATGAATAGGAATTAGAACCTCAAAATTGGAGAAGTTCTAGTTCCCTTCAAACATCCGTTCCGCCCCCGATTCCGAAAGAAAAACCAAAGCAAACAAAAGAGAAACGGGAACCCGAATAAAAACCCAAAAAAAAGAAAAAGAGAAAAACTAGGAAACCCTAACACAGGCCTCCCCTTGTAGATCAAAACAAGCACGCTGGGCTCAACCCTTGTGGGAGCCCATTTAACCCATGTGCTAAAATGAAAAAAACATCCCAATGCTAAAGATTTATCATAAAGATCAAAGGCAAACAACTAGGCCATGAGAGAAAACCAAAATAAGCACTAACAGAGAGATGGAGGGAAGCCCGCAACTTTTGCAATTCTGCTCTGCCTGATTAATCTAGCATTGTCAGTCCTTGGGTGAATTCTGACCCTTTGCGTAAACTCATCAATATTGACCTAGCCAATATTGGTGTCTGTGAATTCCTTCTAGTCAATGATAAATTTTGAATGTATAGGCTCGTCTTGAAACTGGTATTTCATTTGGTCTTTATCCTCTTTTCCACAAGGAGCCTTGCCTGACTTCTTTCCTTTTCCCTTTTTCTGTGGCAGCCCCTGAAATGCTAGTGCATTTTTCTCTTTTGGACCGATGGGCAGAGCCAAGCCATGATGAGGTCGTCAAAATTCAAAGTTTTCCAGTCTCGCGGAGAATGGAGGTTTGGGGCCAGGGAAGTGGAAGGTCACCAATGGATTTCTATTTGAAATGGCGAAGTTGCCATGGAAATCCACGGTCAGAAGTCTGTGAACCGGGACCCGGCTAAGTGACAGAAGGTTGAGCTTGCTCGTAATAGGGGACAGCAAGAGACAAGGTTGGCCCCGGTTCACGGGCGGACAGGGTCATTCCACCATTTTGAACAGAAAACGCTGGGCAGCTTTCCGAACACAGATGTCTGGGGTTCTTGGCCCAAGAAGGTAAAACGGAGGCCCAGATTTTGATTTTTAAGTTTTCAAGCTCGATGGAAATCAGACGTCGGAGGTTCGAGGCACCAGACTTGAGATGTCAAACTGCCACTTAGGCTTGTTTTGACAGCAATGGGAAGAACTGGACTCGAAGGAGATGGATGCCCCTTGCTTTGAAAGACTGCGAGGAGGTGAAGTTCTGAATGAGGATTCGAGGGCACCTTGGAATTTTTCTAAAATTTCTAGGAGATGGGTTTTGTGTGTTTTGTCAAGTTTTATCAATTAAATGTATTTTAAACCCATGTTCATCATTTTAGGCGTTAAAATCATGAAAAAACCTCATAGAAGGGTGGACGACGAACCTGCCTCAGAAGCCTGATGAAGGAGTTTGTAAAATCTACTAAGGATCGGTGGATCAAGGCAATGAGCATTAGGGTGGTGATTAACGAAGGTTGTGAACTCTCTGAACTTTGCTCTGAACTCCCCTGACAAACTTGACAAATGAAAATGATAGGTCGACCTCCATATTTATACCCAAAATAGCAATTAATGCATGCATCCAATGTCCGTATGGAGGATAGTTGGGTTAATTGAATTCAAATTTTATGGACAGCGATGGGAGGTTCAGGGCCCGAGGGCCAGACAAACGTGGGTCGATGCTCGCTTTAAAACTCTTTTGGAAACCGACGGTGAAATGGGACCCAGAGTCCGAACAGCGGAGCGCTGTTGAAGATTCACTGTTGCAAACGAAAAAAGTGACACAGAATCGTAGACTCGAAAGTCCAGATTATCAGACCTGGAGGGGACGAAGGCAGCCCAAAAATACTTTCGCCTCTCAGAACGGAAAACACCTGAGGTAAACTCGGCGGGGCAGGCCTGGAAGGCTCAAAGGCTGCCGGTAGAAACAAACTACCAAGGAGGTTCCGCGAGGACCCAGGACTTGTTAAAACTGCAGGGGTGAAACTTTGGAGGCATGCTGACCACTTCGGACACCAAATAGGGGCACACAAAATGAGGCGGCGACAAAAATGACCCAGCAAGGCAAAAGAAAAGAGGGTCCCCATTCTAAATGGGGTGTGTGTGCTAAGGGCACAACAAATGGCGACTCTGCTAGGAAATGCTCCTGAGCATTCTAGGGATAAGCATTCATTCAGAACCCAAAATCTCTAGTTTTGCAGACTAGGAGTAAACCTTCAAGAGTGAACTGAGAGAACATGAACCTTAGCTGTGTCAGTGTACAAGACATCTCAGAAGTGTGTGTGTCCTGAATTTATTCCTCTCCTCGGGAACTACGACGGATGGATGCTAATCTAACCAAGTAAGCTATGTAAACCATCCAATGCCAAAAGTAACCTAGAAATTTCCCCGCTACCAGTCAAGCATCCATAGCCCTGACGGAGTTGTCGTTGTGACCCCAGGGATATTGCTCTACTGCCAGTTGGGTGTCCATAGCCCCGATAGAGTTATCCGCACACCCATATAGTCGGTTAATTTCATAATTCTCTTTCCTTTGATTTCTTTTGATATTTCCTTCAACTTGTTTTCTTTTCTTATATTTTGATTGACCGTGTAAGCATTGAAGCCTACAAAGGGTTTGGGAATTGCAGTGGTCACTGGAGAGTACTTTAGATTTTTCACTTACTAGGGTATCATAGTAGCCACTGTACAATCCATAGGGATAATTAAGGTGTTTTTTGTGCGAGATCTAAGATATACATAAAGAGAGCCAACCAAGGGTCAGGTTCTAAAATGGAGTTCAGACAAGGAAATCATTCCTAGGTGGCTTTCAGGGACCAATAGTCGAGAATGAATTCTTATCTGGAGAATACTAAGGATGAACAACAAAGCATGTCATTTATTGAATTAGCACGGCCACCATAAAGAGGCAGAGAACACCTTTTCAAAACAAAACAGTCAGGAATGAGCAAAACAGAAAATGACAACGTAGCAAAATGCAAGAAAAGCAAAAGACAACCTATTCTAACCTATATACAGGTATTTATAGAAAAGAGCCTACGAGAGCTCAAGCGTGAAAGTAATGTTTCAGATGCTCCCTGTTGACTGGCAACGAGACATCTTCACTAGTTAAAGTCTTTAAGCGGAAAGCATTGTCTCCCAAAATTTTAGCTACTTGGAAGGGGCCAAGCCAAAGCTTGTCAAATTTTTTGTGTCCCCCTTTTCTTTCGTGCGCCTTGTCCTAGTACATGACTAAATCGACAATTCTAAAGGCCTTGATCTTGGCTCAGCGATTGAACCATCTCTTAACCACGCCTTGATGTTTGGAAAAATTTTCTATTGCACGGTCTCAAACTTCTTCTAAATGCAAGAGCTCAGCTAACCGAGCTTCTCTACGATCCCCTCCGTAAAAATTGTTGATAAATTGGAGAGTGGGAATCTTCAGGTGGATAGGAAATATGGGCTCTAGGCTGGAAACAAGATGGAACAGGGAATCGCCAAGGGCAGCCTTATGGCGGGTACGGTATGCCCAAAGGGCGAAACAAAGCTGGGTGTGCCAGTCCTTGGGATTCCTATATAGCAACTTCTTGATTACCGTGATCAGGTTTTTGTTCGTAGACTCAGCAAGGCCATTTCCTTGAGGGTAGTAATTAGATGAAAACTTAAGGGCGATCCCATAGTCAAAAGCCCAACCAGCAAATTTTAATGAAGCAAAAGTAAGCCCATTATCACATACCAATGCATAAGGTCAACTGAAGCGATTTAAAATAAAACTTTCTAGAAAATTTGTCACTACCTCAGTTATACATTGCTTACATACAATTGCTTATGTCCATCTAGTATAGTAATCAGTAGTGGTAAGAATGTACCTGTGTCCCGCGGATGATGGGGGGCTTACCGGACTGATGAAATCAAGGCCCCATTGCGCGAACGACCTTACCTCCAGCATAGGTTGTAGTGGGACAGCAACATTCTTCTTCTTGGTGGCGGCAGTTTGGCATGTGTGACATGAGAGAACATGACAGTGAGCATCTTTGAAGATAGTTGGCCAATAATATCCTGCCTTTAATATCTGATGAGCGGTGGAGGGCTCGGATCCATGACCAGTGCCAAACTTATCATGAAACTCCTTCAAGACTCGATCTGCTTCTTCCTTACCAAGGCATCTCAAGTAAATGCCTTCATGATTTTTCTTGTATAAAGTGGACCCCTGCAACATATAACTGTTGCTTTTCAATCTAAGAGCACACTTTTGGACTCCCTATAAATGAGGCAGGCACTTGTGGTTCAAAAAATAATAAACGACATTTTCGTACCATTCCCTCGGGGAAACAACCTCGAGCTGGTATTGTTGCACAATGAGTTCGGGTCCGGCCTTTGCTGCTGCTTCAGCGATCGTTCGGGTAAGGGCCTGTCCTCTCACCAACCTCATCGGTTGGATTTCCATGTCATATTCCTAGAGTAGGGTGACCCATTTGGCTCTTCGTCACCCAATTCACTTTGCATCAGCAGTGTTTTTACCATTGGGTCAGGGACAATGGCAAACACTTTGTTACGTAAGATGTAATGCTGAAATTTCTTTACTCCCCGCACAAGGGCATATGCTTGCTTTTCTACATTGTGGTATCACAATTCAACATCCTTCAGGGGAGCACTCATGAAGGTGATCGGGTGCTCATTTCCTTCATCATCTTTCTAAGTCAAAATGCTGGCACAGGAATGCTCTGAAGCAAGTGAGTAGATATAGAATGGCTTCAAATAATCTGGGATGACTAGCACAGGTGCTTCAGCAATGGCCCGTTTGATTTCTTCAAAAGCCTGTTTGTCTTTGGGAGCCCACTCAACTTTGGCATCCTATTTTAACATGGCATTGAGTGGTTTAACAATCTCAGCAAAACCCGTGATGAACTTCCTGATGAAATTGATCTTTCCAAAGAATGATTTTAATTATTTCTTGCTACCCAGTGGTGGGATCTTCAGTAAGGACTGGATACGTTCAGGGTCTATGGCGATTCCCTGCTCTGAGATGACATGTCCAAGAAACCTACCTTCAGTTACGCCGAAAATGCACTTTTTGGGGTTAAGGGAAACTCCAAACTCCTTGTATCTTTGAAACACTTTGCATAAATCGAAGATGTGATCACTCCGCTTTTTAGAAAACACAGTCAAATCATCCATGTAGATGATTATGCATTTTCCAATTAGATCTTTGAAGGCGATATCCATGGCACGTTGGAAGGTGGCCCCAACATTGATTAGCACAAAAGGCATTCTCTTGTAAGCAAAGGTCCCCCACTTAGTGGTGAATGTTGTCTTATGGCAGTCCTCATACTGTACCATCAACTGGTTGTATTCAGAATACCCATCAAGGAAAGACATCATTTGGGAGCCGTTGACGATCTATAGCACCTCGTCCAATGAAGGCACTAGATAGTTGTCATTTTCTAAAACTCTGTTCAGATTGTGGAAGTCCACACACAATCTAATTTCTCCATTCTTTTTTCTAACCGGGACCAAGTTGGCTACCCATGTAGAATTCTTGACTGGGAAAAAAATCTTGCTGAAAGCAACTTCTGTACCTCTTTGTAAATGATAGGCTCCAACAAGGCATTAATAGGGTGCTACCACTGGTGGAATGGCTTCACTTCTATTTTGAGAGGGATGGTGTGTGTGATGATGGAGGTGTCATAAGTCTTGAGATCTTCATAGCTCCATGCCACCACATCGTGATACTTTTGCAACACATCAATGATTCCCTTCTTTTCTTCGGGCGTGCACACTTTGCCAATAAACACATTTTTGGTTTCCCTGGCTGTCCCAAGGCTGTGGGAATCACACTAGTTGCTTATGGATTCTTTCTTTGTCCGCCGGTCCTGGTCTCTGATTTGATCCAAATCAAATATGTGTTCGATCTGAACCATGCCTCTGGGAATTGTGTTGGTTTTGAGGTTGATAACCCCCTCTATATCCAACTCGGCCTCTTGTGGATCGGCTTCATCAATTATTTGGGTCACGAAGACATCAGAACTCGTGATAAACTCGAGGATGTGCTTATCATCATTGAAGACCTGAAAGTGAGTGACATTGTCCAGGACAAACGGTGTAGATGTCAACTCAACTGTAAAATTTTTAAGCCTGGATAGGGAAAGGGGCTGTAGAGTGCTGGTTGCTTGAGCTAGGGCATCGGTTGTATGATTCTGAGCACGAGGGATCAACTGTATATCAAATGCATCTAAACCTTCTAAGAGATCCCAAACCCTATGTCTATATTTTGTGAGTCTTCTATCATGACAGGAGTACAATTTTCTAACTTTTTTAACTACAAGTTCAGAGTCCTCAAATACTTGCAACATTTTAACATTTTTCTTCAAGGCCATAAGAAGACCATGCACTAATGCTTCATATTCTGCTACATTATTGGTGCAATGAAACTACAGCCTATGGGCAGCAAGAAAGGTCTTACCCGTTGGACTAATGAGCTCAAACCCAGCACCGACTCCTTTTTTTGATTTAGATCCATCGAATCAGAGCGTCCAAAATCTAGAAAGCTTTTTGATTTCAGGATTAACTTGGCTTAGACTTCCTTTTGGATGGGGAATTTCTCTCGTAATCTTTTGGGAATCCTGCAACCTGGCATGTTCAACAGTAGGTGGTTCTCCTAGTGCCTCCTTTGGTGTTTCCTTTTGGGGAATCGTTGATTTTTTGACATGCTCCACCATTGTTTGGCATAGGTAGCAATCAAACTCAGAGTGGGCAGCATTATGAATCCTGCACCAGTTTGGTAGTAAGAAATTTTGGAAATTCATTCGGGCACCCAAACTGAGCTGATCCCTTGCACACTTTTCCATGAATTCCTAGAAACCACTGAGTAACCCCTAGTTGTCACCTCCATCAGGTTTATCATCTGATTCTACCAGCATTTCTGTACTTGGAGGCATTCGAGTAAGGTCGGTTGGAGGGCTACATTGTACTAAGAGTACCTCTATGGCATATTCTTCCCGGGGTTGGGATTCATCTTGACAGACCAAGGGATAGTAATTTCCCAATTTTGTCTCAACAAACAACACCTCATTTAGGTTGTTGTACTTCGTGATCATATATTTCATATGGGGCTTGCGATCTACACGGATTTGATTTGGTAGCCACATGTGAGAATGGTCGGTGGCAGCATATCCATTTAGTGTTTTGGTGAATTCTCTTCCCAGGATGATTCCATATGCATTGAGAGTGTCAACCACTTGAATATCAATGAATTTTTGTATCCTCGGATCCACAGTGATTTACATCGGGATCCGATTCATTTCTCCCACAATGTTAATCTCTGTTTTGTCCAGCTAGGTCACCTTCCTCCTAGAGGGTATGGGAGTAATTCCAAGAGCCTTACATACTGCCAAAGGCATAACATTGGTAGACACTCCTGAATCAAGTAGGTAGTTATGCAAGTTTTTTCCAAATATCCAAATGGTGGTGAGGAAAGGGGGAGTTTCCACTCTTCCTTGGAAGAGGCCCATAGGCGTGTCTACCTGAGCTACTTGAGCTTTGTTTTGTGTCGCTAGTTTTATCTTTAATCTTCCTAGATGACTAATCCTTAGAACTCTACCTATTGTTTTGGTCTAGCTCCCTTTCCGACTGTTTACTGGTAGACTAACTTGAGGGAACATCTGTCCTTTTCTTGGTATTATCCTGCACCACAGGTTCTTTCCTAGGTTCTTTGAAGGTGACCCTTTTTAACGAGGCCTCCTATGTCATACTAGAGGATGGGGTTCCATTGAGTACCCTAAAGAAGGCATTCCTTATGGCAGGGACCTAGAGTAGTTCAAAGGTAGATAAACTGATTTTTACTTTCTTGAATTCTTCTGCCACATATTCGCCCATCTGTTCAATCTCAGAGCCAAAGGCTTGGCCTATTGCAGAGCTAGGAGGTTGGACTTCCCTTTGACCTGACTGATTTTGGGGCTGGCCTTGAGGCTGATTTCGTGCCTAATTTTGAGGCTTATCCTTGTCGAGATATTGGGTGGGTATATGGGGAAGCCCAAGATTATTGCTAGCATTAGGGCCAGGCGGGGTAGTAAAATTGTTCGGTGGTGTAGAAGTTGTAAAGGGTCCACCTGCCTACCTAGTTCTGAGGAAGTAAGGGGTTGTTCTCTGGTGAAATGTTTGAATTTCATCTACATATGGTTCTTCCTCATCTACCGGACCATTTTCTACTGAATCAAAAAGCTGAGCCAAGGTTTGCTCGTTACTTACCTCTTTCACTTCTTTGCTTTTAATGGGAGCAGGCTTGACCTCGAGCTAATTATGGTCGCTCCACGGAAACGGTGCCTGGTTCACCACGAGACAGGAGGAGTCATAAGGTTCAGATGGAACGATGTCTCTACAACTTGTACTATCAATGGCATTCTAGACCTCAATTTGGAATTTTTTTGCAATTGTTTGGAATTCAGGACAATCCAACTCGGAGTGTCTACTAGTCTTATGAATTCGGCACCATCCAGACAAGGCTGCCTCAGCGATGTACACCCCACTAGCCTTTCTCTCATTATTGACCGGCTAATCTAGAGGAGTAGGGACATCTCCATTATTGGGCTTTGTATTCCACGTGCGGTTCTACCTCTGAAAAGGCCTCCTCTCAAAACTTTGATTCAAATTCTATTCTCTATCATAATTCTACCCAAAAGAGGTGCTTGCTTCCCGATTGTCCCTGTTTTCCCTGTTATCTCACCTATCCCGATTAAGATTGGTCTGGAGGTTATGTTGGGATGCCTGTAACTGATTATTCTGATTCTTTAAGTGCGTCATTTTCTTTATCATCTCTGTCAGCTCTTCCAATTTGTCTTTCTCAACAGCGCTGCTTGGTTGAGGTGCTAGATTTTGGAGAAAGATAGGTGGAGCTACCGACTGATTCTGATGTACTAGGGGAATTTTGGTCCCGATAAAAATAGTGGTGCTTTTGGTTGTTGAGAATACACATGTTGTTGTTGGGGAGCCTGAAAGTAGCTTTGTTGTTGCTGAGGCTACAAATAGGAAGGCACTGGAGGTGCATAATTCATTGGCTGCCCCGAGTCCGGAACGATGGGCAGCTGAGGCACTTGGTTCATAAGAGGTGTCTGATTGGCGAAGGCTTGGTTAAGACCTTGAATCTGCATCAGGTGAGCGACTGGTCCCAAAAAAGGTAGTGTGTCAGAGATATTCTACCCCAAATCTGCACTAGCAACAACAACCTCAGCCTAGGCAGTCACTAGCGTGGTGAGCGGCCGGCGCATCCTTTTGACCAATATTGAGGTGAGATTATCCAACACCACATAGTAGACGGGGAGGGCTGGAGTATCATTGTGTATGTATGGATCTTGAAGCCTCATGAAGGCACGATGGTAACGATCATTGAAGGACCCAATGGGTTCATTAACTTCCCTTCGGATGGACATAAACTGTCGGCACAACTCTGCAGGGCTGATTGGAATCTTGTATTTTTGCAGGAAATAATTCTTCATCAAGTCCCACAAAGTAACGGACCCCCTTTGTAGATTGATGTACCAATAGAAGGCTTCCTTACCCAACGATTGTAGAAAAAGGCAGCATGCTACATCCTCATGATTGACTTGCATTTTAGTGACTGTTGCTTCAAATATTTTGATATGTTCTTCAACTGTTCTTTGCAGGTCACGAGGATTGAACTTCGAACAAAAGCCTTCCGGATTCTTGGGCATATCATGGTAAGCGGAAAAATGTATCGGCAAATAATTTTGTGCCAACACAAGCCAAATGAGGATGAAAGTGGAAGGGAAGTGGGTGGAATGGAAAAAGAGGAAGAAGCAACGTTTCCTCCCTTAGTTCATTTTTCCCTTGAAGGGGGTTACAATTCTTGGAATTCTCCCTTATTCAGTGTCGACTGTAAAACTCTTTGAAATCTTTCAGGGGAGAACGATCTGATTCGGTCCAGCTTTTTGGCCTTGTACCTTCGAATGCTCCCAAGATGATCCAAACAACTTCAAATTCAAAATCTGATCTCGACCCATGTGCTCAAATTGATCCTTCTCCCACATTGAACTTTTAAACCATGAAAATTCTATTGGGAGAAATCACCCGGATCGCCCCGCCCCGTTTTCCCTTTCAAAACAACATTCCTCCTAGGGAAGTCTGGCCCTCAGGGCCTAGATTGTATGAAATCCCTCTAGTAAAGGACTAATGACATCTGGAAGTAAAAGTATGATTTTATGAATGATAAATTGTCTAAATTTGATTTTGTCCACATGATTAATGCTTTCATGGTTGGTTATACTCACTATGCCCTTGCTTGCAGGCTATATGGAATTAGGTGCAGGACCCTCAAGGGATGCCACAGAAAAAGGTAAAGGAAAGAAGCCATTCAAGGATCCTTGTGGAAAAGACGATAAAGACCAAATGAAATACTAGTTCCAGGGTGAGCCTATACATTAAAAAGTCATCACTGACTGGAAAGAAGTAACATAAACCAATATTGGCCAGGTCAATATTGATGAGTTTACGCAAAGGGTCAGAATTCACTCAAGGACTGACAATGTCAGATTAATCATGCAGAGTGAAATTGTAAAAGTTGTGGGCTTCCCCCCATCTCTCATTGCCCCTGAGCTAGTCATGGCCTATCGGCAGGCCTATCAACCCGAAATAAGGACCATCGTTGACAAAGATGGTAATATTCTAGTGGATATGTCAGCTGAGGGCATTACAAAGACCTTCCACATTCCCACTTTTGAAGAGATGGAAACGCCCACCATAGAGTAATGTAAGGCGGCATGGGACAACAAACCGGTGGGCTACAAGAGAATGATAAATCAGCATTGGCTCAAAGAAAAAAGGGGCAGCGCTTTGAAGGTTCCCCAAGAACTCTTCCGCAGTGATTTCCACAAAGACTACCATGACTTGGTCACCATGCTGAGTTGGGTAATGGGCCTGCCCACCACTGTGTTCTTTCAGGAATGGATGGTTTACTTTGTTGAGCAGATCCTCCGTGGAAACGAGGATGCCACCATGAAGGCCTCATTCTACTAGGTAGGAATGATAAGCGACTGCTTCCATGAGTAGTTCATGAATGTGAAGAAAGAGCTCCAAGTTCTACATGACCTCCTATCTGGTCTACTCCTTGGCAGAGTAGAAGCAGTATAGTGGATTGTTTGTAGCACCCGACGAGGAGCTAGGGTGAAGATTGAAAGTCTATGACAAACATCCCCAACTCCAATTCAAAAATTTTAAGAAGGAATACTATAGGGTCAATGATGCCTTCATTGGCCATGTCATCCAACTACATGGAGGGGAATTTGAGAGGAGGGTCTCCCACAGTGCGCGGGCGTTCCTGAAGTAGTATGCCTTCCTGTTCCTTCAATTCCCCAAGTTTACCTACATTCATGCCTAGGGTTTCACTGAAAGGCCGAATAGGCTACCTCGGTACCCCAATGACCGGATTATACTATTGGAACTCTCCCGGTAGTTGCAACATGTGCACACCATCCTCAACAGCAAGCATTTGGAAGGGGTCTCTTATCCCTTGACCCTCGGTCGGGGCATGTACAAACTAAAAAACTTCCCAGTGCACTGGGAATTCAGAAAAGGAGTTGGTGGAATACCACTTCCAACTACACACTCCTCACCCACGGATGGACCCGTATGGGCATGTAAGAAAAGCATTGGGGCTAGAGTACGCCCATTTACATAATGTCAAGGATTTCTGGGGAAATTGCCAGGATGATAAAGAGGTGTGTGTCAGGCACTATATGAGGATGACCACATACTTCATACAAAGGGTTCAACGGTTCCCCATACTGGATCAAGTAGAAGAAGATGAACACACCGTCATGGATCCCCGGTATAATGCAGTCACCAATTTACCGCTACAAGCAATTGATTGGGATGAACAGGAGGTCGATGACCTTGACATCATGATGAAACCCATTGTGGTCCAAACCGAATAATGGGTTAAAGGACAAGTGAGCCGGCTAAAGCAGCGAGGAGTGGTCCTGACATATGAAGCGCTAAAGAGTGAGCCCAGTGCCACCGAAGATGTCGCCGCCACAACTTCAATAGGTGGGACATCCAAATCTCCTCCAATCACCAGATCTAAGAAGATGAAAGAAACAGAAACAAAGTAGTCTCTGGATCCCAAAGTATACACAAGGAAAGATCTAGGAGGCTCAGCTTCTAAAAGGCTCAAGTAAACAGGAGGCACCATGGACCAGCTCATAATCCAAGAGGAAGAAGGAAAAAGTACAAATTAGTTAAAACCTCTTTCGGCTCTCCCTGTTTCAATTGCCCCATCATCTGCCTCCCTAGCCATGGTCGCCACATCCCCACCGGTAGTGGACATCTCATTCCATCTTTCCCCTTCACCTCTGGCCGAGCCTACAATAGTAATTGACTCTTCCTCTGTCATAACTACTCCTTCCTCCATTGCCATGTCACCCCCCACATCACTCCCATTAGCTACAGTTATGACACCAATGCCAGCTCCCGCCTTTCCTGAGGCCTTCTCGAAACACATGTAGAATCTCCCTTCTGAGCTCTCCCAGATCCTTATGGACCCCACTCTTCAGGTGGCCCTAGCGTAGGTCCTTGCTACTACTAAACCTTCGTAGCCTTTGGTAGGACCACCAGCTATGGAGGCCACCATGTTAATCTCTGAGGAGTGGGAGAGATGGGAGCAAGAGGCCTCAAAGCCATTTGAAGAGGAAACTGATGAATACCATGAACACCCGGAGTATGAACACCAAACAATTGACAGGGTGGCCTACGAGGAAGAAAGAACAGGCTCTTCCGAGAGTGGGGATGAGGAGGATGTCGATGATAAGGTCATTGTACAAACCTTTGATGACGATCTTGAAGAAGAGATGGCCTGGCAGCTAAAACACAATGAAGAAGAGGCAAAAAGGTCACCTCTTAGAGAAGAGGAGGAGGGTGATAAGATGACAGAAATTGTGGAAACCCCTCCAGAGGAAAAACAACTAGAAATTGTGTCACCTCCCACAGAAGAAAAAGACAAAGAGGACCAGCTTGAGGGGTACATGCACAAAGAAAAATAGATTGAAGACATAAAGGAAAAAGAAACTGAGGAAGAAGGGATTCCCCGAGGACAGTTGATTACTAAACCTCCCGTCAAATGCCTAACATTCATCTTAGATTCTAATGAGGAAGAGGGACACAACACCAAGGTGAAAGGTGAAAAAATAGAGGGCCTAACAGAGAAGGGTGAAGGCGATCAAGAGCCACCCGTTCTTTTGATGTGTTTTTTATGCACCTCAACACAGACAGTGCGTAGGTGCACTAACTCTCTTGAAAGGAAACCTCCAACTGCAAGCAGTGCGTAGGTGCTCTATTAATGGTGTTAGGAGGAGGAGGGCATAAAATGAATCACTTACAACCTTCAGCCTTGTATTCCCAACGTGTCATCACTCCTTCTAGCGCTAGTTTTGTTGATGTGTTTTTTATGCACCTCAACACAGGCAGTGCGTAGGTGCACTACCTCTATTGAAAGGAAACCTCCAACTGCAAGCTATTGAAAATCTCCCCAAGGTCTCTCGGGTGTCAGGTCATGACTTGCATGGAACTCCTCAATTGATTTTGGTGTGATTTTTTTGGTAATCATAGGGTAGACTTACGTAGTTGAATGCAAGATGGATCTTCAAATCTGAAGTTTCTAAGATCGGAAGTAAAGTGTATTCTGCTATAGGTTTGAACAATAATCCAAAAATTTGATATTTTCTTCAAGTTTGGATTTACAATGTGCAATGAACCTTAGCACAGACTATTTCCAAAAAAAAGGAAAAGACTAGGGAAGATGGAAGGTTCCTAGATCTGCAAATAACTATGAATAGTGATCATGGAAGTTCTGCTATGGACAACTCCTTTCAAATAGGATTCCACTTAACCAAGAGGTCTATAGTATCACGAAATTTGTGCTATCTTCCAAGGTCTGCAAGTATTTTACAATTCATCCACCATTTGCATGCATGAACAAAGATAAATATTCAAAGAGGAGCTTTAAATTTCAGCCTAGGCTAACTTTGCAAGGCCATTTACCAGCAGCAAACAGCAAAAAGTATGGGCTAGGAGGCATCAACACAACATGAATTTCTATAATCACAGAACGACAGGATTAAAATCTATCAAAGCAAGGTTACAATTAGCTAAAACAGCAATGAGAATCTAACTAAAGCATCCAACAATCGAGATTGAACCATGAAACATGTGAAGAAACTAGAAAATACACCAAGTCAATATATTTTCATTATAAATTTCAGCAGCATGTCTTTACAACAACTCAACTATCCTTGCAAATGAGAGACCCCTATTTATAGTGCCCAAAAAGCTAAATGAATGGCCAAGATTGATTTTCATTGTGTGGCCAAGATTCATTACAAAATAGGTTTTCACCTACCCCCAATATATTACAATTTAAAAATACATCTTTGTCCTTTTGCCTATTTTGTCACTTAGTGTTGGCATTTTAGCTTCTTGTCTTTTCCTAATTGTCTTTTACTATAGCTATTCCCTTGGGAGCTCCTCATTGATAATAGAGTTGTCCTCCTGCTTCTTTGAAATTGCATATTCTATGAATTTTAGAATAACTGGCTGGAGCTTGTCTACCTCAATGATCTTGTACCACATCATCTGGTAGCTCCATTCTTTTGCATTATCTTCAAGATTTTTCCAGTATTCATCATACTTTATGCCCTAATCTCTAAACAGCTCTGATTGGTCGAATGCATGGGTAGAAAAACTCATGAATTCCACTGTTATTTCATTGGATGTCCCTTCCTCCATCTTCTTCTAAAAGTAAGGTTTTATCTTCTCTAGATCCATCTGTACTGTGGGCATGTCATACTCCATCATCAATTTGAGATATCGAGTGCATTTTGCCCTAATTTCCTTGACCCATTTGATGTTTGAATTCACCTTACTCATTATATGTTCCAACCTTTCCTTTATGTTATCGAAATCCTGTCTCCACACATCCATCAGCCAGTGATCATCTCTTTTGAATGCAGGCTCCTTTTCCCATGTGGATTTTGGTAACTAAAGGATGGCCTCAATCTTTGGATAGGTGCAGTCATATGTTGCAGGGAAGTTAGTGCAGACCTTCTTTGTGCTCTCCAGAGATTGTTGTAGATCCAAGAACTTGTTGGTTGTTCGAACAACCTAGCTAATACCCATGTTCCTGATGTATAGGACCTGCCGGAACCAACTCTTTGTAGTCTTTTCCAAGTTCTTTCCCCTCTCCAACTTGTCAATTTTCTCTTTGGACAGCAGTTGGGGTGGAGCTGCAGATGTGGTAGGTAGGTCATCCACCGAAGACCATTGTTGGATGTAATCCATCAAGGCAGCCACCTGTGCTTTGAGTTCATCCTTTGAGACCTTGTGCATGTACCCCTTGAGCTAGTTCTCTTTGTCTTTTTCTTCTGTGGGAGGCAGCACAATTTCCATTTGTTTTTCCTCTTCAGGGGTTTCCACAATTTATGCTGTCTTATCACCCTCCTCTTCTTTGAGAGGTGACCTTTCTACCTCTTCTTCATCATGTTTTAGCTGCTGGGCCATCTCTTCTTCTAGATCATCATCAAATGTTTTTACAATGACCTTACCGTTAGCATCCTCCTCCTCATCCCTGCTCTTGGAAGAGCCTGTTCCTTCTTCCTCGTAGGCCACCCTGTCAATTGTCTGTTGTTCATACTCTGGGTGTTCATGGTATTCGTCGGCTTCCTCTTCAAATGGCTTCGAGGCCTCCTGCTCCCATCTCTCCCACTCCTTGAATATTAACATGGTGGCCACTGTAGCTAGTAGTCCTGTCGGAGGCTACGAAGGTTTAGTAGTAGTGAGGACCTATGCTAGGGCTGCCTAAAGAGTGGGGTCCTTAAGGATCTGGGAGAGCTCGGAAGGGAGATTATGCATGTGTTTCGAGAAGGCCTCAGGAAAGGTAAGAGTTGGCATTGGTGCCGTTACTGCAGCTAATGGGAGTGATGTGGTACATGACATGGGAGCGGAGGAAGGAGGAGTAGTTACAGCAGAGGAAGAGTCAATTACTATTACAGGCTTGGCCGAAGGTGAAGGGCCAAGATGGACTAAGATGTCCACTGTCGGCGGGGATGTGGTGAGCATGGCTAGGGAGGTAGATGATGGGGTAGTTGAAATAGGGAGAGCTGAAAGAGGTTCTAATTGATCTATACTTTTTCCTTCTTCCTCTTCGATTACAGGTTGCTCTGTGGTGCCTCCTGTTTGCTTGAGCCTTTTAGAAGGTGAGCCTCCTGGATCTTTCCTTGTGTATACTTTGGGATCCAGAGACTGCTCTATTTCTATTTCTTTCCTCTTCTTAGATCTGGTGATTGGAGGAGATTTGGATGTCCCACCCATTGAAGTCATGGCATCGACATCTTCGGTTGCATTGGACTCACTCTTTATCCCTTCATATGTCAGGACCACTCCTCACTGCTTTAGCCGGCTCACTTGTCCTTTAACCCATTCTTCAGTTCGGGACACGATGGGTTTGGTCATGATGTCAATGTCATCGACCTCCTATTCATCCCAATCAATTATGAGCAGTGGTAAATTGGTGACTACATTATACCGGGGATCCATGACAGTGCATTCATCTTCTTCTACTTGATCCGGTATGGGGAACAGTTGCACCCTTCTTACGAAGTATGTGATCATCCTCATATAGTGCCTGGCACGCACCTCTTTGTCATCCTGGAAAATTCCCTAGAAATCCTCAACATTATGTAAATGGGTGTACTCTGGCCCCAGTGCTTTTCTTACATGCCCATACGGGTCCATCTGTGGGCGAGGAGTGTGTAGTCGGAAGTGGTATTCCACCAGCTCTTTTTCTGAATTCCTAGTGCACTAAGAAGTTTGCAGTTTGTACATGCCCTGACCGAGGGTCAAAGGATAAGAGACCCCTACCAAATGCTTGCTGCTGAGGATGGTGTGTGCATGATGCAGCTACCGAGAGAGTTCCAGTAGTATAATCCGATCATTGGGGTACTGAGGTAAACTATTTGGCCTTTCAGTGAAACCTTGGGCACGAATGTAGGTAAACTTGGGGAATTGAAGGAATGGGAAGGCATACTGCTTCAGGAACGCCCACGCACTGTGGGAGACCCTCCTTTCAAAGTCCCCTCCAAGTAGTCAGATGATGTGGCCAATGAAGGCATCATTGACCCTACAGTATTCCTTCTTAAATTTTTTGAATTAGAGCTGGGGATGTCTATCATAAACTTTCAATCTTCGCCCTGGCTCCTCATCGAGTGCTACAAATAGTCCACTATACTGCCTTTGCTCTACCAAGGAGTAGACCAGATAGGAGGTCATGTAGAATTTGGAGCTTTTCTTCAATTTCATGAACTGCTCATGGAAGCAGTCACTTATCATGCCTCCCTTGTAGAACAAGGCCTTCGTGGTGACATCCTCGTTTCCACAGAGGATCTGCTCAACAAATTAAACCATCCATTCCTAAAAGAACGTAGCGGTGGGCAGGCCCATTACCCGGCTCAGCATGGTGACCAATTCATAGTAGTCTTCAGGGAAATCACTGCATAAGAGTTCTTGGGGAACCTTCATAGCACTGCCCCTTTTTCTTTGAGCCAATGTTGATTTATCAGTCTCTTGTAGCCCACCGGGTTGTCATCCCATGCTGCCTTACATTCCTCTATGGTGGGCATTTCCATCTCTTCAAAAGTGGGAATGTGGAAGGTCTTTGTAATGCCCTCAGCTGACATATCCGCTAGAATATTACCATCTCTGTCAACGATGGTCCTTGTTTCGAGTTGATAGGCCTACTAATAGGCCATGACTAGCTCAGGGGCAATGAGAGATGGGGGGAAGCCCACAGCTTTTGCAATTTCACTCTGCTTAATTAATCTAGCATTGTTAGTCCTCGGGTGAATTCTAACTCTTTGTGTAAACTCATCAATATTGACCTAGTCAATATTGGTGTTTGTGACTTCTTTCCAGTCAGTGACGAATTTTGAAAGTATAGACTCACCCTCGAACTAGTATTTCATTTGGTCTTTATCCTCTTTTCCACGAGGAGCCTTGCCTGACTTCTTTCCTTTGCCCTTTTCTGCGGCAGCCCCTGAGGGTTCCGCACCTGATTCCATATAGCCTGCAAGCAAGGGAATAGTGAGTATAACCAACCATGAAAGAATTAATCATGTGGATGAAGTCAAATTTAGACAACTTATCATTCATAAAATCATACTTTTACTTCCAGATGTCACTAGTCCTCTATTGGAGGGATTTCATACAATTTGGGCCCGGTGGGCCAGACTTCCCTGGCAGGAATGTTGTTTTGAAAGGGTGAATGGGGCGGGGCAATCCGGGTGATTTCTCCCAATGGAATTTTGAAGGTTTAAAAGGTCAATGTGGGAGAAGGCTCAATTTGAGCACATGGGTCGAGATCATATTTCAAATTCGAAGTCGTTTCAATCATCTTGGGAGCATCCGGAGGTACAAGGCCAGAAAGCCATCAGGGGTTGGCTATTTGAAACGGCCAGAAATGAAGGGAATTCCGAAGACGAAATTCCGAGGTCCGGGACCCGGGAGGTCCAAGGACGGTCGTGGTTTTCCTTTGTATTTGGAGGCACTCAGGCTTGGATAGACAGGAAGCTGCTTCGCCTTTGCCGTTCGGAACAGCGATCACTGGATGGAAGTCCGGAGGGAGCGACCCAACGGACCAGAACTGGCATCAAGGTTGGGCATCAAATTTTATGTCAAGTTCTCTTTCAGCGAATAGGAGGGCGGAGCCTAGAGGTCAAAAAGGCAGGCACTTTTTTCCCTTTTGGACTGGTGGAAATGGGACGGAGTCCCAGTGGGCAGAGCTGGGCAAGGACGAGGTCGTCAAAATTCAAAGTTTTCTAGTCTCGCGGAAAATGGAGGTTCGAGGCCTGGGAGGTGGAAGGTCGCAAATGGATTGTCATTTGAAATGGCGAAGTTGCCACAGAAATCCACGGTCGGAAGTCCGTGAACCGGGACCTGGCGAAGTGACAAAAGGTTCAGCTTGCGCATAACATCAGATGGCGAGAGAGAAGGTGGGCCCTGGTTCGCAGGCAGACGGGGTCATTCTACCGTTTTGAACGGCGAACGTTGGGCAGAATTCCGAACACGGAAGTCTGGGGTTCTAGGCCCGAGAAGGTAAAATGGAGGCCTAAATTTTGATTTTTAAGTTTTCAAGCTCGATGGAAATCGGACGTCGGAGGTACGAAGCACCGGACCTGAGAGGTAAAACCACCACTTAGGCTCATTTTGACGGCAATGGGAAGACCTGAGCCTGGAGGAGATGGACGCCCCTGGCAATGAATGACCGCGACGAGGTGAAGTTCTAAAAATAGATTTGAGGGTGCCTTGGAAGTTTTTCAAAATTTCTAGGAGATGGGTTCTGTGTGTTTTGTAAAGTTTTATCTATGTATGTTAAATATGTATGATCAAAATGAAAAAAAAACACACATAATAGAACTTTAAACTGAAGAAAAGCAAGTAATTTAAATTGAAAGGAAACAAATGAAGCTTCTTCAGAGCCGTTCCATCTTCCTCTGTCTGCAGAGATTTGTTTGAAGCTATTGCTCTCAGATTGTGTAAGCTTGGCTTCTCCAAATGACAATCTGTAGAATGAGTATGCAAAATGATAGAGCTTCTCTATGCTATATGCTGGTGGAGGTGAGAATAATGATACGGATATGCACAGGGGCTGTAAATTGAGGATGTTATGAAATGAGGTGGATATGCCATGATATGCTATGCTATGATGCTTGAATGTTGTGAATGCTAAAAGACTTATGCTATTGCAATTTGGCTATAGTTATTCTATTGAAAGCTTCTCTGTGTTTGCAAAGACCCGACAGTCCTTTTTATAGCTTTTTGCAGGCAAAATACTAGCTGGCAAGGATCAACGGGTGTGAGGTTGTCTGGTAAGCTTGAATGGTGAGAGATGGAGAGGTTGAGAGGAAGATGGAAGAGGTTGGGAGGTTGGAGAGAAGAATGGAAGCCTATCTTCAACCCACGGGAACAAGCTTGCACAGAAACAGAGAAATTTAATTTTTCTGTTTTGGCAATTTGTTTCACGGTTGTTGAAGATAATGCAAATTAAATTTAAATAAATAAATAAATTTTATTTAATTTCATTTTAATTTGAAGAAATTAAATATTTTTGAAATATTTAATTTTAGAACTATAGAATCAATTAAATATTTAGAATATTTAATTGCAAAATAGACTTTAGAAGAATTAATTAAATATTTTGGAATATTTAATTGTAATGTGACTTTTAGAAAGGATTTAATTAAATATTTTTGAAATATTTAATTTTAGAACTATAGAAGACTCAATTAAATATTTAGAATATTTAATTTGCAAATAGACTTTAGAAGAATTAATTAAATATTTTGGAATATTTAATTGTAATGTGACTTTTAGAAAGGATTTAATTAAATATTTGAAATATTTAATTGTAAATGGAATTTAGAAGATTTTAATTAAATATTTTGGAATATTTAATTGTGAATGGAATTTAGAAGAAAAGAATACTTAATCTTTATTTGAATAAAATATTCAAGCCAAGATTATTGATAATTAATATAAATAAATCGTAATGTTTATTTAATTAATTAAGAAATGAATATAAAAAGATGATTAAATAAACTTATTTATTTAATCGAAATGAAAGAATGAACAATATAAATAAATTATTTAAATTTATTTATACACAGATTGAATTCAGAGATTTAATTAAATATTAAAAATATTTAATTAATTACCAGACTATGTGATGTGACCATTTTTAGGTGTATACATTTTTCCTCTCTTTGAAGTGATGTATTTTCACGCATTGCTTCAAAGAATTTTGAAATTTGCTCCAGAAATTTGAATGTTGATAAGTATATGCCCCCTTGAATGATGAATCAATAAGATTTTGCTTTTTGTGAATTTTTTTGAATTTTTTTTTAAATTTTTGGAATTATCGATTTTTATGATTTTGAAGATGTCAATTCATCGTTTGAAAATTATGATGTGAAGAAAATGACTTAAAAAGATGTGAGATGAAAAATGATGACTAAAATTGCCCCTGTTGTGATAAAATGTGTTAAAATCCACCAATTTATCCTTTAAATAGGTTAAAAATGTCATTTTCCATGTCATTTTTTCATTTTAACCTAGTAAAAATTGTAAATTTTGAGCTCTGGAGAGATAATTATGGCACTTCCGATTCACTAGCACTGTTTCAAGCACATCCAATGACACCAGTGACTGGCGCACTATGGACCTGCGGTATGTACCCCGTTAAACTTCTGCATTTAGAAAATTTTCCTTTCAGAGCACGTTTATCAATGTTTTGATTGTGGAAAAGTGTGTTTTAGCACTCTTAAGAGTTTCCATAGCACCCTTGATAATTTCCATAGTGCATTTAATTCTATAACACCCATGAGAGTTTTTGTAGTGCCCATGATGTTTTCTATAGCGCCCTTGATGTTGTAGTGCCTATGAGGATTTCTGTAGTGCCCATGATGTTTTCTGTAGCGCCCTTGATTGAATGTTGTTGTGAGTGATAGATTTGTTCCCAAAGTTGTTGGAAAACAATTAATAACTAATAGATTTTCTTTTAAAGTTGTTAAAAACAAATAGGATTGATAAGTTTGCTTCTAAAGTTGTTAAAAACAAACAGGATGTTGATAAATCTGCTTTTCATGTTGATGAAAAACAAATAATTGATTGATATGTTTGCTTCTAAGGTTGTTAAAAACAAACATGTTGATTAATCTGCTTTTCATGTTGATGAAAAACAAATTGTTTGATTGATATGTTCATTTCTAAAGTTGTTAAAAATAAACATGATTTTGCTTAGTTGCTTTCCATGATGATGAAAAACAAATAGTTTTATTGATATTCAGATTTGATTGATAAGTCGTGATGATTTGATATTGATTTTGCTTTGTCATGTTGATGTGTCAACAGGAGAGATTGAGCATTTTGCAGTCACGGGAGACATTCCCGAAGACATGGGGATTGATTCCACACTTGTTACAGTCAGATCGAGATGTGATCGAGGCCTGTGGATTGAGTTCATTACTTGACATGCCTGAGGTGCACCTCTATAGGGCTTTATTGACAACACTCATAGAGCGGTGGCATAGTGATACCAACACATTTTATTTACCGACTAGAGAGATTACAGTGACCCTTGAGGATGTGTACTGCATCTTGAGGATCCCAATGATGGGAGAGATAGTGGTTTTTGATAGCTGAGAGGTTGGAGGTACTGATGCTTTGAGGAGGATTTTTAGAGATGATGAGATTGCAGGATACTTCATCCCATGGGGCGAGATGGCAGATTCATATCCACCCTTACCGTCTATACTCGTAGGTTTCATTGGAGGTGTTTTGTGCCCCGACCATAGGTCGAAGGGGTTTGCAGTCAGGTGGGGTCGTATGCTGGAGAGTATGGTGATGCATGGTACATGGTATGCGTGGGGGACATGCATGCTTGCTCACTTGTATGATGAGTTACATCATATTGTATATGGTAGAGGTCGGAGTTTTGTTGTTGGTTGCTCGTTACTACAGATATGGGCATGGGAGAACTTTGCCATTATGCGACCATTGATTCGTGGACGACGACCTGTCGGTCGATCGTACAGATGGGGATATACTGATATTATTGCTTAGTTGAGATTGGGAAAACTAGATCATTGGCAGTGTCTCTTAGTGGTCTTGATACAGTATGTTGGCGGCCATATGTAGATTGTGAGGCATGGCTAGAGGATGCGAGGGAGATGCCCTATGTCTGTATGTCCAGATACCTTATTGGCCGTACTCTGTGGATTATTGAGAGATTTCTTGCTGGACGAGTATGTCGGCAATTTGGTCAGATTCAGGGTATGCCTATGGGTTCTACCATTTATGCACGACGATAGCTAGAGCTTGCAGTATGGGTTCCATGGATTTCCTATGAGGCAGCGGTGGCAGAGTTCACCAGTTTAGGAGTGGTGATGTGGGATTACCGAGTTGATGTCCTTGACACAGGGACGATGCCAAAGTATAGTCAGTATGTGTTAGAGCATCCTGCACCACGTATGTTTGATCCTAATGAGCCTATTGCTCTGGTTGTTGTACAGAGACCACAGAGAGGAGGTCAGAGATGACAGAGAGAGGCAGCGTCAAAGGGTGATGATTCAGAGGGAGGTGATGATGATGAGGAGAGTGGAGGTAGTGATGATGATTCAGAGGGAGATGATGGTGGGAGAGGTGATAGAGGTGGCAGGAGAGGTGGTAGGAGAGGTGGTAGGAGAGGTGGTAGAGGTGGACCACGGATGAGACATACAAATCCATCACCTTCAGTAGATCCAGTGGTGTCAGGTCAGATATCCTCTTTATAGAGTACAGTGCAGAGCTTACAGGGTCAGCTAGCATAGGCACAGACCTTGATTACATAGCTTCAGGGACAGTTGACCTCAGTTACTGCTGAGACAGATACAGCTAGACAGCGGGGTGAGCAGGCCATTACTTTGGTAGATAGTCTACAGAGAGTAGAAGCGAGTACCTTGCCTAGTGATATGATGAGAGAGGTGACCAGAGCCACCCGGGAGGTCGAGTTTTATAGGACCAGGTATCATGATGCAATTCCCCGTGAGCGGAGGGAGAGTTATACATAGTCGTGGTCTACTCATAGTCGCTCTTGAACTACCAGCAGGGGTGTGACATAGCCATTACCTCCAGGTGTAGCAGGTCCATCAGGTGCAGGTGGTACAGGTCCCAGACCAGCTCCATCAGAGGATAGCACAACCTAGTGCATTGTACATGATGTTTTTTTATGATACCCTTTTTAGACAGTTGTATACACCCTGAGATGATCTCATTTTTGATGATGTTGACATCTTTGTACATTTTAACATTCATTTTTGAGATATATGAAATGTAGTGATGATTTATAATGAGTGGTTCGATTTCTTATATATGCATGATGTGTTATGATATGATGTTTTATGGTTATGATGTCTATGTATGCATAATTTATGAGATGAGTGAAATCTATTTGATGCATGATTGTATAAATATGATGGATGATACAATTTATGAATGCTTATGAATGTTTTGATTATGATGTACGCCTTGATTTTATGATTTTCTAATGCAAATATATATGAAAAATGTATGAAATGATGTTTTTGTTGAATGTCAAAATATACTCAATCTTTTTATGAAACAATTGATACTTTGCCAACTTTTAGGAAAATCTATAAATGCAAAATGCAGATTCTAACATGAATGCAATCTATACTAACCATGCAGGATATTCGTACAATCTTGCCATTTAGAGAGCTTATTTGTGCTTTTTGTATCATCATAGAGCATTGAAATGTTGAAAGTTAATACAAGCATCAAAGGGTATGTTAGCACCAGTGATGACCTGAGTATTGCTTTCATGATTTTTGATATAGCAAGATAATACAAGCATCTAGGTATAATTGAACTGAGATGACCTGAGTATCACTTGCATAAATAGACAAGAGTTAACTAATTTCCCATGCAAATTCTGAAATGTCATCAATGATACATAGTAGAGCATGTCTCGCGACCAATTTGCATAGTACTAATGATTTCCTCGCAAACAACAGACAAAGAAAAATCATACTCCTTCCTTGCTTTTCTAGTTCAGTACATCATTGAATTGCTCCAGAGATATGATAGAAAATCAAACAACCATTCAAATCTTGCCTAAAATATTTCAAACATTTATTCAATTAAGATCATCCAAGTTGGTTATCAACATTGATGTTTTGTTTTGATGTTTGTTTGGATCATGCTGTTTCGATTTCCATTTGCAATGAATAAGTATGTCGTGATTGATTTGATGCAACCATGTTTGTTGCATTTTTGTCAAACCTTCTTGTGTATGTTTGTGATGTTTGAAAAGCTCATTGCCCCTCTCTTGTCTTAGTATTTGTTGCTGCCCCTAGCGTAAACACAACCAAAAGATTATGGATATGTACAAATTTCATCAATCCATAATGAAACATAAGGATTCCCATTGCATGATATGGATATGAAAGATATGTGCAGATGATAGATATGGATGGATGATGTCGAAAATGAATGCAAGACATAAGTTAATAGATGGAGGAGCCTATTTTGATTATAAGTAGCGCCTGTTTGCCAGGTTTTCACCACTTGTTTTTATTGCACTTTTTTAGGATTTTTCTGATTTTTTTTTTGGATTTTTTTCAGGACTTTTTCTGATTTTTTTGGATTTTTTCAAGACTTTTCTGATTTTTTTGAATTTTTTTAGGACTTTTTATTATTTTTTTGGATTTTTTCAGGACTTTTTATGATTTTTTTGGATTTTTTCAGGATTTTTATGATTTAGACATAAAACTTCTTCAAATGAATGTATTGATTGGTTCTTCAAACAGGTCCCCTTCTGATGTAGATAACTGATATGCACCAGAACCATATGCTACAATGATGACAAATGGACCAAGCCAGTTTGGTTCAAATTTCCCTTTCTTTTCTCTGTCTTGCTGATTACGTGGATTTTCTCTCAAGACTAAGTCACCTACTTGAAATGTTCGTGGTTTACCTCTGTGATTGTAGCTATGGGACATAATCTGTTGATAACCCTTCAAATGGTCACCTGCATGTTGACGTCTTTCATCTAACAGTTCTAACTCTTGCAGACGAGATATTTTGTAGTCTTCATCATTTATCAATCCCTTGAGTGAGACTCGAAGCGAAGGTATTTCAACCTCTAGTGGTAAGATCGCTTCTGCTCCATAGACCAAGGCATATGGTGTAGCTCTTGTTGGTGTGCGAATGTTGGTTTTGTATGCCCACAAAGCTGGATTTAATTGGACATGCCAACATGACCGACATCATTTACTGTCTTCTTCAAGATCTTCAAGATTGTTTTGTTGGAAGCTTCTACTTGACCATTACCTTGTGGATAATAAGGTGTAGAGAACCTATGTTGGATGTGAAATCTTTCACAAAGTTCATCCACATCCTGATTCTTGAAAGGCCTCCCATTATCAGTAATGATAGAATTATGAATTCCATATCTACAAATAATGTAATTCAGAATGAATGAAGATATTTGTTTACTGGTCACAGTTGTCAAAGGAACAACTTCAATCCATTTTGTAAAATACTTTGTAGCTGTGATGATGAATTTATGCCCATTTGATGATGAAGGATGAATTTTTCCAACAAGATCTAGTCCCCACTGAGAAAAAGGCCATGTCAGAGTAAAAGGTTGTATTTCCTGTGCAGGTGCATGAATAAGATTCCCATGGATCTGGCATTTAGAACACTTCTTGACAAAAGTAAAAGATTCTTTCTCCATGGTTGGCCAATAATATCCCATTTTGACAAGTTTCTTGGCTAAGGTTACACCACTTGAATGAGTTCCAGACATACCACCATGAACCTCTTGTAAGGCTTTTTCAGATTCATCACGTTCGAGACATCAAAGGAGTGTACCATCAAGACCACGTTGGTAAAGGATATCGGCGATCAACGTATAATGAGAGGATTGGCGTATGAAATTTCTTTTTTGGTTTCAGGATAAATCTGGAGGCAAGATGTTATCTTTTAAATAGGTATAAGTCTTGCCATATAAAGGTGAATCAGAACCAGTTAAATGACATATGACTTGGGTCTAAGGATTATCATATGCGGGAGAAAACAATTGTTCCACCAAGAATTCATGCTTGGTTTGATCTTCTGATAGTTGTAACAAGGAAGCAATGGTAGCTATTGCATCTGCAGCTTTATTATCAATCCTTGAGATTTTTGAAAACTTGATTGACACAAAATACTTTTTATGATCATCCACCATGTTCTTGTAAGGTAGCAACTTATCATCTTTAGTTTGATAATCATCATTAATTTGATTAATGACAAGTTGTGAATCACCATAGACTTGCAGCTCTATAATCTACCATTCCAAGGCTATATTTATCCCTATGAGCAATGCCTCATATTCAGCTATGTTATTTGGGCAAGGAAACATCAACTAATATGATTGTGGAATGGTATGTCCTTCAGGTGTGACAAAAAGAATCCTTGCCCCCGAGCCATGTTGTGTATAAGATCCATCAAAGTACAGTGTCCATGAATTCATAATTTTTTCCATAAAAACATCTGCATCAGGAAACTCAATGTGCATTGGATTTTCTTCTTGTAAAGGTGCTTCAGCCAACTGATCTGCGATGACCTGTCCTTTAATAACTTTTCGATCTACATAGTGAATGTCAAACTCACTTAAGATCATTACCCATTTTGCAAGTCTTCCTGTTAAAGTAGCTCTGCTTAAGAGGTATTTTACTGGATCAATTTTGGTTATCAGCTTAACTGTATGAGCCAACATATAGTGTCGTAACTTTTGAGAAGCAAACACCACTGCAAGGCAAGCTTTTTCAATGAAAGAGTAGTTTAATTCATGACTTATTAAAGTTCTACTGATATAGTATATGGACCTTTCTTTTCCTGTAGAATCTTCTTGTGCTAGTAATGCGCCCAAGGATACTTTTGTTGCTGAAATATAAAGTATGAGTGGCTCTGCTGGAATGGGTGGAATTAAAACTGGTGGATTCATAAGATATTGCTTGATCTGATTGAATGCTGCTTCACATTTGTCTTCCCATTTAAATGGGACATTTTTATGCAATAAATGTGTAAATGGTAAGCTTTTATCTGCTAGTTGAGCTATAATCTGCCTGATGGATTGTAGTCACTCTTGCAATGATCGAAGCTGACTGATATTTCATGGTGGCAGCAAATCCATTATAGCTTGTACTTTTTCTGGATCAACCTCTATGCCCTTTTCTGAAACAATGTATCCTAGGAGTTTTCCAGATGTAACGTCGAAGACACATTTCTTTGGATTGATCCGAACATTGAACTTCTCCATTTTGGTAAAGATTTTTGACAAGATTTCTAAATGTCCTTATCATGTGTGAGATTTGGCAAGGAGATCATCAACGTAATCTTCCATAAATGTGTGCATCATGTCATGAAAAATTGTTGTCATTTCTCTTTGATAAGTGGTTCCTGCATTCTTTAACCCAAATGGCATTGCATTCCAACAATAGGTACCCCAAGGGCATGTGAATGTTGTTTTATCTTGATCCTCTAGTGCAATCTTTATCTGGTTGTATCCTGAAAATCCATCCATTAATGAATACATTGCATGGCCAGTAGTTAAATCAACAATCATATCTATGTTTGGCAAAGGAAAGTCATCTTTGGGACAAGCTTTGTTCAAATCTCTGAAATCTGTACAAATTCTAATCCTTCCATCTGGCTTTGAAACAGGTACAATATTGGAAATCCATTTTGCATAGTCAATAGTTTGAATGAACCCAACATCTAAAAGCTTCTTTAATTCTTCTTTGACCAATAATGCAACATGTGGATGCATTTTTCTGAGCTTTTGCTTCACAGGGTTTGCCCCTGTGTTTATAGATAAATGATGCATTATCAGATTAGGATCTAACCCTGGCATATCAGCATATGACCAAGCAAAGTTGATTTGATTCTCCTTCAAGAACTCCATGAATTTCAGTACTTCCTCGAGTATTAATGATGCTGCAATTTGCAAAATTTTTGGCTACTCTGTTGTACTTATGTTGATTGATTCTGTTGGTTTGATCAAAATAGAAGATCTTTCGTGATAATGCTTGGGAAGAGTGTCAAGTTTCTCATCCTTTAGTGACTCATAAAGGTTTTCACTGTCGGATTCGCTCTTTATTTTTCTCTTGTTGTGATCTACCACTGCCATTTTTTGATTTTCACCGATAGACCCATCTTTTATTTCATTTATTTTGCAGCTAAGAGACTTGACACCCTCCTTATCAAAATTGTGAGTATGAAATTCTTGGATGAAACAATTGTTTTCCTCATTAGAGGAACAAAGGAAATTTATAATGGCCTCATCATCATGAAATGTAGGGATGTGGATAGGTGCATCATTGTCCCAATCAATAAGTTCTGGATAAACTAAAGGCATGGGATCATTAGGTTGGGTAAGGTCTTGAACTGTCAAAGTCATGATATGGTTGTCATCTTTGTAGTAGACAAGGTCTATAATGGTATTCTCCTGTTGATTGTCAATCTTGTTAAAATATGATTCGTCCTCACTTGAGTCATGATCGCTTTGTAAAACATAATCAAGTGGAGGCCTTGAACCTTCTCCTTGTATGAGAACGGGTGCATATTTATGTATGGTATCAACTTGTTTGTCTCTCCAAAATTCATCATTATAAATGGTGTCCCATTCATATTCATTAGAATCAGTATCTGAACTGTTTTGCAATTGGAAAACTGATTCATGGGGTTTATCTGAAATTAATCCTCCTTCATGAGTTGATTGTGCTTGCTGTGAAGTGGAGTCTTCTTTATCCTTACTATATCTAAGTCTTGTTTTATCACTTGGATGTATTGAAATAGGTTGAATTGGTTCCATGATTCCTTATCTTTTCTTTCCTATAGGACCATTTCCTTCATAGCCCATTTTTTGCATGATGGCGTACCCCTTACCATATTGTTCTGTAGGTAACTTAATGTGCAAGAGAGATTCATCTTCATCTTGGTATAGCCAACTTAGGATGTCCCTATCTTCAACTTCTTCCTCAGTGGTGTTGGCTTTAATGAATTTTCCATCAAACTTTGTGATTGGCACAGAAGCTTGGGATGTAGAGGCTGTTGCAATCTTTTGATTTGATAAGGTTGGCTGACCATGCGACCTCGAAGAAGGAGGTAAGGTAGAAAGAGATAGCGAATATTCACCTACCCCTTTGTCTTTAAAATTTAGCTTAGTGTCAAGATTCTTTGTCAATTCTTGTAGTTGGCCTTGTAGATTGGAAGAAGAAACAGTAAGAGCCTCCCTATTATGTGGCACAAAGGCGTCTTGAGTTGCTCAGAGATTTGAACAAGTTTGGGTGCTATTGTAATCAGCCTGTATAGTTATTTCCTTTCCATCATACGGAAACTTGAGGCATTGATGATACGTTGATGGTACTGCTTGCATATCATGAATCCATGGACGACCCAAGAGTATGTTATAAGAAAGATCACGATCTAGAACCTGACAAAAGGTATTTTTCACAATAGGTCCCACTCTGATAGGTAGCATTATTAGTCCTTTAGAAGCTCTTTCTTCATCATCATATGCTTTGATAGTTATTTTCCTTTGTGGATCAATGGAATTTTCTGATATTCCTAAGGCATGTATTAGCTTTAAGGTACAAATGTTTAAACCAACTCCTCCATCTATTAAGACACGTATGATTCAATGTTTATGGATCATGACTTCAAGATAGAGTGATGAATTATGTGGATGTGTCATGGAGGCATCATCTTTTTTGGAAAATGAAATACAAGTGATGGAAGACAAATGTCCCACCATGGCTTGAAATTTGTTTACATCCAGATCAGTATCAATAGTTGTATTTACAAGAGCTTCTTCTAAAATATTTTTGTGTATTGGGGATATTTTGAGAAGTTCAAGGATGGAGATTTGCACCGATGTTTTTCTCAATTGATCAACTAGATTATAATGATTTGGAGAAGGAATAGCTATCTTAGATGAACTTCCTTTTAAAACAACTTTTGCTTGTCCTCTCGTAGTCACATTAACTTGTTGATATTCTTGTTTTCCCTTGATTTTGATAACATTAACCCATTGATCATCAACATAGATGTGACGGATTATATTTTCTTCAACATTATGTATGCTTTTGGATTTTGCATCTGATGTTTCCCCCTTTTGATAATTCGGTAAAGGATCTTTGAATGCTTGATGATCGTCATTGGTATGATGTCCTTCAATTGTAATGGTGCCATTGTCAATTAAATCTTGTACTAGATTTCGCAAAGCTTGACAATTATTCGTTCTATGACCTTTACATTGATGATAATTGCAATAATATGAGTCATTCCATGATGGTGGTTTGACTCGTGGCTCATAATCTCTTTGTGGTGGTAAGGTGATAACCTTATTATCAAGAAAGCTCCTTGAGAGCAGACTCAAGAGATTGACCCAAAGTGGTAAATTCTGTCGATTTGAAAAGAATGGAGGTCTGGATGGATTTGATGTTTGGTATTGCCAAGATTGTTATTGAAATTACCACGATTATCCTTGGTGTTTTGATTGGTCATGCTTTCTTGCTTGGAGTTTTGTCCTTGTTGATTGTTGCTTCCTTGTTGGTTGGTATTTGCTTGTTGATTGTTTCGTGGAGCACTTGATAGATTAAAGATAGATGGTCTTGTTCGTAAATTATTTGCATCTACTATACCATCATTGACAACATTTTTATTTATGTTACAAAACCTTGCTTTATCGTTGTTGTTTTGGTTGGATGTACTTGGATTATCAAGTTTTATCACTCCTCGTTTAACCAAGGCCCCTTCAATGGTGATTGCGTTTTCAATCAATTTTTCAAAGTTATGAGGACAATGAAGATTAAGCCTGTAACTTAATTCTTGATCTAGACTATTGATGAAGATATCCATCTTTTCCTTTTTAGGAATAGGATGGGAATATCATGCGAATAACCTTCTCCACCTTTGCAAGAACATAGTGAATGATTCTCCTACTTTTTGTTTCACTTTACAAAGATCAAGCATTGTTATCTGGTGTTGGATGTTGTAGGAGTATTGTGATATAAACTGATTTATTAACTCCTCAAAGGTTTTGATGGGTGGAGTGATCTTAGAAATCCACTCCATGGATTGTACACATAGACTTCGTGGAAATAATCACATTAAGTAGGTATCGTCATAGGCGAATTCTAGACTCATATTTTGGAAATCCCTCACATGGCCAATGGGATCAATTTTTCCATTGTACCTATCATATTTAGGGATTTCGCAATGTTTTGGAAAAGGAATCATTTGAAGACTCCTATCGAATGGATAAGGAGATATGTCTTCCAAAACATACTTCTTTGTTGTACCCCCTTGCATCTCCTTTATTTGCCCTTGTAATTATTTTATCTGTTGAGTAAGGGCACTAAAGTCAGTAGGAGGAGTTTCAGGACTATGTTTAATACCTTCTATATCGAAATTGTGAGGTAACTTAGCTCCTTGATTAGCTAATGAAAGAAAATATCTTTCTTTGTTTCATTCTAAAATCCTTTCCATAAGAGTATGGAATTGGGGATCTTGCTCTGCTTCTTGAAGCTTTTCTTCTGTTAATTCATCAACATTAAATGTATCCTCTTCTTTCTCAGTATGGTCATCCATTTTGCTTGTAGTGGTTTCTCCTTCGTCTTTTTCCATGTGTTTTTGAGATCTCGTGAAGACAGGCATAAGTTTTGTTCCAAATTCTTACTCACTTTTGATCAAAAGAATGAAATAGTGCAATTTGTGATAGGTATGAAAGTTAGGATAGAATGAAGATTCTATGACTTACAAAGGTTTCTAATCTTTAGCTTGTGTTGTTCCCTAATTGAAAGGATGAAAATCCTGTTGGTGGGAATTTAAGCAAAAGATCAAGAAAAGGATGATTTTGCACTTTATAAAGTTTTGATCATAGCTTTGTAAAAGGATGGATTTTGTGATGAATGCCTAATGTGATTGAGTTCTCTATTGCAAAATTTGATTTGGACGAGTAGAATATTCAATTGCAGGTTGGGGAATATAACAAAAATGAATAGATTGACTATGGTTATGCCTTTGAGAAAGGGCTCTTCTTTGAAAGAAAGCTTGCGAGTACAAAGGTTCTGTAGCATAATCATCATTGAAACCTCTAACACAATCATGATATCGATGAAGAAAGGTTCTATATTTGAGAAAAAAATTTGGCTTTGATACAAGAATCGTCTTTTCCTCAATAGTTTCTTGTAGCTAAGGGGTTTCTTTGGCTTTTTTATTCATTTGAGGATGGATTTCTTAACAAAGGTTGTGGATTTCCAATTTCATAACATGAGAGTAATCAAGGTGATCACGAGTGTTGGATGATCTTTTTTGAATTAATGTATTGAAAACACATCAAACAATTTGTAGAATAGTTGTTTTAAATACTATGCTAAACATCAAGTGTATGATCAAAATGTTTTTAAAAAGTTGTTTTAACAAGATTTACACATGATAAGCATTTCAAACAGACTCACTCTTAGTTCTCAAGTAGGTCATCATAGTAATCAACATCCCACATCTTAAAACTGTGTCGACTCACACAACCATGTCGCCCCTAAAAGGGTGCCCATGTTTTTGTCTTTTCCAGGTGTGTACTCAGAGTGACGGAAGTGGATACCAGATCCCCTAAGCAAACAATCCTTGGCAGTTATATGGTGAGTATCTTGGGGGTAGATTCTTCCCTCCCCTGCACTATGATTATTATGACGTTCGGAAACTGACTTCGGTTAGATACTACACTAATTTCATAGTAAGGGTTTCCGTTCGGTGTGGCAAATGATAGACTCCCTCGAGAGACCTCCCTACCTTTAGAAAAAAGGCTTTGGGGATGGTTATCATTGCACACTACCGTCAAAAGAGGGTTTCCCCAATTTTGCTTTAAATTTTAGAGTGGGGTGGAATAGCCTGGCTTTGGCTTGAACCCACTTGAGTCGTTCCTCCTGGGTGAGTACTTTTTCCCACAAGAGCAGGCTCTCTAAAAGGTTTTAATAAAGCTGGAAATTGCATAAAGGGAAATAGATGAGTTTGGCATTTTGATCACCCAGTTAAGGGGAGAGCATAGGCCTATCACCGTTTAAGCAAAACAATCAAAGATTCAGTTTTAAGCCCAAAATAAAAATTTGCTATGCTAGGTGAAGATTTTGCTTCACAAAAACATGAAATTCTTTTTAGCCCAAAATTAAAAGTGAAGTGACTATCCTAGGATTGTTTGATTTTAATTTATGTGACTACCCTAGGATTGCCTCATTCTTTCAAAGTTTGTTACTGTCTGCGGTCGCTTCAGATTCAGTCAAGCTGTATTCAAATTACAATTTATAGTTTGCGGGTTTTTCAAAAATGCGCTATAACAGACATCATGGGTGCTGCAGAATGCTTCATGGGCGCTGCAGGATGGCTCATGCGCGCTGCAGGATGGCTCAAGGGCACTGCAGGATGGCTCAAGGGCACTGCAGGATGGCTCACGGGCGCTACAAGATGGCTCACAGGCACTGGAGGATGCCTTAAGGGCGCTGCAAGATGCTTTAAGGGCATTGTAGGATGATTTAAGGGTGCTGAACTGGGTATGAATTTTCTTGAAATGTGTTTATTGCGCTAATCCGCTATTTTTGGCCGTAACCTATCAGGAAAATCTGTAATAAAATGTTAGAATTGGGGCATCTCGCCCCACAGTGGGTGCCAAAAATGTGTATGTTAAATATGTATGATCAAAATGAAAAAAAAGCTCACATAATAGACTTTAAACTGAAGAAAAGAAAGTAATTTAAATTGAAAGGAAACAAATGAAGTTTCTTCAAAGCCGTTCCATCTTCCTCTGTCTGTAAAGATTCGTTTGAAGCTGTTGCTCTCAGATTGTGTAAGCTTGGCTTCTCCAAATGGCAATCTGTAGAATGAGTATGCAAAATGATAGAGCTTCTCTATGCTATATGCTGGTGGAGGTGAGAATAATGATACGGATATGCATAGAGGCTGTGGATTATGCACAGGGGCTATAAATTGAGGATGCTATGAAATGAAGTGGATATGCCATGATATGCTATGCTATGATGCTTGAATGTTGTGAATGCTAAAAGACTTATGCTATTGCAATTTGGCTATAGTTATTCTATTGAAAGCTTCTCTATGTTTCCAAAGACCCGACAGTCCTTTTTATAGCTTTTTGTAGGCAAAATCCTGGCTGGCAAGGATCAACGGCTGTGAGGTTGTCTAGTAAGTTTGAATGGTGAGAGATGAAGAGGTTGAGAGGAAGATGGAAGAGGTTGGGAGGTTGGAGAGAAGAATGGAAGCCTGTCTTCAACCCACGGGAACAAGCTTGCACAGAAACAGAGAAATTTAATTTTTCTGTTTTGGCAATTTGTTTCACGGTTGTTGAAGATAATGCAAATTAAATAAATAAATAAATTTATTTATTTAATTTCATGTGAATTTGAAGAAATTAAATATTTTTGAAATATTTAATTTTAGAACTATAGAAGACTTAATTAAATATTTAGAATATTTAATTTGCAAATAGACTTTAGAAGAATTAATTAAATATTTTGGAATATTTAATTGTGAATGGAATTTAGAAGAAAATAATACTTAATCTTTATTTGAATAAAATATTCAAGCCAAGATTATTGATAATTAATATAAATAAATCATAATGTTTATTTAATTAATTAAGAAATGAATATAAAAAGTTGATTAAATAAACTTATTTATTTAATCGAAATGAAAGAATGAACAATATAAATAAATTATTTAAATTTATTTATACGCAGATTGAATTCAGAGATTTAATTAAATATTAAAAATATTTAATTAATTACCAGACTATGTGATGTGACCATTTTTAGGTGTATACATTATCAATTAAATGTATTTTAAACCCATGTTGTTCATCATTTTAGGTGTTAAAATCATGAAAAAACCTCATAGAAGGGCGGACGACGAACCTACCTCGGAAGCCCGATGAAGGAGTTTGTAAAATCTACTAAGGATCGGCGGATGAGGGCGACGAGCACAAGGGCGGTGATTAACAAAGGCAGTGAACTCTTTGAACTCCACTCTGAACTCCCTTGGAAAACCTAACAAATGAAAATGATAGGTCGACCTCCATATTTATACCCAAAATAGAAATTAATGCTTGCATTCAATGTCTGAATGGAGGATAGTTGGGTTAATTGAATTCAAATTTTACGGATGGTGACAGGAGGTCCGAGGCTCGGGGGCCGAACAGACACGGGTCAATGGCCGCTCTAAAACTCTTCTGGAAATCGATGACGAAACGGGACCCAGAGTCTGGACAGTGGAGCGCCATCAAAGATTCACTGTTGCAAATGGAAAAAGTGGCACGGAATCCCAGACTCAGAAGTCCAGATTGTCAGACCCAGAGGGGACGAAGGCAGCCAAAAAATAATTCCGCCTCTTGAAATGGCAAACACCTGAGGGAAACCCGGCCAGGGAAACCTGGCGGGGCGGGCCTGGAAGGCTTAAAGGCCATCGGCAGAACCAAACTGCTGAGGTTTCGCGAGGACACAGGACTTGTTAAAACTGCAGGGATGAAACACAATCAACTTAAGATGAAACTTTCGAGTCATGCTGACCACTTAGAACACCAAACAAGGGCACGTAAAATGAGGTAGTGACAAAAACAACCTGGCAAGGTGAAAGAAAAGAGGGTCCCCGTTCTAAATGGGGTGTGTGTGCTAAGGGCACAACACCTACCTTTCACACATCTATTGCATAAGAATTTTCCTTTCAAATGGGACAACAAGTGTGAATTGGCCTTTCAACAAATCAAGCAGTACCTAATGAACCCACCAGTTCTAGTACCACCAAATCTAGACAAACCTTTGATCTTATATATTGCCGCAACAGAGACATCTTTAGGGGCATTATTAGCACAAGAGGACTATATAGGAAAAGAACGTGCAATTTATTACATAAGATGAACACTTATAGGTCATGAAATCAACTACACTTTTATCGAAAAGGATTTCCTCGCAGTAGTCTTTGCATCATAGAAGTTTTGACACTACATGTTAACTCATACAATCAATCTTGTTGCAAAGATTGATCCACTCAAGTATCTATTAAGCAAAGCTACATTGATAGGAAGGCTAGCAAAATGGGTTATGATCTTAAGTGAGTTTGATATCCATTATGTTGATCACAAAGCAATCAAAGGACAAGCTATCGCTGATCAACTGGCTGAAGCACCACTACAAGTAGAGCATCCCATGCACATTGAATTTCTAGATGCTAATGTCTTCACTACATAATCAAAACAACCTCGGTCTTTATATTTTGATTTTTTTTTACTCAACATGGATCGAAGGCAGGCATACTCTTTGTCACCCCTCAAGGAAACGCCATTCCTCGATCATATCAGCTAATGTTTCCATGCACTAATAACATAGCTAAATATGAAGCTTTAATTACTGGACTAAAAATAGCATTGGAATGGAGGATCATAGAACTACAAGTTTATGGTGACTCACAGTTAGTCATTAATCAAATCAATTATAATTATCAAACCAAAGATGACAAACTATTGCCATATAAGAAGATGCTTGATGATTTCAAGAATTACTTCGTAGATATCAAGTTCATACAGATTCCAAGACTTGAGAACAAAGCAGCTGACGCCATGGCCACGATCGCATAATTGCTACAGCTCCCAGAAACTCAGGCTCGCTATGAATTTCTAGTGGAACAATCATTTGTACCTACCTATGACACACCCAAAAGCCAAATTATTTGCCACATAGTAGGATCTGATTCACCTTGGTATGGAAAGATTTATACCTACCTAAAAGATGACATTTTACCAATTGACTTATCCCGTAACCAAAAGTGCAACTTTATCCGCCAATCCTATTCTATACCATTATCACTGACACTCTCTATCGCCGCGGTCTTGATGGTACTTTACTTCGATGTCTTGAATGTGATGAATCTGACAAAGCTTTACAAGAAGTCCATGGTGGCATTTGTGGTACTCATTCGAGTGGACTGACCTTATCCAAGAAATTTATTAGAATGGGTTACTACTGGCCGACTATGGAAAGGGAATCCTTCACTTTTGTAAAAAAGTGCTCTAAATGTCAAATACATGGGAATCTCATTCATGCTCCGGCATAGGAACTACAACCATTTACACCAACCTGGCCATTCTCTCAGTGGGGGTTAGATCTAGTTGGAAAAATTCATCCTTCATCATTGAATGGACACAATTTCATCATCACAGCAACAGAGTACTTTACCAAGTGGATTGAGGTAGTACCTCTCACTAAGGTTACCAGCAAACAAATATCATCATTCATACTCAACTATCTCATTTGTCAGTATGGCATTCCCAACTCCATTATCACAGATAATGGATGACCATTCAAGAATCAAGATGTCAATGAACTTTGTCAAAGATTCCATATCCAACACAGATACTCAACACCTTATTATCCACAAGGGAATAGCCAAGTAGAGGCCTTGAACAAAACAATACTCAAAATCTTGAAGAAGACTGTGAATGATGTAGGGAAAGATTGGCACATTCGGCTTAATCCTGCATTATGGGCCTACAAAACTAGCATCTGAACACTAACAGGAGCAACACCATTTTCTCTCGTCTATGGAGCAAAAGCCATTTTTCCACTAGAGGTTGAGATTCCATCACTACGGGTATCCTTAAAGGGTCTCGCAATAAATGACGAATACAGAGTTTCCCGACTGGAAGAGCTGGAACTCCTGGATGAGAAGAGACAATGAGCAGCTGACCATTTGAAAGCATATCAACAGATGATGTCTCATAGCTACAATCACATAGTCAAGCCATGTACCTTTCAAGTCGGTGATCTTGTTCTAAAGGAAAACCCGCGAAATCAATAAGATAGAGAGAAGAAACAAAAATTTGAACCAAATTGGTTGTGTCCGTACGTGGTCATAGCAGCCTACAGTTCAGGAGCATATAAACTATCAATGCCAGAAGGGGACCTATTCGATGAACCCATCAACAACATGCACCTGAAAAAGTAATATGTCTGAAGCAATTATTCTCATCCATAAAAAGTCTTGAAGAAACACAAAAACAACAGAAAAAGTCCTCAAGAAAACATAAAAACAATAGAAAAAGTCTTGAAGAAATCACAAAAATAGTAGAAAAAGTCTTGAAGAAATACAAAAATAGTAGAAAACATCCTGAAAAAAAATAAAAAATCATCATAGGGTGAAAACCTAACAATAGGCAGTCTATTGACAAGAAAAATACACAAAAAAAAAATAGAAAAGAAATCAGAAAAATGCAATAAAGACAAATAGTGAAAATTTGGCAAATAGACACTATTTGTAGCTCTCCATCTATTAGTTCATGTTCTGCACTTAGCTTCTCATCCTTCATTTTCATGCATCTTTCCATCATCTTAGGGCCATACCAACATCATACTGTTATCATTTTCCCTGGAGCGATAACATCTTACCATGGCTTGATCATTGTACATATCCATTTTAGCAAGTTGTGTCAATATTGGGGGAAAAGGTTGACAATACTAGGGACCATCAACTTTCAGAGTTTACTGAAACATCTAGACAATGACATAAACTCAAATCATGCAAACAAACAATCAAATCATATCAGTAGTTATCCAATCATTAATCCATATTATGACAGTTTTCAGCAAATTCATATCATGATACATATCTGGATGATCTAAAATATGAATAATGTTTGGAATAGCAGTATTATATTTTGAACAATGGTTGTTTAATTTTTTGATATCATCTCTCTAGAGCACACTCGATGATGTACTGAACTAGAGTGGCAAGGAAAGAGAATGATTTTTCTTTGTCTATTGTCTTGAGGTTAACTATCAATTTGATGCAAATATGTCACGAGACATGATTTCCAAAAATGTATCATTGATGAAAGTTCCACATTTGCATTAGAAAGTGGTTAGTCTTTGTCTGTTTATGCAAGCAATGCTCAGGTCATCTCGGTTAAATTATACCTCGATGCTTGTGTTCACTTGCTATATCAAAAATCATGAATGTTGTACTCAGGTCATCATTGGTGCTAATTTCCCCTCTGATGCTTGTACATACTTCCAACATTTTAAAAGGGATCTATTATGATACAAGAAAGCTAACAAAAGGCTCAACAAACAATTGGTTTCATTTACTTGCATTTCATTTAGATCAATGTACATATCTGCATATTGAATTTACATCAGACTTTTGAAAGGCTAAACATCAACGACTGTCATGTCTCTTTGGACTATTTGTGGAGGACATTTGGACATTGGTTTCATTGTTATCTTTTATCTTCATCACCATTTCATTCTCATTATCATTTCATCCAGATTATCCTTTATCATTCATTTTTTTCTCTATCATTTGGATCCTTTATCATTTTATATCATTCATTTATTCATTGTATATTTTTATATCACTTTGGTTTTCATATTGTCTATCGTTGTCATACCACTACCATCTTACTTATCCTATTCATGTCCATGTCATTTTCATTTTACATAGTTGTTTTCCATTTACCATCTTCATTTCATTTTCATCTTATCATATCATTACATTTTCATCTTATCATTACATTACATTTTACATATCATCTCATTTCATTGCTTTTTCATATCATTACATTTTCATCTCATTACATTACATTTTACATATCATCTCATTTCATATCATTACATCTCATTTCATCATCTCATATCATTTCATTTTTTCATATCATTTTGTTTCAATTCATCACATTCCATCATCACATCTCATTACATTTTATATCATATCATTATTTAATCATTTTCATATTCATCATATCATTTTATCATCATTATCATTTTCATATCCTTATTATTCATATAATTATCATTTATCATTTATCATCTCATCATATCATATCATTTTTTTTCCTCATTTCATTTCATAATTTATTTTATTTTACCATTACATTTCCTTTCATTTTATCATCTCATTTCATTTCATAATTTATTTTATTTTACCATTACATTTCATTTCATTTTATCATCTCATCATTCTTTTTCATATTCATTACATTTCATATCATTTATTATCCTCTTATCATACATTTCATCATTATTAATCCTTTCATATCATTTATCATTCATATCTTTAATCATTTCTCATTTTCAATATCATTTTATTTATCATTTTTCATACAACATTTGATTCATATCACATATCACTTCATATCATTTCCTAATTCATATCATCCTACAAATTCATGATGCATTTCATAAACACAACATCACATCATCATCATTTATGACATTTCAAAAATCCAAACACAAGAATTTCATACAAACATTACATTTCCACATCATTTGCAAAACATACATTTTATGTCCTATTCATATCATATATCATATCATTTCAACACGTGAAATTTTTTTCATCATCATCCACCTGCATGATATCATTAGTACACATCATATTTCATCATCATAATATGATTATCATATTGAATCATCCTGCAAATCATGCCAGTCAATAAATCATCAAAACTACATATCAAAATCCATATCACATAATGCGGAAATAAATGCATAAACCATATCAAATCATCATATCAAAAAATGCAACACATCATCAAAACTCATCACCGCTACATATCATCACTCATCAAAATACATACAAATGTCCAAAAGTCCAATGAAATTGAGTAGTCTAGACAAGATATATGAGATATGATCAAAATCAATATACATGCTCCAAGAATATGAGGCACATCAATAATCCTATATCAATGGCTCAAGGCTGGTTGGTGGACCCCCTTGATGGAGCTGGTCTCGAGGATGATGGCCTGCCACTCGTCCCCACATCAGGATCTTGTCGAGGCCCGGTAACCCCCATGCTTTGTGTAGTTATCTGTGTTTTGCTCCTGGTCCTACTGTGGGACCGTGGGAAAGGCTCTCTGCGGTCAGGAGGACACAGCTCCTCATATCAGACTCGATAGTACTCGGCCTCCCTGGCCATCTCAAATCCCTCTACAATAGCCTCTCACAGGGATGCACTCTCCACAGTGCCCATGAGTCTTTGTGCCACACCCTCTGCCTCTACTGCCTGCTGCCTAAATGAGTCTCTCTCAGAAATCAACTGGGCTACCTATGGGTCTGGGGCAGGAGGAGCTGCTTAAGCCTATGCCTATACCTATGCCCACACTTGTGTCTATGATAACTATGTTTGGAGTTGTGCTACCAAACCCTGAGCCTAAGCCAACTGGCTCTATAACTACACCTGTTGCCCCTACAGTGTCTAAACCTGGGCCTGAAGTATGTCTATATGTCCCTGTTGTGATGTGGAGGAAACCCTGATCACTGTCCTCCATCTGAGACCAGTCCTAGGCTTCCGCATAACCTGAACACTACCCAAAAATTTTGGACTCGGTCTCACTGGCCTCTGCTCTCTACCTCTGCCCTCTTTGCCATCATCCCCATCACTATCATCTGAGCTCTCCTCTCCACTCTCTCCCTCATCCCCACTCTCCTCCTCCTCTCCCCCAATGGCTTCCTGCTCACCACCCACCACATCCTTTTGTCTCCCAACTCCTTGCTGAGGTGCCACCAAAATGGGTGTCGGCTCGTCTAGATATGTAAACCGTGGAAACGAATGTGTGTGAAAATACACTGAATACTCCTCTGACATGCTGGCATCCATGATTTTAGGTCTCAGATCCTATACCTCAAGCTGCAGTGCCATATACTTAGTATATGTGACCTGGTAAGCAATGCAAGGACCTCATCCAAGCTCTTCCTTGCACCGTCTATAGTGTGCAACACCCTAAGGCATACCTTGTGTGAAACCAAACTGCCTCTGTACTCGTAAAGACAAAAATATCTCTATGATAAAAGGTGTATGCCCTATCAGAAACCTGGGTATACCTACATATGACATCTCCAAGGGATCTGTGTCCCATACATCGCAATCATTATACAACCTCCATATCACTACATCCATGTCGTCTAAGGTCCGTCTGCATTACTCCACCTTTCCCAACTTGGGTTGGACAAGTGAAAATGAATATGCATACATATATGGCCTACCTAGCTACCTAGCCCTCAGACAAAGTCGTCTGGTAACAACAATATGCTCCCATGCCCAGATCTGGAGCAATGTGACACCACATGATAAACTCGATGAACCTTTGTATACTACCTGGTGTAGGTCATGATACAGGTGAGCCAACATGCACCTCCCATAGGCATATCTCCTCAGTTGACCCATCATCTGCTCGATGATCCTACCCCATCCAACTGATAACCCTTTTGACTAGCAATCCAAACAAAGGAAGCCTCTAATAAAAGTGCCCAACACAATAGGTAATGTCGGGTATCCTCTAAAGTCTACCCATGGCACCTAGTATCTTGTTATATGAGAATCTTCGAACACTCTCCTAAGTGCATCTGTCCCACCCACCTCCTTGTGATCATAGACCACAAGGGCACCTACTACTGGGATCCCCAAAATCCTGTATATATCCTCTAGGGTCACTATCTGCTCACTAGTTGGAAAATGAAAGGTATTATGCTCAGAATGCCACCTCTCTGCTAACACAGTCAATAGACCCCTATTGGCCCGAATAGGAGGCATCGACAATAACGATCTCAACCCATAACTCACTATCAGTTGCACATCTACAGGTGTTAAATCTTGAATCCTATCCCACCCTACGAGATGACACTCTCTAATCTAGAGGTTTTTGAAAACCTCCTATTTTTTTATCATCACAAAAGCAATCTATCAAACTCATATCAATCAGACTCATATCTATCTATTGGACTCATATCAATCAATGACCCCTATCAGTGAACCATATCAAATGCTCTATCTAAGTGACTCATATCAGGACATTAATACAAAATATATCTATCTGCACATCGAATCAATCTATTCTATCACGATTTACTATTTGTTTTCTTTTTCAAGAAAGAAAATTTATCACACAATCAAATCATCATCCTATTTTTATTTCAATCATGAATGAAAATTTGTTTCAATCACATCAATCTACTATTTTTTTTCTATTGCATAAAGCAAATTTATCAAAAATTCATATCAATCATCTACTGTTTGTTTTCTATTTTGGGACGCAAGTTATCAATTTATCAACATGATGACATAACAATTTCACTATCTATTGACCAAGGAAGCAATAATTCATCATCATTTTCATCATCAGGCATTCTATCTATTTTCCTAAAAGCGCTACTCTGTGGCCTAAAAGCACTAAAACTCTAAATGCGCTACAGTTTCCCCCATATGCGCTAAAACCCCATATGCACGGTTTTGTGCCCTGAATGCGCTACATCATTTCCTAAAAGTGCTATTTCCCCACAAAGCACTACTTCACATCTCAAAAGCTCTATTTCACCCCCTAGATGCGCTAAAACCCTGTAAGTGCTAATCCGCTACCTAAATGCGCTAATGTACCCAATTCAACCCTAGCCTCCTAGTTGCGCTACTTCATTCATCGAATGCACTAAACTGCAAAAATCTAAAAGCACTATTTTGTGACCTATATGCACTAGAAAAAACCATGAATGCGCTATTCTATTTCCTAAAAGTGATAAAACGACCCATTCAAACCTAAAACCGCACTATAATCATTCCAAAATTGACTAAAACTAAAAAATTTCAATGCACAATGGTTCGAATGACTCACCAGTGGGCCATACGCGGTTGGTCGCTGATATCGGTGGGACCGCTCGAATCTATGTCGATGTGTAGGGATCTCCATCGCCCCAAGTCATCGTCAGAGCTACAGATTCCTCAAAAGTCAAAAAGTGCAAATGACTTTTCTTTTTACCTTTTTCCCTTTTAAGGGTCAAACCAAGTGGGTTTTTGGTGGCATTTTTTTAATAGGGCATTTTCTTTTCATCATTTATCGGGAGCTAAATCACTGTGTCCCTTTCATCATCTGACTTTTATCATCAACATTTTCTCATCCTTAGTGATTTACCTCCCGAGGGGGCATCACCAATATCAAAAACATATCAGAGTCAGATCAAGGGAATATCAGTTAAATTTTTCAATCAGGGGAAAAATCATGACAAAAATTTTCTTTGAAGCAATGCATTTCACACATCACTTCAAAGAGGGGCAAAATGTATATGCATAAAATTGGTCATGTCTGATTATCATGGCATTTAATTAAATATTTATTATTTAATTAATTTCTCTAAAGTCCTCTACATATGATTAAATTTAATTAATTTAATTATATTGTTTATTCAGTTTATTCTACTGTCATGATTAAATAAATCAATTTTTATTTAATTATTGCACATTCATATGTCTACTTGATTAATTAAATAAATACACTTCATTTATTTTAATTAATTATCACTTTTTGAATTTAATTAAGTCTTTTTTATTTAATTAAATTTAAATATTTCTTTCTTCTAATTAATTAAATATTTTATTTAATTAATTTCATTTACATGTCACTTTCTTAAAAAATTTAATTAAATATCTTCCATATCTTTTCAAAATCATAATTAAATATTTTATTTAATTATGAAATCTTCCATTATTCTTCAAAATCTGGGGTAAATATTCTATTTTAAGAAAAATCTTTGTGTCACCCATAAATGAATAATTGAATTTAATAATTCATTATTTATCTTCTTCGAAATCTTTCCATAATCTCACAAAAAGATGATTTTTACAATTCATCTTTATCATCTCATCTTATCTCTTTTTCAAAAAAGGAAACAAAGCTTGTTTTCTGTTTTCTTCTATTTTTCTCTCCAGTCTTATCCATCTTCAACCGTTCGATCTGCCAGGAATTTTCACAATCGTTGATCACATTAGCCAATCAAAATCTTTCAAAAACTCTATAAATACCACTACTAATCCAAGCATTGAGGCTAATTAAAGATTACTTGCATTTTTAGCATTAAAGCATTTTAAAGTTTTTAGTATTCATAGCATTATCGTAATCTTTCATTTTATCAATCATATTTTAGCATAGTATTGCATGCATTCATATTAAATCTCATTCTCTAGGAAGATTGTTTGTTGAGCCTAGCCCAAGATCTGAGAGCCAGCTGGAATCAACAAAAACACTAGAGATAGAGGATGATAGGACGACATCGATGACAGAATATTGAGTTTGCATCTTTATTATTTTAATATTTTGTTTTTGATATAATGTCTTATTGGTGTGTTTGATTTATTTGTATTTACATATTTATCATACTCTAAAATTGACCACAAATAAAGAAATCTGAAAACTTCTCTAATTGGCTCTCAAAATTGATTTTTCATGAAACATACCAAAAAAATTATAAAAAAGCAAAAATAGGTCCCAAAAATCTATTTTTCGGACTAGAATCTCTTGATATTATTCCCAACCTGTAGAAATTTTTTTGTGAGAAAATATGTAGCCATTTGAAAGTTATGGTAAAATCTTTGAAATATAGGGTTTTGTCCCATAATGATGCAAAACCTGCAACAAAAAAGAATCCAACTCCAAAATTCCTAAATTTTTTTGAAAATATTGAGCTAAAAATTATTTAGGGGATTCACGTCAGGCTCACCAAAATGTATATGAAAAATTTGGGTAAAATAAAAATGATAAAACAATAACATGCATTACCCAATCCAAATCTTCAATACCTCAAATAGATGCAATAATGGATGAATTATTCAATTGATTTGATATGTTGGTTGCTCAATTCGGCAGCATAACATTGACATGAAGATGATAGATGAATGATGATAGATAGAAATGGATGAATGATTCAAAAATGATTTTGGTAGCATAAGGATACTTGAAGAATCAACCCCCCTAATGGCTTATGAGAGGGTTGATTTATAGGCAAAGTCTGATTTAGATTGATGGTTGAGATTGGATGTCAATAAGATGTCTTAATCAATGGCCAAGATTGAAAGTTGTAGTATGAAATAGGGTTAGGGAAAAATTAGGGCAATGATAAGAAATGAATGGCTAAGATTGAATTATAAAATAATTCAATCAAGGGTTGAAATTAAATGAAACATGAAGAGATAAGAGTGACATGGATAAAGAGGTTGGCATGTGACATTTAATTAATTTGGGAGAGAAGGTGAATAATTAAATAATAAAAGCAATATTTAATTATAAAAGATGTGACATGTTGACTTTTAAATTAAATAATAATTTAATTCAAAAGTGGATGAAAATGACAAATTAGTAAATAATTAAATAAATAAAATTTATTTAATTATAGAAAGGAAGGGGCTAATTAGTGACATAATTAAATAAACAAAATTTATTTAATTAATCAAGGGAAGAATAAAGGGAAAAGCGAATTAAATAAATAATTAAGAATTATTTAAATAATAGAGAAATATGACCTTAAAAGATAATTAAATAATTTAATTAATTATTTAAAGAACTATTTAATTATTTAATTATGCAAGTAGAAGGAAGAATTGATATGAAAAGGTAGGTTCATAGGCGAAAGACAATTTTCAATGTCTACATAAACTATGAAGAAAAAGCACATCAATCTAAATTAGAAATTGGAAACTAATCTAAAGTTAGAAATTATTCTAAATTTAAAGTTAATCTAAATTAATTTTTTTTCTAAAAATAAAAATTAATCTAAAATTAAAAGCTAATCTAAATTAAAAATTAAAAGTTAATCTAAATCAAAAGTTAATCTAAATTAAAAATTATTATAAACTAAAAATTAATCTAAATTAAAAATTTAAATTTAAACTAAAATTTAAATCTAAACTAAAAGCTAAATCTAAATTGAATCAAATCTACATTCTAAATTAAGTCTAAATTACAAATCAAATCTAAATCTAAATTAGAAATTAGATCTAAATTAAAAGATAAAGGCTAAAAAAAGTTAAAAACTAAACTAAAAGTTAAAATCTAAAATTTAAATCTAAATTCTAATTAAATCTAAATTAAAAATATAAAAAGCTAAAATGTTAAATCTAAAAAGTAAATCTAAATGAAAATTTTAATCTAGATTAAAGGTTAAATCTAAAAAATAAATCTAAATTAAAATTTTAATCTAAATTAAAGGCTAAACTAAATCTAAATTTAAACTAAATTAACTGAAATTAAAATTTAATATAAAATTAGTTCAAAATGCCATGATTGTAGATACAGTCAAGAGGATTGTAGAATGAATGACGTGATTGCAAAATTAAAAATGGAATTTGTTGTGATGGAAATGTTGTGATTGTTGCAGATTAGATCGTGCTAGAGGAATATAGCAATTGCAATTATTTAAAAAGTTGAAGAACCATATTTTACGCAACACAATTGGAGTCAATTTGGAAAATTTCTTATGAGGAATTGAAGGCAGCAATTAGATTATAGCTGATAGAACACATTAACAAGAGGTGTTTTAAATATGGCTGGAGTTTGAATTAAAAAGAAAAGCCATTTTGTATGCAACTGTGATGGATGATTCTCAATAGTTTTTCACATCTACCATGCAATCCACAGTCTGTGAGTGCCTAATCCAACAAGATATTGGTGATTTAAATTTGAAAACAAATGAAGAGCTTCGGCTAGAAAGTGCCAACGATGTCATAAGTTCAATACAAATGCAACCAGACACAATAAATTTGAAATTCTATTCCATTTGGGCACCCCTATTACAGAAAAGATCGTGCAAGCAGTAAAAAATATTCATGATCATTATCAAACCAATAGACCAAAAAATTTTGAGCTTTCAATAATCATCCTTGTATTTATATCAAATTTGATTAATCCAAATCAGCAAAGTGTTCATGTCAAGTTCACCATTATGTGCATGCTGAAAATGAAAAATTAGATTTAAAGCATTTCCAACATTACATCAATAAAGCCTTTTCAAATGAAAGCATATGCAAAATTCAAAATAATCTAAACTAAAGAAAATGTCTCCTAAGAGAAAATCAAATCCACTATCATCCTCTCTACAATATCTTGTCTTTTCTCTTAGATTTTTACAGCAAAAGCACAAGAGATGATGTAGAATTGGATTCGAGAATTATTTGTAAAATTGAAAAAACGTGTATCAAAGTGTGAGAAGGAGGTTTTTATAGATGAATGCATAATGTGAAAATGAGAAATGAGAAATGAGTGGAGTGATTTATGCCATGATTCATGTTTGGAAGCTCAAAATGTGCAATTTTTAGCTAATTCCATGGAAGTTGATTTATGAATTTAAATTATTATATGAATGCATTTTAATGATTAATACAAATGAATGAATTAATGATTTATGCAAATGGATGAATTAATGGATTTATGAAATGGCTAAATGATTTATGAATATGTTGATAATTAGTGAAATAATAAATATTTATGAAATGGGATGATGAAATATGTAAATGGATAAACAATGGATAAGTGACTAAATGATTATGTAAATGGATTATGGTTATGAATAAATGCTTATGCAAATGTATTTATGTAATGGGTGAAAATGGTTTAATGAAAGGGGTATTTTAATAATTATGCAAATGATCAAACGAAATGATAAATATTTATGAAATAGATTAATAGATTATGAAATGAATAAATGTTTGGATATGCAAATGTATCTAGTGAAATATGCAATGGATAAAAATGATGATGAGGACATTTTTATGTGTCTACATTATCCACCACTGAAGCAAAGTATATGGTTGTTACTCATGTCTCTAAGGAGGAAATTTGGTTACAAATTTTGTGTACAGGTATTGGTTTTGATTGCAATATTGTTCAAGTAATTGTGATAGTCAAATTGCAATTCATTTGGCTAAGAATCCAATGTATCATTCTTGAACTAAACATGTTAATATTCAATATCATTTTGTTCGTGAGTTGATTGCTAATGGTCAGATTGGGTTGAAAAAGAATGACACACTGGAGAATATTGCAGATGTTCTTACCAAACCTATGAGCACAGAGAAATTTACTTGGAGCAGGAAGGTCATGGGCCTTGTTACTTGTACCTAGTTGATTTCATGATGGTGTAATCCCCCTAACTCTTGCAAGGTATTCAAAAAGTGGGAGAATGTTGGGAATTAAGGTGTCTCTACTTTGAAAATTTCTAAGTTGTTTATTTGTTTTTTCTTTATTTTTTCCCATGGATAAATATCATTTATGTTATTAAATAATTGTGCACCATCAAAAGGGCATGAGATTTTGAGTTGGCACTTTTACCACATGTTGATGCTTTGAAAAATAAGTTATTAGTTGTCAAAAAATGTCCACTTAGTGGTATAACATGGAAAACCTATTTTTAAGGATGTTATGATGGATTCTATGACAACAATAAGGGATAAATGTGGGGGATATCATTTTGGATGTGAGAATCATCTATGACATGCATAAGAGAATCTTTATAGCTATTGATGGTTTATGACACATGTAAGAGCATCTCCTATTTTATAGGGATTCTTATGACATCTTGTAAGAAGGTGTAATGTCATGTAAGAGACCATGTTTAGCATGTAAGGGGTTGAATGGATATTTACCATGGTATTTTCAAACCTGTTTTGACCCATGGTAATGTTTTATGGTGGTATTTTGAGCCACCATGAGTCTATATATTGAGGGGTTGAGTTGAAGACACTATGAGATGTTTTACAGGTATACAAATGTTGTCGGATTGAAGAGGAGTTAAAGTGATTTTATTGTGAAACACCACTATTGTTAATACAACTATTCATCTCTTCTTTGGTGAATTTTTTCCTGAAAGGGTTTCTCCACTTAAACACTCTGTTATGTGTTATGTTTTCCATTCTTTGCATTTTCATTGTTTATAGTTTTTTAAATCTCCATATGGTTTACACTGTATAATATGGTTTACAGTAATCTATTAAAGCTTCAATTATAGTTATTCCTCTACCATTTTTCTAACAAGAAAAAGGGAAGAGTGCATCAACAATACTAAAAGGAAGAGGAATCCAAACAAGCATCGGGAGTTTGAATCGGGGTTCTATTGAAAGGAACAAGACAACTCAGAGGGGGGGTGAATCAGTTGTCACTATAACTAAGAAAAATTTCTAGGTAAGCAGATTAGTAGCTAAATAAATCAAAATCCAAAGTAATAATGAAGCACAAAGGAGGAAATAACATGAAAACAAGAAAGATATCACCTTAAGTCATCAACCTCTATGATTGACCTCCATTACACCTTCTCTATTTGCTAAAATATGAAGTTTTCCATCAGATTTTGAGTGAGAAATATGTGACAATGCCAAGACCAAAACAAAGCGTTGAAGGATTTGATATGAAAATGCAATACTATGCAACTATGCAAATAGTAACCAACTATGAACTATGACTAAGATATGCCAAAATGCTAAGATTTCAAGAGTTCCTAAGACAAGATTGCATGAAATGTAGATAGCATGAGGTATCCAAGATGACAAATAAGACTAAAATTGCCTTTTTATAGAAAAAGGTAATTTTGGATGAATTGCCAAGATTGAAGATTGAAAAATGCCCTAGAATTAATGGACAAGATTCAATGTGACAACCCACAATTAGGGTTAGGGTAACATTAGGTCAAATTTGAAATGAGTGGACAAGATTCAATTTGAGAAAATCAAATCAAGGGTTGACAATGCATGTGACAAGGATATAAGAATGACACAGAAAAAGAGAGCTAGAAAATCAAATAATATTAGAAATTACTTGATTTTTGGAGGAAAAAGGCTATTTTGAATTAAAATTTAATTTAATTCAAAATGTGGGGTCATGTGATAGTAAATAATTAATTTGAATTATTTACTAAAAGAGGGAAAATTAGAAAGTGGGACCATTTTAAATAAATGATTTTATTTAAAATGAGGAAAATGCCAAAGTGGACCATACTTAAATAAATTAAAGAGTTTATTTAATTATAAGAATACTTTTAGGAATTAATGACGTATTTAAATAAATAAATAAAATTTATTTATTTAAATAATCAAGAGGAATTAACAGACATGGATAATTAAATAAATCAATAAATTTATTTAATTATGGAAAGACTTTAGACAATTAGTGGCGTATTTAGATAAATAAATAAAATTTATTTATTTAAATAATCAAGAGGAATTAATGGACATGGATAATTAAGGAAAGACTTTAGACAATTAGTAACGTATTTAGATAAATAAGTAAAATTTATTTATTTAAATAATAGAGAGCAATAAAGATATGAATTAATTAAATAATTATGAAATATTTAATTAATAGTTGAAAGTGGACCAAGGACATAAATATTTTAATTATGTCAAGAAGAAATATGGTGACAATAGAGCTTGCAAGCCTAGGTAATTTTTATGTGTCTACAATCACCAATCACGTCTACAAATCTCAAATAATCATTAACTCCACATTCACTTTAATCTATTATTAGGTATGAGCATGAAGTGCAAATAACATAAAGCAATATCAACACAAGAAACACCAGATTTACATGGAAAACCCAATAAAGGAAAAACCATAGTGAGGATTAACTTGCAATATAAAGTAATAGCAAAACCAATTACAAAGAGGCTCACTCCAAAAGATAGGACTTACTGTATGGATACAAGGCTCACTACCTACACATATGACTCATTGTCCAACAAGGAGGCTCACTACCTATAGATACAAAAGATAACAGAAAATCCACCACAACAAATTAAACACATCCACAACCTTGATCAGAAGATTGTAGACACCATCAACTCACTATTTTTTGAATTCTAACATATTAAAGTATTGTTTCCTTAATTCACTTTCGCACACTCTTGCTTCTCACATTTTTGGCTCATCACCTTTTTAATCCTTAACATATTGTCTTATATTTATACCATCTTCAACCTTGGAAACTTTCTCCAAGGTTGGCTACACACTTCATATTATAAATTCAAATTAGGTCGGCAACTCAACATTCCCATGGTGGAAGAGAATGAGAGTAGACCAAACTAACACTTAACCAAGATCCAAAGCATCTCGCATCAATCACACACTTCCTTAGTTGATACTTATCCTTTGCATGATGTGTAGACACCAATTTAGCTAAACCTAATGAAAACACAAATGAACTTTGAAGTTCACGCTTCTGCAACAAGAAGATAATGTGCAGACCACATAAAATGTTTCATCATACACTGAAACACATCTCAAATGCCTTTAGATTCATCTATAGCTAATGAAACAACCTTCATACACATAACACTTTCCATTAGTCCATCTGAATTGTATAGACACACATAGAAACTTTGAAACTAGTCTTTCAGAGCACCAAACCATGAATTCCTTTGATAGAACATAAATAATGTCATTGCAGGCCTTCTACTAGATCCAAAAGACTGAAACAAACCAGTGGAGGACCGCGGAGCAGATACATTTCTCCCAATCCACAAACAAACAACTATGTCAGACTAGTTCACACACCAGTGAACACAAATTTCACACTTCATCAAACCAAAAGCTCTAATCTAAGATATATCACCAAAGGATTCCCATAAACAAAACTTCAGATCCACACAAGCATAGGATCAACAAAAAAGAAATGCAGAGCACAAACTAGAGCACATTCTGAGCACACACACAATTCTATCTTCACTATTTCTCAAAAGCACTTGGTAACTCATCATATCATCACACCTACAACACCATAAATATAGCTCCATGTACTCACAACATCTCTATAGTATCTCAACTATACATGCACAACCTGCAATCACTTGTTTCCTTTCTCTGCAACAACCTATATTGTGTTGACATTAATGACAAAATTAATGAAAACACCACTATGATCATTCATAATTGCAATGATCTCCCATTTTGTCATTCATGGCAACACATGATGTGAAAAAACACCAAAGATAAAATACACACTCTCCTTTATTTTCTAGATTAGTCAACCTACACAACATTCCTGCACTCTCTTTTCCTTACAATATTCTCTCTCTATCTCTTCTCTTTTCAATTTTTTATTTTTCACATGACTCTCTCTCCCCCTTTGACATCAATGGAAAAGAACAAAGGTTCTGATCACCCACCTTGGAGTGCACCCACATCTCATATTGCAACAATGATACTTCCTACTCCCCCTGAGGAGTAGACCCTAGTCATCAATCCAGACAAATAAAGAATCTGTAGATCCAATGGACCGATGCACCTCCATGTGCACCTAGTTCAAAGGAGTGGTAGTAACCCCAAACTTCTCTCAGAGATACTCAAAAGTATCCTTCAGAAGAGCCTTAGTAAATATATCAACAATTTGATCCTTTGTAGGCACATATTCCAACCTGACTTCATTCGCCAATAATTTTTCTCTCAAGAAATGATATTTGATAGAGATGTGCTTTGTATTTGAATGCATTATCAAATTCTTTGAAATTTTTTGTGCACTTGTATTATCACAGAAGATAGGGATAGGCTCATCACATATCACTCCTATATCCTTCATTTTCTGCTTCATCCATAATACCTGTGTGTAGCAAGATGTTGTTGCAATGTATTTAGCCTCTACAGTGGATAAAGAAATTGAATCATGTTTCTTGGTTTGCCATGAAACCAATATTCCTCCAAGAAAGAATGCACCACCACTTTTACTCTTCTGGTCATCCACACAACCAACCCAATCTGCATCAATGTAAGCACTCAAAGTGAAATTAGTATCCTTAGGACACCACAAGCCATAATCTGGAGTGCCTTTTAGATATTTGAATATCCTCTTCATAGTTGTAACATGTGTTTCTTTAGGTTCTACTTGAAATTTGGAAACCAAACATACTGCATGCATGACATCTAGTCTAGTAGCAGTAAGATATAACAGACCACCAATCATAGATTTGCACATGCTCTGATCAACTTTAGGAGAATTATCATCCCTACTTAGTTTGCATCCAGTCACCATAGGGGTATAGACCAATTTGGAGTCATCCTTTATGATGCAAAGCACCTATAGACTTCAAGGGTACTAAGGACCCAAAACACAAATTTGAGAAGATCTCTTAAACATTCACCAATTTCACTTCATTTGTAACTTGTTTCCACAAGGCCTAAACACACCAAAACGTGGTTCCAAAATTTTACCAGACCCTAATACACCTTTAAACATCATGAAATTGGGAATAACTTACAAAATATGTGGATTTCCTCAAATTTAATCACATATTATAGGACCCATTTCAACCTTATTAAACATACTTCAAAATCAAGTACTATTGTTTTGGAAAGAATATTAGAAAAATGACTATCCTGCATCAAAATAGGCTCAATTAGGCCTAATCTACAAAGAATGTGCCATCAAAACAACTCCACAAATCCAAATAACAAAAAATAGTCTTAAATCGGGTTATTAAACCACCAAATCAACTAGTTTTCTCAAGGAAATCATTGTATAATGCAACAAATTATGAAACCCTCACTCTAGGTCAATTTGAACTAAGTAAACAGGGGTTTATTGAAAACCTGCTTTCCAAACCTTATTACACTTAGCCACTGCTTCAAATATGCTAGAATATGTCTTCACAAGCTCTAGGAATCATTCTCCAAACTTCTTGAATACTTTTAAAACAAACTTCAACATGAAGCCACCATTTTTATGACAAAATTTAGAAAATTTTATGAGGGCAACAACCAAAACTTTGAAATATAACTTCCCCTATATCTGCCAACACACACAAAATGAAAAACACTCAAAATTGACCCATTCCACCAATTTAACAAGCCTCCATTGGTGTAATTGTGGATTAAACTCTCACTAGACTCTCAAAACCTTTGAAATGAGGGTTTCAGGCAGTCATTGCAAAATTGCTTTAAAAACCTCTAAACTTAATGAAAAAATTTCAAATATCCTTCAAATAGAAGGTAACAAAACACACTATGAAGTTAAAAAAAAACCTCTAAACTTAATGAAATTTATCAAATCAAGTTTTGGAGGCTAAGAAATATTGTATAGTCTGTGCAGTCCTTGACAAGCAACACGAAAATGTTGTTTGGCAGAACAGGGTACTTTTATTGTCAAAATAGTTTCTAGATACAATGTATGATGATTTCCTTGCCTTCACTAGGCCTTAAATAGATGTTTACATTATTTAATATAACTACCCTTTCAAATTCTAATGACCAAACCTTCCCTTTTCACATGTGACTCTTCATCTTCCTTCATTGTTTATATTTTTGACAATAATTGCAATATTTGCAATTTTTGAGAACTTGACCTCACAATCACCTAAAAACATAATCAAGTGACTCAAATAGATTAGAAATGACCTCTTTAAATTCTTTACATGATGAAAATAAAACTTTACATGATTGGAGATTCAAATTTTAGAAAATTGCTTGATTGAGACATAAAATGCACAAGGTGTTCCTGCACCAAACAACCGCCCTGGAAAAATTCTCAAGTCCCTTTGAGGATTTTTTTGCATAATTATTGCTTCTTCATACCTTTACCAATTCTATCTTGGACTACTTCTTGCCTTGCTCTTGAAACTTTCACTTTCCTTTGTCTTGATTCCATCGTTTTCCTTCATTTTTGTCTTCATTTGTCTTTGTCTTTTTCCTTACCTTTCTCTTAGTATTCTTAGAACTCTAAACCACTACCTTGATAGTATTTAACTTCCCTCTAACCTCTTTTCCAATCAAGGGACACAGGACTATCCTTAGTATGCTTTGACCATGATTTTCTAAGCATTATTTCCTCTCTTCAATCAATTCATCCTTGACCTTCTCTTAACCTTCTTTTGTCATCACCTCTTCAACTTCTCCATTCATTTGATCACCTTCCAACTAACTTTCAACTCTTGTAATGGTTGCAAAATCTTCAAGCACTTTTTAGAAAGATATTCATCTCCCTCATTGCTTCATCACACAATCTCAACATACCACCCATCTTACCCAACAATAGATCCTAGAAGATGCACCTACCACTCTTCCTCTCATTGGTGTCACTCTCTCTACACCTTCTCCCCAACTTAATCTCTATTGGAGGATAGTGAACATAGACCTCATCCTTGTCTATAACCAACACACCTTAACACAATGCTTCTTTCAGCTTTAAGATGGATCAAGCCCCTATAACCAAGAACTCAACAAACTTTCACCAATTTCACTTCATTTGCAACTTGCTTCCACAAGGCCTAAACACACCAAAACACCAAAACATGGTTCCAAACTTTTACCAGACCCTAATACACCTTTAAAAATCTTGATTTTGATAGAAAGAAATCCAAAACACTCTCTTACAACACTGTTTTATCATATTTTTAATTGCTTGCACCCAAAGACCAAATTTGCTTGTAGGAGTCCAAAACACTAAATTGGTCATTACTTGCAAACCAGGTGGAGTTACTCAAATATAATCACATATTCTAGGACCCATTTCATCCTTATTAAACATACTTCAAAATTGGGTACTATTGTTTTAGAAATAATATTAGAAAAATGATTGTCCCACATCAAAATACGCTCAATTAGGCCTAATCTACAAAGCATGTACCATCAAAACAAATCCAAAACCAAAAATAACCATAAAAAATATTAAATAAGGTTATAAAACCACCAAATCAACCATATTTCTCAAGTAAATCATTCACTAATGCAACAACTTATGAAACCCTCACTCTAGGTCAATTTGAACTAAGTAAACAAGGGTTTATTGAAAACCTACTTTCCAAACCTCATTACACTTAGCCACTACTTCAAAAAAGATAGAATATGTCTGAAAAATCTCTAGGAATCATTCTTCAACCTCCTTGAATACTTTTACAACAAACTTCAACATGGAGCTGCCATTTCTATGACAAAATTTAGAAAATTATATGAGGGTAGCAACCAAAATTTTGAAATTTGACTTCCCATGTATGGGCCAATACAAAAAAAATGAAAAATACTCAAAATTGACCCATCACACCAATTTAACAAGCCTCCATTGGTGGAATGGTGGATGAAACTCTCACTAGACTCTCAAAACCTTTGAAATGAGGGTTTCAGGCAGTCACTGTAAAATTGCTTTAAAAACCTCTAAACTTAATGAAAACTTTTCAAATATCATTCAAATACAAGTTAACACAACACACTATGAATTCAAATCAAGTTTTGGAGGCTAAGAAATATTGTACAGTCTATACAGTCCTTGAAAAGCAACAAGAAAACATTGTTTGGTAGAACAGGGTACTTTTATTGTCAAAATATATTCTAGATACAATGTATGATGATTTGTTCCCTTCACCGGGCCTTAAATATATGTTTATATCATTTAATATAACTTCCCCTTCAAATTTTAATGACCAAACCTTCCCTTTTCCCATGTGACTCTTCATCTTCCTTCATTGTTTGCATTTTTTACATTTTTGACAATAATTGCAATATTTGCAACTTTTGAGAACTTGAACTCACAATCACCTACAAAAATAATCAAGTGACTCAAATAAATTAGTAATGACCTCTTTACATTATTTACATGATGAAAATCAAACTTTACATGAGTGGAGATTTGAATTTTACAAGATTGCTTGATTGAGACATAAAACGCACAAGGTGCTCTTGCACCACATTCCAAACTTCTTCAACAACTCTTTAACATAATTTGATTGTGAAATGAATATGCCCTTATCAATTTGATTAACTTGAAGTCCAAGAAAGAACTTCAACTCACCAATCATAGACATTCCAAACTCTTTTTGCATCTCCTCTGCAAATTTCTTGCACATACCCACATTTCCTCCAAAGATAATATCATCAACATACACAACCACTATCAACATTTTGTTTCCTTCAACCTTGAAAGAAAGATTACTATCTACAAAGCCTTTGCTAAACCCTTGTTGTGTCAAATACATGTCCAACATTGCATACCATGCTTTGGGAGCCTGTTTAAGTCCATATAGTGCCTTTTTCAACTTACAAACCATGTCCAATTTATCTGATAATTGAAATCCCTCTGGTTGTTCCATGTACACCTATTCTTCCAATTCTCCATTCAGGAATGCAAACTTAACATCTATTTAATATACCTTGAAATCTTTGTGAGCAGAAAATGTCAAAAACATCTTAATAGCCTCTATTCTTTCCACTAGGGTAAATGTCTCCTAAAATTCTATTCCTTTTGTTAGTGTAATTAATTAATTAATTATTACACTAGCATAAGTTAAATTAGGTCTTACATTTAATTAATTAAGTCCTAGGTTGCATTATTAGATAAATCATTTAATAAATAGGGAAATATTATCTTTGTTGTTTGGTGGGATAAGATTCTTTCTAGAAGATGAGTTGTCCTTCTAGAACTTATCTCAACATTTAATAATCATCTAGATAGGGTTCACATGTTGTCACATGCTGTTGGATCATGACACATGGCAACATCTCATGCATCTTAGGTTTTCTCTCATGCCTATATATTCAGGCATTTTGTACATTTGTAATCATGTCATATTCAATTTGGCATCCTTGCATCTTAATCATAGCATAATATTTCTGCCATTTCTGTCTTGTGGAAGTTTTGTCTTGCAGGTGATTCTGGGGTGTTTGAGGAGTTCACCTAAGCTCCTACATGGTATCAGAACTTCAGTGCTGTAGACTTCTTCTCAAATATGAGAGATCATTTTTTGGCATAAAAGTCTTGCTAGATGCAAGCAGCCATTTTTCATTTTTGCTTCAAAAATCTAGCTTCCACTCAGTTACAAGAAAAACAATTTCTGTTTTGTAGCTAGGGTTGAAATTTGAACTGGGTATCTTTTAGATTTTTGATATCTTGTACAGATCTGGAGAAAATCACTAAACAAAAATTGGCGCACGTCATTTTTCTCCTAGTTGAAGGTTAAAAAAATTATTTTTTAATTTTCTGCTTGTTGGATCAAAAAAATATTTCTGGGTTTTGTTCTTAGCTTCAAAATATTTCTGAGTTTTTGTTTTTGTCCACTCATTATGAACAAATTTTGCAAAAATCAAATCAAAAGGAATTTTTTTTGCTAGAAAACCTATTTCCTGCAAGCTAAATTCAGTTTTTTGAAAAAATCATAACTTTTGGCCATGGTATCAAAAATTGACAAACGAGATACCGTCGAAAAGGGAATTTTGTCTACTTTCTAGTGGTGGCATTCATTCTATGAAATTTTTCCAACAAAAAACTCTACAGTCAACTGAAGTCAATCCTCCATTTTGGACTCAACGACCAATATCTTCGCATCAGATTGTCAAAATCCAGAAATTCTAGTAGCATTCGGGAGATATTTCAAAGCTTTTTTCATCAGTCCAGACTCTCTAATCAGTTTCAGCTCTAGGTACTTTTGCATTGATTTTTTTTAATTTGGTGCATTTGTTCAATAACTTGGACATTCTGAAGCTTGGGACAATATTTTTTGATCTGGGTAGCATCACTTCAGTTGCATATCATATTTGGAAGCTTCTATTTATTGTTGAAGGTTAGTGTCTTTGTATTTTTTGGAGAAAGTTCATTATGGGGCTTGCATATACTCCTTTGGTTATGTTGCACAAGGGTAACTATCAACAATGGCTAGATGGGATCTGCCACCATTTATTGCCTCATCTATTTGGTATAGTTCCCCATCCAAGTGAAAGTATTCATGAACTTGCTTGGAGTTGCAGTAGGTACACTATTTTGGGGATCATTTCTATGCAAGTTAATTCTAATGTTTTGAATGCTATTGATCATTGTGATTTTCGTCACATCTTTTGGACTAAGCTTTGGGAGATATATGGATATTCAGACACTCCACCCTTCCTTGATGGTCATAATTTAGAATGTCATGCTTCAAATCAAGTTTCCCATGATGATATTTTTGTGCAGGAGGTTGATTGCCTTGATCTTTCCGAAGAGGTTGACAAGGTTCCTTCAGGTGCTTCTTCTCCATCAGAGACAGTTGGTATCCCTCCACATTCAATGATTCCTTGTCCAGAATCATTGATTGAGGCTTCCACTATCATCATCCATCAGGACACATTCCATTTTTTAGACTTGACATCATAGGATGGCTTTGTTTCAGGTATCACTGACTTGGCTCCTTCTACAGGTTTGGAGGACATTCTTGAGGGGATATCACTCCTCTGTTCAGATATTTCTTATTTGAGACTTCTTCCCTATCATTCCATTCAGGATTTGAGGTTTCTTCAACATCTACCATTGGATTTGCTTCAGAATTCTTTCATTGGTTTTGAGGACACTTCATTCAGGGGGGTTATCAAGTCTCCATCACATCCATCATATCCATCACATCTTTGTCTTTAGATATTGTTCAACATCAGTTTCTGCATCGTCCTAGTTTGTCACCCTCTTCATTGATTGTGGCATCTTCATCAGGAAAGGAGACATTTGAGAAGAGTTTAGAGACACCATCTTCAACCACCTTCATCCTTCCTTCAATTCCTATTCGGAATGGGAAGCATCTCTCCACTTGTAGTTGGTTTTGTTTCTTCTGAAAGGGAGACAAGTTGTTTTTCGACATTAGATCTTATTCTGTCTTCAGACACTTACCATTTTTTCAGGTGTTATCATCTTCTGGGGGGGCTATATAGTCTCTCTCTTTCCCTCCTATGGGGGGGCATTGATTGTATTGTATCCATGTGATGGATGGTGTCCTTAGGGGGTATTTAGGAGTCCTCCATCATTCCCATCCTATCTCACATTTTTGTATTTTCATCTCCTTTTTGGAGAGGGGTTTTGTTCCCATTGGGTTTTCCCCTTTTCTTTGATTGTGGGAGATTTTTCTGCATCTTCATGTACATGGGTACCTAACATGGCCCCATAGCCAGGACCCATCATTATCTTGCATAATCATTGCATTTTCCTCCCTAAGTTGAACTTATGGGGGGGTGTTAGTGTAATTAATTAATTAATTATTACACTAGCATAAGTTAACTTAGGTCTTGCATTTAATTAATTAAGTCCTAGGTTGCATTATTAGATAAATCATTTAATAAATAGGGAAATATTTCATTTCTTGTTTGGTGGGATAAGATTCCTTCTAGAAGATGAGTTGTCCTTCTAGAACTTATCTCAACATTTAATAATCATCTAGATAGGGTTCACATGTTGTCACATGCTGTTAGATCATGACACATGACAACATCTCATGCATCTTAGGTTTTCTCTCATGCCTATATATTCAGGTATTTTGTACATTTGTAATCATGTCATATTCAATTTGGCATCCTTGTATCTTAATCATAGCATGATATTTCTGCCATTTCTCTCTTGTGGAAGTTTTGTCTTGCAGGTGATTCTGGGGTGTTTGAGGAGTTCACCTAGACTCCTACACCTTCAACCTATGAATAACCTTTGCATACAATTCTTTCTTTATTTCTTACTAGTTCACCATTCTCATTTAGCTTATTCCTAAACACCCACTTTGTACTAATTATGTTCTTGTTTATAGGTCTAGGAACCAATTCCCATGTCTAATTTTTCTCTATCTGTTGCAACTCCTCTTTCATTGCTCTAACCCAATTCTCATCTTTACATGATTCACACACTGATTTAGGTTCTATCTTGGAAAGTAAACATAGATTTACCTCAGTTGCCACCACTTTGCTTCTTGTCTTTACACCTTCACTTTTATCTCCAATTATCTGTTCTTTAGGATGATTTCTTTGTACATATTTTGGGGTCTTAGGATCAGGTTATCGTGATTCTTCTTCATCTTCAATATGTTCTTCTTCCTCATTCTCTTCTTGTGATTGTCTACAAATAGGTTCATATCATTCAACTTCACTTATTTCAACTGGTCTGTGCATATCTTCATCAACTTTTACATTTGCACTTTCAACTATCTTTCTCAATCTTTGATTGAAGTATCTATAAGCTTTGCTATTAGTTGAATATCCAAGGAAAATACCTTCATCACATCTTACATCAAACTTTCCAAGGTTGTCATCATCTCTTTTAATATAACATCTACTTCCAAACACCTTAATGTAATTAACAGTAGGAATCTTTCCAATCCACAGTTCATAAGGAGTCTTTGTGTTGTTACCTCTGATTTGAACTCCGTTAAGAATATAAAAAACAATGTGATTTTTTTCTCTCCAGTATGCATCAGGTACATTTTCCTCTTTCATCATAGTCCTTGCAACCTCTTGAACAGTCTGGTTCTTCCTCTCTACAACTCCATTCTGCTGAGAAGTTCTCGGAGTAGAAAAGTGTCTCTTTATACCATGCTCTTCACAAAATGTACTAAACTCACTGGAAGTGAATTCTCCACCTCTATCAAACCTTAAAAATTTTATTCTCATATTGAATTCATTCTCTACCCAAGCCTTGAATACTTTAAATCTATCCAAAGCTTGAGCTTTCTCCCTAAGAAAAGTAACCCATGTCATTCTAGAATAATCATCAATAAGGAGCATGAAATACCTGTCAACATTAAGACTTCCCATTCTTGTGGGACCACAGAGGTCAGTATGAATCAGTTCCAACATTTTGGTAGTTGATTGCTCTTTTCCTTTAAAGATGCATCTTGTTTTTTTTACCAATTGAGAACTTCTGCAAATAGTATTGGTAAGATTTGTGAATTTAGGCAGATCTCATACAACTTCTCTTGAACTAATCATGATTAGGTTGTCAAAGTTTACTTGTCCCATTGATGCAGGAGCATCTTGACAAGGTCATGATTCCATATAGAAAATCTTGAAAGATGGTCAAATTTTGTTGTTCCAACATTGTCTCAAGGTCATTTGAATCATTTTCCATGTCTTAGGGTCATTAGGAGGTCACTATGTTATATTTTTGGGAAAAATGTAAAAAGATGTCAAAACATTCAAAGTTGTCACAAATATTCTAAAGTTGCACAAGAGAAACATTAGGAATATGAAAAGTCACGTGGGCTTAAACAATGGAAGGTAGTTGGAAAATTAGTTAGAAGTTGTAGGGACACATTGTAATGCCTTTAAATAGGTTTTGAGTCCATTTTGTATGTGTGGGTGATTCAATTTTTGAATCAAATGAAAGAAAAGCAATGTTTCAAGCATTTTCTTTCATATTTTTATTGTTTTCTAGCCTTGTACAGAGTTGTATGGGCACCAAATGCTATGAAATTATTTGTAAGTGATGCATACTTCAATCACCTTCCAAATGTTTCTTGTTTCATGCAAAATAGTTTTGTTTTGAGTAAGTTATTCAAGTTTTTTCTGAAATCAGTTAAAAACCCTCATTAGGGTAACAATGGGTAAATAAACATTGTTTTCTCTCTTTTCAACTGGTGAAATCAATTGAATTTTGGTGAGGACGTTCTTCTAAGCATGTTCTTTCATATTCCCATTAGTTTTTTTCAGAGGTTTAAAGTTAAAGAGTTGGAAATTTGAATCTCTGACTGTAATTCTATATAAGAAAGCCTATAATAGAGTTGTGAAGGAAACTCCATCTAGGGTTCATACAAATAAATGTGGGAATGACCTTTAAATGGACTATTAAGCATGCATAAGTTAAACTAAATCTGTTCCAAGCATTGGTTGGACAAATTTGTGTTTGGAGTGGGTAAACCCAATAAGCCCTATATAAACAATGTCTAATTAGCCCTATTTCTGAAGCACAACCAGTCATATTGGGCACTTTTACCAAAGTAACATATATTGAATGTCTAATATGTTTTAAAGAATGGAAAAGGGTGTCCTAAAAGTTGGTTACAATCAGTACTAAAGGTCTATATTGGAAGTTTTTTATGAAAGTATGCAGGAGCATGGCTACAAGGGAGTGCAATGGTCATTAAAGGTTTATCTATCAAATCATGGGAGTTTAATTTCTTGGGGTGTAAAAATGGTTTGGTCATGTTTTTTTTTGGCATATTGAAGGAAGTACAAGGTTGAATCACTATTGAGTCTTGACAAACAAAGTTTTTAGCTTTATGACCTATGGTGCCATGAATGCATAAGTAAGGACAGTCATGATAAATTGATAAGAATTAAAAAGGAAGATTTTGTGTTTGTTGTTTTTGGGTGAGATAAGGTTGATTAAGGTGATTTGTCAGCTGGTTAGGGTATTGGAACTCTGATTTACAATTTTGAGTGTTTGAGCCAAGAGTCTTGTGAAGGAAAATGTGTCTTAATTACAAGGATAGTCAAGAATCTATTTTGAGTTTTATCAAATAAGAATGAGATAGTTGTTTTCCTTCCTTTGTACTTGCATCAGATTGGTATCAGAGCTCGGGAAAGATTTGGGCTAGTGAGTTGTGGTATTGTGGTTTTGTGCAGGTCAGAAGAACTTGGTTGTTGTCATTGTGAAGGAAAAGAGAGTTGAGGAAAAGTGAGTTGTGAGACCATCTAGAAGAGATGGAGATACTAAGAAGGCATTTGCAGGCAGAGGAAGAGAGGAAAAGGAGAAAGAGGAAAGAAAAGTTTGACAAAGAGGTTTCAGAATTAAAGGAAGAGATGATAACTATGGATAAAGAGTTTCAAGAGACTATGATGGAGATGAAACAGATGATTGAGCAGCTGTATAGACAAGCCACAAGGTTGCATTTGAAAGTGAAAAGGAAAGTTACATGGCCCATTCAAAAGATAGAAAAAAGAAGAAGAAAACAAATGAAGATGAAAGAGGAGGTGATAGAAGAAGAAGTGTTTGAAGATGCAGAAGCTGAGTTCAAGGATGAAGAAAGCACATATATTCTCAAGCATAATGAAGGTATGACAGAAATAAGAGACCTAATTTCAGAGGTTGAGTTGATTAAAGAGCAGATTGTGAATGAATTGATCTTGGAGGTTTGCAAAGAATTAATGAATGATGGAGGTATGATGCTAGAAATTATGTTTCATTTCATTTTATTACTAATCTTTTGGATAAGGAGCAAGTTGTAGGTTAGAGGACAAAAGGAGAAACAAAACATTGAGGTGAATGAAAGCATAATATTATGAATTCAGAGGGTGAGCAGGGTATGAAGCTAATTTGCATGGACAAGATGAAGCCCAAGGTGAAAATGAAGGTGATTAAGAGCAAGGTCAGGTAGAGCATACAAAGAGTGTAGGTTGGTGGACAACTTCAATTCCAAGTGGACTTGGAAACTTCCTTGGCTGGGAGTATGATGCAGGAGCACCTTGACAAGGTCATGATTCCATATAGAAAATCTTGAAGGATGGTCAAATTTTATTTTTCCAACATTGTCTCAAGGTCATTTGAATCATTTTCCATGTCTTAGGGTCATTAGGAGGTCACTATGTTATATTTTTGGGAAAAATGTAAAAAGATGTCAAAACATCCAAAGTTGTCACAAATATTCTAAAGTTGCACAAGAGCAACATTAGGAATATGAAGTCATGTGGGCTTAAACGATGGAAGGTAGTTGGAAAATTAGTTAGAAGTTGTAGGGACATAATTTTATTCCTTTAAATAGGTTTTGAATCCATTTTTTACGTGTGGGTGATTGAATTTTTGAATCAAATGAAAGAAAAAATATGTTTTAAAGCAATTTATTTCATATTTTTACTATTTTTTGGCCTTGTACGAAGCTGTACGGGCACCAAATGCTGTGAAATATTTTGTAAGTGATTCATAATTCAATCACCTTCTAGATGATTCTTGTTTCATGCAAAATAGTTTTGTTTTAAGTAAGTTATTCAAGTTTTTCTGAAATCAGTTAGAAACCCTCATTAGGGTAACAGTGGGTAAAGAAAAATTGTTTTCTCTCTTTTCAACTGGTGAAATCAATTGACTTTTGGTGAGGACGTTCTTCTAAGCATGCTATTTCATATTCCCATGAGTTTAGTCTAGAGGTTTAAAGTTAAATAGTTGTAAATTTAAATCTCTGACTACAATTTTGTATAAGAAAGCCTATAAGAGAGTTGTGAAGGAAACTCCATCTAGGGTTCATATGAATAAATGTGGGAATGACCTTTAGATAGACTATTAAGCATGTGTGAGTTAAATTAAATCTGTTCCAAGCATTGTTTGGAAAAATTTGTGTTTGGAGTGGGTAAACCTAATAAGCCCTATATGAACAATGTCTAATTAGCCCTGTTTCTGAAGCGTAGCTAATCATATTGACCACTTTTACCAAAGTAACATATACTAAATGTATGATATGTTTTAAAGCATGGAAAAAGGTGTCCTAAAAGTTGCTTATAGTTGGTACTAAAGGTCTGTATTGGAAGTTGTTTCTAAAAGTATGCAAGATCATGGCTACAAGGGAGTGCAACGATCATTAAAGGTTTGTCTATCAAATCATGGTAGTTGAATTTCTTGGGGTGTAAAAAGGGTTTGGTCATGTTTTTTTTTGGAATATTGAAGGAAATCCAAGGTTGAATCACTATTGAGTCTTGACAAACAAATTTTGTAGCTTTATGACCTATTGTGCCATGAATGCATAAGTGAGGACATTCATGATAAATTGATAAGAATTGAAAAGGAATATTTTTTTTTGTTGTTTTTCAATGAGATAAGGTTGATTAAGGTGGTTTGTGAGTTGGTTAAGGTATTGGAACTCTGATGTACAATTTTGAGTGTTTGAGCCAAGAGTCTTGTGAAGGAAAATGTGTCTTAATTACAAGGACATCCAAGAATATGTTTTGAGTTTTATCAAATAAGAATGAGATAGTTGTTTTCCTTCCTTTGTACTTGCATCACCCATCCTTTAGTTCCATAGAAAACTTTCATTAACTTGAGATATAATACACCGACCATTAACACCCTTAAGCTGATAAATGTTCCCATATGTTCTTCCTACAACTACCACAATTTCAAACCTTTTTATGATCTCACAAGTATTATCCTAAAACAAAAGCGTAAATCCTTGCTACACATTTTTCCAACACTCAAAAGATTATGCCTTAAGCCCTTAGCATAATAGAAATCGTTAGTATTGTGTTTTCCATCAAAACTAATTGTTCCTTTTCCAACAATCTTTGCACCAGAATCATCTCCAAACATGATTAATCCACCATCATACTTTTCAAGTTTAGTAAACTTACTTTTGTCTCCGATCATATGATTTGAACAACCACTCTCAATTAACCAATAATCTTTGTCTTGTCTAGCATGAAAGGTAGTAACCAGAGTACCTTCCATCTCATCCTTCTTGTTTTTCAAACCACTTTCCCTTGCACATCTTTCAAAGTTAGTAGACATTGATTTATTCTCTCAAGCTAAAAATAGGCATTCATCATTATCACCCTCAAAATTAGATTCATCATCAGAAATTTCAGCATCTTCTCTAACATAGTACAATATCTTGACCTTCTTATCCTTTTTTTCTTTATTGTCTCTATTCTTTTTGTTTATAGCTCTATTTGGACATCTTGAAGCATACTGACCAATATTTCAGCAACTGAAATATTAAAAGGTAACATGTACCTTAGTACTTACTAATACCTTTCTTCAATTTCCTTGTAAATTTTGCTTCCAAATCCTCTGAACCTTCACTCTTCGGATCATCTTCTATCTTAGTGGCTTTGAAGGCTGTTTCTATTTTCTCCTTTTCTTTTCCAAATTTTCTCATTTCAAATGCGATCAAGGTGCCAAATAGTTGTTCTTTAGTGAACTTCTTAGGATCATATACTCCCTCAATGGCTGAGACTTTATCACTGTAACTCTTCGGTAGGTCATCAAAATCTTCTCCATTACATCTTCATCTATCAAAGTACCACCTTGATTTTTGACTTCATTTACTGCAATATCAACCCTCTAAAAATAGCTTGCAGTATCTTCACTTTCTTCCATTTTCAAGTTCTCCTATATGTTCTTAGTTGTTAGATTCCTTGACAATTTGACTCTATCATTTCCTTCATAGATAACTTCCAACTTTTTCCAAACTTCATAAGAAGTTCCCTAGAAACACAAGAAACACCAAATTTACGTGGAAAACCTAATTGTCTCCAGAAGATAGGAAGAATCATTGGAAGAAGATGAAGAGGATTGCCTACAAATTTGTCTCCAAATTGTCTCCAAATTTTCCCATGAAAGTTTGAGATGAATTAAATTAGACATTTCATATCTAATTTGGTAGGTGGATATGATTAGCTGTAGAAATATGAGGATAAATTTGAATATTTGGATTTATTTCAATCTTAGGAAGAAATAACAATTATTAAAATAAACAAATATTTTTGATATTGTTTATTTAATAAAAGAGCGATAATGATATGTAAATAAAAACTATTGAAGTTTTGATTATTTAATTAAGAGAGAATAATCAAAAGAATATAGATATGATCTATATAAATAAATATTTCTATTTATTCAATAGTAGATGAATTTGATTATGATAATTAAATAAAACAAAGTGAAATTCATTTATTTAATTAAGACTAAATAATAGAATAAAGATTGAAGAATTTAAAAGATGAACTATATAAATAAATATTTCTATTTATTTAATAGTAGAAGAATTAAAGGTTAATTAATCAATTAAATCATATTTAATTAATTAGATTATCCAGACCATTTTTAGGTGTATACATTTTTCCCCTCTTTGAAGTGATGTGTTTACGCATTGCTTCAAAGAAAATTTTGATGTTGTTGCGAGTATTGATGAAAAATTTTCAGTATGCCCTAGATGTTGATTTTCAGGTGCTAATGGATATATGCCCCTCAAGAGATAAATTAATGAATTTTTTATTTTTTTGGCTTTTTGGAAATTTTCAATGATTTTATGATTTTTGTGATGATTTCTAATGATTTGATAAAGATATGATGATGAAATAATTTGTCTCCCGACAAACAGTTCAAAAGATGCCCCTATGATGAGTTTTGAATTAAGCCTCTAGTAAATAAAAGAAATTAATCCCACAAAAATCCCCCTAATTAAACTATAAAAGGTTAAAAAGTTGAGTTTATAATTCATTTGTGCATGCTTGAGTTTTGTGAATTTGGAGTGAGAGAAATTTGGAGCAAAATTTCAATCCCTTCCCACACTCATCGTTTCGAGCGCATGCGTCGACACAACTGTCCGACTGCCTACGAACCTCGGCTATGTACCCGTGAACCTCCTTGTTTTTTCATGTTTTTCATTTTTCGCATGTTTATTTATGTTTTAAACATTTTGAATTCTTTTAGCACATTTGTAGGCCGCAGTAGCGCATAGACTAGAATAGTGCATAGGTTAGCTATTTTAGCACATAAATAGGATGAAATAGCGCATCTAATTTTTTAGCACATAGGTCAAAAAATTTAGCGCATACGTAGGATGAAATAACGCATCCGATGATATAGCACATTGGTCATCTAAAGTGGTACATTTTCCTCCTGAAATGGCACATTTGATGAAATAGTTCTTTTACTACTTGTTTTAGCGCATTGAGGTGTTTTAATGGCACATTGAATATTCTGGCACATAAAAACACTATTTTAGCGCATTGAAATTAGAATGATGTAATTTTTCAATTTTGTCCTTGATTATGTCAAATTTTTATCATGTCAGTCATTGATTTGATTTGATTGATGATCTTGATAGAGTAGATGATGTTCAACCTCATGATAGGCGAGGTCTGATGATTGCTTGTTGATAATTGTCCTCATGATAGGCGAGAAATAATTATAGTTTCATTTGATAAACCTCATGATAGGCAAGGTTGATTTGATTAATTGACCTCATGATAGGTGACGTACAATTTTAAGATTGATGATTAACCTCATGATAGGAAAGGTTGATTGATAGATTTGATGATTGACCTCATGATTGGCGAGGTTGATTTGATAGTTGCTCATGAGATTTCAATGAAGTCTCAACATAACTGATTAGATTTTATAGGCTGGTTGACATTTGATGAATTGACAAGGATCACTTACTTTCAATATTTCATGATGATAGGAGTCATTTGTGAACATATAGATTCGAGAGTGGTTTCCTAGGACTTTTGATTTGATATCGTAGCTAGTGCAGCCCAAGACAACAGTCATCACACACTGTGGTTTGTCATCTCTTCTAGATATGCCCCAAATTAGGATTAATCGGGGTCTCCTAACAACTTTATCAAAGAGGTGGAATAGCGATCATAATACTTTCCACCTTCCTACGGGTGAAATGATAGTCACTCTTGAGGATGTATGGCAAATTTTGAGGATACCTGTTGTTGGGGAGGTTGTAATTTATGATTCTTCAGAGCAGGGGGAGGCCAAGGCACTGTGTTGAGTTTCTCAGGATGATATGATTTGTGGATATGATATTCCATGGTGTGAGATGGTGGATGCCTATGCCACCTTTCCTTCAGTACTTGCTGATTTTATTAGAGGGTTTATTTGTCCCAATCATAGGTCAAAGGGACTTTCTATTGGTTGGGGTCATGTGTTATAGAGTATGATTGTGCATGGTACCAGATATGCATGGGGCATGTGTATGCTTGCTCATCTTTATCATGATTTGCATTCGGTTGTCTACCTACGAGGTCGTAGTTTGTCTTTTGGGGTTACATTGCTTCAGGTGTGGGCATGGGAGCACATAGTTTTTATGTGTCCAATGACAGACAAAGACCAACTACTAGGCCGTATGTTCACAGATATACAAGTTGTCTTACTCAGCCCAAACTAGGTAAGTTAGAGCATTGGAGGAGCGTTTTGGATGATTTGGAGGTCATTACATGGTGGCCCTATCTGGATTATGATCACTGGGATGAGGATGATACAAAGATGGGATACCTTTTTCAGTCTATGTTCCTTATTGGTAGGACTCGTTTTGTTATTGAGAGGTTTTTGTTAAGGAGGGTGCTCAGATAGTACGACATTGTACAAGGCATACCCTAGGGAATTGCACATTATGCCCTATGTCAGATAGATTCTACTAAGTGGGGATCCATCCTTTCATATGATACTATTGTTTAGGAGTACCTGAACCTATAGCCTTTAGATTGGGATATTCGTCCTAACATTATTCAGACTCTGATTACTGCAAATCATGCATAGTATCTTGCCTTACATCTATTTCCATGGATATTTTTTCTTGATGAGCCTGTGCCACTACCCGACAAGGAGGAGGTTGTAGTTGTACATGGCTGTCGATAGAGGAGAGAGGAGGGTGTGGAGGAGGAGTAGGATGTGGAAGTGGAGGAGGATGTGGGGAGCCGTGATGAGGATGATAGTAGTGATGATGAGGAGGTATATGAAGGTGGTGGAGATGGGGGTGGAGATGATGGAGGAGATGGTGGTGGGGGAGGTGGAGGACTAGGTGGAGCTAGTGGCTCAGGTGGAGTTAGTGGATCAGTTCCAATTTTGGATGTTAGAGAAATCATGGTGCCTCATAAGAGGTAATCACTGGTATCCTCTGTAGAGTAGCGTGCTTAGATTGGGATACCCTCTCAGCATTAGCAGACCCAAATTACGAGTTTACAAATGCAAGTACAAACTTTACAGGGTCAACTAGTTCAGGCTCATTGTTTACTGGTGTAGACATTGATGTAGATGTAGACATTGGTCCAGTCTCATGCATAGGCCCTTTTGCAGGTACAAGCATAGTTGACTATTGCACAGGCACATATAGCTTCATTGACATCCAAGAGAGATGCAACTACACGAGTTGTAGAGCAGGCATAGTTGACAGCCAAGATATTGCAGAGACAGCTGATGGTACCTTTGTAGCTAATTACATGAGACAAGTTCTTTGTGTAGGTAGAGAGGTGGAGTATTACAAGGGTTGTTACCATGATGTTGTTCCCTCTGAGCAGAAAGTTAGTTATGCCCAGTCTTGATCAAGAAGGACTTATTCCAAGACTATTAGCAAGGGTGTGACATAGCCTCTACGGAAAGATCTGAGAGATCCTGGTACATCTGGTGGTGCAGGGACTGGTCTCAAGATGCCTACACCATTTGGAGCTAGCACCACATAGCTCTATGAGTTGTTTCCATGATGTATACTCTAGGTGTTTTGATTCATAACTATTTTGATGTTGTATCTCTTTATATTCTAGACATCATTGTATACTTGATATTATGATTTTTGAGCTTTATGATATGTGGCAGATTTTATCGATTTATATGTGCTTATATGGTTATATGATGGATGCATTTAACTATTATGTTCTATATGTTATGTGATGATTTTTGTTATGATGTTATGGATGAAATTTATGATCATGATGACATGTTATGATTTACATATGATGTTATACGTGATAATGTCTATAATTATGATTTATGGATGCATGATGTATGTTGTTATTTACATGATATATGTAAATGATATAAAAATGCATCTATATGTATGATTTTGGATGTGTTGTTTTAAATGATATATGACATAATGATGAAGATGAATATGATGTACGATGTTTTTTATTTTTTAAATGCAAATATATGATGTAATAAATGAATGAAGGAATGATCAATATGACGGTACTTTTAATGAATGTTTTATGATATGATGAATGGATGAATGAAAATGCAACTACATAGAGATTTGTTTTTGATAGTTTTTCTCATGCAATTTTATAATGTGATGCATAAATGAAGAAATGACATGATTAATACAAATGATATGATCAAATATTTGAATGATGAAATGATATAATAATGTTTCTAATTTTTGCAATGGAAATGATTATACAACTACATGATAATGATGATGTTTTTGTTATGTTACCAATTTTTTTGCTACAACTCAATTGGTGGAGCTGACTAAATACTGTTATATTTGAAAGTGGAAAATACAATTGTTTTTGCATATGCTAAGTGTTGATTGCATCTTAATTATCATTTTATAAGTGACAGTTATGCATTGAGATGAGGAAACAAAATTTCAAGAATTGTTTATTGTTTTACAATCAAATGGAGCATCAAATGAGGTACAGGATTGAGCATACAAACAACAAAGAATTTCACTTGCTTTCTTTTATTTCATAAAGTAGTTCATATTTATAGAATTTCATTTGATTGCGAGAATTGAAGTGCTAGTACAAATTTGCATTGAGATGCATTTTTCCTTTTCAAAATGAAAAGCATAAAATTGAAATCAAATATCCATACAAGCCGTGGATGTGACTGTCACAGTGCATCATAAACAACACACTACACTATAGAAGATGCATAAAAGGAATAATCACATAAGTATAAACATAATCATCAATGTTTGTTGATTGATGGCCGATGCAGAAGTGGTGCACCATTTCTCTTCTCGAGCTCTGTTGACCTGTAGGAAGAAAAAGAGGGATGTTAGAGCTCTGACTATGAATATACCTACATGAGCCATCAATGATAATGTAGTATGCTACTGATCATGCACTGAAACAATCAAGAAAAGTGTGGAAACATGAGCTGGAAGAGAGACATCAATATCATGATATGTTGTTTTATCCTAACATTGTTTGTTTCTTTGTGCAGGTATAGGGAAAATCATGAAGCTAATTATCATTTGAAGACCAAGCATGTGGAGAAAAATGGGCTCCCACAAGGGTAGAGCTCGGCATGCTGCCCCTTATCTATTACAAGTGGGCTGAGATAGTAAGTGCAATCATCATATTCATCAAGAAAGGAATTGCAACTAAAAGAGTAAAGCAAATTTCATCCGTTAAGCCATCAAACCAATGGTCCACTCATAACAAAAAGAGGGTACTTTTTGAAGGCTACAAGTGGACAGTTAATTTAATTAAGCTCACTTGATTTAACTAATTGTAAATCTCAACATTCCTTCCATAGTAGTTTTGTTCATCATATTCATGATATTATGCAAGGTTCAATAGTGTTCTTTCTCTTAATTAAGGATAGTGAACATGCATACATAATGCCTCAACGAAGAGAATTGTTTCAGATTTTCATCTTAGAAGAGAGAAAGTGCACGAAACAGTTTTATTAAATGAAGCATAAAAATGCATGAAGAGTGCCAGATAGAAGGGCATACTTTTAAAAAGGACAATCAAGCATGGAGACATGTGAGGGAATTTCATATTTCAATTAGTGGAAGGAGACAAGATCAATATAGTGACCAGTAGCCAACTGATTAGTGAATGATTCAACAAGATAGCTAGTTTTAGTTTGGCTGAGAATACTAAATACTTCACTGTTTTGAAAAGAAGACAATCATAATACACTATTTTGGATATCTCTGATGTTCTGTCATTCAATTTTTTTTCCATTTAAACTATACCTTCAAAACAATTACAATAATCAGGCATAGTTTTCAAGGATTCATATATGCAAAGTCATTTGTAGAACAAACAACATGTATACATCAAACATGATATGAATGATGCTTTGGAGTGCATCCATGAAGGGCATAACTATGAGTGCATAGGAAACAAAAGCAAACAACTAGTCTACAGATTCAATCAATGAGATTTCTGTGTAAGGAGGGTGCGAAATAGTATGATAATGGCATCCACAAGTGCAAACAAGAGAAACAAGAAGGATTTTAAAATAAATATTGATATATGAAAGAAGTTTCTACTGAAATGTTGAATGTAATCAAAGTGCACAATCTTAGCCAATATATATATATATAACTATACAAATTTTCATCGAATACAGTTTACCCACATGGGTATTTTTATGGAGCACCAAGATATATTCTTCCAGAAACTCATATACCCGAATGAGGGTTATCAACAGCAAGCCAAATGAATATGTATTCTTCAGAATGTTATACACTCAAGTGGAGTTTTGTTAGAAAGTAAGATCTACACAGTGCTCTCATGGTCGAAGCTGGAATACAATAGAAAATGCATCTAGTTGCATATATTCTTCAGAATTTAAAATACCCATATGAAGGAAATTCGGAATTTCATAATGTCAAAGGAAATGCAGAAATACATAATAGGTCGAGCCCAGTTTTTTCATCAGTAATCAAAATGAATAGATTTTTCTTCATTTTTCTAAATACCCACATTGGGGTTTTATTTTAAAAGATAGATAATGTAATTAACAACAATACCCATGTGAGGGTTTCAACCAGATGGCAAGATAAATTTGTTTTCTTTCAAAATGCAATATACCCATGAGAGGGTTGTTCTAGAAATACAAAAGAATTGTGATGTGGTCTTGAGTCCAGCCCAGAAGGTTACAAGAAAACTCAATATGTATATGTTAAGGCCGTGGCTTGCACAAATGATTTGTAGATTGACTCTTTAATGATCATTTTGCTCACATAGGATAAGATTTATGAGTTTTTCTGAAGAGTAGAATGTAATGAAAATGCAAGGAGAGAAGATTTTACCATCGTGTACCCTGATTTGGCTTTATGAGCTCGCGGTGGAGCCATGGAAAAGCTCTCTTCAATGCTCTAAGTAATGTCTCCCATAATGGCGTTTCAAGGCAGATGTAAACAAAGCAGCAAGAATATAAAATGCACTAGATAGTTATCTCATGGTGCGACCTGTGATATTTCCATTTTACCATCAAAAGAGTTCAAAGAATGAAGAATGAAAAATCAGTGATTCTTACCCATGACCTGAGAAGAAACCTCATTTTTGTCTCTTCCAAAATTAAACCAAAATGCCCAAGTTGAGCTTGTGTATGGTAGCCAAATGGCATGGCATTAACAAATAGACACAGGAAGAAGAAATGCTTCAGAAATTGTGTTATAGCTACGGCCACGAGGGCAAAGGATGGCTCAAAAATGAAGCAAAAAAAATAAGAAGGCTTAAAAAAGGCTCACCCATGGTTTGCTAAAGAAGAATCGACCAATCTATAGGAAAGAGTCATGAAAATCAAGCATTTGCAAGCTGAAACCCTAAGTTCTCATGGAGGTGGCGCCCAGGCAGAGCCAAACTTTCAAAGTGTCAAATGCAAATGAAGTCAATATTAGGGTTTACCCTTGTTTTTTTGCGTTGCCTTAATTCGAATCTATGGGCTTAGCATTCTTTTTGCATTTTATATCAAACTTTATGCAAGGTGTTAAGTGGCTGATTACCCCAATGATAGGTTGCACAATGAAAAGGCTAAGTAAAATTAATTTTTCCCAAGCCTTAGGTTGGTGTGATTAAATTTTTTACAATATGAGGGGGCTATAGACTATAAAGGATTGAGATTTAATTAAACCTTAGTAAGATGGATAGAGATTTGAGTCTATGATTTCAATTGATTTTGGGAGAAATCAATTAAAATAATAAGTAAGATTTTATTTGAGACTTAGGTTTATATTTTTGAATTGATTTTGAAGAAATCAATTAAGATATTGATAAGGGAGAAATATATGCCTTGTATATTTTATGATTTTTTGAGAAAAATCAAGATTGTATTGGAGAAATAGAGATTAAGTTGTATTTTGCAAAAGATTTCAAAGCAATCTTTAATTACAAAAATAGGCCAAATTGTAAAAATCTGCATATCATGTAAAGTAGGATTAAAGCGATGCTTTTATAAATCACTTTATTCTTTGCTATTTTTAGCAGATTGTTTTGTTTTCTTCCTGGGTCAGATTTGAGTTGTCTGTTGGATGGATAAGGAGCTTTATTTACTTTAAAAGCAAATTTAGCCTATTTTTAGGAGCTTTTCAGAGTGAGCATGGAAAAAGTGTGTTTTTTCTGCTTTTATGCAGACTTTTGAGACAGTTTGGTATCTTTTCCTTGAGCTTTTCTTGTGAGCTCGGATTAGGGTTTAAGAAGGGTATATCTTGAAGAAACTTAGTTTTTCTTCTTCTTCTTCAGTTTAGATTTTTAGTTTCTTGTTCTGACACATTTTTGAGCTTGTTAACTCATTTGTACTCAGTTCAGACAGATTTTGGCATACTCCTTTAGTTGAATAAAAACAACATTCCTATTTCTCAATTTTGTGTCTACTTGCAGTTTCAGTTTGATGTTATATTTTGATTTTTGTTCACAGAGTCCTTGTTATGTCCTAAGACTGTGATTATTGATGTAGAAAGTTCAAAATACAGGTTGCATGTTGTATTTAAAATAAGGTCTTCATGCAAATTATTTATGTGTTAATTGTTCATGAGAGGTTGTGAGATATTGTGTTTTGCTGAAAACTGTTTGTGAGGAAGAAATCAGAATCATCATTAAATCATTATAAAGTCTTGAAAGTCATCTGTTAGTCATAGGTTTTAATTTCAGTCATCCTTCTATCCCTTTTCCTCAAATAATCATTTAGAATAACATTCATCATTTGGAGAACCAGCTCACTCTGGATATTCTCTTTTCACATAGATCACCCACATTTGAAAAGAGTTTCTATGTTTCAACAAATAGTCTGATTTTTGCAAATCTGACAAAGGGTGCATATTTGATTGATAACACTTTTTGGCACACCTGGTGGGACTTTGAAAGCCATTTCAGACAAATTTTAGTGTTTTTAATTTGTTGTTTGGTGTATGCAACAGATTTTTCAGCCTTTTGGAGGGTCATTTCAATATACATGGCAACTCCAATCCTGATTTTGCATGCTAGTGTAGCCTACACATGAAAAAAATACAAACAAGATCAAGTACTGCACCTTTTGAATATCGAGAGTTTTCTCCACCACGAAAAAGAGGCAGAACAAGGATACTCTTTGAGACACCTGCGAGATCAAAGTCAACACCTCCTATTTTTAGTTCCTTGGTTTTATCACCAAGAGTACCAGTTCCAATATCACGGGTACTGCCAATGGCAGCACCAAGGTAGCACCCATTCACGCCTTTCAATGGAAGCAGTCCATTAAACATTGTTCAACATGATGACATCCCAGTTGCAGCCCTTAGAAGTTTTCCATACTTCATCGGGGAGGAGCTCACTACACCAGTTGAGCATATTCGTGACGTAGCCACCTTATGCTCGGTTCACAACATCACACAAGAGAACGTCGCGTTAAGGTTGTTAGATGCGTCGCTCAAAGGGAAGGTGTTACAATGGTTCAAAGGCCTCGCAACCAACTCAATCATGACATGGGATGCGTTAGGTAATAGTTTATATCAACATTTTGCTAATAAATTTGATAATTTTTCTTTGTTAGAGCAGTTGAGGACCATTCAGAGGGTGCCACACGAGCACTTGGCTGATTTCAACTACCAATTTCAGAGAACCTGGGACAAGATTCCTACAATGGTAAAACCTTTACCAACATATGCTTTTCTATTTTACTTAAAAGCTTTGAATAGTAATATTTCAGTCATGACTCAATCTATGGGTGGGATTACACTCCCTAATGCTTATGACATAGCCATTAGAGTTGAGAATTGTCTCATCCAAGCTGGAGACATAACCCCTAGACCTCCTATGCCTTTGTTCCCAGAAATACATCCACCTACCCCTACTGTTGTAACTCCCTTAGTTGTTGTCCTACCTATTCCAGCAATAGGCTATCATAACGTAGCCCAAGAAGTTGCTGCTCCAACCCTGAACCAAGAATTTCAAGAGATTAAAAGTATACTCAAGACCTTCGAGAATGATCTTGTCAGCATTAAGAAGCAAGTAGGTCATGAACATAAACCTTATCAAGCCACTTATTAGTAGAACCAGCCAAATAGGCCTGCTTTTCAAAATGATTACCAAGCCCAAAGAAAAATTTTTAACCCTAGACCATTCCAGCCATACAATCCAAATGTAGCTAGTTTGTCAAAGGAAATTGTTCCCCAAAATAATGTTGCCTAGGACTGTGATTGGTGTTATCCATGCAATGAACCCCATAACCAATTAGTGTGCACTAATGGAATGAGATATCAGGCTTTAATGGTCCAAAATAGCTATGCTGGTTTAGAAAATGTTGTAGATCAGAATCAAGAACAACAAGATAGCGTGGAAGATTCCTTGCCAAACTGGCAAAGCTCTAAATTTTGTGGCATGAATGGTCAATATCAGCAAAATTCTCCTATTTCAGCTAATACCAAGTCAAAAAAGAGAGCTATGGATTTGGGATAGCAAGCTGGAAATTCACAGTAGCAGCCCACAAACAGTAAGCAACTCGTTTCATCAAATGTTAACACTGTTGCGCAGCCTAAAATGTAGATTCTACAAAGAAGCCAAGAGATACCTAGCAAGGAGCAGTCAAGAATGCATTCGCAGCCTTTGCAGAGGCAAAATGATGCTGCTATCACAAAAAACCAGCAGAAGGTAAATTCTTCATCATTTACTATTGTTGAGCATCTCAAAAAAACCACTGTCAGTATGATGGTATTAGATGCTTTGCACCTCCTAGGGCAGAAAGGTTTACTGCAGAATGCTTTAATTGAATTGTCTATTTTTGATGATACTGATCAAAGGGTTGCTAAGGTCATGCTTGCTAACGATCTGGAGGATAAAAATGAGCAGAAAACTAAAGAGGTAAAGCCTCCTCCATTTTACTTAAGTTTGATTATTGGTGATAAAATAGTTCATAATTGTATGGTTGATTCTAGTGCCAGTAGTTTAGTCATGCCTAAAATTTTAGCTGATAAGTTAGGTCTTGTTTATGAGCCTGATTCTCATAAAGGCGTAGTGCAACTAGATGGGTCTGATGTTAAAACTGCTAGTATTATCAAAATTTTGGCTCTTACTTTGCACGCACCCTAGAGTTTTTCTATTCATTAGGATATACATGTCATTGACTTTCCACCGCACTTTGCCATCTGTCTCTCGAGGGATTTTACAGCCAAGTTGGGTGGGTTTCTATCTTCAGATTGGTCTCATCTCTTCTTTAGAACAAGGTATGGTATGAAAGTGACCATAAAGTCTGAGCCTCTCGCCAAAGACCATATGGAACCATATTCACCAAATCCTATAAACGCTAACCTCTACGCCACCTCTACACTGGAGGAGCAAACCATCACCTTAGACTACAACACCCATATAGAATATATCAATCTAGATGAATGGGAAGCCAAAGATCATGAGCTTGATCCGTTCCAGCATAGATATGAGATAGGATTAGGAGTCTATATGATTCAAGAATTTAATTTTGATATGCCTAATCTTTCTAAAGAGGAGGAATAGTCCGCAGACATAGAAAATGAGCTTTGGAAGCTTTATTTTGATGGTTCGAGAAGTACTATTGGTGCTGGAGGTGGGGCTATGTTGATTTCACCAGAAGGAGATAAATAATTTTTAGCCTACAGATTTTCTTTTAGATGTTCAAATAATACAACTGAGTATGAAGCGTTGGTGCATGGCCTCAAATGGGCCCGCAAATGAGGTATTAAATGCTTGCAATTTTATGGTGATTTAGAACTAATTGTAAATCAAATCAGAAATTTAAATGCTACCAAGAATGACTTACTTAAGAAATATAAGCATCGTGTATGGGATTTGATGGAATATTTTGATGCTTTTGATATTGTTTCGATTCCTAGAAACTACAATAAGCATGCTGATAGGCTCGCTACCATAGGACCCCAGTTTGATATTCCCAATGAAATTCATAAAGTAGAGGCACATCAATATGTAAAAATAGTGGTTAGACCTTCTGTACCTGACAATAATGTGAGCTGGTAGGTGTGTTGTAAAATATGTTAGTATCAAAGTAAAATAATAACACACAAATGAAATATTAAACTGAAGAAAGCTGATTAAATTGAATTCAAAGGAAACAAATGAAGCTTCTTCAGAGCTGTTCCATCTTCCTCTATCTCCAGGGATTTGTTTGAAGCTACTGCTCTCAGATTGTGTAAACAAGGCTTCTCCGAATGGCAACTTGTAAAACGAGTGTGTAAAATGATAGTACTTCTCTATGCTATATGTTGGTGAAGTGAAAATACTGACATAGATATGCACAGGGGCTATAAATTATGCACAGGGGTTGTGATTTGTGGATGCTTCTAAAACTAAACTATGAGGATGATTGGCCATGATATGCTATGATTCTACAATCTATGAATGCTAAAATACTATGCTATGGATGCTTGAAAGCTATTTTACTATAGTTTTCTTGTATGAAAGCTTCTCTGTGATTGCAAAGACCCAACAGTCCTTTTATAGCTTTTTGCAGGCAAAATCCTGGCTGGCAAAGATCAATGGCTGTGAGATTGTATGGTAGATTTGAATGGTGAGAGATGGAGAGGTTGAGAAGAAGATGGAGAATGTTGGGAGGTTGGAGAGAAAAATGGAGCCTTGTCTTCAACCCACGGGAACAATCTTGCACAAGAATAGAGAAATTATTTTTTCTGTTTTGGCAGTTTGTTTCACAGTTGTTGAAGATAATCCCTAAATTAATTAAATAAATAAATTTATTTAATTTCATTTATGTGAGTTTGATTTTTGATTTTAGAACTATAGAAGATTTAGTTAAATGTTTTGGAATATTTAATTGTGAATGGATATTAGAAGGATTTAATTAAATATTTAGAATATTTAATGGTGAATGGACATTAGAAGAATATTAAAATACTTAATCTTTATTTGAATAAAATATTCAAGCCAAGATTAAATGATAATTAATATAAATAAATCGTAATGTTTATTTAATTAATTAAGAAATGAATAAGAAAAGTGATTAAATAAACTTATTTATTTAATCGAAATGAAAGAATGAACAATATAAATAAATTATTTAAATTTATTTATACGCAGATTGAACTCAGAGATTTAATTAAATATTAAAAATATTTAATTAATTACCAGACTATGTGATGTGACCATTTTTAGGTGTATACATTTTGCCCCTCTTTGAAGTGATGTGTTTTACGCATTGCTTCAAAGAATTTTGAAATTTGCCCCAAATGCTGATTGTCGAATATTGATAGGTATATGCCCCCTTGAACAATGAATCGATAATAGTTTGATTTTTGTAATTTTTTTGAATTTTTAGATTTTTTGGAAATTTTTGATTTTAATGATTTTGAAGATGTCAATTCATCGTTTGAAAATTTATGACGTGAAGAAAAAAATGACTTGAAAAGATGTGAGATGAAAAATTGATGACTAAAATTGCCCCTGCTATGATAAAGGGTGTTAAAATGCCCCAATTTTACCTTTTAAATAGGTTAAAAATGTCATTTTCCATGTCATTTTCCATTTTAACCTAGTAAAAATTGTAAATTTTGAGCTCTAGATTGAGAAAGATGGCACTTCTGATTCACCAGCACCGTTTCAAGCACATCCGATGATATCAACGGCCGGCGCATTATGGACCCGCGGTATGTACCCCGTTAAACTTCTACTTTTTGAAAATTTTCCTTTCAGAGCACGTTTATCTATGTTTTGATGATGAAAGAGTGTGTTTTAGCGCCCTTAATATTTTCCATAGTGCCCATGATAGTTCCCATAGCGCCTATGATTCTGTAGTGCCCATGAGGCTTTCTGTAGCACCCTTAATCATTTCTGTAGCGCCCTTGATTCGATAGCGCCCATAAAGAATTATGTAGTGCCCATGATCCTGTAGAACCCATGAAAAATTCTATAGCGCCCATGATTAGATGTTGTGATTGATCAAGTTGTTCCCAAAGTTGTTGGAAAACAAATAATAACTGATAAATTTGCTTTTAAAGTTGTTAAAAACAAACAAGATAGATAAGTTTGTTTCTAAAGTTGTTAAAAACAAATAGGATTTTGATAAATCTACTTTTCATGATGATGAAAAGCAAATAGTTGATTGATATGTTTGCTTCTAAGGTTGTTAAAAACAAACATGATGTTGATTAATTTGCCTTCCATGATGATGAAAAACAAACAGTTTGATTGATATGTTCATTTCTAAAGTTGTTAAAAACAAACATGATGTTGATTAATTTTCCTTCCATGATGATGAAAAACAAACAGTTTGATTGATATGCAGATTTGATTGATCAGTCGTGATGATTTGATATTGATTTTTCTTTGTCATGATGATGTGTCAACAGAAGAGATTGAGTGTTTTACAGTCATGGGAGACATTCCCGAAGACATGGGGATTGATTCCACAGCTGTTACAGGAAGATCGGGATGTGATCGAGGCATGTGGATTGACTTCATTGCTTGATATGCCTGAGGTGCGCCTCAACAGAGCTTTATTGAAAGCACTCGTAGAGTGGTGGCATAGTGATACCAACACATTTCATTTACCGACCGGAGAGATTACAGTGACCCCTGAGGACGTGTACCGTATCTTAAGGATCCCAGTGATGGGAGAGATAGTGGTCTTTGATAGCCGAGAGGCTGGAGGCACTAATGCCTTGAGGAGAATTTTCAGAGATGATCAGATTGCAGGATACTTCATCCCATGGGGCAAGATGGAAGATTCATATCCACCCTTACCGTCTATACTCACAAGTTTTATTGGAGATGTTTTGTGCCCCGACCATAGGTTTAAGGGGTTATCATCATTGATGTTCTTGTTTTGATGTTTGTTTGGATCATGTTGTTTTGATTTCAATTGTCATTGAATAAGCATGTTGTGGTTGATTTGATATGGCAATGTTTGTTGTCTGTTTGTGATGTTCGAAAACCTCGTTGCCCCTCTCTTGTTCGGTCTATATTACTGCTTCCAGTGTAAACACAACCTAAAGATTAAGGATATGTACAAATTTCATCAAGCCATGATGAAATATAAGGATTCCTATCATATGATATAGATATGAAAGATACATACAGATGATAGATATGGATGGATGATGCCAAAAGTGAATGCAAGAAATAAGCTAATAGATGGAGGAGCCTATTTTGATCACAAATAGTGCTTGTTTGCCAGGTTTTCACCACTTGTTTTTATTGCACTTTTTCAGGATTTTTCTGATTTTTTATTTTTTATTTTTTATTTTTGAATTTTTTCAAGACTTTTCTGAATTTTTTGGATTTTTTTATTGTTTCAAGATTTGATGATTTAGACATAGAATTTCTTCAAATGAATTTTGTTGATCAGCTCTTCAAATAGGTCCCCTTCTGACATGGATAACTGATATGCACCAGAACCGTATGCTGCAATGATGACAAATGGACCAAGCCAGTTTGGTTCAAATTTTCCTTTCTTTTCTCTGTCTTGCTAATTATGTGGATTTTCTCTCAAGACTAAGTCACCTACTTGAAATGTCCATGATTTAACTCTATGATTGTAGCTATGGGACATAACTTGTTGATAACCCTTCAAATGATTAGCTGCATGTTGACATCTTTCATCTAACAGTTCTAACTCTTGTAGACGAGATACTCTGTAGTCCTCATCATTTATCAATCCCTTAAGTGAGACCCTAAGCGAAGGTATTTCAACCTCTAGTGGTAAGATCGCTTCTGCTCCATAGACCAAGGCATATGGTGTAGCTCCTATTGGTGTGCGAATGCTAGTTCTGTATGCCCACAAAGCTAGATTTAATTGGACATGCCAATCACGACCAACATCATTTACTGTCTTCTTCAAAATCTTCAAGATTGTTTTGTTGGAAGCTTCTGCCTGACCATTACCTTGTGGATAATAAGGTGTAGAGAACCTATGTTGGATGTGAAATCTTTCACAAAGTTCGTCAACATCCTGATTCTTGAAAGGCCTCCCATTATCAGTAATGATAGAATTAGGAATTCCATATCTACAAATGATGTAATTCAGAATGAATGAAGAGATTTGTTTACCAGTCATAGTCGTCAAAGGAACAACTTCGATCCATTTTGTAAAATACTCCGTAGCTATGATAATGAATTTATGCCCATTTGATGATGAAGGATGAATTTTTCCAACAAGATCCAGTCCCCACTGAGAAAAAGGCCATGTCGGAGTGAAAGGTTGTAGTTCCTGTGCAGGTGCATGAATAAGATTCCCATGGATCTGACATTTAGAACATTTTTTGACAAAAGTAAAAGATTCTTTCTCCATCATAGGCCAATAATATCCCATTCTGACAAGTTTCTTGGCTAAGGTTAAACCACTTGAATGAGTTCCACAAATTCCACCATGAACCTCTTGTAATGCTTTTTCATATTCATCACGTTCAAGACATCGAAGGAGTGTACCATCAAGACCACGTCGGTAAAGGATATCGGCGATCAAAGTATAACAAGATGATTGTCATATGAAATTCCTTTTTTGGTTTTGAGATAAGTCTGGAGGTAAGATGTTATCTTTTAAATAGGTATAAGTCTTTCCATATAAAGTTGAATCAGAACCGGTTAAATGACATATGCCTTGGGTCTCAGGATTATCATAGGTGGGAGAAAACAATTGTTCCACCAATAATTCATGCTTGGTTTGATCTTCTGATAGTTGTAATAAGGAAGCAATTGTAGCCATTGCATCTACAGCTTTATTATCAATCCTTGGAATTTGTGAAAACTTGATTGACACAAAATAATTTTTATAATCATCCACCATGTTCTTGTAAGGTAGCAACTTATCATCTTTAGTTTGATAATCATCATTGATTTGATTAATGACAAGTTGTGAATCACCATAGACTTACAGCTCTTTAATCCACCATTCCAAGGCTATCTTTATCCCTATGAGCAATGCCTCATATTCAGCTATGTTATTTGTGCAAGGAAACATCAACCGATATGATTGTGGAATGGTATGTCCTTCAGGTGTGACAAAAAGAATCCTTGCCCCCGAGCCATGTTGTGTCTAAGATCCATAAAAGTACAATGTCCATGAGTTCTTAATTGTTGCTGTGAAGATGTCTGCATCAAGAAACTCAATGTGCATTGGATTTTCTTCTTGTAAAGGTGCTTCGGCCAACTGATTTGTGATGACCTATCCTTTAATAGCTTTTCAATCTACATAGTGAATTTCAAACTCACTTAAGATCATTACCCATTTTGCAAGTCTTCCTGTTAAAGTAGCTCTGCTTAAAAGGTATTTTAGTGGATCAATTTTAGTTATCAGCTTAACTGTATGAGCCAACATATAGTGTCGCAACTTTTGAGAAGCAAACACCACTGCGAGGCAAGCTTTTTCAATGAAAGTGTAGTTTAATTCATGACTTGTTAAAGTTCTGCTGATATAGTATATGGCCCTTTCTTTGCCTGTAGAATCCTCTTGTGCTGGTAATGCTCCCAAGGATACTTCTGTTGCTGAAATATAGAGTATGAGTGGCTTTCCTGGAATGGGTGGAATTAAAACTGGTGGGTTCATAAGATATTGCTTGATCTGATTGAATGTTGTTTCACATTTTCCATCCCATTTGAATGGGACATTTTTATGCAATAAATGTGTGAATGGTAAACTTTTGTCTGCTAGTTGAGCTATAAACCTCCTGATGGACTGTAATTGTCCTTGCAATGATTGAAGCTAACTGATATTTCATGGTGGCGGCATGTCCATTATAGCTTGTACCTTTTCTGGATCAACCTTTATGCCCTTTTCTGAAACAATGTATCCTAGGAGTTTTCCAGAAGTAATGCCGAAGACACATTTCTTTGGTCTGAGTCGAACATTGAACTTCTCCATTCTGACAAAGATTTTTGATAAGATTTCAAGATGTTCTTCTCTTGTGTGAGATTTGGCTAATAAGTCATCCACATAGTCTTCCATGAATGTGTGCATCATGTCATGAAAAATGTTTGTCATTGCTCTTTGATAAGTAGCTCCGGTGTTCATTAACCCAAATGGCATTACGTTCCAGCAATAGGCACCCCAAGGGCATGTGAACGATGTTTTATCTTGATCCTCTAGTGCAATATTTATCTGGTTGTATCCTGAAAATCCATCTATTAATGAATACATTGCATGGCCAGCAATTAAATCAACAATCATATCTATGTTTGGCAAAGGGAAATCATCTTTGGGACAAGCTTTGTTCAAATCTCTGAAATCTGTACAAATTCTAATCCTTCCATCTAGCTTTGAAATAGGTACAATATTGGAAATCCATTCTGCATAGTCAATAGTCCGAGTGAATCCAACAGCTAAAAGCTTTTTTAATTCCTCTTTGACCAATAATGCAACATGTGGATGCATTTTTCTGAGTTTTTGCTTCACAGGTTTTGCCCCTGCGTTTATAGATAAATGATGCATTATCATATTAGGATCTAACCTTGGCATATTAGCATATGACCAAGCAAAGTTGATTTGATTCTCCTTCAAGAACTCCATGGATTTCAGTACTTCTTCGACTGTTAATGACGCTGCAATTTGCAAGATTTTTGGCTACTCTGCTGTACTTATGTTGATTGATTCTGTTGGTTCGATCAAAATAGAAGATATTTCATGATAATGCTTGGGAAGAGTGTCAAATTTCTCATCCTTCAGTGCCTCAAAAAGGTTTTCACTGTCTGATTCGCTCTTTATTTTTCTCTTGTTGTGATCTATCACTGCCATTTTTTGGTTTTCACCGATAGATCCATCTTTTATTTCATTTATTTTGCAGCTAAGAGACTTGACACCCTCCTTATCAAAATCGTGAGTATGAAATTCTTGGATGAAACAATTGTTTTCCTCACTAGAGGAACAAAGGAAATTTATAATGTCTTCATCATCATGAAATGTAGGGATGTGGATAGGTGCATCATTGTCCCAATCAATAAGTTCCAGATAAACTAAAGGCATGGGATCATTAGGTTGGGTAAGGTCTTGAGCTGTCAAAGTCATAATGTGGTTGTCATCTTCATGGTAGACAAGGTCTATGATGGTATTCTCTTGTTGATTATCAATCTCATAAAAATTTGAATCGTCCTCACTTGAGTCATGATCGCTTTGTAAAACATAATCAAGTGGAGGCCTTGAACCTTCTCCTTGTATGAGAACGGGTGCATATTTGTGTATGGTATCAACTTGTTTGTCTCTCCAAAATTCATCATTATAAATGGTGTCCCATTCATATTCATTAGAATGAGTATCTGAACCATTCTGCAATTGGAAAACTGATTCATGGAGGTTATCTGAAATTGATCTTCCTTCATGAATTAGCTGTGCTTGCCGTAAAACTGACCCTTCTGTATCCTTACCATATCCCAATCTTGTTTTATCATTTGGATGTATTGAAATAGGTTGAATTGGTTCTATGATTCCTTGTCTTCTTTTTCCTATAGGACCATTTCCTTCATAGCCCATTTTCTGCATGATAGCGTACCCCTTACCATATTGTTTTGTAGGTAACTTAATGTGCGGGATTCATCTTCATCTTTGTATAGCCAACTTAGGATGTCCCTATCTTCAGCTTCTTCCTCAGTGGTTTTTGCTTTAATGAATTTTCCATCAAACTTTGTGATTGGCACAGAAGCTTGGGATGTAGAGGCTGTTGCAATCTTTTGATTTGATAAGGTTAGTTGACCATGCGACCTCAGAGAAGGAGGTAAGGTAGAAAGAGATAGCGAATATTAACCTACCTCTTTGTCTTTAAAATTTAGCTTAGTGTCAAGATTCTTTGTCAGTTCTTGCAATTGGCCTTGTAGATTGGAAGAAGAAACAACAAGAGCCTCCCTATTATGTGGCACAAAGGCATCTTGAGTTGCTAGGAGATTTGAACAAGTTTGGGTGCTATTGTAATTAGCTTGTATAGTTATTTCTTGTCCATCGTACGGAAACTTGAGGCATTGATGGTACGTTGATGGTACTGCCTGCATATCTTGAATGCATGAACGACCCAAAAGTATGTTATAAGAAAGATCCCGATCTGGAACCTGACAAAATGTGTTTTTCACAACAGGTCCCACTCTGATAGGTAGCATTATAAGTCCTTTAGAAGCTCTTTCTTCATCATCATATGCCTTGATAGTTATTTTCCTTCGTGGATCAATCGAATTTTCTGATATTCCCAAGGCATGTATTAGCTTTAAGGTACAAATGTTTAAACCAGCTCCTCCATCTATTAAGACACGTCTGATTCGATGTTTATGGATCATGACTTCAAGATAGAGTGATGAATTATGTGGATGTGTCATGAAGGCATCATCTTTTTTGGAAAATGAAAGACAAGTGGGGGAAGACAAATGTCCCACCATGGCTTGAAATTTGTTTACATCCAGATTAGTGTTGATAGTTGTGTTTACAAGAGCTTCTTCTAAAATATTCTTATGTATAGGAGATATTTTAAGAAGTTCAAGGATGGAGATTTGAGCTGATGTTTTTCTCAATTGATCAACAAGATTATAATGACTTGGAGGAGAAATAGTTGCCTTAGATGAACTTCCTTTTAGGACAACTTTTTCTTGTCCTCTCGTAGTCACATTAACTTGTTGATATTCTTGTTTTCCCTTGATTTTGATAACATTAACCCGTTGATCATCAACATAGATGTGACGGATTATATTGTCTTCAACATTATGTATGCTTTTTGCGTTGGTATTCGATGTTTCCCTTTTTTGATAGTTCGGTAAAGGATCTTTGAATGCTTGATGATCATCATTGGCATGATGTCCTTCAATTGTAATGGTGCCTTTGTCAATTAAATCTTGTACTAGATTTCACAAAGCTTGACAATTATTCGTTCTATGAACTTTACATTGATGATAATTGCAATAATACGAGTCATTCCATGATGGTGGTTTGACTCATGGCCCATAATCTCTTTTTGGTGGTAAGGTAATAACCTTATTATCAAGAAGCTCCTTGAGAGCAGACTCAAGAGATTGACCCAAAGTGGTAAAATTCCGTCGATTTGAGAAGAATGGAGGTCTGGACGGATTTGATGTTTGGGTATTGCCAAGATTGTTATTGAAATTACCATGATTATCCTTTGTGTTTTGATTGGTCATGCTTTCTTGCTTGGAGTTTTTCCCTTGTTGATTGTTGTTTCCTTGTTGGTTGGTATTTGCTTGTTGTTTGGTATTTGCTTGTTGATTGTTTCGTGGAGCACTTGATAGATTAAAGATAGATGGTCTTGTTCGTAGATTATTTGCATCTACTATACCATCATTGACAACATTCTTATTTATGTTCCAAAACCTTGTTTTATCGTTGTTGTTTTGGTTGGATGTACTTGGATTATCAAGTTTTATCACTCCTCGTTTAACCAAGGCCCCTTCAATGGTGATTGCATTTTCAATCAATTTTTCAAAGTTATGAGGGCAATAAAGGTTAAGCCTATAACTTAATTCTTGATCAAGGATATTAATGAAGATATCCATCTTTTCCTTTTCAGGAATAGGACGGGAATATCGTGTAAACAACCTTTTCCACCTTTGCAAAAATGTAGTGAAGGATTCTCCTACTTTTTGTTTCACTTTACAAAGATCAGGCATTGTTATCTGGTGTTGGATATTGTAGGAGTATTGTGATATAAACTGATTTATTAACTCCTCAAAGGTTTTGATGGGTGAAGTGATCTTGGAAAGCCACTCCATGGATTGTGCACCCAGACTTCGTGGAAACAAACACATTAAGTAGGTATCATCATAAGTGAATTCTAGACTCATATTTCGGAAATCCCTCACATGTTCAATGGGATCAGTTTTTCCATTGTACCTATCAAATTTAGGAATTTTGCAATGTTTTGGAAAATGGATCATTTGAAGAATCCTATCGAATGGATAAGGAGATATGTCATCCAAAACATACTTCTTTGTTGCACCCCCTTGCATCTCCTTTATTTGCCCTTGTAGTTCTTTTATCTGTTTAGTAAGGGCACTAAAGTCATTAGGAGGGGTTTCAGGATTCTGTTTAATCCCTTCTATATCGAAATTGTGAGGTAACTTAGCTCCTTGATTAGCTAATGAAAGAAAATATCTTTCTTTGTTTTGTTCTAAAATCCTTTCCATAAGAGTATGGAATTGGGGATCTTGCTCTACTTCTTGAAGCTTTTCTTCTGTTAATTCATCAATATTAAATGTATCCTCTTCTTTCTCAGTATGGTCACCCATTTTTCTTGTAGTGGTTTCTCCGTCTTTTTCCATGTGTTTTTGAGATCTCGTGAAGATAGGCATAGGTTTTATTTCCAAATTCTACTCACTTTTGATCAAAAGAATGAAATAGTGCAATTTTGTGATAGATATGAAAGTCAGGATAAAATGAAAATTCTATGACTTAAAAGATTTATAGCCTTTAGCTTGTGTTGTTCCCTAATTGAAAGGATGAAAATCCTGTTGGTAGGAATTTAAGCAAAAGATCAAGAAGTGAAAATGATTTTGCACTCTATGAAGTTTGATCGTAATTTCGTAAAAGGATGGATTTTGTGAGGAATGCCTAATGTGATTGAGTTCTCTATTGCAGAATTTGATTTGGACGAGTAGAATATTCAATTGCAGGTTGGGGAATATAACAAAAATGAATACATTGACTATGGTTGTGCCTATGAGAAAGGGCTCTTCTTTGAAAGAAAGCTTGTGAGTATAAAGGTTCTATAGCATAATCATCAGTGAAACCTCTAACACAGTCATGATATCGATGGATAAAGGTTCTATGTTTAAGTAAAACCTTTCGACTTTGATACAAGAATCATCTTTTCTTCAATAGTTTCTTGTAGCTAAGGGGTTTCTTGGGCTTTTTGATCTTTTTGAGAACAGACTTCTTAACAAAGGTTGTGGATTTCCAATCTCGTAACATGAGAATAATCAATGTGATTGTGAATTTTGGATGATCTTTTCTGAATTAATGTATTGTAAACACATCAAGCAATTTGTAGAATAGTTGTTTTAAGTACTATGCTAAACATCAAGTGTTTGATGAAAATGTTCTTCAAAAATTGTTTTAACAGGTTTTACACATGATAGACAGATCAAACAGACTCACTCTTAATACTCAAGTAGGTCATCATAGTAATCAACAGCCCACATCCTAAAACTACGTTGACTCACACAGCCGTGTCACCCCCGAAAGGGCGTCCGTGTTTTTGTCTTTTCCAGGTGCGTGCTTAGAGTGACGAAAGTGGATACCAGATCCCCTAAGCAAACAATCCTTGGCAGTTATATGGTGAGTATCTTGGGGGTAGATTCTTCCCTCCCCTGCACTGTGATTATTATGACATTCAGAAACTGACTTTGGTTGGATACTACACTAAGTTCGTAGTAAGGGTTTTCGTTCGGTGCGGAAAATGATATACTCCCTTGAGAGACCTCCCTACCTTTAGAACAAAGGCTTTGGGGATGGTTATCAATGCACACTACCGTCAAAAGAGGGTTTCCCCAAATTTACTTTAAATTTTATAGTGGGCTGGAATAGCCTGGCTTTGGCTTGAACCCACTTGAGTCATTCCTCTTGGGTGAGTACCTTTTCCCACAAGAGCAGGCTCTCTAAAAGGTTTTAACAAAACTTTAAATTGCATGAAATGAAATAGATGAGTTTGGCGTTTTGATCACCCAGTTAAGGGGAGAGTATAGGCCTATCACCGTTTAGAGCAAAGCAAACAAGGATTGAATTTTAAGCCCCAATAAAGATTTTGCTATGCTAGGTGAAGATGTTGCTTCACAAAAACATGTAGTTCATTTTAGCCCGAAATAAAAAGTGAAGTGACTATCCTAGGATTGCTTGATTCTTTATTATGTGACTATCCTAGGATTGCTTCATTTTTATTATGTGACTATCCTATGATTGCTTCATTCTTTTAAAGTTATTAGCTGTCCACGGTCGTGTCGGATTCAGTCAAGCTATTTTTAAATTACAAGTTGCAATTTGCAGCCTTTTCAAAAGTGCGCTATAACAGACATCACGGGCACTGCAGGATGCTTCACGGACATTGCAAGATGCTTCACGGGCGCTACAGGATGCTTTATGGGCGCTACAGGATGCTTTATGGGCACTACAGGATGCTTTATGGGCACTATAGGATGCTTCACGGGCACTGCAGGATGCTTCACGGGTGCTGCAAGATGATTTACGAGCGCTGAACTGGGTATGAATTTTGTTGAAGCGTGTTTCTTGCGCTAATCTACTATTTTTGGCCATAACCTGTCAGGAAAATCTGCAATAAAATGTTAAAATTGGGGCAAGAGCCCCACGGTGGGCGCCAAAAATGTGTTGTAAAATATGTTAGTATCAAAGTAAAATAATAACAACACACAAATGAAACATTAAACTGAAGAAAGCCGATTAAATTGAATTCAAAGGAAACAAATGAAGCTTCTTCAGAGCCGTTCCATCTTCCTCTATCTCCAGGGATTTGTTTGAAGTTGTTGCTCTCAGATTGTGTAAACAAGGCTTCTCTGAATGGCAACCTACAGAATGAGTGTGTAAAATGATAGTACTTCTCTATGCTATATGCTGGTGAAGTGAAAATACTGACACGGATATGCACAGGGGCTGTAAATTATGCACAGGGGCTGTGATTTGTGGATGCTTCTAAAACTAAACTATGAGGATGATTGGCCATGATATGCTATGATTCTACAATCTATGAATGCTAAAAGACTATGCTATGGATGCTTGAAAGCTATTTGAATATAGTTTTCTTGTATGAAAGCTTCTCTGTGATTGCAAAGACCTGACAATCCTTTTATAGCTTTTTGCAGGCAAAATCCTGGCTGGCAAAGATCAATGGCTGTGAGATTGTCTGGTAGATTTAAATGGTGAGAGATGGAGAGGTTGAGAAGAAGATGGAGAATGTTGGGAGGTTGGAGAGAAAAATGGAGCCTTGACTTCAACCCACGGGAACAATCTTGCACAGGAACAAAGAAATTAATTTTTCTGTTTTGGCAGTTTGTTTCACAGTTGTTGAAGATAATCCCCAAATTAATTAAATAAATAAATTTATTTAATTTCATTTATGTGAGTTTGATTTTTGATTTTAGAACTATAGAAGATTTAATTAAATATTTTTTAATATTTAATTGTGATGTGACTTTAGAAAAATTAATTAAATATTTTGGAATATTTAATTGTGAATGGATATTAGAAGGATTTAATTAAATATTTAGAATATTTAATGGTGTATGGACATTAGAAGAATATTAGAATACTTAATCTTTATTTGAATAGAATATTCAAGCCAAGATTAAATGATAATTAATATAAATAAATCGTAATGTTTATTTAATTAATTAAGAAATGAATAAGAAAAGTGATTAAATAAACTTATTTATTTAATCGAAATGAAAGGATGAACAATATAAATAAATTATTTAAATTTATTTATATGTAGATTGAACTCAGAGATTTAATTAAATATTAAAAATATTTAATTAATTACCAGACTATGTGATGTGACCATTTTTAGGTGTATACAACAGGTTTTTGACAGCGATGAGCAAATTATAAATTTCTTAATTGCTAAAGCTGAGTTTGCAGATGGAAACCAACAAAAATGGCAGTAGCAATATGACGAACATATTATGCAATTGAAGAATAACAAGCTTCCCAAAGGACTGGTGACCTTGGAATCTATGTTTAACTCAGATGACCAAGCACGGAAAGACAAGTATGGCCTGACTGTTAAGGAAGAACATTATGCAGCCATTGAAATCTTCAAGGGAAAACTTCTTAAGTTGGGGAAGGCATGTAATAAAGAGGAAAAACAAGCATTTATCCTATTATGTCAGAAGTTTAGTGATGTTTTTGCTTGGGAGTACAAGGATTTGAGAGGTTTTAACCCAAAACTAGCCCAACATACTATTGAACTAGAGCCTGGTGCAAAAACAGTAAGGCAAAAATAAAGACCTCTTAACCCCAAACTAGAACACCTTATGAAGGTTGAACTGAATAAATTAGTTGAGAGTGGTATTATTTTTCCTATTATGCATACCTCTTGGGTGTCAAATTCAGTGCCAGTTAGGAAGAAAAATGAGAAAATCAGATTATGTGTTGATTTCCAAGATTTAAATAAGGCTTCATTGAAAGACCACTACCCACTCCCTTCCATGGAGAAAATTTTGCAGGTAGTTTCTGGTTCTAACAGATTTTCATTGCTAGATGGTTACTCAGGTTACAAACATATTCTGGTGAAGCAGGAAGATTAGTTCAAAACAACATTTACAACTAAGTGGGGCACGATGGCCTACAAGAAGATGCCTTTCGGCTTATCCAACACTGGAGCAAATTTTCAGCGAGCAATGGATATGGCCTTTCACGGCCTTATGAACACGCTCATTCTGGTATATTTAGATGATATTATTGTTTTTTCTAAAAATGCTAATGAGAATCTTGATCATTTAAAGCATATTTTTCAGAGATGTAGAGAGTTCAGAGTGTCTCTCAACCCGAAGAAGTGTATATTTTCAGTGCACGAAGGCAAACTGCTTGGACATATTGTTTCAAAGCAAGGTATTTCTATAGATCCTGAAAGAGTCTCTAGAATTCTTGAATTTCCATTACCATCTCACAAGAAAGGCTTGCAAAGCTTTCTTGGAAGAATAAATTTTGTGAGGAGGTTCATACCGAATATTGCAGCTTTATTGCAACCTCTCACTTTTATGCTTAAAAAGAATATGCCATTCAGTTGGACCAAGGAAGGTAAGAGGAGTTTTGAGTAGATAAAGGAAGCCCTTGCAGCTGCTCCTACTCTCATTAATCAAAATTTTGACAAAGACTTCATTCTGTATGCTTTTGGAGGAGTAGATACAGTTTTAGCTATGTTATGCCAACAAAACGATGAAGGCTTGGAGTAGCCTGTAGCATTTTTCAGCCAAGTATTGCATGATTACGAGGTAAAATATTCTTTTGTTGAGAAGAATGTTTTTGTTGTTGTGAGAAGTTTAAAAAAATTCAAGCATATGCTGTCCAACAACAAGATTCATTTGTCGGTAGCTCATTCAACTGTTAAGGATTTCTTACTTAACAAAGATATAAATGATAAGTGTGTTGGTTAGATTACCAAAGTAATGGAATTTGATGTTGATATAAAGGTAACCAAGCTTGTTAGAGGCAAGGGTTTATGTGAACAGATTGTTGGGAATGAAGAAAACAACTTAAAAGGAGCTAAAAATATGGATACGATGCTAAATAATGATGTTGTAGGTGTTGTTCCAGCGTCTCCTACTACCTGGTTGCAGAAAATGATGCATTATTTGCAAACTGGTGAGTGCCCCGAAGGCTTACACAGAGAAAAATGAAGGTATTATAGATTACAAGCCATTCCTTATTCAATCATTGATGGCATTCTTTATAGGAGAGATTTCCAAGGTGTTTTATTGTGTTGTATTCAGCCTAACCAAGTTGACAAGCTTTTAGCAGAATTTCATGATGGACCTTCAGGAGGTAATTTGTTGCAAGAACAACAACCCTAAAAATTATGTTGGCTGGTTATTATTGGCTAGATTTTTTCAAAGATGCAATTGCTTCGGTTAGAAAATGTGAGAAATGTGCTTTATTTTCTGGAAAACAGAGGCTTGTAGCGTTGTCCCTACATCTGATTCAGGTAGAATAGCCCTTTGTTAAGTGGGGTTTAGACTTTATTGGTCCTATCAATCCACCTTCAAGCGTGGGTCATAAGTGGATTCTTACTGTCATAGACTATTTTACCAAATGGACCAAGGCAGTTGCTTTGAAAGAAGCAAATGAGACTTTTGTGCCTAACCTTTATCAAGACCTAGTCTCAAGATTTGGAGGTCCAGATTCAATCATTTTTGAAAATGGTTTGGCTTTTATTGGCTTAAGGATTTTTGACTGGTCAGTTAGAAATAATATTTATTTGAACACATCTTCTAATTAATAGCCGCAAGGCAATGGTCAGGAGGAATCTACAAACAAGAATCTAATTTGAATAATCAAGAAGACTATTGAGGATAATCAAAGGACATGGAATGAAAAACTTAAGTTAGCCCTTTGGGTTGGCATAATAACTCCTAAAAGTGCCACTGGTTGTTCTCCTTTTGTTTTAACTTATGGTAAAGAAGCTAAGTTACCTATTTCCATTGAGTTGTCGACTTTAAGCTATGTTAAAGAATTGGAATTGCTGAATGAACAACCTCTTGAGGTGAGGTTTGCATAGCTAGTAGAGCTGGAGGAAATTCAGAAAGAAGCTCTAAGGCAGCTTGAGATACATCAAGCTCAGATGAAGAATTATTTTGACAAAAGAGCAAGACCACATGAGTTCATTGTTGGAGATCTGGTTTTCAAATGGAATGAATTCAAAAGCAAACCTGGATGACATTCCAAGTTTGATGCAATTTGGGATGGGCATTATGTGATCACGGAGTGCAAAGAACACAACGCGTTCCAAATTTCTAAGTTGACTAGAGAGGTGTTGTCTATCCCAGTTAATGGGATCCACCTCAAGCATTTCCTTTGAGATAAGTTCTATCTTGTATATAAGTAGAGTAGTATTGTAAATAAGTGCATTATGCACATTTACTTTCAGTAGTTTTGCTTTCCCTAAGCACTGTTGCGCATGTTCTGTTAGCCATCAGGGCATGTTAGTTTGTTTTTAGTTCTATTTCATATTTTTTTGCTATTGTTTGAAGTGTTGTTGTTCAAGTTTCTGAGTTTCATGAAGGGGCAGATTTGACTCCGCGCCCAATGGAGTGCTTTAAGACAACTGGTTTATGCTTAGTAGGCAAGCATTTAGTGAAAATCACCAAAATGTTACCAATTTTTTCATTACAGCTCAATTGGTGGAGCTGACTAAATACTGTTATATTTGAAAGTGGAAACTACAATTGTTTCTGCATATGCTAAGTGTTGATTGCATCTTAATTATCATTTTATAAGTGATAGTTATGCATTGAGATGAGGAAAAAAAATTTCAAGAATTGTTTATCATTTTACAATCAAATTGAGCATCAAATGAGGTATAGGATTGAGCATACAAACAACAAAGCATTTCATTTGCTTTCTTTTATTTCATAAAGTAATTCATATTTACAGAAATTCATTTGATTGCGAGAATTCAAATGTTAGTACAAATTTGCATTGAGATGCATTTTTCCTTTTCAAAATGAAAGGCATAAAATTGAAATCAAATATCCACACAAGCCATGGATGTGACTATCACAGTGCATCATAAATAACACACTACACTATGAAAGATGCATAATCACATAAGTATAATCATCATTGTCTGTTGATTGATGGCCGACGTAGAAGTGGTGCACCATTTCTCTTCTCAAGCTCTGTTGACCTGTAGGAAGGAAGAGAGGGATGTTAGAGCTCCGACTATGAATATACCTATGTGAGCCATCAATGATAATGTAGTATGCTACTGATCATGCACTAAAACAATCAAGAAAAGTGCAAAAACATGAGCTGGAAGTGAGACATCAATATCATGATATGTTGTTTTATGCTAACATTGTTTGTTTCTTTGTGCAGGTATAGGGAAAATCATGAAGCTGATTATCATTTGAAGACCAAGCATGTGGAGAAAAATGGGCTCCCACAAGGGTAGAGCACGGCATGCTACCCCTTATCCATTACAAGTGGGCTGAGATAGTGAGTGCAATCATCATATTCATCAAGAAAGGAAATGCAACTGAAAGAGTAAAGCAGAGTTCATCCATTAAGCCATCAAACCAATGGTCCACTCATAACAAATAGAGGGTACTTTTTGAAGGCTACAGGTGGACAGTTAATTTAATTAAGCTCAATTGATTTAACTAATTGTAAATCTCAACATTGCTGCCATAGTAGTTTTGTTCATCATATTCATGATATTATGCAAGGTTCAACAGTGTTCTTTCTGTTAATTAAGGATAGTGAACAGGCATACATAATGCCTCAACAAAGAGAATTGTTTCATATTTTCATCTCAGAAGAGAGCAAGTGCACAAAACAGTTTTATTAAATGAAGCATAAAAATGCATTAAGAGTGCCAGGTAGAAGAGCATACTTTTAAAAAGGAAAGTCAAGCATGGAGACATGAGAGGGAGTTTCAGATTTCAATTAGTGGAAGGAGACAAGATCAGTACAGTGACTAGTAGCCAACTGATTAGTGAATGATTCAACAAGATATCCAGTTTCAGTTTGGATGAGAATACTAAATACTTCACTGTTTTGAAAAGAAGACAATCATAATATGCTATTTTGGATATCTCTGTTGTTCTATCATTCAATTGTTTTTCCATTTAACCTATACTTTCAAAAGAATTACAATAATCATGCATGGTTTTCAAGGATTCATATATGTAAAGTCATTTGCAAAACAAACATGTATACATCAAACATGATATGAATGAGGATTTGGAGTGCATCCATGAAGGGCATAACTGTGAGTGCATAGGAAACAAAAGAAAACAACTAGTCTACAGATTCAATCAAAGAGATTTATGTGTGTAAGAAGGGTGCGAAATAGTATGATAATGGCATCCAAATGTGCAAACAAGAGAAACAAGAATACAGTTTACCCACATGGGTATTTTTATGGAGCAGCAAGATATATTCTTCCAGAAACTCATATACCAGAATGAGGGTTATCAACAGTAAGGAAAAGCAATATGTATTCTTCAGAATGTTATACACTCAGGTGGAGTTTTGTCAGAAAGTGAGATCTACACAGTGCTCTCCTAGTTGAAGTTGGAATACAACGTAAAATGCATCTAGTTACATATATTCTTTAGAATTTAAAATACCCATATGATGGAAATTTAGAATTTCAGAATGTCAAAGGAAATGCAGAAATACATAATAGGCCGAGCCCATTTTTTTCATCAGTAATCAAAATGAACAAATTTTTCTTCATTTTTCTGAATACCCACATTGGGGTTTTGTTTTAAAAGATAGATAATGTAATTAACAACAATACCCATGTGAGGGTTTCAACCAAATGGCAAGAAAAGTTTTTTTTCTTTCAAAATGCAATATACCCATGAGAGGGTTGTTCCAAAAATACAAAAGAATTGTCATGTGGTCTTGAGTCCAGCCCAAAAGGTTACAAGGAAACTCAATATGTATATGTTAAGGTCACGACCTGCACAAATGATTTGTAGATTGGCTCTTTAATGATCATTTTGCTCACACAGGATAAGTTTTATGAGTTTTTCTGAAGAGTAGAATGTAATAAAAATGCAAGGAGAGAAGATTTTACCATCGCGTACCCTAATTTGGCTTTATGAGCTCACGGTGGAGCCATGGCAGAGCTCTCTACAACACTTTAGGTAATGTCTCCCATAATGGGGTTTCAAGGTGGATGTAAATAATGAAGTAGGAATATATAATGCATTAGATAGTTATCTCATGGCATGACCTATGAGATTTTCATTTTACCATCAAAAGAGTTCAAAGAATGAAGAATGAAAAGTCAGTGATTATTACCCATGACCTGAGAAGAAACCTCATTTTTGTATGTTGCAAAATCAAACCAAAACGCCCAGGTCAAGCTTGTGTATGGCAGCCAAATGGCGTGGCATTAACAAATAGACACAAGAAGTAGAAATGCATCAGAAATTGTGTTACAGCCGCGACTACGAGGGCAAAGGATGGCTCAGAAATGAAGCAAGAAAACTCAGAAGACTTAAAAAAGGCTCACCCATGGTTTGCTAAAGAAGAATCGACCAATCTGTAGGAAAGAGTCATGAAAATCAAGCATTTGCAAGTTGAAACCCTAAGTTCTCATGGAGGCGGCGCCCAGGCAGAGCCAAACTTTGAAAGTGTCAAATGCAAATGAAGTCAAGATTAGGGTTTACCCTTGTTTTGTTGCATTTCCCTAATTCAAATCTATGGGCTTAGCATTATTTTTGCATTTAATATCAAACTTTATGCAAGGTGTTAAGTGGCCGATTACCCCAATGATAGGTTGCACAATGAAAAGGCTAAGTAAAATTAATTTTGACCAAGCCTTAGGTTGGTGTGATTAAATTTTTTACAATATGAGGGGGCTATAGACTATAGAGGCTTGAGATTTAATTAAACCTTAGTAAGATGGATAGAGATTTGAGTCTATGATTTCAATTGATTTTGGGAGAAATCAATTAAAATAATAAGTAAGATTTTATTTGAGACTTAGGTTTATATTTTTTGAATTGATTTTGAAGAAATCAATTAAGATATTGATAAGGGAGAAATATATGCCTTGTATATTTTATGATTTTTTGAGAAAAATCAAGATTGTATTGGAGAAATAGAGATTAAGTTGTATTTTGCAAAATATTTCAAAGCAATCTTTAATTGCAAAAATAGGCCAAATTGTAAAAATCTGCATATCATGTAAAGCAGGATTAAAGCGGTGCTTTTAGAAATCGATTTATTCTTTGCTATATTTAGCAGATTGTTTTGTTTTCTTCCTGGGTCGGATTTGAGTTGTCTGCTGGATGGATAAGGTGCTTTATTTACTTTAAAAGTAGATTTAGCCTATTTTTAGGAGGTTTTCAGTGTGAGCATGGAAAAAGTGCATTTTTTCTGCTTTTATGTAGAATTTTGAGATAGTTTGGTACCTTTTCCTTGATCTTTTCTTGTGAGCTCGGATTAGGGTTTCTAGAAGGGTATGGGTATGTGCAGGATCATGGTATGCCAAAAAGTGGCAATATTTGTAGGGTATGTGGCTGACGACTTTTTTTTCACCCAAAATTAATGAAACAAAAAGGGTTTTTAGAGGAGATTCTCAGCTTTCCAAAAATATAAATTATGATTTAATTTGAATTTAATAAATAATTATTATTCATTTTCTATTAGAATTACGCTAAAGTCCGATCAATAGGTTGATTAAAAACATCTATAACTTTCAAATGGTATCATATTTTTGAATCCAAAACATGCATCACATTCTATGATTTACATACTATAGGATTAAAAAAATAAAAATTAAATTTCATGAATTTTTGACCAAGTTAAGGTGGTCAGACAGACGAAGTTTTTATATTTTCTAAAAGTTGTAATAAAAATTCATAATTAATTATTTACTTGGAAAAAATTACAAAAAATATGCATCACATCCGGACATGAGTCCTCTACTTATATATAAAAATATTACAAAAAAATATTATCATTTTATTATGGTTAGGGTGGTAGACAGACACCTACTTCTTATTTTTTCCCTGAAATTTAAGTACTCTTTGCATTGAAATTTCAAATTTTCACCAAATAGATTTTATTTATTTTAAATAAACCTTGTATTTTAGAAACTACATTCAATTTTATACAAATTCTATTCTTACATATTTTTGAAATAATATAGATAACTTATTCAAATATTTACGTCAAGTTGCCTAACACTGATTTTTCTGAATTTTTTGCCACTTAAGGGCCTGTTTGGCATACCATGATCCTGCACATGCCCGTATATCTTAAAGAAACTTAGTTTTTCTTCTTCTTCTTCAGTTTAGATTTTCAGTTTCCCGCTCTAACACATTTTTGAGCTTGTAAACTCATTTGTACTCAGTTTAGACAGATTTTGGCATACTCCTTCAATTGAATAAAAACAACATTCCTACTTCTCAATTTTTTGTTTACTTGTAGTTTTAGTTTGATGTTATATTGTGATTTATGTTCACAGAGTCCTTGTTATGTCCTAAGACTATGATTATTGATGCAGAAAGTTCAAAATACAAGTTGCATGTTGTATTTAAAATCAGGTCTTCATGTAAATTATTTGTGTTAATTGTTCATGAGAGGTTGTGAGATATTGTGTTTTTCTAAAAATTGTTTGTGAGGAAGAAATCAGAATCATCATTAAATCATTATCAAGTATTGAAAGTCATTTGTTAGTCATAGGTTTTAATTTCAGTAATCCTTCTATCCCTTTCTCTTAGAAAATCATTTAGAATAACATTCATCATTCAGAGAACCAACTCACTCTGGAGATTCTCTTTTCGCGTAGATCACCCACATCTGAAAAGAGTTTCCATGTTTCAACAGATAGTCTGATTTTTGCAAATCTAACAAAGGATGCATATCTGATTGATAACATGTTAAGGCCAAGTATACTTAATCCATTTATGAGAAAAGATAGCATCATTTTGAATCCTGTACCAGATTTTGTAACAAATACTCTGTAGATGTAAGACTAACATGAATACAATCTAATTTTATCATGCAAATCTATATGCAAACATTGGCACCTTAATAGTCCATTTATTTTTCTTGTTATCATCATGGAGCTTTTAAAATGTTGAAAGTGAGTACAAGCATCGATGATATAATTTAGATTATGATGACCTAAGTACTACTTTCATGATTTTTGATATTGAAAGTGAACACAAGCATCTAGCTATAATTAAACCGAGATGGCCTAAGCATGTTGGAAAAATAAGGATAGACAACTGAGAAGGGGGGGTGAATCAGTTGCCACATAAATTTAAGTTTTTTCTAACTTAACTTATCCTTAATCATAGATTTGATGAATGAAAAATTAACCATAAGCAATTAACACATCAAAGAGACAAATAATACCAAGATTTTTTATGTGGAAACCTTATTAGGGGAAAAACCACAGTGGATGTTAGTCCACAAGATTATACTTTGCTAAAAGTATAATGAAAAAAATAAGGGGAATGCACATGCATTCAACCACACTGCCTAGAACTCACTACTCAATTACAAAAGAGGACTCACTATCCAACAATAGGGTTTGGATTAAAAATCTGGAGGGTATGAACTGAGAAAACAACTTCTTTACAAGCCTGCTTATAGTTCCAATTAAGCTCAATGCTTCTTCACACTTCGTAAAATCTTCCTCACACTCTACTTAGTAATGATATTTGCACATGCACACATAGGAGCACACAAAGTGTACTTTCCATTGATCACACAATCGCTCTTATATATCCGCTATAGGAGATTCCATCACAACTTCGTCGGCCAAGAAAATAAAATATATTTCCAATGTCGACCTAGATTTACAATTAAATTTTTAATGCTTATCCACCAAGGTCGACCACAACATAGTGGAGACCCAAATTAACATCTCCAACACAAAAATACTTAAATTAATATCACCTCGAAGATCCACAACACACTACCACCAACATGTCGACCAGAAACATGAAAAACCGAACATGCACACAAAGATCTTCAACCATGAGCTCACCAATTAATGTGGATGTACCACAAAGATAGAGAATGAACTAGAGACATTTGAGAACACCAAGAAATAATAGAGAAGCATCCACAACAACTGAGATAACCAGAATCACACAACCTTCATTTAGGAACACTGAAAGAGACCACATAAACACTATCAGACCACAAAATACTCAAAAATTCATGTGGACCTCTGAAACTTCCAGTAGATGATCTAGAAATACTAAAAAATAAACCCTTTAATCCACATCAACTAATCTTTTACGTATAGAACAAAACACCTTCATGACCTACATAGTTCCACTAGGAACCTGGAACACTTTTTCTTATAATTTTCTCAATATCCTTGACATATACAACAATGGATACACCAAATCCTAATAGTCTTGGCATCAATGACAACCACATATCAATAACACATCCAATGGCCTCAATGGCAACACATGATGTGAAAAAAACCATCAACCCAACATACTAACTTATGTACTTCATTTCTAAAAAGATTTGTCATGTTGCTCTTCTCCCCCTAAGATGTTTTTTACATTACTCTTCTCCCCCTTTGACATCAATGGAAAAGGTAACCATGACCTTTCCATACGCTTTCAACCACATATCTGAACATCTGACTACTCCCCATGAGTAGCAGCCTCAGAAACATTAATCCAGATCATATTATAGCAATGAGGCTCATAGATTGATGCAAGTAAATGCATCATTTAGTTCTTATTAGGAGGGGTAATTACCCCTAACATTCCTTTGAGATACTCAAAAGTATCATTCAAAAATGGATTAGTAAATATATTTGCAATCTATTCTTTGGTAGTCACATACTCTAGTCTAACTTCTTTTTCAGTTACTTTTTCTCTCAGAAAGTGAAACTTGATTGATATATGTTTTTGCTTAGTGTAGTACTAAATTCCTTGATATATTTATTGCACTTGAATTTCACATTATATGGCAATAGGATCTTCATATATTACCCTGATATCTTTCATCATTTGTTTCATCCATATCACTTGAGTACAGTTATTTGCAGCAATAATATATTCTACTTTAGCAGTAGATAGAGACATGGAATTCTATTTTTTTCTTAACCAAGACACCAACTTCTTCCCTAGGAAGAAAGCACCACCACTAGTACTTTTTCTATCATCTACATCACCAACCCAATTCACATTAGTGTATGCACACAAAGTGAGAACATCATCCTTTGGATACCAAAGTCCAAAGTCAATTGTTCCTTTTAGATATCTAAAGATTATTTTGACATCAGTCACATGTGATTCTTTTGGATCAGCTTGAAATCTAGCAACCATACACACAACATTCATAATATCTGGTCTAGTCTAAGTCAAGTAGACTAATCCACCAATCATTGATCTATGTCTGGTTTGATTTTCCTTATGAGAGTCATCATTTTGAGTCAACTTACATCTGCTTACCATGGGAGTACCAACAGGTTTGGAGTCTTCCATTCCAAACTTCTTCAACAATTCTCTCACATATTTGGATTGAGATATGAAAATCCCTTGGTCCAACTGTGTAATTTGCAACCCTAGAAAGAAATTCATTTCACCAATCATGCTCATATCAAATTCACTCTTCATCTCATTAGCAAACTTCATGCATAGATTATCATCTCCACCAAAAATGATGTCATCAACAAAGACTTCTATGATTAACTCCTTATCATGATGTAATTTGAAGTATAAGTTACTATCAACAATATCTTTAGTGAATCTAAGCTTCAATAGATATTTGTCCAATCTGGCGTACTAGGCTCTGGGGGCTTGTTTGAGTCCATATAGAGCTTTCTTCAATCTACAAACCATATCTTCCTTATCTATTAGCTGAAATCCATCTGGCTATTCAATGTACACTTCTTCTAGTTGCCCATTCAAAAATGTAGACTTTACATCCATTTGATAGACTTTATAGTTCTTATAAGCATCATAAGCAAGAAATAATCTTACTACTTCAATTCTAGCAATAGGGGCAAAGGTTTCTTCGAAATCAATACCTTCCATTTGAGAGTACCTTTTACAGACCAGTCTTTCCTTGTTCTAGACCACTTCACCTTCCGCATTCATCTTGTTTCTTAATACCCACTTACTACCAATCACATTCTTGTCTTTCGGCCTAGGAACCAGTTTCCATGTGTCATTCTTTTCAATCTATGTCAGTTCTTCTTTCATGGCTTCAAGCCAGTGTTCATCTTGACTGGCTATAGTGACACTCTTAGGTTCAATCTTGGAAATCAGACAATATTCTTTTGCAATTTTTCTTCTAGTTTGCACTCCTTTGCTCTTATCTCCTATTATTTTACATTCAAATTGATTTAGCATTACATACCTTAGAGTTGTTAGTGTAATTAATTAATTAATTAATTATTACACTAGCATAAGTTAACTTAGGTCATATTTCATTTAGTCCTAGGTTGCATTTTTAATAAATCATTTAATAAATGGGATAATATTCCCTTCCTTGTTTGTGGGATAAGATTTCTTCTAGAACTTATCTCAACATTTAATAATCATCTAGATAGGGTTCACATGTTGTCACATGTCATTAGATTATAACACTTGGCAACATCTCATGCATCTTAGGTTTTCTCTTTTGCCTTTATATTCAGGCATTTTGTTCATTTGTAACATATGATATCAATATAGAATCTTTATTCATCATTCCATAGTTGCAACACTTTCATTTGTGGTTGATTATATTTCATGGCTAAGGTCCTTTATTGAAGATTTTGGAGCTTCAAGGACTGTGCATCCATAATCTCAACATGGTATCAGAGCTTGTCCATTGAAACATCAACCCTTGATCCAGGAAGTTGGAGTGCAAGATTCTTGCAGGCTAGTTGGTTCTACCCGAGAGCCAAGCTGATTTCTAGTGCACATTAGGCTCTCTTTAACCTCTCCATTGCGTCCAAAAGGCCTCAAAACCCATAGATCGCCTATTCATTTGTCAAAATTGGAGTTATATCGACTAAGAGCCTTTGACGTACAATCTAGGGTTTGCATTTTTTTGTACTATCTATACACATCTCCAGGAAAAACTCTTCCATCTCAGTCCTCTTCAAAGGAAATTTTTTTTTAGAAAAATTTTTTAAAAAAAATTCTTGGCAATTTTTCTATAGTTTCTGCAAAAATCAAACTCTGCAGAGTCGACCAGCAAATATAATATATCTAGTCGACATATTATTTTCTCCTACACATATAGTTTGGGTTTATTTTTTCATCGTCGACATTCAATATATTTATTGGCTTTTATTTTTGAATTGTAATACTTTTACAATATTCAAATTTTTTTTTTAGCCGTCAACTTTCACCAACAAACTGCAGACACCGACCACATCTGCATCACCCTCTGCATCATCCATCTGTCGGCCCTGTCACCGAACTCTCCACTTCCGGTCGTTCACTTCTTGGTGACTGTCCTTCATCTCCACCGTCGAAGGTTGAAGCTCCTGCCATCAACGTTTTCCAGCAACCGCCCGTTCACTGGTCACCGACCGCTCCAGCCTTGGTCCCATCGGTAACCAAGGGCTCTGCTACCTCCAGGCGGTGCTTCCTCCCACCGGTTGTGCCACCAAATCTTGTTACCCGTCCGCCGCTCTAATGCCACCAGCCTGGTGAATTTTTTTTTAAACTTCCAGTGCAGCCCATGATCCTATCAGCGAGCAAGGGCTTATTTTTTAGCCCCAAGAGCTTGTTTTTTGTGCCCAATTAGCCAGTCTAGTTCCATTCAGGTAGAATTCTCCTAAGAGGCATAACTTCTACATACGATATCAAAAATTTGCAAACAATATATCATTGGAAAGCTCTTTCTGTCTACTTTTCAGAGGTCTGCTCTATTTTTTCATATTCTTCTTCTATCAAAATTTATTCTTAGTTGAAGTGGAAACCCTAATTTTTGGGTTTAGAGGTGATTTCTAACTTTTAAATTTGTTTCAAAGGCTTCACTTCAGTTGATAGTTCATCAGTTATCTGTGTTCAACATTTTTTTGTCAGAAATATTTTGTCTTGGATTGTTGTTCTTCTCCAATGGCTGACACAGGATTTGAGATTCTTACTCCTCATAACTATCACACATGGAAGTTTAGTATGTAGAGACTTCTCTGGTTCAAGGGACTTTGGTCCACCTTGAATGAGAATTAGCCTCATCTCACCAGCGAATATGAAAAATTTTAGCATCAGATTAAGTGTGAAGAGGCAATGGGGCTCATTGCTCTACATGTCTTCAACTCTTTATTCTTCCATATTTAGGGGTGAAAAACTCCCAATGAGGTTTGGGACAAGCTCAAGGATCTCTTTGGTTTTGTTAGTGATGTACAAGCTTTTCAATTGGAGGTTGAACTTGCTTCACTCACTATTGATGAATTTCCTTCCATTGAAGACTACCTAGAAAGATTCAAGTCCTTAAGGACTCGTATTTTTGGGTGTGGCAAAGATAAATCTGACAAAGAGTGTATATTCATGATTTTATCTAAGTTAAGAGGTTCCTTCTATTTTTCTACCTCTTTCTATTCCACCATGGATGGTCTTGGTGATAGCTTTGTTATGCCATCATTTGAGACATTTTGTGAACGACTGACTCGAGAACAGTCCAAGCTCAATCAGGTTGATACATCCACAAAATCCCATGCATTGGTGGTAGGACCATCAAAAGGAAATGACAAGCACAAGGGAAAATCAAAGGCATGAGCTTCTTTTGAATCACCATCTCAGCCTAAGGAAGAAAAGCCAAAGAGGGAGTGGCCCAAGTGCAAATTTTGCAATGGGCTTGGTCACATTGAGGATACATGTTTCAAGAGAGAGATACACGAGCTACGATAGATACTTAGAGATCACAACATCTCTCTCCCTCCTACTAAAGTTAAATCTCCTCACTCCCCCTCTCATGAAGAGTCATCATCAGGTATTGTTGGAATTGCCACTGTTGAAAATCTTGGTAAGGGGAATGCTTTGATAACTACTTTGGTTGATAACAGAGAAGGATGGGTTCTTGACTCCGATGCTTCCCGGCATGTCACTTCTTCTCAACAACATATTTTGTGGGATACTCTGAGGCCTACCAACTTTGATAGAATGTTTATAACAAATGCAAATATTGTCTATGTTGTTGGTATATGTCATGTTGATCTTGATGGAAGGAGGTTGGAAGATGTCTACATTCCTCAGATTGCTCATAATTTTTTGTATGTCTATCAACTTGCTTAGGAGGGATTGAAAATTGAGTTCACTTCATACCTTGCCATCATCAGGGATAGGTTTGGTGTCCTTGTTCCCTATGGTCAAGCAGATCATCATTCCAAGGTATACAAGTTCACCAAATTTTGGGATTGAGATCAACCTACTCTTGACTCTCCATATTCAAGGGTAGGAAGCACATCATCACCCCCTCCTCGCCAGGGTTGTGGAGGTTGGCTTGACTTGGATTTTTGCATGGCACCATCTTCTTCCTTTGACACCTCTTAGTTGAGATTTTCTTCAGGAGGGATGGATACATTCACTTTTTCAGACTTGTGGTACATGGATGGGTGCTCTTTAGGTCTATTTGACTTGGCTGCTCAGTTTCACACTGGTCTTGAAGACATTCTATAGGAGACTACTCTCCTTTATGGGGGGGCTATCTAGTCCACATCCTTTTTATCTCTTTCTATATATGTGATGGTTGTAGTCCTTGGGGGGATACTATTGAGTCCTCCAAACATCACTCTTCCATCTTTTTTTATTTTATATCTCCTTTTTGGGGAGGGGTTTTCTTCCCACAGGGTTTTCCCCTTTTCTTCGATTGTGGGAGATTTTCTACATCTTCATGTACATGGTTACCTAACATGGCCTCGTAGCCGAGACCCATCATCTTCTTGCATAATCATTGAATTTTCCTCCCTAAGTTGAACTTATGGGGGGTGCTAGTGTAATTAATTAATTAATTAATTAATACACTAGCATAAGTTAACTTAGGTCATATTTCATTTAGTCCTAGGTTGCATTTTTAATAAATCATTTAATAAATGGGATAATATTCCCTTCCTTGTTTGTGGGATAAGATTCGTTGTAGAACTTAACTCAATATTTAATAATCATCTAGATAGGGTTCACATGTTGTCACATGTTGTTAGATTATAACACTTGGCAACATCTCATACATCTTAGGTTTTCTCTTTTTCCTTTATATTTAGGAATTTTGTTCATTTGTAACATATCATATCAATATAGAATCTTTATTCATCATTCCATAGTTGCAACACTTTCCTTTGTGGTTGATTATCTTTCATGGCTAAGGTCCTTTATTGAAGATTCCATAGCTTCAAGGACTATGCATCCATAATCTCAACAAGATTCTTGGGACTTTCTTGGACTTCTGTGTCTTCTGAACTTTCTTCTACACTAGCACTTGTCTGTGCTTCCTGACTGACTTGTTTTTCTAGAAAAAATTGCGGTTCCTTCACCGGAACATATGGAATAATTTGAAGTAGATTCAGTGTTTGATTGTTATTCCCTTGATTTGTGTTGTATTCATCTGAATTGTAGCTACATCGTCTGGATGATTTGACAGAGTCCTCATCAACTCTGACATTTGCACTCTCCACAATCTTTCTCAATGTTTTGTTATAGCATCAGTTCTTAGAAACCAAGATCAGATTTGCAAACCAGAATATCTTTCCACAAAAGAGAAAAATAGAAAAAAAAGAGAGGTTGCAAAAAGATGTGCAACATAATATTATTCGAGAATTCAATAATTACATGATAATGATTTGCTTTTATAAAAGAAAAGATGCATAACCCTAATCTTATCTTGAGCAACAAGATAAAGATAAGAACCTATAACTTAGGAATTAAATAAAACCTAAGTAAACTTATGAAAAGTGTAATTAAATATTAATTACACCAACACCCCCCCATAAGTGCAACTTAGGGAGAAGCAAAATTATTATGCAAAGATGAGTCCCGGAAACAAGGCCTGATCAGGTACTCATGTACAAATGCAAATATGAGGTAGAAAAGGAAAACCTAGTGGGACGAAACCCCCCTACAATGAGATGACTACTGCAAAGAAGCACTAGAAGAACACTGTGGAGTAACACTGGAACCGCAATCTAACAAGCAAGGAAAGATACTTCTGTCTACAACTGAAACCAAAAATGGAATCATGATAATGTGACAACAGACCCGATGCCATAGAACAATGGAAAACTCACAAACTGGAACAACCCTGGAATTTGTGAAGCAACAGTAAATGAAATGATGAGATAATCTGGAAACTGTGTATCTCGATGCCAATGCCAAACTGTGACTGAAAATCTTCCATGGAAAGGAGTACCAAAAATAGACTCTGGAACATTAACCATAAAAACATGGCCCTAAAACTGAGAAGGATCTAAACCAATGAGGATCAAGAAACATAATCTCTCAACTGAAGTGTGAACCGATGAATCCGATATGTGTCAAGCTATAGCAAAAAAGTGGCCAAAAGAAACTAGGAAACCAGATATAACCCATGCGAGCTATCATCAAATCAAAATAGATATGGAGATCAAAGTGAAAACTACACTCTAATCAGATTTATTATGCAAGTAACCCCCCTTATGGAACTTTATCTTAGTTCATTTATTACAATAACCCAACGATTGTAAAAGAAAAGCATCCTAATCATGCATAAACAAAAAAATAAAATAGACCTCAGATCTGTGTAGACGACTGAATCAGCTTTCCAACGCCGCAAGAATGATGAAAAATGGATCACTGAGTCAAAAGATATGCCCTCTAGAGTGAAAACATCATTTGAGTTCAAAGACCTGAAAAATAAATTTGGAGAAAATAATGGTAAAAAAAACCTACACCATTGGATCGACGTTGGAATTAGCTCTCCAACGGTATCTTGTTTGTGAAAAATGAAGATCGTATGCAAAAAATACGCCTGATTTGGTGAAAACAGCTCCAGAGTGCCCAATAAGGGCTGCAGGGCACCCAGGGGGCTAAAAAAAATGAGCCCCTGGTCCCATGCAGGACTAGGGGGCTAGCGGCTGGGGGCTGGGGCGGATACCCTGGTCATTCATATGACCGCTAAAGTGCTTGAGGGGCCAGCAAGGGGCTGGGCGCATAGCACCTGGTCCCCCTTCTGATCGCGACCAGGCAAGAGGAGCCCGCAAGGGCTGGAGGCCGAGCTCCTGGTCCACCATAGGACCAGAGTGGAGCAGTGAAAGGCCCATGGGGGATGGGTGGAGAGCAGCAGACTGGTGGAGACTCCTAGCAGTGGCAGTGGAGCGGTGGCCGCCCAGTGGCCACCGGGTGGCAAGATTGATTTGTATTGGAGGTGCCGACACGCATTTCTAAAAACACATTTTTTTTTAAAAATAATTTTCATGCATCGAACTGCATGCTAGGGAGGCCGTACGGCCCCCCAAGCAAAATTTTTTGCCTTCCGGACCAACTGCTCAGAAATTGACGAAACAAAGGGCGTTCTTAGGGTTTTTGGCAGCTCTGAACGCGATGGTGACCTCCATTTCTACCCAAACTGCTCCAAAATATCGACTACCCCCAGATCTTGCAAAAAATCTCCCAGCCTGAAACCCTTATAGATTTGGAAAATGATGGCCAAAATCTACAAAACAAAAGTCAATCCTGACTTTTTCCAGCACTCTAAATCCAATGGTGAAGCCCAATCTGATCCAAAATGCCTCATAGATGAACTCAAGGCATGATACCCTTGAGGAATCCCGAACGAACCCTGCAATGATTTTCTCAAAAATCTGAGAAGGGGTTGTAAATCAAGGCTCTGATACCATGTTAGAAACCAAGATTAGATTTGCAAACCAGAATATCCTTCCACAGAAGAGAAAAATAGAAAAGCAAGAGAGGTTGCAAGAAGATGTGCAACATAATATTATTCGAGAATTCAATAATTACATGATAATGATTTTCTTTTATAAAAGAAAAGATGGATAACCCTAATCTTATCTTGAGCAACACGATAGAGATAAGAACCTATAACTTAGGAATTAAATAAATCGTAAGTAAACTCATGCAAAGTGTAATTAAATATTAATTACACCAACATCGGTATGCCTTGCTCTTTATGGAGTAACCTAGGAAGATCCCTTCATTGCTTCTAGCATCAAAATTGCCTATATCATCATCTCTCCTGATATAACATTTTCTTCCAAAGATCTTGAAATCCTTAATAGTAGGCTTGTAACTGAACCATAATTCATAAGGAGTCTTACCAGAATTACCATTCACATTTACCCAATTCAAAGTATATACAACAGTGCTTACCACTTCACTCCAGTACATCTGAGACACATTCCCTTCCATCATCATTGTTCTATTCTTTCTTTCTGCAACTCCATTCTATTGAGGGGTTCGAGGAGCAAATAACTGTCTTTTAATTCCATGTTCTTCACAATAAGAATTGAACTCTTTTGAAATGAATTCTCTTCCTTTGTCAGATCTCAAGTATTTTATTTTCAAACCTTTTTCATTTTCTACCATGGCCTTGAAAATTTTGAACTTTTCCAATGCTTCACACTTTTCTCTTAAAAAGGAAACCCAAATCATTCTAGAGTAATCATCAATGACCAGCATAAAATACCTTTCTCCATGAATACTTCTAACTCTAGAGGGACCAAAAAGATCAGTATGTAGTAGTTCCAGCACATTATTTGAATGAAATTGTTTGATCCGGAAGGAGACTCTAGTTTGTTTACCCATTTGACATTCTTGGCACATTACATTAGCAGGCTTCACTAACCTAGGAAGATCTCTTATTGCTTGAGTAGAACTTATCCTGATAATATTTTCAAAGCTTACATGACACAACCTCCTATGCCACAACCAAATTTCATCTATTTGAGCAATTAAGCAACTTCCACTAGTAGTATTCAAGTGAAAAATATTACCTTTAGTTTGCAAACTAGTTGCAATCATGTTTCTGAAACTCCCACGAATCTTGGATTTTCCATTCTTGAACTGCAGATCATATCCCTTGTGTACCATTTTTCCAACACTTAACAAGTTATGCTTTAGGCCTTCAACATAGAGAACATCATCAGTGTTTTCCTTACCACCAAGGCTAATAGACCCTCTTCCATGAATCACAGAAGCATTGTTATCTCCAAATATTACAACCCCACCATCATACTTCTCTAGACTCACAAACTTTCTCTTATCACCAGTCATATGATGTGAGCATCCACTATCAATGACCCACTCATCTTTCTCATCAACTCGGGCTGCAATAGCTTTCTTATCTTTTGTAGGTTCAGTAGGCATAGGTTTATTTTCAATGGTAGCAATGAAATCCCATTCATCTTCATTTCCATTATCTTTATCAGAATCATCATCAGTTATCGCTTCTTTAGCAAAGTAGCATTTCTTTTGGAATCTAGGTTTTCTAGGCTTACACCTAGGAACTCTTTCAGGACATCTTGATTCAAAATGACCTATCTTACTGCATGAAAACATTTAATAGGAAATACATCTTCATGCCTACCTTTTCCTCTTCCTTCTTGCTTTGCAATCAGTGCTTCCAATTCTTGTACTTCTCTTTCTTGGTCTTCAAGTTGTTTTAGTTCATCATATTTAGATATCTTTTTGGAGCTTTCTCTTGGACTGTATCTTTGTCTGTAACTTCTGGATACAGTAGCTTTCATTGCAGATTCAGTTTTTGGTGTAGATTCACCAAATTCACTTATTTCAAAAGAAGCAAGCTTCCCTATCAGTGTATCTCTTGTCATCTTGTTTACAGACATAAATTCCTCAATAGCATGAACCTTCATTTTGTAAGGAGGAAAGGATCTGATTATCTTAGCCGCAATTTCATCCTCACTCACTAAACCATCGACACATTTAATACCTAACACTTTTTCATTTACTCTATGCATAAAAGAAGTAATATTTTCATGTTCACCCATCTTCAAATTCTCATACTTTCCTTTTAAGTTCTATAGCTTAGCCATCTTCACCTATGTATCTCCTTCATACAAAGTTTCTAGCTTCATCCAGATCTCATAAGCTGTCTGCAGACCTATCACATTAGCCATCTCTGAATCTGTTAGAGTGCTCACCAATGCTTCCATAGCTCTGGTATAAATTTCAACATTTTTGATCTCATTAGCAATGGAGCGACCATTATGAGGAATAGTATATTGATCTTTTGTGATCTTCTAATAAGCATCACCAATGCACTGAAGATGAAATTGCATCCTCACTTTCCATAGTGAGTAGTTGGTGCCATAAAATCTAGGACTATCCTTCTTGAATGTTGCCATCCCGGATCACCTCAAGCTATTAGACTTCTTCAGAGGAACTAGCTCTGATACCAATTGTTGGAAAAACAAGGACAGAAAACTAAGAGGGGGGGTTAATAAGTTGCCATAGAAATTTAAGCTTTTTCTAACTTAACTTATCCTTAATCACAGATCTAATGAATGAACAATTAACCATAAGCAATTAACACATCAGAGAGACAAATAACACCAATATTTTTTATTTGGAAACCCTGTTATGGGAAAAACCATAGTGGATGTTAGTCCAAAAGATTATACTCTACTAAAAGTATAATAAAAACAATAAGAGGAATGCACATGCATTTAGGCGCACTACCTAAAGCTCGCTGCTCAATTACAAAAGAGGAATCACTGTCCAACAATAGGGTTTGGATTAAAAATCTAGAGGGTATGAACTAAGAAAATAGCTTATTCACAAGCCTGATTACAGTTCCAATTAAGCTCAAAACTTCTTCACACTCTGCTCAGTAACGATATTCACACATATGCACATAGGATCACATGAAGCGTACTTTCCACCGATCACACAATTGCTCTTATATATCTGGTACAGGAGATTCCGTCACAACTTCGTCGGCCAAGAAAATAAAATATATTTCCAATGTCAGCCCAGATTTACAATTAAATTTTTAATGCGTATCCACCAAGGTCGACCACAACATAGTGGAGACCCAAATTAACATCTCCAACAAAAAAATACTTAAATTAATTTCACCTCGAAGATCCACAACATGCTACCACCACCATGTCGGCCAGAAACATGAAAAACTGAACATGCGCACAAAGATCTTCAACCACAAGCTCACTGATTAATGTGGGCGTACCACAAAGATAGAGAATGAACTAGAGATATCTAAGAACACCAAGAAATAATAGAGAAGCATCCACAACAACTAAGATAACCAAAATCACACAACCTTCATTCAAGAACACTGACAAAGACCACAAAAACAATGTCAGACCACAACATACTCAAAAAATTCAAGCGGACCTCTGAAAATTTTGATAGATGATCTAGACATACTCAACAATAAACCCTTTAATCCACATCAGCTAATCTTTTATGTACAAAACAAAACACCTTCATGACCTGCATAGTTCCACTAGGAACCTGGAACACTTTTTCTTATAATTTTCTCAATATCCTCAACATATACAACAATAGATACACCAAATGCTAATAGTGTTGACATAAATGACAACCACAAATTAGAAACACATCCACAACATCTAACAATCTCCCAATAGAGCATTTCTTGCATAAACAGACAAGAATCAATCATTTCATTATGTGAACTAGAATGTCATCAATGATACTTTGTAGAGCATGTCTCATGACAATTCACACAATAAATAATTAATTCACAAATAACAGACAAATAAAATATCATTCTTGTTCCTAGTTTCTCTAGTTCAATACATCATCAAGTTGCTCCAAAGAAATGATAACAAGGATCTTGAAGTACAACAATTCAACCTCTACTTAAAGTATTTCAATCATTATTTAGATTAGATCATCCATTTTGAGTTGTTCTGACTAGTTTGATTTCAACTTTTTTGATGTGGATTCTTGATTTTCTGAAGTGATCCGATGTTTGATCTATGTTCCATGTTGAGTTTCCCAATGATAATTGTGTTTGTTGCATTGTCATACTGCTTTTTGTCTATTTGTTTAAGCTCAAGTTTATTGCCCCCAGTGAGTTCAAGGATTTTCCCCCAAGCTAGGGTGAGACATGATTACTTTTCCATGATATGTACATGATGCTCACTTTTCAAATGATAGGCAGAAAAATGATGGTGAAAGTGAACGACCAAGTCATACATCTAATAGATGGAAAAGATGGTTTAAATCACAAGTAGCACCTGTTTCCAAGTTTTCACTACATGTTTTTATTGCACTTTTTTAGACTTTATGATTTTTTTTGTCTTTTTGTCTTTTTATTTTTTTTTGTATTTTCCCTTTTTCTGATTTTTTTGTATTTTCTATCACCAAGATGCCTATTTTCTAGTTTTTCATCAAGGTGACCATTTCAATAGTGCACTAGATGATTTTAAGTATAGAATTTCCTGAGATGGATACTATTGATAGGTTCATCGAACAAATCCCATTCACTTGTAGACAATCGATAGGCTCCAGATCCATAGACTGATATGACTACAAAGGGACCTAGCCAGTTAGGTTCAAACTTCCCTTTCTTTTCCCTGTCCTATTGATTTCTAGGGTTTTCCTTTACGACCAAGTCACCAACCTGAAAGATTCTAGGTTTTACCCTGTGATTGTAGCTTTTGGACATCCTTTGTTAATATGCCTTGAAATGGTTCATAGCTTGTTGATGATGTTCATCCAACAATTCCAACTCTTGAAGTCTAGACACTATAATCCTTGTATGGAATAATTCCTTTCATTGACACATGGAGTGATGAAATCTCAACCTCAATGGGTAGTATGGCCTCTGATCCATATACCACGACATATGGTGTAACTCATGTAGGTGTTCTAATAATGGTTTTGTATGCCTAGAGAGCAGGATTTAATTGAATGTTCCAATCATGTCCAACAATTGTTGACAGTCTTCTTCAGGATTTTCAAAATACTTTTGTTTGAGGCCTCTACCTGGCCATTTCCTTGAGGATAGTATGGTGTCAAGAAATGATGTTGGATATAAAACTTCTCACATAGTTCCTACACATCTTGATTCTTAAATGGTTTACCATTGTCTGTTATAATGGACTGAGGAATTCCATACCTACAGATGAGGTAATTCAGTATGAAGGAAGAGATCTGTTTTCCAATGATTGTTTTTAAGGGAACTGCTTCTATCCACTTTGTAAAGTATTTCGTTGTTGTGATTATGAATTTGTGTCCATTGGATGAAGACGGATTAATTTTTCCTACCAGGTCCAGTCCCCACTAACAAAAGGGCCATGTTGAAGTAAATGGTTGCAATTCTTGTGTTGGCACATGGATTAAGTTACCATGGATTTGACATTTCTGGCATTTCTTAACAAACTGATAAGACTCCTTCTCCATGTTTGGCTAGTAATACCCCAAACAGAGGAGTTTCTTTGCTAGGGTTAGTTTGCTTGAATGAGTTCCAAAAATATCTTAATGAACCTCATGTAAAGTTGTCTTAGACTCGTTATGTTCTAGACACCGAAGAAGAGTACCATCTAGACCTCGATGGTAAATTATGTCAGCAATTAAGGTATGTCGTGTGGTTTGGTGAATGAAGTTGCATCTCTGGTTTCTAGAAAGATCAGGAGGAAGGATATTGTCTTTCAGGTAAGTGTACATCTTTCCATAAATGGAGGATTCAATGTCAACTAAATGGCATATGGTTTCAGATTTTGGATTATCATAAGCAGGATTAGACACTTGTTCTACCATAAACTCAAAATGACCTTATTTTTCTGGTAACTACAAGAGAAGAAATTGTCGCCATAGCATCTACAACTTTGTTTTCTACCCTTGGAATCTATTCAAACTTGATATCCACAAAGTAATTTTTGAGATCATCTATCAACTTCTTATACAACATCAACTTCTCATCTTTTTTCTAATATTCATCATTTACTTGATAAATGAATATTTGTGAATCTCTATATACTTGTAGCTCTATGATCTTCCATTCAATTGCCACTTTGATTCAAATAATTAATGCCTCATACTCAGCTACATTATTTGTACATGGAAAAATGAGTCTATAGGACCTTGGGATGGTATTTCCTTGAGGTGTGACAAACAAAATTCCTGCACCAAACCCATGTTGTGTGTATGACCCATCAAAATAAAGCCTCCATTGTTGTATTGTCAAAGTAAGAATTTCTACATCAAGAAACTCAATGTTCATTGGATGATCATCGGATAGTGGAGCATTAGCTAACTGATCAGTAATCACTTGACCTTTGATGGCTCTCTTATCCACATACTGAATATCAAATTCACTCAAGATCATGATCCACTTGGCTAGTCTCCCTATTAGAGCAGCCTTGTTGAGTAAGTACTTTAATGGATCATTTTTTTCTATGAGTTTAATTGTGTAGGTCAACATGTAATGCTACAACTATTGGGTAGAAAATACCACCACCAAACAAGCTTTCTCAACGAAGGTGTAATTTATTTCATAACCATTCAGAGTCCTACTAATATAATAAATAGCTTGTTCCCTTCCCTTGGGATCTTCCTATGCTAATAAAGCTCTTAAAGAAATGTATGTTGTTGCAATGTATAGTAAAAATGGTCTCTCTTCCATAGGTGGAATTAATATGGGAGGTGGCATCATATATTTCTTTATTTGATTGAAAGTAGTTTCACATCCTTCATCCCATTTGAAAGAGACATTCTTATGTAGCAAATGATTGAAGGGATGAATTTTATCTACTAATTGGGAGATAAATCCTCTGATTGATTGTAGCCTGCCTTGTAGAGATCTTAATTGACTGATATTCTTTGGTGGCAAAATTTCCATTATTGCCTTGACCTTCGTAGGATCTACTTCAATTCTTTTTTCTAAAACTATGTAACCTAGAAGCTGTGCTGATGTAACACCGAACACACATTTCTTAGGATTTAATCTGACATTAAAATTTTCTAGTCTTGTAAAGATTTTTCCTAGAATCTCCAAATGTCCTCTGGTATATGATTTTTCTAATATATCATCCACGTAATCTTCCATAAAAGTATGCATCATGTCATGGAAAATAGTGGTCATTGCCTGTTGATATTTTGCACTTGCATTTTTCAACACAAAGGGCATGACATTCCAATAGAATGTTCCCCATGGACATGTGAATGTTGTCTTTTCCTGATCTTCGGGTGCTATCTTGATTTGGTTATATCCTGAGAAGCCATCCATTAGTGACAACATGGCACCTCCTATTGTAAAATTCCATAATAATGTCAATGTTTGGTAAAGGAAAATCATCCTTTGGACATGCCTTATTTAGATCTCTAAAAATTGTGCATATTCTTATACTATTATCTAGTTTAGATACAAGTACAATATTAGAAATACACTCAAGATAATCGATAGACCTGATGAATCCTACATCTAACAACTTTTTCAGCTCAACTTTTACCATCAAGGCGATATGCGGATGCATTTTCCTTAGTTTTTGTTTCACAGGTTTTATCCCAGATGGTAGAGATAAATGATGCATTAGAAGATCTGGATCTAAACCCGGTATATCAAAGTATGACCAAGCAAAGTTAATGCTTTTGTCCTTAACGAGCTTGATGAATTCTAGCTTTTCTTGTTCAGTCATTGATGCTGCCAGATGTCGAGTTTTTTCCTTTTCTATTGTGCCAATATTAATAGATTGTGTGGGATCCACCAACATTGATGATCTTTCATGATGATGTTTTGGAAGGGTATCAAATCTCCCATCTTTTGGTGCCTTAGAGAGGTTTTCACCATCAGATGTGTTCTTTATTTTTACTTTTTCAAGATCTAATGTTGCCATTGAATGTTTTTCACCATTAGATCTATTATTCTTGTTTGCAATTTTTCAACTGGAAGATTTGAAACACTCATGTCTCAAAGCGTTGTTATGAGATTTATGATTAGGACTTGTGTCAGGTTCATCAAAACAAAGGAAATTTATGATAACATCATCACTTGCAAAGATAGGAATATTGATAGGTTTAGTTGGTTCCCAGTCGATAAGTTCAGGATGCATTAATGGTAAAAAGTCATCGGACTGGTTAAGGTCAATGATAGTAAAGGTTCTGATAGAAATGTTGTCAAAATTTTTAGTGGTAATGTCAAGGTCTATGATATTAATCTCCTCCAAGTCATCTATCTCACTTAATATTTGTCCATCCTCACTTGATTCATTGATATTTTGTGATCCAAATACAAGGGGTCTAGTCCCTGAGCTTTGTCCCTCCTCACGTGTGGGTGCATACTCTTTGATGACATCAATTTGTATGTCCTTGCATGATGTATCTGATAAAAAATCCCACTCATACTCATTAGAATTTGTCTCAGAACTATCTCGAATTTGAAGGATTCTTTCTACTACAACTATATGAGTGTTTTCTTCTTTTTTTTCCCTTGTATAACCTAGTCTTGTTTTGTCTTTTGGCTGAAGTGTGAGAGGTTGGATGGGTTCTACAATTCCTTTTTTTCTTTTGTCAATAGGTCCTTGTCCTTCATACCCCATTTTCTCTATATTTTTTTTTCCCTTTCCATATTGATCTATCTTTATGATAATGTTTGTCGATGTAGAGGCTTCCTCATCTTTGTAGAGCTAATTGAGAATGACCTTATCTTCAGATTCTTCTTCTAGATAGAGTACCTTCCTTTACAAATCTATCATCTAGAACTATGGTAGGTGTTGACGATTTTTGTATTGATGATGATGGTTGTCCATATGTCCTTGGAGATGGCAGAAATTGTGAAAAACATAAAGATTGCTCAATGGAATACTCTCCCATGCCTTTGTCTTTTAACTGGAACTTGTATTTGAATTGATGTGATAGAGAATCCAGTTGAGCTTCATTGTTTGATGGAGTGGATTAAAAAACACTTGTTTCTTTTGACTCGTCCTTTTTCTCAACCCATTTAGATACAACATTTAATTTCCTTTCACTGTTGGATGAACTAGAAGTGTTTGCTTCCCTATTATGGGGCACCAAAGTGTCTTAAGTTGTTTTAAACATGTACAAGTTTGAGGATTATTGTAATCAGCTAAAATAGTGACTTCTTGACCATTGACTGAAAACTTTAAACACTGATGATAAGTTGAAGATATTGCTTGCATTTCATGAATCTAGGGACATCCCAAGAGTATGTTATGAGTGAGCTCTTTTTCTAATACTTGGAAAACAATATTTTTGACAATTGGTCTTACTTGAATAGGTAACACGATCAACCCCTTGGAGGATCTCTCTTCTTTGTCATAGGATTTTATTGTGATCTTCCTTCTGGTATCAATAGCATTATCAGAATAACCTAGTGCACATATCAATTTTAAAATGCAAATTTTTAAACATGCTCCACCATCTATTAAGACATGTTTTGCTCAGTGTTTATGGATTAAAACTTCAATATGAAGAGCGGAATTGTGCAGATGAGTAAGTGACACATCATATTTTTCTAAAAATGATAGGAAATGAGGTGTGGTTAAGTGTCCCATGATAGCCTAGAATTAACAAACATCCAAATTATTGGGTACTATTGTGGCCACAAGAGCTTGTTTTAAAACCTCCTTATGAGATGGTGAGATTTTAAGGAGTTCCAAAATTGATATTTGTGTCGGTATTTTCTGTAGTTCATTGATGATGTTGTATTGATTTGAAGGGGTAGCAATGGTTTTAGATGAAGCTCCTTTCAATATTACCTTGGATTTCCCCCTTGTTGTCATGTTGACTAGTTGATAATCTTGATTTTCCCTGATTTTTATGACATTGATCTGATTGTCGGATGTATCTATGTTTGGGATCAGATCTATATGTATGACGCCATTGGTTTCCACATTATCAGTTTGATTGTTAGCAACATCATTATTCTCAACTGTAGAGATACAATGAATAGTTTTGTCATAAATGTAGTTTACATTTTTACCTTTACCATTGTATAAGAAGATTCTCCCTTTTCATAATTTGGTAAAGTATTTTTAAATGCACCATGGTCATTGTTTGTTTGAGGTCCTTCTATGAATACTTTCTTGCTATCAATCAAATCTTGTAATAGATGTTTCAACTACATATAATAATTTGTTTTATGTCTGTTGATTTTATGAAAGTTACAATAGTCAACATCATTCCACCAAGATGGTTTTACTTTTGGTTCCCAATTTCTTGCTTCAGGTAAGGTGATAAGTTCATTTGCAATAATTTCTCTCATTGTTGATTCTAGTGTTTGTCCCAATGGTGTGAATCTTCTTTGATTTGATGGTATTTGATATGATTGTGGCTTGGATTCTCCATTGTTTGGATTGTTTTTTTATTGACATTCTGATTGATGTTTTGGTCATTATGTTGATTGGTATTTGCAATAGTTGCCATCAAATTAAATATTGGTTTCAAATTTTTGTGTTTCATTTGTAGCATCATTGTTACCAGTATTTCTATTCTTTTGTAATAGTTTGTATTGTTTGATCATTCATTGTAATGTTTTATCACCCCTCTTTTAACCAAGGCTTCCTCAATCTTGAGCCCATTTTCAATCACTTTCTCAAATGTAGGTGGGCATTGTAGTTCAAGCCTATAGCTCATGTCATTAGTTAAGTTGTAAAAGAATAGTTCCATCTTTCCTTCTTCAAGTATAGAATGAGAATATCTAGCAAAAAACATTCACCATCATTGTAGAAATGAGAGGAATGTTTCACCTTTCTTTTTTTTCATGTTGTAAACGTATTTTATTGTTACCTCATGTTGAATATTAAAGGAAAATTGTGAGATAAACCTGTTGACTAGTTCTTCAAAAGTTTGAATTCCTGGTTGTAGTTTAGAGAACCATTCCATACATTGGCCTCCTAAGATCCTTGGAAATAACCTCATTAGATAAGTTTCCTCTTGTGAAAATTCTAAACTCATGGTTTTGAATTCCCTCACATGGTCAATTGGATCTATTTTACCATTGTACTTGTCATATTTTGGGAATTCACAATATCTAGGAAATGGTATCATGTCCACACTTGGATCAAAGGGATAAGGACAAATGTCTTGTAATGAATACCTTTTTGTCGTTCCTTTTTTCATATCTTGAAGTTGTTGTTGCAAGTTTTGCATTTGATGTGTTAGTGCCACCAATTGATCTATATTTTGTGGTTCAGTTTCAGTTTTCATAGGTGCTTCTTTTAATTGATTGATATCAAAATCTTTTGGAAGTTTTGCACCTAGTTCAGCTAGCATCAAAGGTATTTTTCCATATCTTGTTCTAATACTTTTTCCATAAATTTATGGAAATTTGGATCTTGTTGTGCTTTCTGAATGTCTTCTTGGGTTATTTCATTTGTATCATTTTGGTGGAATCTATGAAAGGTATTTTATTTAGCCATTGTGTTTGGTGTTTCAATCTCTTTTTCCCTAAGTTTTTGTCTTTGTAACCTTGTCAAAATTGGCATACAAGTGTTTGTTATTCTCACTAAACTTTGATCTTTTCTGTTTGGATGAGTTTCAATGGATATTAACAAAGTCAAATGGAATGATATATCCTATTGATGAGACCAAGTTAAAAATTTGATTATTGTGTTTCCTTTCATGGTTGTAGGATGAAAAAATCTTGATAAAGAAACTCAATGTAATGACCAATATTTGTGTTTGATAATTGGATGCTTTAAAGTTACAAGATCTAGGTTTAATTTGATAAATTTTGACTTGCAAGGTCCTATTTTTCCAAGTTTAAGATATTGGTTGGACCGAGAAAATGTTTTTGTTCTAACAAAAACCTAAGTTTTGATCTCAATAGTCTGACATGGGTTTCAAATAGCTCTATGTTTAATGGTTTTGTGGATGTGCTATTACAGAAGGAAGATGCACTAAAACAGACTGTGGATGCGCTAAAAGATATGGTGAATGCACTGTCAGACAAAGTATATGTGCTAAAATAGACTGTGGATGCACCAAGATACTAGTAAATTCTAACATTGGTAAGTTTTGGTGACAAACTATAGATGCGCTATAAGATTAGTTAGATGCGTTGAAATAGTGTTTGGATGTGCTATTTGGATAGCAGATGCACTAAAAGATGGGGTGTATGTGCTAAAACAAACTGTGTATGCACTATTCTGGGACTGTTCACAATGTTGTCTGGTTTATCTCAATAAAAGGATTGATTTCTAGGTGTAATTTTTTGAATCATAGATATTTTGATAGGGTATCTTGCTAGTAAATCTCTTATTTTGATGATCTAAATCATGGTCTATTGTAACAATTGATTTGGGTTGTTGGAATATCATATTGTTGGTTGTGGGATGAAAGAATGATGAATGGGTTAACTATGATTATACCTTTTTGAAAGAGCTCTTCATTGGAAATAAGCTTGTGAATATAAAGGCTCTAAAGAAAAATCATTATATCTATGGATGAAAGTTTGATGTTCAAGTAATATTTTCTACTTTGATACAAGAAGTGTCTCCTTTCCAAAAGTTTTGTGTAGCTAAGTTGCTTCTTTGGTTTCTTGATTCTTTTTGCAATGGATTTCTTCACAAATTTTGTTGATTTCCAATCCCTTAACAAAAATTTCACAGGTTGATTTGTCAAAATTTTTTTGCATTTTTTCGATGATCTTATCTGAATTAATGTTTTGAAAACATAGCAAAGAGTTGTAGAACAGTTGTTTTTATGTCCTAGAATCTAAACAATAAGTGTATGTTCAAGCATCAAACATGATCCTTCTTGATTTCCACTGGTATTTGACAAAGAATACACTTCAAGTAGACTCACTCTTAAGGTCAAAAGGTCATCATAATACACACAACCCACATCTTAAAATTGTGTTGAATCACATAGTCGTGTCACCCCCTAGAGGGAACCTGTGTTTTTTTCTTTCCAGGCGTGTACTCAAAGTTAGATTTCTCAATCCCTTGAGCAAACGGTCCTTGGCAATTATTTGGTGAGTGTCTTGGGGGCAGATTCTTCCCTCCCCTTGCAGCGTGAGTATTACAATGTTTGGATACTAACACAGTTGGATTCTACACTAAGGTTCATAGATAGGGTATCCGTTCAGAGTGGAAAATGATAAACTCCTTCACGAGACCTCCCAATCTTTAGAAAAAATATTTTGGGGATGGTTATTGTAGACACCAAAATTTGGTTTAGGCCTACGACTTCAATATTCTTCATGGTCATGATTAAATAATCTTAATTATTTAATTAATTCATCTTAACATTAATTCTTCTATTGATTAAATAATCTTAATTATTTAATTAATTCACCTTAACATTAATTCTTCTATTGATTAAATAATCTTAATTATTTAATTAATTCATCAACATTAATTCTTCTATTGATTAAATAATCTTAATTATTTAATTAATTCATCTTAACATTAATTCTTCTATTAATTAAATAATCTTAATTATTTTAATTAATTCACAATTTTCTTTATTCTATTTGATTAATTAAATAAACATTTTTTATTTAATTATGTTACTAATTAACCTTATCCTTCTTGTCAAATTAAATAAATTCTTATTTAATTTACTCTTTATCATATTTCAACTATAATTAAATAAATTATTTTATTGATTTAATTATTCATTTTAAATCCCTTCATCATTTAATTAAATAAATCTTATTTATTTAATTATTCTCCAAATATCGAGTCTTGAATTAAATGAATTCTTTAATTCATTAATTCTATTTTAACGCATTCCTCTATATTTTAGATAATTATGTGAGTTATCTAAGTATTCACTTTTACTCAACTCGACATCTATTTTAATCACTCAGTTAACTCTTCATTTGATGTCTGAGTGGCTATCTTGAGTAATCTCTTCGTCAGATCATTTAATTGTCCAGTTCTAACTCATTTGCATGTACATGCGGTTTAATTAAATATTCTTATTTAATTAATTAAATGTTGTGTGTGCATCCGAACAAGAGTTGATGTAATCAATCTTTATCTTTGTCATGCAAAGATATTTCTTCTATTTTCGAATACCAAACTGAAGATTAAATCATTCATTTAATCTTTAAGTCTATTTCTAGTTTGTATCACTCATGTCACTACTGATAGTTATCAGAATGCATGTCTAATCAGTCGATCTCAACCGTCCGTTGATCTTTCAATCTTGGCCTGTCGTTCGAATAATCAATTTTCTATAAATTGATTTGTCATTCATCATTCCAATCTCTCTTGAAATCTCTCTCTCGCAAAATCTTATGACTTTTGAGAGCACTTTGTCTTGAATCTTCGATATTTTACTAATCACTATCTTAGGCTATACTTGCACGAATTTACTAAAATATGAGGGCAATTATACTACACAAGCAAAATGGAGAAGGGAAATACATTTGAAATTGGTGAGATTGTTCTAGTTTTGTTTACGTTTCTGACTTTCCTATGTTCTTTCTTGCTTAACATTTAGATTTGCATTTTAGATTTTAGTGTTGCATGTTTGCTTCTAATCTTCTTTGTTTTCTATAGTGCATCTTTCTATGGCGTTACATTTGGTGAACCCGACGTGAAGACACCATCTTCGTGAATCCGTAGATCTTTTATTTTTTGTTTTTGCAGATTTTTCGTATGGAATGACACATCTGAAGTTTCCTGAACTGCAATTGATTTCCTGAACCGCATCTAACAGAGGAAACAACACATTTGTGTTTTCCCGAACCACAATTGAATTCCTGAGCCGCAATTGAATAAGAAACGATGCATTTGACTGGTAATACATCGACGCAATTGACTGGTAAAACTTTATTTCTGTTTTCAAAAATCTAAAATTTTCAATTGATTTGGGTGTTACTAATATCTTATTTTCAGCGTGTGGCCTTTTGGAGTTAACAAGTTTTTGCAGGATGATTGACGAAGACAATATTGCAAACTACTAACGAATTTTCTGCAGGACGCTTGTCAAAGACCTTAGTTAAATTTGAAACGGATTGTTTGGTAGCGTAGAAAATCTTTCGTTTGGATAAAATTAACAAGTGTTTACTGTGTTTGGTGCGAAAGCACAAGTTTGGTCACCCTTATGACTTGGTACATCAAAGTATCCTCTCCCCTTGCGCATCCGTGCGATCCTGGGTGTAAGAGAAACGGTTACCAACTCTAGAACTTGGGCCTGTTCTGGTGGGAAAAAGTACTCACCCCAGGACGACTCAGACCAGTAGCACCCTGAACCCGAGGGACTTCCAGCCAGTATATAAAAGTGGGTTCTTGGGGAAACCCCAAGAATCACGAGTGTGGTTCTAACGAGATGGATCCGAAAGGGGACTCACGCCGTATGGATCACACCCCACGAATAGAATGCTCGAATTAAATACCTTTTGTTTTAGAGACCAACCTATTTGTGGCCGTTGCTTGGTATAGTGCAGGGTACAGTATCATGCCTGAAGATACTCACTACTGATCCCCTTGAGTAGAGATAGCAGTTCTTGGGAGGTCATTTCCCAAAGAATTTGGAATTGGTGTGCTCAAAAGACGTTAATGAGCCGTGGAGGGGAGCCAATGCCACCAAATTCCTAAGCTATCTGCTCTCGATAAGGAAAGGTGTTCATCACCAATCCGGGGTATTTCGATGGGCTATACCAACTATACAAACCCTAGGCCTTTGGCCTATTAGGATGTGCTTGTCTGTTATCAACTTCAACGTTCTTTGAGTCCAAAATCGAAACTGAAAACACTTTGTCTTACGATTGTCTTTGATTGTCAGAATCTGATCACAAAAAATGGAGTCAGTTTAAATTTCATGTCACTGAAAATTCACAGAGTCGCAACTGTTCACCAGAAACTCGCATCTGTTAAATTTTGAGTCGCATCTGCTAATTTTCAAGTTGCATCTGTCATTATCAGTCGCATCTATCAAGATTAGGGTTGCATATGTCAGTTTGGCTCGCATTTGCTTTGGAAAAACCTCGTGTTATATTCTGAGTCACATTTGTAAGTTAGAGATGCATCTGGTAAATTTTGAGTCGCATCTGTCAGTTTAGACTGCAATTGTTAATTTTGGACCGCATCTGTTAAATCCTGAGACACATCTGTCTGATTATTAGAAAACCAGAATTCACAGTCACTGTCCAGTTAACACGTTTGCACCAGTTTCAGTTGTCTTCACACAAAGCATTCCTTGAAACAGAAACCTGAAATGATTTGCTCAATTTTGCATCCTTTAGGGTCATTTAGTCATTACCATAGTTGTCTTCATTTAGAGTTTACCTTTATCTTAGGGTACATATTACCTTGCATTAGACTTCTAGAAAGGTCACTTTTACAAACTTTAGGGGTAGTCCACCATCTATACTCTAGAAAAGTCATAGTGTCAACAAAATTTGTCATTGAACCTAGTCCTATCATCTTATACTTTTTCCTACAGAGAGTCCTCCTAGCTCATTAATCTAGTTAGGAAACTCAGCTTGTCTTTGATCCTCATCCTACATTGGTTCTTTGACTTAACTAAATTGACACCTTGGTTTGACTTTAGGTAGTTGGTCCCTTCATCTTAGGTTGGTAGAATTGATCACTTTAGGGTCTTGCTTAGACTTTTGCATCTTTAGAGTCTAGACTAGTGTCATCCTAGAAACATCCCTTATTTTGCATACGAAAATCCCAAAAACATAGACTAGAGTCATTGTTCATAGGTATAGTCTTGCATTTCCCGCATATTGAGCTTGTCTTACATGGTTGAAACTAGGTCTAAGAGAAGAGAGAGAGAAAACATGTCAAACCCAAACGAGTTCATCAATCCATTTTCTTCAAGACCTCATAAGACTCTATTAGATAAATTCACCACTAGAAACACTCAAGGACATAGAGGCTGCCGCACAGGACCCTGAGTTTGCCTCTTTTGTAGATGAGTACCTAGCAAATGTTCATCAATGATTTTTAGGCAAATTGCTAGTTGAAGGTGCTACTTTACCTCTAGGATTTGATATCAGCACCTTACAAACTCAACCTACACAAGGGAAAAATACTACGATTGCTAGTACTACTATACCTCAGGTCAGCACAACTATGCCATCTAGCACATCTACACAAAGTACGACAGTCCATATGTCTCCATTTGGTATGTCTAGCATGACATCAGGATTTAATTTCACTATAGGGGCATCATCATCCACTCCCGCCGGTCCTCTTGCTGGGAGTAAAAGACCTAAAATGTCAGCCCATACATCTTATGTCGGTGTTACAAGTGCACAATCAACAACTGTACCTACCACTAGTATCATGGGTACCTTACCATAGTCGATGGCCATACCTAGTGCTCAAATCACTAGTACTATACCAAGGATTACACAAATAGGAGGCATTCCCTCCTTCCAATATGGCAATCAACATCCATTCTCCTAGACTAGCAGTTAGAATTCACTTACATCGATTCTGAATCAGAATCCCTTTTCACAGATTGGTAGTCAGAATCCGTCAACACAGATTCCATGTCAAAACCAATTTATATCGATTCCAAATCAGAATCCTTTTTCATAGATTGGTAGTCAGAATCTGTCAACATAGATACCAAGTCAAAACCAATTTACATCGATTCTGAATTAGAATCCTTTTGCACAGATTGGCACTCAGAATCCCTTTACACAGAACCCAGGCCAACACCAATTTATGCAGATACCAGACCAGAACACCTTTACCAACATTCTGAATCCAAATCCACCTTAGATGCAAACGTTCAATCGAAACCCATCACAAGACTTTGGATTTCAGAACACATACACGGATCTGCATAATCCTCCTAGCACATCTTTGACCCAAGTTGACGTCCTACAAACACAAATGCAGGCATTACAAACGCAAATGGATAACATGTCGGTGTCAACTAAGAAATCTTTTTCAACAAAGGACATATGCCCATTCCCCTTTGATAGATTATTGTACATGACACCTTTCCCTCACGGGTATGTCATACCGAATCTTCCTAAGTACAATGGCAAATGAAATCCAATTGAACATATCAGGGAATTTTCTACCATATCTATAGATGTCGCTTATGACCCCACGTATCTTATGAGACTATTTCCAAGAAGTCTTGTAGGAATTGCACTAGAATGGTTTTCGGGTCTAGATTCTGGCATTAGATCTTGGGGTGAACTAGTTGAGAAATTTGTGGAGCAATTCTCCTTCAACATTGACCACGAGATAAATATAGCAACCTTGTGCCACACAACCCAAGACGAAGGGGAAACATTCATTGCTTTCTTCCAGAGATGGATAACTATCGCTAGTAGGTGTCCTGTCGAGATACCCGAAAAACAAAAAGTTACTATGTTTCAAGAAAACCTTCATGCAAAACTAAGGAGTAACTTAAGGGTACATTGTTGTACATCTTTTTTGGAACTAGTGGAAAAAGGGGTGATAATAGAGAAGGATCTCATTGAAAAAGGTGAACTCAAGACAACATCCAATCGAAACCCAATCGTACAAAACACCCCCACGGACAGAAACAAATTTTGGTCTCACAACAAAAATGTCACCAATGATGGGGTGGTTGATGCTAAAACACTACAAGCAGGACCCCTCCTCACGTTACAAGGACCTCATACTTTTTCCAACATGCTTAATGCTGTCAGTCAACCTCCTAATCTGGTCCAAAACACTCAACGTCCACAACAAAGGAGATTTTAGAAATGTGAGTTCACTCCCTTAGGGGAACCCATTGAGTCGGTGTTCAAACAACTGTTACAACATAACCTCATACGGTTGAAGGAACCAAGACAATATGATCCAGGACAGTTTAAAACAGCTTGGTGGGATGACAATGCCTTTTGTGATTATCATAGGACTAAGGGACATAACCTACAAAACTGTCGACAACTGAAGAATATCATACAAGATCTTGTTGAAAGGAGAATTATTCAAGTTTGTGGACAAAAACAAAAGACATCGAACACTGATCATCAAGTCTTTTCAGACCCACTACATGACCATGGGAAAGGAATTGTCCCCAGTTCAAGTACTAAGACTAATATGTCAGCCAATTATGCAAGTATCAAACATGATTATGATAGTGGCAAAATCATTCATTGCCTTCGCGCCGCTAATGAAAACATCAATACCATTACTATCAATGCTAATCCTGAGTGTGCAGTCAATACTCATCATACTAAGTTCACTATCCAGAGCCCTCCATCATAGCAAACACCACAACCTTCCAAGTCACAATATAACCTACTTGACCAATTGGGGAAGACCCCAGCCCAAATTTCAATCTTGGAATTGTTGTGTATTTCCCCTAAGAATCGATCCATCCTCGATAAGGATTTACAGAACACCACGGTCCCTAATGACCTTGATGTCAATCGTTTCCAGGAAATGGTGGGCTACTTGACCAATAATCACCATGTCACATTTTATGAACAAGACTATGCAACATAAAAGACAAACCATAACGATCCTTTACATCTAGAAGTCCTTGTTGATGATACCAAAGTTAGACAAGTTTTGGTAGACAAAGAAGCAAGGTTAAATCTATGCACTTTAAAACTAATTAAGGCATTAGGTATTTCAGAAGCATGCGTAGACATGACCAAGAGTATTGTCATTAAAGCTTATGATGATGAAGAACGAAAATCAAAGGGGGTGGTAACACTTCCTATCAGAATTGGTCTTGCGGTAATGGAGACAAAGTTCCAGGTCTTGGATCTCACCCTCCCTTATAACCTTCTGCTAGGTAGACCATGGATTCATGCCATGAAAGCAGTCCCTTCCATGTATCATCAGTGTCTTAAATTTCCTTACAATGGCACAAAAATAACTATAGACAGTGATCCAGATCCTTTCCAATATTGCACCAATCTAAAGGAGATTCCCCAACGCCAAGTCCCAGTCAACCAAGAGGTCTCAACGTCCAATTCATTTTCCTATGTTGATCCGGCCACACTCACTTGAAAATCTATTCCACCCTCACTTCCTACCACTCCTAGGGTTGAGATCCAAGACAAGGGTTGTGGAGAATATTACATGAAGACTTCTTATTGTTTTAGCCATTTGGTTCCTCCTAAGTCATATGGTTTACCTACAATAGGTAGGGGACAGTCTATGATCACTATACATGTTCCCCCCACAACAACTTTCACTAAATGGGGTGAATTAAGCAAAGAGGTTGTTGATGCAGAAGATGTCACTTCCTAGCTGTATAAGGAAGATAATCAGGAACCCCTTTTACTTGCTCATATTCCTACAAGTCTATATGGAAAGGGTTTTAAAATCATGCAAAGAAAAGGATATGATGGACAAAGTGGTTTAGGCTTAAACCAAGATGGCAGAATTGAACCAATATTTGTCTCTCAGTGGCCAAAAGGAGTAGGGCTAGGGTTTCAACCAATTCAGATTGGCGTTCCTAGTACTCCATTACCCTTACTTGAGGAAGTACGTGCTTCGGAAGATATTAAGACATCTCACGAACCAGTAGACCAATATCATTATGACTCCCCTGATTCTAATGATTATGAGTGGGATTCCTTATCCTCTACTTCTTCCATGGACCTTGACAAATTATTTGGAGAACTGGACTTGATGTTAAGTTCCTCACCAAATCCTTTAAATTCTTGTCCACCAAAGAAAATGACAAAAGAGGAATGGTTTAAACACTACTATTGGGAATCACTTGATCCTACCTCTTCGCAACCTAAGTCACCTATTCCTGATAGTCAAACCCTGGCGTTAGGCCCACCTATTCATCCACCTAGACCCAAACCTAAGAGCAAAGAGGACCTGGTACAAGACTTTTGTAAACACATGAATAATTCAATCTTTACCTTGACCCCATTATACTTTGATAACTCCAATGATGACATGCCCTTAGTCTACCCCCAGCTCATTGATTAGGATCAACAAGATACACCCGTCTTGGACACTTTTGAGAACGACGAAGCACTTGCTGAGTTCCTAGGATTACATGAAGGCATACCTAATGGGGATCATAAGGCTGGTTTTACCATTGACTTGGATAACAAAGCATATTTTGGGGAATCTGTTCAACCCTCCAGTCGCAAAAATGAGAAAAATAATAAACAAAATAAAAAAGATGAGTCTCTAGGTGAAAACCGAAAGGCACCTTTAGACAATGAAAAAGTAAAAAGAAAGGATGCATCCAAAGGTGAAAACCTTTCTCAGGCACCTAAGGATGGAGGTTTGAACATTCTACCCAGTGCGCAGGAAAAGTCACCCATGCTCGTTGAAGAATCAGTAGAAGTCAACATAGGCACAAAAGAGAATCCTCGGCTGGTTCATTTTGCAGCGTCATTGACAATAGAAGAGAAGCCAAAATTCCATGACTTCTTTGCACAGAGACAAATAAATTTTGCTTGGTCATATGCTGACATGCTGGGGTTAGATCCTGAACTTGTTTTGCATCATTTTCCCTTACAACCAGGTGCCAAACCAGTGAAACAGAAGCTGAGAAAAATGCATCCACAAATTGCTTTATTAGTCAAGGCATAACTCAAGAAATTGTTAGACGTTGGTTTTATAAGATCAATCGACTATGCTGATTGGATATCCAATCTTGTACCAATCACTAAACCAACTAGGGGCATCCACATCTGCACTAATTTTAGAGATATCAACAAAGCTTGTCCTAAGGATGACTTTCCTTTGCCTAACATAGACATGATAGTTGACATGACAGCAGGATATGAGATGTTGTCCCTTATGGATGGATTTTCAAGATATAACCAGATCAGAATTGCAACTGAAGATCAACATAAGACAACTTTTACTTGTCCTTGGGGAATGTATTGCTGGAATGTTATGCCCTTCAGACTCAAGAATGTAGGAGCAACCTATCAACGTGCCATGACTACTATCTTTCATGATCTGGTACACACTTGTATGTAGGATTATGTCGATGACCTTATTGTAAAATCCAAAACAAGGGCAGAACATTTGTAGGTTTTAGACAAGATATTTCAGAGGCTGGAAAAGTATAAAGTGAGACTTAATCCAAAGAAATGTGTGTTTGGAGTCAAGTTAGGAAAGCTGTTAGGTTTTATCATTTCTAGACGAGGCATTGAAGTGGATCCTGCTAAGGTGAAAGCAATCATGGACATGCCTCAACCCACTAATCTCAATCAACTAAGGACATTACAGGGAAGGTTACAATCTATCAGAAGATTTATAGTGCAACTAGCAGATAAGACACACCCTTTTCAACATCTACTTAAGAAAGGTGTACCCTTTGCATGGACAGCTAAATGTGAAGAAGCTTTTTGACGGATTAAAGAATATTTACTCACACCACCTGTCTTAATGCCACTTGTTGAAGGAAGACCATTGATTCTTTATATTACGGCAACCCATTCATCACTTGGAGCATTGCTTGCACAGAATGACGATGAAGGTCATGAACGGGCAGTCTATTATATCAGCCGGACTTTGGTAGGTTATGAGCTCAACTATAGTAACATTGAACGTGCCTATCTTGCAGTAGTATTTTCTACCCAAAAACTGAGGCACTACATGCTAAACCATCAAACAATGTTGATCGCTAAAATAGACCCTCTGAAATATCTTCTCAGCAAGGCAGCATTAATAGGGCGATTGGCCAAATGGGTTATGATACTTAGTGAGTATGATATCCAGTATGTGGAAAGAAAAGCTATTAAAGGACAAGTCATTGCTAATCAATTAGCTGACGCACCCATACAGGTAGATCACCCACTAGTTGTAGACTTTCCTGATGAGTTCATATTCACACTTGACACAAACATCACATAGAAACTGTACTTTGATGGCTCACATACAAATCATGGTTCAGGGGTTGGTATACTGTTTATCACACCTCAAGGTGATTCCATCCCTAAGTCATTTAGGATTGCATTTTCATGCACTAACAACATGGCAGAGTATGAAGCTCTAGTGACAGGGTTATGCATGGCAGTCAAGTGGAAAATTAAAGTTTTACAGGTATATGGCAATTCTCAACTAGTAATCAGACAGGTAAATGATGATTATGAGACTAAGGATGAGAAGCTTGCTCCATACAAGCGCATGGCTGATAGCTTTAAAGAGTACTTTGACAAAGTCAAATTTCATCAAATACCTCGTATTTTAAAAAGGGTAGCAGACGCTATGGCTACAATTGCATCACTTCTTGACATTCCTAACAACGTGCCTAAGTTTGAGTTCTTGGTGGAACAACTCTTGGTCCCAGCCTACGATATCCCAGATTATGAAATGGTGTGTGACATTGTTGGTCCTGATTCCCCATGGTACAAAGAAATCTATGATTACCTTCATGACAAAGTCATACCCATTGGCCTATCCAATAACCAACATAGGACATTCCTCCGCAAGTCATCCAAATACACCATCGTCGAAGACACCCTATATAGACGTGCCTTAGATAATACCCTACTGAGATGTCTTGATTCTACTGAAGCACAAGCAACCTTGCGTGGGGTGCATGAGGGTATATGTGGTTCCCATTCGAGCAGTCCTACCTTAGCCAAAAAGATTATGAGACTGGGTTATTACTGGCCAACTATGGAAAAAGACTCATGTCTTTGTAACGAAATGCCGTCAATGCCAAGTTCGTGGAGACTTGATACATGCCCCAGCACAGGAGCTCCATCCTATCACGTCACCATGGCCCTTTGCCCAATGGGGACTCGACCTCATAGGTAAGATCCACCCCACATCATCTAACGGACACAAATTCATTATCACTACCACTGAGTACTTTACGAAGTGGATTGAAGCCATTCCTATGACATACATTACCGACACACAAATTTCTAGATTTATCCTGAACTATATCATCTATCGGTATGGTGTCCCTCAGTCCATAATCAATGATAATGGCCGCCCATTTAAGAACCAAGAGGTTCACCACCTGTGTGATGAATTTCATATCCAACATCACTTCTCCACTCCATACTACCCACAAGGTAACAGCCAAGCAAAGGCATCTAACAAGACCATCATTAGGATCCTCAAGAAGACTATCAATGACGCTGGTCATGACTGGCATTTACAACTTAACCCTGCCTTATGGGCTTATCACACAAGTATCCACACTCCCACTGGTACTACCCCATATTCACTTGTTTTTGGGTCTGAAGCCATTTTACCTATTGAGGTCAAGATTCCTTCCCTAAGGGTATCCCTGAAAGGCCACATTGATGATGAAAAGTACTGAGTGTCGAGACTCCATGAGCTAGAATTCCTAGATGAGCGAAGACAGAAGGCATTAGACCATCTCCAAGCATATCAGAATCGCCTTTGTCGTAGCTATAACAGGAAGCTATTGAACAAAAACTTTGACATTGGTGACCTGGTTTTAATGGAGAACCCAAAGAATCAAGCAGAAAGAGAAAAATTGAGAAAGTTTGAACCTAACTGGTTGGGACCTTATGTTGTTACAGAAGCTTTTGGATCAGGAGCATACCAACTCTCTACTCCTGAAGGGGAACCATTGGCCTCACCAATCAATAGTATGCATCTGAAAAAGTTCTATGCATAGCTTCTGCGAGCCTTTGCCTTAATTAGAAAAAATACAAAAAAATTAGAAAATCACAAAAAAATCGTTATCAAGGTGAAAACCTGGTAAACAGGCATCTTGGTAACACCAAAAAAATTAGATAATTAGGAAAATAGTAAAGACAAATCATTCATCCAATAGTGAAAACCACTTCGCTGGCGCTTTGGATAGGTACCATGGTGAAAACCTGGCAAACAGGCGCCATGTGTACTCAACTCTGCTCCTTTGTCTACTATTATTCTAGTCTACTTTGTGCATAGTCCCTATCACTGTACATAATCCACTACCCTATACATAGTCCTTATCCCCGTACATACTACCTACCCTGTACATAGTCCACTACCTTGTACATAGTCCTTATCCCAGTACATACTACCTATCCCTGTACATATCCCTTATCTTTTGTTTCCATTGCTTGTATATATCATTCCTAATAAGTGGTAGTCTTTCCCATAACTTGGAACGATTGACATCGAGAGTATTTCATATCCCCCGTTTTACCCTATTCATACTCGATTGGTCTTGTACTCAACTGGGGGCAAACACTTGATGTGCGTCATATTGGTTCTTACATTGGTTGTGTTGAAGACGTAAAACCATGAAAAATCCACAAACATCACAAAAACATTAGAAAATTTCAAAAGGACAAAAAATCTAAACATTTCAAAAATCCAAAAACAGAGTTGGAGTAAGTCGCACTTGTCAGTCTTTGTCGTTTGTCGAACTACGTTGCCTCTGCAACTGGACGTAGGCAAGGCCATCTGCCGATGTGCCCTCGAGGCATTAGGTCAGTCCGTTTAGGTTTGTCTGTATAAATTTATGATTTAATCCATATGTCTATACGACAAGGTCATTGGTCGTGTTGAACTACGAGCTCTCTGCATGTATAATGTAGGCAAGGCCATCAAGCAATGAGCCCCCGAGGCCGCACTAGGTCAGTCCACTAGGTCAGTCCGCAATGTCTCTGAGTCAAATCAAACACCTTGCCAAACAAAACACCCAAAATAGATCAACTAATGTCTGCTACAGGATGTGTCCTTCCTGGAAACAGACATCATCATGCCAATCAACCTGTATCGTATTCAGGATGGGTCCTTCCTGAATACTGATATTAGCAAAACAACCTATGTCTTATTCAGGATGAGTCCTTCCTGCATAATCGACAAGGTCAAACAATCAAATATAGCCTTACACAGGTTATCACATCAATGGCATCTGACTCACCGTCTTATACGATACATGTCTTTCTGAAACCAAGCTTTGTCATGCCTTATACAGATAGTCATTAACATTGAAACTAGACTCACAGTCTTATCCGGTATGTGTATCTCCTGAAATCAGGCTCTATCAATCAACAAATCATGTTTTGGCAAACATTTTACTAGATTTTTGACTTTATGGCTTATTTATCTTGAATTGATGACTGGGATTCATGTTACTAGCTTTCTCAAGGATGTCCCATGAAGGATTTAGAGAAGCAACGATGTATCAGAATTCTATTTTCTTTGACTGCTGTCTGTCGACTGCCTTTTTACTTTGATTTTGAGTCACGTTACTAGTTTCCTCAAGGATGTCCCATGAAGGATTTAGAGGAGCGATGATGTTTCATGACTCGATCTGGCAACTGCCGCTCTATAATATGCACATGCGACACTGTCTGTCCCACCAAGTACTGTGCCTGTCTACAAAATGGTAGGTGCTCATCCTCATCTGACCACACCTCACAGCCCAGGTATGGTCTCCATGTGAACTGCTGCATCGTGTCTATAGAATGTCTGAAGTAGCCTGTCTCCAATATGATGCTGTGTGGTAGCCCCCACATAACAGAAAGCGTATGGAGCTCCATGAGGTAGGTCTACTATAACAGGTGGTCTAAAAATAGCTATATGCTCCCACGCCCATATCATCAAGAGCGTAGCACCGCAGCTCATCAACTGTGCCTCTTTGTAGGAAATATCATGCAGATGGAAGTACAACATCCCAAGCACACAAGAACCCCAGGCATATACAACTCGTCGCTCGAGCATGCCTACTAACATCTCTCCCCATCCCACGGGAAATCTATGACCTTGGCGGTTAGGCAGTACTATACCGCCTATCAATGTCACCAATAGACAGTCTAACTATCTATATCGCTGGGCCAGCACCCGCCACCTAATCTCATAGTCATCAAACCCTAGCTGTCTAATGTCAGCATGGGGGTAGTACATACACATCTCAGCGGCACCCCTCTGAGTATCATAGGCCACCCGTGTCCCTCTAATCGGTAGTCTCAGTATCCTATACACATCCTCTAATGTCACTGTGGCCTCTCCAGTCGGTAGATGGAAGGATGATGTCTCTGAGTGCCATCTCTCACATAACGCTATTAGTAGTCCCCGATTTTCCCAAATCTAGGGCATATTGGTCACATGCAACAAACCCAAATGCCATAGAGTCCGTCGCTCGGCCGGCTGCAAGCTATCTCTGAATCAAAACGTAGTGGGTCTCGACTCCCGTGTGTAAATCATGTCCAATACAACCTGCAATGGCATTATGCATGCCTCATGTCAGCTTCAATCATCTATTCTAGTGCAAAATGACTATATTACAAAAACTGCAAATGCGTCGTTATTTTGCAAATGTGTTGCTTTTTAATGCATGCGGTTCATAAACTTCACATGCATCATTATTATACAAATGCGGTTCATAAAATGCCAATGCATTGCCTTTTTACACATGCGTTACACTACAGTCATATGTGTTGCAAAATAATAAATGTGGTGCAGCAAATTCAAATGCGTTTCTAAATCTACACATGCGGCTATTCTAAATGCAAATGCGATTCACAAAATCAACTGCGTTTCAAAAATCAACAAATGCGGTTAACCGCATACAACTATTCACATTGACCGACGTAAAACTACAGATGCGGTTTTCCGCAAGCAAATGCGGTCAACAATTAAAGTAACGCATAAGTAAAACATGCATTAAATGAATTAAATAACGCACAAATTAAAAATTTTCAAAAGGCAAGTTTTAGGTCCATACCGAGGGGTCAGCGCCGGCTGGTCTCTGGTATGTTTGGATCTTGTATGTGCGATGATGAGTAGCTGGAACTGGAGATATCCTCGCTAGAAAGTCAGAGCAAAATCTCAATTTCCCAACTAGGTGGGTGCAAATGAATAGGTTTTTACCCCTATTCCCATATATACCTAGGGCTTAGGTGGCATTTCTCTCCTACTAGCCATGTTAACTTCCATTTTCTATCATCCTATACCCATCCCTCCCATTTCCAATCTCAATTCCGTCAACTCCACTGCATTCCTGGCTATCCAATGGACTAATCGGGAACATTTCCAAATTTTTCTGACCTTTTCAAAAATTTGTCAATTTTCCCGAAGGGGCATACCTTCACCTATTCTAATCTGGGGCATGACTGGGCCATATTTCTTATCGATTTTCTTTGACACAATGCCTAAGTGACATTGTATCAAAGAGGGGCAAACGTAGACACCGAAATTTGGTTTAGGCCTACGACTTCAATATTCTTCATAATTTTTATTCTTCATGGTCATGATTAAATAATCTTAATTATTTAATTAATTCATCTTAACATTAATTCTTCTATTGATTAAATAATCTTAATTATTTGATTAATTCACCTTAACATTAATTCTTCTATTGATTAAATAATCTTAATTATTTAATTAATTCATCTGAACATTAATTCTTCTATTGATTAAATAATCTTAATTATTTAATTAATTCATCTTAACATTAATTCTTCTATTAATTAAATAATCTTAATTATTTTAATTAATTCACACTTTTCTTTATTCTATTTGATTAATTAAATAAATTTTTTTTATTTAATTATGTTACTAATTAACCTTATCCTTCTTGTCAAATTAAATAAATTCTTATTTAATTTACTCTTTATCATATTTCAACTATAATTAAATAAATTCTTTTATTTATTTAATTATTCATTTTAAATCCTTCATCATTTAATTAAATAAATCTTATTTATTTAATTATTCTCCAAATATCGAGTCTTGAATTAAATGAATTCTTTAATTCATTAATTCTATTTTAACGCATTCCTCTATATTTTAGATAATTATGTGAGTTATCTAAGTATTCACTTTTACTCGACTCGACATCTATTTTAATCACTCAGTTAATTCTTCATTTGATGTCTGAGTGGCTATCTCGAGTAATCTCTTCGTCAGATCATTTAATTGTCCAGTTCTAACTCATTTGCGTGTACATGTGGATTAATTAAATATTCTTATTTAATTAATTAAATGTTGTGCGTGCATTCGAACAAGAGTTTATGTAATCAATCTTTATCTCTGTCATGCAAAGATATTTCTTCTGTTTTCAAATACCGAACTGAAGATTAAATCATTCATTTAATCTTTAAGTCTATTTCTAGTTTGTATCACTCATGTCACTACTGACAGTTATCAGAATGCATGTCTAATCAGTCGATCTCAACCATCCATTGATCTTTCAATCTTGGCATGTCGTTCGAATAATCAATTTTCTATAAATTGATTTGTCATTCATCATTCCAATCTCTCTCGAAATCTCTCTCGCGAAATCTTATGACTTTTGAGATCACTTTGTCTTGAATCTTCGATATTTTTCTAATCACTATCTTAGGCTATACTTGCACAAATTTACTAAAATCTGAGGACAATTATACTACACAAGCAAATTGGAGAAGGGAAATCGAGATGAATCATGGAAATACGTTCGAAATTGGTGAGATTGTTCTAGTTTTGTTTACGTTTCTGACTTTCCTATGTTCTTTGTTGCTTAACATTTAGATTTGCATTTTAGATTTTAGTGTTGCATGTTTTCTTTTAATCTTCTTTGTTTTCTATAGTGCACTTTCTATGGCATTACAATTATCTTGCACACTTTTGATAAATATGTGTTTCCCCAGATTCACTTTTATTTTATAGTGGGTTGGAAAACCTAGCTTTGGTTGTTCCCACTTAGGTCATTCCCATAGGGTGAGTAATTTTTCCCACTATGGCAGGCCTTCTAAAGGATTTAACAAAGCATAAAGTGCATGAAATTAAAAGATGAGTCTGGCATTTTGATCACCCAATTAAGGGGAGAGAATAGGCCTATCATCATACAATCACAACAGACAATGTTCAGCTTTTAAAGCCCAAATGACAATTTGCTATTCTACATGAATATATTGCGTCACAAAAGATATGATGTTTATTTTAACTAAGATAGAAATGTATGATGACTACCCTATGATTGGTGTATTTTAATCCAAATGACTACCCTAGGATTGGTTCATTTTAATCCAAAATTAGCAATGTAACCATTGGCCGTGGTCATGTCAGATCTAGACAACATATTAGAAAAATTATAAATGCGCTATAATAGAGGTCATATGCACTACAAAATTTATCACATGTACAATAGAATCAATCAGATGCACTACAAAATTTATCATATGCGCTACAGATTTGTTTATATGCACTACAACAGAGTGTGTTCGAAGTTTAGTCAAATGTGCTAGAATAGTCTTCAATGTTTGAAATATGTGCCTCAAACATTACAAGCTGAAACCTCCATTAGAGTCAACTCGGTGTGACATTCTATTTGTCTGGCCGACTAGTAGGTTTGTTTTATTCAGTTCTGAACAGATCGCTATGACCTTGCCATTGTCTTTTCGAATGGTTACACTGTGGAGTCTATTGCTGCAGCATGATGTATTCGTTATGACCTTATAGCGCTCGAAAAACCTCTGGCCGAAAGGCCATTCAATCGTGTATCAGTGAGACTCTTGGCGACTATGGGCTTCAGGATAACTGAAGGTTCTCGCTAAGAAGTCTCAGCAAAGTGTTAACCTCTTGCCGATAGCGTATGTTGAAGTCTTTGGGGTAACTCTAATGATCTGGGAAGATGTCTTAGCGAACAATGGAAGTCTTGCTAATAGGGACTCATCCAAGCGTTCTTCGGAGTAACTCAAAGCTATCGGAGAAACCTCTTAGCGATGGCGAATGTCTTGCCAATAGCCAATGGCTATCGGGGTAGCTCTTGGCGATAGTTGGTCATCGGTGAAACATATGGATCTCGGTATGATGTCTTGGCGAAAACCGATTGTCTGGTCGATAGGTGTATACTTTTAGTGTAACCTAATGTTGCTCTATGAGACCTCTTGGTGATATCAGTATGTCTTGCCGACTATCCTGTATAGCTCGATATGACAGATGACTTCGGTATAACTTTAGTGTCTCGCTATGACCTCCTGGAAAAAGCGATAGGTCAGGGTGACTACATGATGACTCAGTGTATATCTTGGAGCTTGATATAACATCTTGGTGACATTGATATGAAGTATATGTGGCATCAGCAAGACACTGTTAGTGTCTCACCGAAATGCTAGTGCATTACAAATTTTTTTGACCGTTTGACTGTCATACGTGGAATCTCGTGGATGAATAGCAGAAGCTGAAAGTGAACCGTTAGCAGTTGGTTCATTGCAATAGTTCTATGAGAAAGCTCAACAGTTAGGGAATGCCATGGATATAGTTAGAAGTTGTAGACTCTTGGGGGTTGGATTGTAGTTCGATCAACAGTGAAGTGTGAAGAATTAAAACTATATCAGTAAAGGATTTAAAATCTATAAAGGCTATAACTTGGATGGTTTCTATTCGAAGAATGTTCATGATGAATGCTGCTGTATAATGACACTAGAAAGATAAGTCTCGAGTTGTATGTAATTTCGATTACTGTAATACAAAGTGATTTCTCTTGGTGTGGTGGGTTTTTCTCCCATAAGGGTTTTCCCACGTATATCTGGTGTTCATGTGTGTTTGTCTAATACTCTGTTTCTGTAATCTGTTTCTTAGTGCACCTCAACTTGACTGTAATTGAAAATTTAAAAGTACTTTTGCATTCTTTCCTGAGGTATTGATGTTAGGAGAATTGTTTTCAGCATCTAATTTATCTTTCAAGTCGTATCAGAGCCTGGCCAATTGTGTTATCCTTGGGGGTACATTGGGTTTTTTTTGTCATTACTGTTCAGTGGGAGTTTTGTAGAGATTGTTATTTCTATTACATGTTAAGATGGCTAGTACATCTGGAAAGTTTGAAATAGAGAAATTCAATGGCAGTAACTTTGAATTGTGGAAACTCAAGATGGATGATCTCTTAGTAGATCGAGATCTTTGGCTTGATGTGTCTGGAACTAAACCTACAGGAATGAAGTAAGAAAAATGGGACCTTACAGATAGGAAAGCTAAGGGGCTGATAAGGCTCTGTTTGGCAGACTCGGTTCTTCTCAATGTGCATGAAGAGAAGACTGCCTCTCTCTTATGGAAAAGACTGGCATCTATTTATCAAGGGAAATCCTTGGTGAATAAGCTGTTCTTGAGAAAAAATCTCTACTCTTTGAGAATGCAGGAAGGAGGGTCTGTAACTGATCATTTGAATGCATTTAACATGTTGCTCACACAATTAACATCTATTGGTGTAAAGATTGAAGAAGAAGATCGTTGTATGCTTCTGTTATGTTCTTTGGCAGACTCTTGGGATCATCTGGTGATGGCTATTGGGAGTACAACATCCATTTTCAAGATGGAAGATGTTGTTGGTTCTTTGCTATCAGAAGAGATGAGAAGAAAATCTTCTGAGATGGCTAAGGAGGCTCTTGCTATTAGAGGAAGGTCAAAGGAGAAAAGCAAGAAGAAGGACAAGAATTCCAAATCAAAATTAGAAGGGAGATCAAAGTCTCCTGGCAAGAAGTCCAAGGTGAAATGTTGGAACTGTGGGCAACCTGGTCATGTCCGAAAGGATTGTAAAGAGGAGAAAAAGAAGAAGAAGGGATCTTCCGATAATGGTTCTTCTCATAGTGATGGTGACACCTTCATTGCAGCCTTGGCTACTTAGGCATCAGATGATGTCTGGCTGATTGATTCTGGAGCATCATTCCACATGACATCTCACAGAGAATGGTTCATAAGGTATGAAGAATACAATGGTGGAAAGGTGTACTTGGAGAGTGATTCAACTTTGGAAATTGTTGGTCATGGAAGAGTCAAAATCCAATTCCCTGATGGTAGAATAAAGGGGATCAATGATGTGATGCACATACCAGGTCTGGCTCGAAGTCTTCTTTCTGTCAGTAAGCTTAATGATATCGGAGTACAAGTCTTGTTCTCGGGAAGTGGCTACAAGATGACTAGAGGTTCAATGGTGTTGGATAGAGGTGCTCAAATTGGTACCCTGTACAAGCTGGATGCACAAGCTGTTCAATGTAACAGTGTCTCTTCGAAGTCACTGAAAGTTGCTCATGGAGGTAAAGAGGGAAATATCCCTAATTATGTAAACTCTACGGAAGTAAAACTTCCTGCAGAGAAGACTATGCTTTTGCATCATAAGTTAGGCCACATAGGAGAAAAAGGTTTAAAAACCTTGAAGAACAAAAATCTTGTTGAGGGGCTTGAACATTGTAATTTCAAATTTGAATTTTGTGAACACTGTATATATGGAAAGCAGCACCCTGTTTCATTTTATGATAGTCCTCATAAATCTTCTGGTTTGTTAGATTATATCCATTCAGATGTGTTTGGTCCAGTGAATGTTCCTTCATTGTCTAAATCAAGATACTATGTGTCATTCATTGATGACTATTCAAGAAGAGCATTTGTTTATTTTTTAAAAAGTAAATAAGAAGTGTTCAGTCGATTTAAGGAGTTTAAAAATCTTGTTGAAAATCAGACTGGTAGAAAAATAAAATGCTTAAAGACTGATAATGGCGGTGAATTCTGCTCTGATGAATTTGAAAGATACTGTAAAGACCATGGAATCAAAAGACACAAGACTACACCTTATACTCCATAGTAGAATGGAGTTGCAGAAAGGTTCAATAGGAAAGTGATGGAGAGATCATGAAGTGTGCTTAGTAGTGCTGGTTTGGAGGAGAAGTTCTAGGTTGAAGCTACTGCTACTGCATGTTACTTGGCTAATCGGTCTCCAAACTCTGCTCTTGTTGATAAGACACCTTTGGAAGCGTGGTCTGGTAAGAAGCCCTCTCTTAGACATATTCGAGTCTTTGGCTATGAGGAATATGCACATGTGTCGGATGTAAAAAGATATAAGTTGGAGAACAAGGCTATCAAGTGTATTTTTATTGGCTATAATGCTAACATTAAAGGATACAAGCTTTGGAATCCTATTACAGAGAAGGTTGTATACTGCAAAAGTGTAATCTTTCGTGAGTTGAAACCTTCCACCTTGGATCTGCAATCAAAGACAAAGTCAGAAAATAGTAAGGATGTAGCAGCAATTCCTCCTACACCAGAGAAAGAGGAATTGAAGATTCAAAACGTACCTAAAACTGAGGAGAGCTCAAGTAGTTCTAAAAGTTATGAAGAAGATGAACCTCAACCTCAGCCTGTGAGGAGGTCAACCCGAGAAAGGAAACAACCAGATAGGTATGGGTTCTCATTAATTGATTCTACTTGTGCCTATGCTTTAATTTCTAGCACTGATGAGCCTAGGACTGTAAAGGAGGCAATTAAAATGTCTAATTCAGATTCTTGGTTGGAAGCCATGGAGGAAGAAATGGCATCATTAGATAAAAATGAAACCTGGAGTCTGGTACCCTTGCCTAAAGGCAGAAAACCTATGGGCTACAAATGGGTATTTAAGAAAAAGATTGGTCTAGATGGCAGTGTAGAAAAATACAAGGCAAGATTGGTTGCAAATGGTTATTCCCAAGTAGAGGGAATTGACTATGGGGAAATATTTTCTCCTATAGCAAAGCTGACATCCATTAGATTTCTATTGTCACTTGTAACAGCTTATGACTTAGAGGTTGAACAGATGGATGTGAAGACAACATTTCTTCATAGTGATCTTGAAGAAGAAATCTATATGTCCTAGCCAGAGCACTTTGTTGAGAAAGGTAAAGAAAAACTAGTATGCAAATTAAAGAAGTCTCTGTATGGGTTAAAGCAGTCGCCTAGAATGTGGTACCAGAAATTTGATACTTTTGTATTATATTTGGGATTTGTGAGATCAAAATCTGATCACTGTGTATATTATAAAGCTGAAAGTGATCAAGTTCTTGTTATTGCTCTTTATGTTGATGATATGTTGTTCATAGGAAATAGCAAGCTAATGACTTCTAATCTTAAGTCTCAATTTTCTGCTAAGTTTGAAATGAAGGATCTTGGTGCAGCAAGGTATATTCTCAGGATGGAGATAACCAGGGACAGGAAGAATAGAAAGCTTTGGCTCAATCAGAGTAAGTATATCAGGACTATTCTTGAGATATTTTGTATGAATGATTGCAAGCAGTTAGTTGTTCCAGTCATGCAGGGAATGAAGCTATCTGTTGAGGACTGTCCAAAATCTACTGAGTCAGAGGACATGACCGTGTGCCCTATGCTAGTGTTGTAAGCAATCTTATGTATGCAATGGTACACAAGGCCGACATTGCCCAAGCAGGGGAGTACTTAGTTGATTTATGGCTAATCTAGAAGAATACATTGGGATGCTGTGAAGAGAGTATTTAGATATTTGAAGGGAACTTCAGATTTTGCTTTGTGTTACCATGGGAATTCGGTTGAATCACAGAGGACTCTCAGCATTCATGGATATGTAGATTCTGATTGGTTAGGGGACATTGACAGCAGGAGGTCCACCAGTGGATAAGTTTTCATGTTGAATGGTGGTGCAGTGAGTTGGATGAGCAAGCGGCAAGCTATAGTCGCTTTGTCCACTACAAAGGCTGAATACATGGTAGCTACTCATGCTTGTAAAGAAGTTGTATGGTTGAAACGTTTGTGCTCTAATATTGGTTTTGATGCAGGGGAAATAACAATCTTATGTGATAGTTAGAGTGCCATTTGTCTGGAAAAGAACCCAACTTTCCATGCCAGGATGAAACATATTGATGTACAATACCACTTTCTACGAGATATGGTTGAGGATGGAAAGGTCAGTTTGGAAAAGGTTGATACTCTGGAGAATGTTGCAGATGCATTGACGAAGCCAGTGAGCACAAAAAAGTTCAGGTGGTGTGCCAGTTCAATGGGCCTTAGTGCCCATGATTTTTAGTAAGTATTATTTATGCTCTGGAGGTGCCTGTATGATCTTCGTCAAGTGGGAGATTGTTGGAAATATGTGTCTCAAACATTACAAGGTGAAACCTCCATTAGATTCAAGTCAGTGTGACATTCTATTTGTCTGGCCGACTAGCAGGTTTGTTTTATTTAGTTCTGAATAGATCGTTGTGACCTTGCCATTGTCTTGCCGAAAGGTTACACTATGGAGTCTATCGCTGTAGGATGATGTATTCGTTATGACCTTATAGCGCTCAGAAGACCTCTTGGCGACTACAGGCTTCGGGATAACTGAAGGTTCTCGCTAAGAAGTCTCAGCGAAGTGTTAATCTCTTGCTGAAAGGCCATTCAATCGTGTATCGGCAAGACTCTTGGCGACTACAAGCTTCGGGATAACTGAAGGTTCTCACTAAGAAGTCTCAGCGAAGTGTTAATGTCTTGTCAACAGTGTATGTATTGAAGTCTTTGGGGTAACTCTAATGATCCGGGAATGTCTTAGTGAATAGTGGAAGTCTTGCCTATGGGGACTCATCCAAGTGTTCTTCAAAGTAACTCAAAGCTATTGGAGAAACCTCTTAGTGATGGTGAATGTCTTGCCAATAGCCGATGGCTATCGGGGTAGCTCTTGGCGATAGTTGGTCATCGGTGAAACATATGGATCTCGGTATGATGTCTCAATGAAAGCCGATTGTCTAGCCGACAGGTGTATACTTTCGATGTAACCTAATGTTGCTCTATGAGACCTCTTGGCGATATCGGTATGTCTTGCCGACTATCTTGTGGAGCTCGATATGACAGATGACTTTGGTATAACTTTAGTGTCTCCCTATGACCTCCTGGCAAAAGCGATAGGTCAGGGTGACTACGTGATGACTCAGTGTATATCTTGGAGCTCGATATAACATCTTGGAAACTATAGAGGCTCTTGGTGACATCAATATGAAGTATATGTGGCATCGGCGAGACACTGTTAGTGTCTCACCAAGATGCCAGTGCATTACGAATTCTGTTGACCATCTAACTGTCATACGTGGAATCTCGTGGATGAATAGCGGAAGCCGAAAGTGAACCGTTAGTAGTTGGTTCATTGCGACAGTTCTATGAGAAAGCTCAACAGTCAGGGAACACCATGGATATAGTTAGAAGTTGCAGACTCTTGGGGGTTGGATTGTAGTTCGATCAATAGTTAAGTGTGAAGAATTAAAACTGTATCAGTAAAGGATTTAAAATCTGTAAAGTTTATAACTTGGATGGTTTATGTTCAAAGTATTTTCATGATGAATGTTGCAATATAATGACACCAGAAAGATAAGTCTGGAGTTGTATGTAATTTTGATTACTGTAATACAAAGTGATTTCTCTTGGTGTGGTGGGTTTTTCTCCTGTAAGGGTTTTCCCACGTATATCTAGTTTTCATGTGTGTTTGTCTAATACTCTGTTTCTATAATCTATTTCTTAGTGCATCTCAACTTGACTATAATTGAAAATTTAAAAGTACTTCTGCATTCTTTCCTGAGGTATTGACGTTAGGAGAATTGTTTTCCGCATCTAATTTTCCTTTCATTCAAATGCACTAGCATTTCTGGTGGATGCACCGAAACAGTCATTGGATGCGCTAAAGTATCTAGTGGATGTATCGTAAAATCTCTCAATTGCACTAAAAGAAACACATCAGAAGCTTGCACAGACACTTTTCAAAAAAAAATGTAAAATATGGGGTTAGAGGCCCCACGGTGGGTGCCAGAATGTAAGTGTGGAATAAGTAATGAGTAAAATAACAAACAAAACTACTTAATAAGACATTATAGCAAGAGAATAAAAAATAATTAATCTAATTAACACGGGAAAACTCTTGAAAACATCATATTGTTCTCTATCTCCAAAGATTTATTAAGTCACTAGGATCTCAGATTTGGTAAGCATTGTGACTATTAAAATGCCAATGTAGAGAATGAGATGCTGCTAAATGCAATAATCTAATCCTATATGATGATATCTAAATGATAATGATGAAGTTGTGATCTAAATTGACATAAATATTTTATGATATTGATTCTAAAATGCTATGATTTCTATTACTAAATGATAACGCTATTGCTAAGATGCTTGATTCTTAATTTGTATTTCTACAAAGTAAGATTGCACAAAGTTGGGATCCATTACCTATAGAAGAAGGTTGTATTTATAGATTCACGAAAACACATTTGCAAAGGGGAAGCAACAAAAAGGTCTCGATTTGATCTAGAGGATTGAAAGGTGAGAGATGAAGAATCCTGAGTTGATCATGGGGATTGTTCCTAGAAAAACACTCAGCCAGAAGATAGGAAGAATCATTGGAAGAAGATGAAGAGGATTTCCTGCAAATTTGTCTCCAAATTGTCTCCAAATTTTCCCGTGAAAGTTTGAGATGAATTAAATTAGACATTTCATATCTAATTTGGTAGGTGGATATGATTAGCTGTAGAAATATGGGGATAAATTTGAATATTTGGATTTATTTCAATTTTAGGAAGAAATAACAATTATCAAAATAAACAAATTTTTTTTATATTATTTATTTAATAAAAGAGGGATAATGATAATTAAATAAAAATTATTGAAGTTTTGATTATTTAATTAAGAGAGAATAATCAGAAGAATATAGATGTGAACTATATAAATAAATATTTATATTTATTCAATAGTAGATGAATTTGATCATGATAATTAAATAAAACAAAGTGAAATCCGTGTATTTAATTAAGACAAAATAATAGAATAAAGATTAAAGAATTTAAAAGATGAACTATATAAATAAATATTTCTATTTATTTAATAGTAGAAGAATTAAAGGTTAATTATTCAAATAAATTGTATTTAATTAATTAGATTATCCAAACCATTTTTAGGTGTATACAATGTACAATCTGCAACATACTAAACTATGTTGACATCAATGACAACATTAATGACAACACCACCAAACTAGCTCATACTTGCAACAATCTCCCCCTTTGTCATTGATGGCAACACATGATGTGAAAAACCATCAAAACAACACCTTTTACAATATCCAAGAGAACACCTCTTTTTCTGCAACTATTTTTCACATGACTTCTCTCCCCCTTTTGACATCAATGGCAAAGAACAAACACTTTGATCACTACGCCTTAGGAGTACACCCATTAAACTCATACTGCAACAATGAAAACCTTTTCTACTCCCCCTATGAAGTAGACCCATTTATTAGTCCAGATTAATGAAGAATCTATGAATCCACTGGAGTGATGCACCTTCTTGTGCACCTAGGTCAGAGGGCCAATGACTCCAAACCTCTCCCTAAGATTCTCAAAAGTATCATTTTGAAGAACCTTAGTAAATATATTTGTAATTTGTTCCTTAGTTGTCGCATACTCCAGTCTGGTTTTATTCTTGAGTACCTTTTCTCTCAACAAATGATATTTGATAGATATGTGTTTTGTTCTTGAATGCATAACTAGATTCTTTGAAATATTTATAGAACTCATGTTGTCATAGAAAATAGAAATAGGCTCATCACATATTACTCCAATGTCTTTTAGAGTTTGTTTCATCCACAACAGCTGTGTGCAACAATATATTCTACCTCTATTGTGGATAAAGAAACCGAGTCTTGTTTCTTACTCAACACAGAAACTAATCTTTCTCTAAGAAAGAAAGCACCTCCATTGGTACTATTTCGGTCGTCCACACAACTAGCCCAATCTGCATCGATATAAGCACATAGGGTGAAATCAACATCCTTGGGATACCATAAGCCATAATCCAGTCTACCTTGAAGATATCTAAATATCCTCTTTATAGTTGTAACATGTGCCTCTTTAGGATCTGCTTGAAATATAGAAAATAGGCATATTGCATGCATAATATCCGATCTAGTAGCAGTAAGATACAATAGTCCACCAATCATAGATCTATATTTTCTCTTATTAGTCTTAGTAGATTCATCATCTTTGCTCAGTTTGCATTCGGTTACCATAGGAGTACTAACCATCTTGGAATCATCCACTCCAAAATTCTTCAACAACTCTTTTACATACTTAGATTGTGAAATTAATATCCCTTTACCAGTTTGATTCACTTGTAGGCCAAGGAAGAAATTCAATTCACCAATCATGGACATCTCAAATTATTTTTACATCTCTTTAGCAAACTTCTTACACATGACTTCATTTCTAACAAAAATGATTTCATCAACATATACAACTATTATCAACATTTTTCTACCTCACACTTTGAAGTAGAGATTGCTCTCAGCAAAGCCTTTGCTGAATTCTTGCTTTGTCAAGTATCTATCCAATCTTACATACCAAGCTTTGAGAGTGTTGCTTTAGTCCATACAACACCTTCTTCAACTTACAAACCATGTCTGGTTTGTCTGATAACTATAACTCTTTAGGTTGTTCCATGTACACTTCTTCCTCCAACTCGCTATTCATAAATGCTGACTTAACATCCATCTAATACACTTTGAAATCCTTGTGGGCAGAAAATTCCAAAAACATCCTAATAGCTTCCATTCTAGCCACAAGGGAAAATTTTTCTTCAAAATCTATACCTTCAACTTGTGAGTATCCCTTGCATACAAGTCTTGCCTTATTCCTTATAACTTCTCCACTTTCATTCAACTTATTCTGAAACACCCATTTTGATCTAATTACATTTGTATTCATAGGTCTAGGGACTAGTTCCCATGTCTGATTCTTTTCTATCTACTGTAGCTCTTCTTTCATTGCTTTCATCCAAATCTCATCTCCACATGCTTCACTCATAGATTTAGGTTCAATTTTATAAATTAAACATAGATTTACCTCAACTGCTACTTTACTTATTGTCTTCACACCTTCACTTTTGTGTCCAATTATATGTTCTTCTAGATGATTCTTCTATAAATACTTAGGAGTCTTAACAACAGGTTCTAAATCACTCTCTTCTTGTTATTCTTCAGTATGTTCTTCTTTCTCTTCTTCTTCCTTCTCCTTATTCTCCTTAGGTACATTCCTATAGATAGGATCATCAGGTTCAAATTCACTTATCTCAATAGGTCTTTGTATGTCTTCATCAACTTTCACATTAGTACTTTCAATAATATTCTCAATCTTTTATTGAAGCATCTATATGTTGGAATCAAGCAACACTGAGAGGGGGGTGAATTAGCGTTGTGCAAATTTTAACTTTATTAATATGATTCTTAAAGTGTTGATAACATTCAACCAAAATAAAGATGCATGCACATAAGACAAATAACCACAACACCATAACACAAGGATTTTTATGTGGAAACCCTATTAGGGGAAAAACCATGGTGGAGGTTAATCCACAATATCATTCTGAGTATACTCAAAATAAAAGATTACAAATGGGAACACACTTTTATTTAGGCACACTACCTAGAGCTCACTGCCTTACAAAATTTTGGAATACTTCCAAGGATTTGAACTTATAGAGTAGCATCTACAAATGCCTGATTACAATTCTGGTTAGGCTCAACAATCGAATTCAAGATATTATGACTGATTTTGCACTTCACTCTGCTCTGCCTTAATTCACTTCACAAAAATCCTTAATGCACAAGTGAAACTATGCATAATCACTCTACTTACCTTCTAATATTTGTAAGATACATTAACTCACATCGATCACTTATATATATATATATATATATATATATATATATATATATATATATATATATATATATATATCCACCACCAAGAATTCAATCACTACAAGTTAACTTAAGAAAATATTCACAAATAGTCAGCTCAAATCATCCATAATATTCAATGTGTATCCACAATAGTCAGCCATGACATAATGGGGACCCAAAACAATATGTTCGAACACAAAAAAACTTAAACAATAACTCCTCAAATATTCATGATGCACCATATTCACCGAGACGGCCTTCATACACTGATAAACAAAAAATTGGTTCACTGGACCTTTTAACTTCCACCAAAATTGATATGAGGCACAAAGATTTATAGAAAACACATATTATCCATTGAAAAATACTCCTTGAGATCCACAACATAAAATCATATCAAAAAATCTGCATATGAAATGAAGAATATGAAACTACCAGATGGTTTGTTCCACCCAAACAGATAACTACTGATATTCAATTTGTTTGCCAGTATGAGTAAATGATGATGTATGGATCCACTAGCTAACAAGGGTTGACATAAATTAAAACACCTAAAAATATTTGTAGTGTCTCTTTCCAACAATATCCCCCTTTAGCATTGATGGCAACACTTATTGAAAAATGACTAAGTGTCAGATCAAAACCAACAAAAACACACTGCCAACCAAAACTCCAAAAATATAAAGGTCTTTATCCACAGTTCAAAACTACAACTCCGCCTTAGATGAATATACATTTTTCACTAATCTATTCTCCCCCTTTGAAATCAATGGAAAATATGGGGAATCCGCATACAAAACTCCTAAAACTGCATATGTACAAGCTTTGTTTCAAGCAACTTACACAAACTTCAAGATCTCTGTAAAATTAATTTTTAACATGTTCAAGCTTGTGTCCCAACACTTCTTGAGACTTTCCTAAATAGTTATATGACCACAAAGTAAGTAAGATTGCACTTATGTAGATTCAAGACTCACTATTCACTAACTGCCATAACATTTTGTGCTTCTTTCAAATCATTCAACATGGTTTCCATCTTTGGACCAATTAGTCCTCTAAGTTCACCAGCTCTTTCCACAACTCTGTCATTATCATGCTTTAGACTCTTTATTTTTTCAAGTAAGGATATAACTTGACCTTCATTCTTTCCAATAGAAATAGATAATGGATCAAAAGCATCAGAAATAGCTGCTAACTCCTTTTCATAATCCTTAACCTTCTTCGCATTTTCCTCAATAAGTTTGGATAGAGAAAAACACAACTTATGAATCCTTGCACCTTCTGATAATGCACTTTGAACATTTTTCACACATGTAGCTAATAGAGATTTATCATTAGCTATCAATCCTTTCAACTTGCTGATCTTCCTAGCATTAAATTCCTTCTGCACTTTGACCAGAGCTAACTTGCCAAGTGACTCAAAATGAGTACTTACCAAGTTTATAATTTTCGTTAGGTCATCGGAGGAGGAACGAAATGGATCTTTAATATGTGTAGGCATGATCTTCTCTAGAATTCCAGATGCAAGATTCAATAACTCACTATCCTCAATGTGAGACTTTAGAAATTCTTCACTAGCCTTAGCTTGTGTAAATGATGCGACTTTCATTTTTTGGATTGGAGACAAAGTGGATAAATGAATAGGGGCATCTCCCAACTCAAAATAAAATTTGTCCTTTTTCGCTTCCAAAAACTTCATCATTTCCTCTACAGTGTCTCTTGCTTCTACTGTAACTCCCTTAACTTCAATCTTCTCTTCCTCGAGCACTGTTTCCTTAGCCACAAACTTTTTTTTGTCATTTGCAACTTCAACTTCTTCAACTGGTATCTCCTTTTCTTCAACTAATACAATTTTCGGGGCTTCAGCCTCCATAAGTTTTTCTTAATCATGTACCTTAGGAGGAATTTGAGTGTCCTCAACTGTAATTTCTTCATTAATCAAACCAGATGAAATGTCTTCCACATGTTATTCTTTAGAAACAACATCAATTATGTTCTTCAATAGAACTTTATTCAAAATACCTTCAATTTATTTTTTAACTTCTTTAGTTTTACCCAACATAAGCTTTTTTATTCTTGTCTTGCTCTTGAAATCTCTTTTTGATTCTTTTAGAATTTCCTTCATCTCCTCTATAAACATTACCAGACATAGATTTGTAAGAACTCGTTCTCTCAACTGCTCTTCTTCAGTTTTGGCACTAACCCTTCTCATCTCCAAAATGTCATACAATTCCTTAGGAAATTGTGCCATTATCTCAACAAGTGTCATATTGAAATTGTTCAAATATTTTATGGTAACTTCCTCAAGGACTCTTTGACCAACTATGTCAAAGGAACCATACACTTTACACAGAGGGTTAAGATTTCCATCCTTAATTATACCTCTTTCAACTTCTTCTACAGACATACCGGATTTTTTAGGCTTCATCTTCTACTTAGCTTTCTCCTCATCACTAGAGGGCTTGACTGTTGTTGCAACTTTTATTTCCCTGACTTCTTCATCATATTTTATCTCTTCATATTTTGAAACAGCTTCATACACTCTTGTCCTCTTGTCCTTCTTCCTTTTACCGAAGGCCTTAACTTGTGCTTTTCTAGGGGCATACTTCTTTGCATGATTGGATAGGGGTACTGAGCTCCTTGTTGATCTAGTCCTAGTAGAAGATACTCCCAGACTGGAAGATTCAATTTTAGCAGGCTCTTTACCTTTTTCACTCTCAGCTTGTTCTCTTTTTCTTATTTCTTCTCTTATAGCTTTTGTAGGTATTCCCATGCTCTCTGCAAAGACTTCCACTTCTTTTCCTACTTTTTGAACAATCATTGGTGTCTTCAATTTCTCATGGAATTGCATTCTTTTCTCTACATATGTTCCAAACCTTTCTTCTAATGAATCCAAAGGCTTACTCAACAGATGTTGTGCATATAACTCTAAGATTCTCTCCTCAACTTCATATTCCATAGGCATAATCCAAACAGTTTTGGGTTTTGCTACTTCCATCAAGCACTAATCAATATCCACCATAAAACAAATTGTATCCTTATACTTCTCCACAATAGAAGTGGGAATTATTTCCCTGGCTTGCATTACATTTTGAAATTTTTTGAAATATCCCAAAATTGTAGTTTTTATAGTTTGAAAATCACCAAGGCTGAATAGCATGTCTCTAATTTGAATAGCAACAGGCTTGTTGCTTTCCCAATGCACTTTCCCAACACCTGGAACTTCATCCTAGAAATAAAAGAACAAAAAAAACAACAAATTATTGTATTTAAAAGAATTCTTCTTGTCTTTCTTTATCTTTCCAAGATTCTTCATCAACTGAATTTGAAGCAATTCACACAAATCATATTCTAGATTCCCTTTTACCATTTGATAGGCTACATATATGGCTGTACTAGATACAAAATTTTCTCTATTGGAGTGATATATCTTATATCCAATAATCATTGAAGCAAATTTCACACCCACATCAACAATATCATTGATTGTCATTGCTCTTTTATCATATACCAAACCAGTTGCATCAGTGATGGTTTGATTCATCATAGATTTCAAAATTGTCAATCCATCGAAGGAATTAAGACCTGTAACAACACTTATAGCCTCTTTCGTAATCTTGAAAGGTTGATTTAACCACATGAATTCTACATGAACTCAACTTAAGATGTACAAGACCCATTCATTTTCATCAAACACAGGAAATTTCATAATTTTCATGAATTTCTTCTCTTCTAGGGTTTTTAATTCAGGCTTAACAGAGAAATATTCGCCAACAATGTGATTGGAATACATATTTAGCAATTGCAAGCTACCTAACTCTTCAATATTGGCACGGATGTATGCACTAATATCTTCAAGTGCAAAACATTGTACGAAATAGATGAAAATGCTCCTAAGGGCTCAGTCTCAACAGACTTGAAAGGATGCCATTTAAACTTCAAACAGGGTCTATCCTTGACTTCAACTACCAATGGAGTAGCCATTTCACAAATTCACAAGTTTGCAAGTTTTTCTAAAAAGTACCTTTTAGTTGGATTAGGGTTTGAACTTTGAATCGCCTTCACGCTTGAATTCTCACCAAATTTTACCAAAGTTTGCTTCAAATCTCTTCAAACTTCTTCTTCTCAAAATACTACATGACAAATGAAGGATAGAAGTAACATTTTATCATTCACACACCTAACCTTTTGTCGCAATAAATGCTTTTTCTTTATCTCAACCAGATACCCTGTTTCCATGCACTGTAAAAGATAACTTTTCTACGGACCTTCAATTCTACATAAATAATTTCTCCAATTATTCAATAGCATCAGTTGATCATCAATACAAATACTAAACTCATCCACATTCCGGTGTCGATCACCTATAGGGGGTTTGATGGATTTTCTTGATAGTTCCCCCTAGACTAGAGGCTCATTTCTGGTGATGGTTCATTTCTTGTAATAGAGGGACTCTTTTTCACCCATATTTTCTTCATCCACTTTCTGATCTGATCTGTAGTAACTTTCCCTTCTCCTTTTTCATCATTTTTCTTCTCTGATTTACTAGACCTCTTCTATAGAATCTAGCAATATGACCAATTTTATTGCAATTGTAGCACACCACATCTCTTTGTCCAAACTATTTGTTCCACTGACTTCCTCTTGATCTGCACTAGATAGCAATATGGCCAAATCTATTGCATGTGTAGCATCTTACATTCCTATACAAGTTGTTCATCACATTTCTACATTCATTTGACTTATGACCATACTTGTTACAGTTAAAGCATTGACTGGAGAATGATGGACCATCTTAATTCATTCTACTTTTACATTGAGCTGCCATATGACCAAATTTATTGCAAATATAATAGACACCATTGAACTTTGGAGCATTATTTTTTCTTACCAGATACCTTCCAGTGTTGTTCATCTAATTTCCTTGTCTAAATCTCCTTTGTCCAAATTTCCTTTGTCCTTGTCCAGATCCAGAACTTTCTCCTTCTTCATATCCAAGACCTCGCTTGTCACCATTAGTCCTCTAACCTTTAATTATTTCATCAAGCTTGGCGGAGCTAATCTTGAACTTCTCCTTGAATTCATTTGTTGTAGCAGGTTCATCTCTTAGATCAACAATGTTCTTTTCAAGTTCTTCCTCATTATGTTTGGTTTGTTCTAAATCTAGTTCCAACTAAGTAATTCAACTCCATTCTTTAGATTTCTCTTTTAGGGATTGGGCAAGATATTCTTCATTTTGTAAGGAAATCTAGTGGAGCGCATCCAATGAAAACTCCAAATAGTAGTGCCTTCGGTAACTTTAATTCAATTAGGTTACCTCAAAGACATGAACAACTATGTCCTAATGCGGAAACATACACAGTTTATTTCCCACATTGATCCATCTAAGAGAAACACATGTAAATTCAACAGCAAGCATTAAAAAATTCTATTACACAAACAAATAGACATCAAAGATGAAACAAAAGACCAGAACACAAAGATTTAAGTGGGGAAAATCCTTTCAGATAAAAAACCCCACACTCCAAAGATCGAGCCATTGTATTATTCAGCAACAAAATGGTTACAATACAATTTTAGGCTTTTAGCCTTTCCAGAGATTACATCTTGCTCATTATGGATACAACTAGTACCAACAGATATCCCTGTACAGTTTCTAATCACCCTCTCAAACTAAACAACCTTCACACTGTTACAATATCATCACATATATAGTGCAAATCAACTTAAGAGAAATTAGAAACATGCTTCTTGATTAGGATCTCTCTCTTCTCCTTTGTTTAGGCCTCAAGGCCCTCGACCATCCAGCTAGCCTCTCCACCTTCGCATCTATTAGCTCTATTTTTCTTCTCTTTGGCTTCGGCTCTATGAAATGGTTTGTTTCCAACTATCGAATCACAATTGTTGAATCATCTAGCTCAACAATGTAGATGTTTCCACTTCCTTGCATGGAAGATAATACGTCTAGGTCACACCACGTAGGACAGTCACCCAAACGGTCAACAAACGATCCACTTGTGTTGCATGTCGGTGAGACACTAACTGTGTCTCCCTGATGCCACAAGTCCTTACAATCGATACTTCCAAGGCTTCACTATTGGCAAGAGGTTACATCGAGTCCAGAGAGCTATCGGTAAGACTTCGCAATGTCGCCAAGACCTCACACCGAAGATCACAAGGTATTCTGAAGAGTTCATTAGTCGACAATACTATCGCTCTTCGCCCAGACATTACATCGAAGTCTTCAAGACACATCGACCTCAACATTCTCATTGGCGAGACAATCGCCATTCGATGAGACATTACACTGAGCACATACGTCATTCCGAAGTGTTCCTTAGTTGCCAATACTTTAGTCATTCGCTGAGAGATCATATCGAGCCCTTTATGTTATAACAATGTCACTGTCAGCCAGACATTCCACATTCACCAGGAGATCATACTATGGTTCCAAATTCATACCGAAACTTCTGACGTCCATCGCATTCCTATCGGCAAGACAGATACCCTTTCGCCAAGACAACACCATGCAAGTTCCAAGTCACCCCAAGTCTATTTTGTCGGCCAGACGTACCACCTTCACCAATACTTCATATCGAAGCCTTTATGTCATATCGATGTGTTCCACTGTCGGCAAGAGAATCAACCTTCGGCAAGACTTCTTACCAAGGCTTCCAAGTTATCCTGAAACCACTGCTCACCAAGAGTCACACCAAACCGATGACCCCACGTGTTGTCGGTGAGACTTCTGACATTCGATGAGACATCATATCGAAACAAGTCTTTCGGCCAAGGGTCTCCCCGATGTCTTCGAGTGTTACATTGTCCCCAAGACAATCCTTCATCACTGAGACTTCACACCGAGATCCTTAAGTTATTCCAAGTGTCCGTCGGTGAGACATATCACTATCGGTAAAAAATATTACCGATCACCCAAGGGTTTCCCCGAAAGCTCCAACACTGTTGCTGAGACATGTTACTTTCGGTAAGACTTCTCACCGAGCCGCCATAGGTTATCCAGATGACTTCGATGTGTATCCCTGTCAGCAAGACCTTCCAATGTCATTGGGACTTCTTCTTGAGTGTTGAAGTCACTCCAAAGCCCCTGGTTGCTATGAGTCTCCCCGACGCTCGATTGAATGGCCTATCGGCCAGAGATGTCCATGTGGTGAGAAGTTACAACAACTGCTTTATGTCACAGTGATAGACTCCAAAGTGACAACATTCGGCAAGACTTCTGCAAGGTCACAGTGACCAGAATATTTCACAAGGTTCCCAAACTGCCAGTCAGCCAGACCAAAGAAATGTCACACAGACTTTGCTCTTCCAGAGGTTCCAACTTATGAGATTGAGGCAACAATTCCAACAATCTCCCACTTGACGAAGATCACACAGGCACATTCAAAGCAACCAGAAACTTGGACCGCACTAGCTCCACTAGTTCAAACCCTGCAATACTCAAGATACCCAATCAACATGATTCCATAGATAACAGTTCATTAGACAATCTACAACAAAGACTAGGCATCCAATTGTAACTCACTATCCAAAAAAAAAACCGATCCCAGCCTTCCAGAAAACCACATGGATCTCAACATGCTCTCATGCTCCATCAAGAATTATGTTCCAACATCCAAGATGTTCACCATTCAGGCAACAATCCTGTCATCTTCCAACATGCCACCTGTGGAAGAAGGATACAAAGCCAAGGTGTATAAGCACCATTCCAAGGTACACAAGCAAAAGATCCTAGTGATATCTCCAACAAGATACTGCTACCACTTCACTGTGCTCAAATGCTATACATAAGCAATATCAACTTCAAAGCTTCAAATAGAACACAACCATGAAGTCATCCTCTAGAAACAAGATAAATAACACTAGTTAGAACAACAATCAGAATGACTGCTTAAATCCAACTAATAAACCCACACAATTGAAAATAGCACCCAAAACTCGTGCTATACCATCCAATCTCACATACCTCACATGTATCACCATTAGTAAACTTCTGCCAATCCATTAATAGCAAATACAAGTTCCAGTGTCAACCAGTCAAAGAAGACAAGACACATACATGAACTCCCACTTCCTAAGAAATCCAAATCTGAAAGATCAGAAGGCATCGCAAGCCTACCAATACCAGCACATAGAAAATGTAACCCTGTAGTACCAAAGAAAAATCCACAATGATATGCTCAACCTACAACAACCTGCCACAAGAAACATTTCTCTCACCACAAACCTTCACGGCCACAGAGAGAAACACTGTACATCATCTTCTATAGAACATCCTCCTACATACACTTCTAATAGCCAGTTGTGTCAAGAATGATCTCCTTCACATCCCAAAAGAAAAAACCTCAACAACATCCATCCGTTCAATCACCAAGATCAAACCAACTTTAAAAACATGGATGTAGACCTCTCAAAGAAGATCAAGCTAAAAAATTTCCCATTTCAGGAAATCAGCCCATACATCATCTCCTACCAATTCTCATCAGTAAATGACATAACAGAAAAGCTCAAGGAGATAAAATAGACTGTACAATTTCCACTATGAATCCTCTAGAACCATTAAACAACAATTCAAGATCCATATCATGAAAGTAAACATAAAACACATCTGAAAGATATAAAGGGCCAAATATCTTTCAGATAAACTACCGAGTAGACCAAGACTAATCCAAGAGCAATCTCCTTATAGGTCTCTAATTGAACTTACGTTCAACCAAGGTGTAGGATTCTCATACTTTCTGTTGAAAAACTTTAACAAGAGTTACAACAAGCAGCAACACTTCTCTCATAAGAGAAAAATAACCTCACCTTATTCTTCATGTATCCATGAGTACTAGCAACCGATCATCTCATGCTAAATTCCATCTACATTACTGCACTATCATGAAGTATCAAGCAAATAATCAAAGCACCCAATACACAAAGAATTACCAGATCACTATCAAAGCTCCAATCATCTGAATTAGGAACTTATCATGACACCATGATCTACACATCCCCTTAGGAGATACCATGCTTCAAATTACCTCACCGTTGTCTCAAGTACAATGCACAATGCCAAAACTCCAGTGCACAAGCAAGAGTATACCATGACATAAAGCAAATATACTTAAAACCAACGTCACCTGTCAAGCACCACCAACACCTTAGCCAAAGACTCCAAGCGTCCTCCATGGTTCCAAGATGTTGCACATCTTCAAATAATGTCCATGCAAAAGTGAAAGAACTCTTCTGCAACACTAAAGAAGACCATTCACCACCATGTGATGAATTCACAGTCACTGCTAGAGCTCCCACTGAAAAATGACACCTGAGCTCTCCAAGCATCATGACCACCTGCTACAGGTTCCCTTAACTGACTATTTAGGTACTAGAGAATATCCATCCTCTCATCTAAAAAATAGTCACACCAATGCACAAGTGACCACAGACAAGGCCAACTAACAAATCTGCACCATCAATGAAACAACCTCGTGGATAAAGATAGTCCACATCCAAATTATCTCACTGTAGCCAATGGGTAGCTAATCCACCAACCACATAACTCATAGATCACAACCATCGAACATGCAAACCCGTTATCACATTGAAAACTGCAACACTGAGATATCAAAGAGAACAACCACATAGACAACATGACTCAAACACTAGATCACACCAAATTTGATTTGCCAATCATGTCCACAACAAGCACCATAATCAAGGAACCCATAAGCATTACCACAAGAATTCTGAGTGAAAAAACACTTACCAACACTCCCATGTAGAGAAGGAGTCATACCTCCTCAAAACCATGCACTGAGCATGCATCCAGAACTGCAACTATCTCATCCAGCACCACCCAAAAAAATCAATGTCTAGAAAATAGCTTAACAGCAACTCCACAAGACCACAAGTTTTGCTTAGCCATGTAAAACTTGCAAAATCACATAGCCATGCAAGTACAAAAAACTTCCTTCAAAAGAAAATAGCAGTTAAGGAAATCCAAGCCCCTTTTAGGCCAACTCTAAACCACCAACATGTACATGCATTTGAGAAATAGAGAAATGCTATTTCAGAAGCTTGCAAATCATCTAATGATTAACTCCATAGACTTTTAGTATCCGAGGTTAACAGGAAACAGTTCCTTCCAACACCAGGAACCACCATCTAGCATAAGCACTCTCTTCCATGACTGAGAAACAACCTAGGCTTCTCCATATCACCTAGGAGCCTAACACACATACATCCAATATGAAAGCTTTACTACTACACAGCCATAGAGCAAAGAAAATCCACCTCATACTCCAAGTTTATACCTCTACCAACCAGGAGACACAGATCACAACATGATCAACTCCCTTTTCCATCTTGACCATCCTTCAAGCTGCATGTTGTCTCAGAATACCACAAGGTTTCAACTCATCAAAGGATCAATAAATCAGTCCATTCCTCCAGATTTCTTCCAGCCTATCAAGTTAAGAAATCTTCACAGGAGAAATATCCAGAACCAACAACCAGAAGAAGGCTCTGATACCACTTGTAAGGAAATCTAGTGGAGCGCATCTAATGAAAACTCCAAATAGTAGTGCCTTCGGTAACTTTAATTCAATTAGGTTACCTCAAAGACATGAACAACTATGTCCTAATGCAGAAATAGACAGTTTATTTCCCACATTGATCCATCTGAGAGAAACACATGTAAATTCAACAGTAAGAATTAACAAATTCTATTACATGAACCAACAGACATGAAAGATGAAATAGAAGACCAAAACACAAAGATTTACGTGGGGAAAATCCTTTTGGATAAAAATCCCCACACTCCAAAGATCAAGCCATTGTATTATTCAGCAACAAAATGGTTACAATACAATTTCAGGCTCTTAGCCTTTTCAAAGATTACATCTTGTTCATTCTAGATACAACTAGTACCAATAGATATCCCTGTACAATTTTTGATCACCCTCTCAAACTAAACAACCTTCGCACTGTTACAATATCATCATATATACAGTGCAGATCAACTTAAGAGAAATCAGAAACATGCTTCTTGATCAGGAGCTCTCTCTTCTCCTTTGTTTAGGCCTTAAGGCCCTCGGCCATCCAGCTAGCCTCTCCACCTTTGCATCTGTTAGCTCTATTTTTCTTCTCTTCAGCTTCAGCTCTATGAAACGGTTTGTTTCCAACTATCGGATCACAACTATCGAATCATCCAGCTCAACAACGTAGATGTTTCCACTTCCTTGCATGGAAGATAATACATCCAGGTCACACCACGTAGGACAGTCACCCAAACGGTCAACAAACGATCCACTTGTGTCGCATGTCGGTGAGACACTAACCGTGTCTCCCCGATGCCACAAGTCCTTACAATCGATACCACCAAGGCTTCACTATCGGTAAGAGGTTACATCGAGTCCAGAGAGCTATCGGTAAGACTTTTCCATGTCATTGAGACCTCACACCGAAGATCACAAGGTATTCCGAAGAGTTCATTAGTCAGCAAGACTATCGCTCTTCGCCCAGACATTACATCAAAGTCTTCAAGACACATCGACCTTAGCATTCTCATTGGCGAGACAATCGCCATTCGATGAGACATTACACCGAGCTCAGAAGTCATTCTGAAGTGTTCCTTAGTTGCCAAGACTCTAGTCATTCACTAAGAGATCATATCAAGCCCTTTATGTTATAGCGATGTCACTGTCGGCCAGACATTCCACATTCGCCAAGAGATCATACCGTGGTTCCAAAGTCATACTGAAACTTCTGACGTCCATCACATTCCTATCGGCAAGACAAATACCCTTCACCAAGACATCACCCCGCAAGTTCCAAGTCATCCCGAGTCTATCTTGTTGGCCAAACTTACCACTTTCGCCAAGACTTCATACCGAAGCCTTTAAGTCATATCGATGTGTTCCACTGTCGGTAAGAGAATCAACCTTCGGCAAGACTTCTTACTGAGGCTTCCAAGTTATCCCGAAACCACTGCTCGCCAAGAGTCACACTGAACCGATGAGCCCACGTGTTGTCATTGAGACTTCCGATATTCGATGAGACATCATATCAAAACAAGTCTTTCAACCAAGGGTCTCCCAGCTATCTTCGAGTGTTACATTGTCGCCAAGACAATCCTTCATCACTGAGACTTCACAACGAGATACTTAAGTTACTCCAAGTGTTCATCGGTGAGACATATCACTATCGGTAAGAAATCTTACCGATCACCCAAGGGTTTCCCCGAAAGCTCCAATATTGTCGCCGAGACATGATACTTTCAGTAAGATTTCTCACCGAGCTACCATAGGTTATCCCGATGACTTCAATGCATATCCCTGTTAGCAAGACCTTCCAATCTCACTGGGACTTCTTCTCGAGTGTTGAAGTCACTCTGAAGCCCCTGGTAGCTATCAGTCTCCCCGACACTCGATTGAATGGCCTGTCGGCCAGATATGTCCACACGGTGAGAAGTTACAATGACTGCTTTATGTCACAATCATAGACTCCAAAGTGAAAATGTTCAGCAAGACTTCTGCAAGGTCACAGTGACCAGAATATTTCACAAGGTTCCCAAACTGCCAGTCGGCCAGACCAAAGAAATGTCACACCGAATTTTCTCTTCCAGAGGTTCCAGCCTGTGAGATTGAGGCAACAATTCCAACACATTCTTCTTCCTGTCTTCAATTTCCTTAGTCATCCTCAGCATGATAGATTCCATCTCATGCTTCTGAACTGCATTATCCCTAGAAAGCTTTCCACATTCTTCTATCTTTTCTTTTAGGGTATGACTCAGTTGCTCATCTACAATGCATTTACTGTCTTCTTTCTTGATCTGATCACAAAGTTCTCTTCTCTTCTCCCTAGACTTGTTGATTTTATCTTCTAATGACTCAATGAATCTCTCATCATTCATGAGATTTGACTGTAATTCCCAAACTTTAGATTTTTCGTGATCAAGATCATCTTGGGCCACCATAAGTTGTTGAAGACTGCTTGAATCCATTAAAACATTTTCCAAGATCTTCTCCAATATTTTAAACTTCTTCTGAGGAATTGAGCTCTGATACCAATTTTTGGAATCAAGAAACACTGAGAGGGGGGTGGATCAGTGTTGTGCAAGTTTTAACTTTATTAATCTTATTCTTAAAGTTTTGATAGCATTCAACCAAAATAAAGATGCATGCACATAAGACAAATAACCACAACACCATAACACAATGATTTTTATGTGGAAACCCTGCTAGCAGAAAAACCATGGTGGAAGTTAATCCACAATATCATTATAAGTATACTCAAAAGAAAAGATTACAAATGGGAATGCACTTGCATTCAAGCGCACTGCCTAGAGATCACTGCTCAAAGATAGAAAGGCTCACTACCTTACAAAATTTTGGAATACTTCCAAGGATTTAAACTAATAGAGTAGCATCTACAAATGCCTAATTACAGTTCAAGTTAGGCTCAACAATCAAATTCAAGACCTTTTGACTAATTTTTCACTTCACTCTACTCTACCTTAATTCACTTCATAAAAATCCTTAATACAAAAGTTAAACTATGCATAATCGCTCTACTGACCTTCTAAAATTCACAACATACATCAAATCACATCGAAAACACACCAAAATGACATAATCGATCACTCATATATATATTTGCCACCAAGAATTCAATCGCTACAAGTTGGCTTAAGAAAATATTCACAAACAGTCAGCTCAAATCATCCATAATATTAAATGTGTATCCACAAGAGTGGGCCACAACATAGTGGGGACTCAAAACAAAATGTTCAAACACAAAAACACTTACACAATAACTCCTAAAATATCTGTGATGCCTCGTATTCATCAAGTCGGCCTTCATACACTGATAAACATAAAATTAGTTCACTGAACATTCTAACTTCCACCAAAATTGATATGAGGAACCAATATTTACAAACAGGACATATTATCCATTGAACAATACTTTTTGAGATCCACAACATAAAATGGTAACATAAAATCTACATATGAATTGAAGAACACGAAACTACCAGATGCTTTGTTCCACCCAAACAGATAACTACTGATCTTCAATCTGTTTTCCAATATGAGTAAATGATGACGTGTGGATCCATTAGTTGACAAGGGTTGCCATCAATGACAACACCTGAAAACATTTGTAGTGTCTCTTGCCAACACTATATGCTTTTCTAGTAGTAGAGTATCCAAGAAAGATTCCTTCTTCACATCTAGAATCAAACTTTCCAAGATTTTCATCATCTCTTTTAATGTAACATTTTCTTCCAAATACCTTGAAGTACTTCACAGTAGGAGTCTTACCAGTCCATAACTCAAAACGAGTCTTTGTGTTGTTGTTTCTAATCTGAACTCTATTAAGAACATAAATAGTAGTGTCTATTGCCTCTCTCCAGTACACATCCGATACATTTGATTCTTTCATCACGGTTCTTGCAACTTCCTATACTGTCCTATTTTTGCTCTCAACTACCCCATTCTATAGAGGGGTTCTCAGAGCATAAAATTGTCTCTTTATGCCATGCTTCTCACAAAAATGTATTAAACTCACTAGAAGTGAATTCTCCACCTCTATCAAATCTCAAAATTTTATTTTCAAACTTCTTTTTCCACTCTTGCTTTGAATACCTTAAACCTATCTAGAGCCTGAATCTTCTCTCTAAGTAAAGCAACCCATGTCATTCGAGTATAATCATCAATAAGAAGCATGAAATACCTGTCTCCATTCAGGCTTCTTGTTCTAGTCAAACCACAGAGATCAGTGTGAACTAACTCTAGAATTTTGGTAGTAGAGTGCTCTTTTCCCTTAAAGTTGCATCTTGTCCATTTTCCCCAACTGACAACTTCTACAAGTAGTATTAGCGGGTCTTGTGATTCTAGGTAGACCTCACAAAATTTCTTTTGAATTGATTTTTACCAAATTATCAAAATTTACATGTCCCATACTTTGGTGTCATAACTAACTTTCACTGACTTGAGATACAAGGCATTGACCATCAACTATCTTTAGCTGATAGATGTTTCCATGAGTTCTTCTAGCAGCAACCATATCTCCATTTCTAGATCCTTTTTTATTTCACAGGTATTATTCTAAAACACAAGTTTAAAACCATTGATATACATCTGACCAACACTTAAAAGGTTATGCCTCAAACCCTTCACATAATATACATCATCAATGTTGTGCACTCCATCAAAACTAATTGAACATTTCCCACAAATCTTATCTCTTGAATCATCAACAAACATGACTAAACCACCATCATAATTTTCAAGTTTAGTGAACTTATTCTTATCTTTGGTCATGTGATTAGAACATCCACTATCAATTACCCAGTAGTCTTCATCCTATCTTGCATGAAAAGTGGTAACCAAAGTACCTTCCATCCTATTCCTCTTATTCTCTAGAGCCTTCTTGCTTGCACATTTTCTAGGGTTAGCAGATATAGATTTACTTTCCAAAGTAAGAATAAGCATTCACTATCATCAACCTCATTTTAAGATTCATTATCAGAGATTCCAGCTTCTTCTTTAACATAGTACAACTTCTTGTATTTCTTATCCTTCCTATCCTTATCTTTATAATCCTTGTTCTTCTTATGTACAACTCTATTTAGGAATATTGAAGCATAATGACCAATATGACTACAACTGAAACATTTAAAGGGAAACATACCTTTATACTCTTTTGTACCTTTCTTCAACTTCCTGTTGAAGTTCGCTTCCAACTCATTTGAACCATCACTCTCTAGATCAGCATCAATATTCATTGCCTTAAATTTTGTCTATGCCTTTTCTTATTTCCTAAACTTTCTCATCTCAAATGCTTGCAAGGTGTCGAACAACTATTCTTTAGTATACTTCGTAGGATCATACATCTCTTCAATAACTAAGATCTTATCACTGTAGCAATCTGGTAAGTTGATAAAGATCTTTTCAATAATATCTTCATCGGTCATCTTTCCTCCTTGATTCTTAACTTCATTTTCTACCATCTTAACTCTCTAGAAATAGCATGTAAACTCTTTGCCTTCATCCATTTTCAAATTATCAAATATTCGCTTTGCTGCCAACTTCTTTGTCAATTTTTCTCTTTCATTTCCTTCATACAGTTTTTCCAACTTCTCCCAGACATCATAAGTAGTATGTAAAGAAAGAACCTTAGTTCACTCAATCTTAGATAAAGCATTGTAAATAGCATACCTCACTTTCTCATTCTCCTCATAAGCAAAAACTTCATCCGCAATAGTAAGACCATTCATTGGAGGAGTATACTTAGTCTCAATAGCCTTCCAGGTCTTGTAACCAAGAGAAAAAATATATCCTCTCATCTACACTTTCTAATCACTGTAATCAGATCTATTGAAGATAGGGATCACCAACTTTTGTGCCATCAGATCTTCCTTAAGCGGTTAAGATCTACACCAAGGAACCAAAGCTCTGATACCAATTATTAGAGCGATGCAGGACAACTGAGAGGGGGGTGAATCAATTTTCACGAAATTCCAAACTTAAAAATTTTAAAACTTATCAATTCCACAACCAAACTATTTTTTTATTAAGTATGAGCATGAAACACAAATAAAAAAAAGTAAATCAACACAATGAACACCAATTTTTTTACATCGAAAAACCAATGAGGGAAAAACCATGGTGATGGTTAACTCACAATATAAAATTTTATAAAACTAAATACAAAGGATCACTACCTAGAAGAGGACTCACTATCCAAATACAAAGGCTCATTGCCTACAGAAAGGACTCACTATCCAATAGGGAGGCTCACTTCCTACAGATACAAAAGAGAACAAAGATTCACCACAACAATTAACACACATTTGTAGCCTTGAATAAAGGATTGAAGAAACCTTTAGCTCACTGCTTTCAGGAATCCAACATAATGAAGAACTATTTCCTCAACACACTTTCACACACTTCTGCTCTTATTATTTGTGGCTCACTTCGTCACTTTGCATCACACTCTCTTACAATTATTCACAATTTGACTTGCATTTATACCATCTTCAACCTCAGAACCTTTCTCCAAGGTCGGCCACAAAAACTTTATTTCATAAATTCAACTTAGGTCGGAAACTCAACATTCCCACGATGGAAAGGAATGAGAGTGGACCAAAAAACACTTAACCAAGATGAAAAAGAAAATGTCTTGGATCAATCACATGCTTCCTTAATTAAATTTTATTCTTTTAATGAAGTGTAAAAACTAGGTTGTCCAAACCTAATGAAAACACAAATGAACATTGATCTACAAATTTCCCAACAAGAAGATGACACATGGATGCCACAACACGCTTCATTATGCATGAGAATACATCTCAGATTCTTCCAGATACATCCATGGAAAGTTCAATACTCTTCAAATGTTGAACACCTTCCACCAATCTATCTAGACTGTGCAAACACATACATCAACTCAAAAACATGACTTCCAGATCACCAAACCTCACTTCTTTGCCAAAACCCATAGAACACCTTCACAAGAAATATCCTAGATCTGAAAGAAATGAAACAAAACAACAGAGGACTACAGAGCAGAAAAATTTCTCGTAGTCCATAGAAGACCAATTCTTCCAAAATAGTTCACACATCAGTGAGCATAACTTTTACTTACCATCACACCAGAAGCTAAAACTTAGGAGATATCATCATTGTACCATCATTATCAAACCTTTAGATCTGTACAAGCATAGAATCAACATAGGAGAAATGTAGAGCACATACCAGAGCACATTCTAAACACACTCAACATTATAAATTTTCTTCTTTATTAATTTTCTCAAAAGCACTTGGAAAGACACCAACTCACAACATCTCAGTAGCATCTCAACTATACATGTACAATCTGCAACATACTAAACTATGTTGACATCAATGACAACATTAATGAAAACACCACCAAACTAGCTCATACTTGCAACAATCTCCCCCTTTGTCATTGATGGCAACACATGATGTGAAAAACCATCAAAGATAACATCTTTCAAAATATTTGGGAGAACACCTTCTCTTCTTCTGCAACTATTTTTCACATGACTTTCTCTCACACTTTGAAATCAATGGAAAATAAAAAACACTCTAATCACTCCCCCTTAGGAGTACACCCATTAAACTCATACTACAACAATGAAAACCTTTTCTACTTCCCCTGCAGAGTAGACCCATTTATCAGTCTAGATGAATGAAGAATTTGTGAATCCACTAGACTGATGCACCTTCATGTGCACCTAGTTCGGAGGGATAATGACCCCCAACCTCTCCCTAAGATGCTCAAAAGTATTCTTTGGAAGATCCTTAGTAAATATATTTGCAATTTGTTCCTTAGTTGTCACATAGTCCAGCCTAAATTCATTCTCCGACACCTTTTCTCTCAAGAAATGATATTTGATAGATATGTGTTTTGTTCTCGAATGCATAACTGGATTCTTTGAAATATTTATAGCACTCAAGTTGTCACAAAAAATAGAAATAGGCTCATCACATATTACTCCAATGTCTTTTAGAGTTTGTTTCATCTGCAACACCTGTGTGCAATAGGATGCTGGAACAATATATTTTTCCTTTGCAGTGGATAAAGAAATCAAGCCTTGTTTCTTACTCAAGCAAGAAACCAATCTTTCACCAAGAAAGAAAGCACCTCCATTGGTACTATTCTGGTCATCCACACAACCAACCCAGTCTGCATTGGTATAAGCACACAGGGTGAAATCAACACCCTTGGGATACCATAAGCCATAATCCAATGTACCTTTAAGATATTTAAATATCCTCTTTACAACTATAACATTTGTCTCTTTAAGATCTATTTGAAATCTAGCGACTAGACATATTGCATGCATAATATCTAGTCTACTAGTAGTAAGATACAACAGTCCACCAATCATAGATCTATGTTTTCTCTGATCAATCTTAGTAGATTCATCATCTTTGCTCAATTTACATCTAGTTACCATAGGAGTACTAACTAGTTTGGAATCATCCATCCAAAACTTCTTCAACATCTCTTTTACATAGATTGTGAAATGAATATCCCTTTATTAGTTTGATTCACTTGTAAGCCAAGGAAGAAATTCAATTCACCAATCATGGACATCTCAAATGATTTTTGCATCTCTTCAGTAAAATTTTTACACATGCCTTCATTTCCATCAAAAATGATATAATCAACATATACAACTACTATCAACATTTTGTTACCTCGCGCTTTGAAGTAGAGATTGTTGTCAATAGAGCCTTTGTTGAATTCTTGCTTTGTCAGGTACAATCTGCAACATACTGAACTGTGTTGACATCAATGACAACAATAATGACAACACCACCAAACTATCTCATACTTGCAACATAATCCTTATCCTCAATGGTACTATGCACAAAAGTTCTATCAATATCATTAGGTCTTGATGATGGGTCTAGATATTAGCTTATTTTCTGTTACTTTCATACATACTTTGAGACACTTTTAGATATAAATTCTAGAAAATACTTCCATATTATACCATCTTTCCATACTTCTTATGCAAACTTTGACGTAAAATATAATGATGGAAATATGGTTATGACATAATAGTATTGCATGGTTTATATGTAGATATGTATGAAATATGAATGGAATTCTATGTTTTAATTGTGATAGTTATTCTTGTGTGCATGCTTTGTGAATTAAGCTTTTTGTAGCCAAAGAGGAACTATAGCACATAGCAATTGTAGGATGAACCAACAACAAAAGTAAGACTGGAACAACAAAACAGGGGAGTTCCAGATTAAGCTAAATGTGATGATTACTGATTAAAGGTACCTGATGGAGGTTGAACGTGCATCATTATAATAAATTAATAAGCACTGGAAAAGGACTCGTTTATTGATAGGATTTCGACAAATTGTTGTGTGTTTACATATGATTCTATTTTATAGAGTTTTAGTCCTATTAGGATTCTTCTTTCTTTCAGTTTTAGTTTGAATAATTCATTCTTAACTGTATGCTCTAATATATAGTAGTGGAAAGTTAATGATTGCAATTAGTTGTTGCTTTGAATAAGATTCCTTCAAGCTTGTATATAGTTGATGGTTGAAACTATAGAATAGTTAGTTGGTTTTTTAGTCTTTTCCTTATTAGTTAGTTTCAAAACATAATGGATTTTCAAAATGATTGAATACAATCTATGAGAAAATATTGTGTAAATCTTTCATGATATGCAATGAATCAAGTTAATTTCACTAGATGCATAAAATTTGTTAGCTAGATTTGGTTTCAATTAAAGTGAGAACAACCACTTGAGCATGCCACTCAAGGTAAATGTTCTTTACTTCATTTTCTAGTTATTTATTTCTACTTAATGGTTGTTTCCTATTTATCATTACTTCATGAACTTTATGCAAGTTAAACTAGAATGTCACACTTTGCTTATTGTTAATGAATGTTCATGAACATGCATGTAATGGTTAACTAGTAGTACTCCAAAGGTTAATTTAGCCACATCATTATTTTTTATTAGTTTGGAGTTAAGATAGTAATATTTTATTAGCAACAGTTTAGTTACAATATAAGTTGTAGGTACCCATAGCTACTAGTTCTAGTTTGTCTTTTACTATTTTACAATTCTGTAAATTTCAAACTAGTAGAATAACTTGAATAAAATAGCTTAGGTAGTTTTGAGTCTTTGAAGGCATATATAATGCTACACAATCATAAGTTTACAAACCTTGGGTTGACATTTTAATGTAGTCTTGGCAATGTTGAGTAAATTGTTTAGTCAAATGAACCTATGAATTGTGTAGATTTTACCAAGTTTACAATACACTAGTTTAGACTTTGAATTTTTGGCATCATTTTTGGGATGGTGCTATCTTCATAGACTTATTTTTAGAGCTTTCATAGTTTACATTTTTCTTTTAGCATTAGGATTGTTTGACTTAATCTTTTTTAACACCAGAAAATACACCAACTGTTGCAAGAATAGAAGGGGAATGAAGTGTTGTCATTCATGTCAACCTTTCAACTAGTTTTCTACTAGTTGTTGTTGATTGTACTGTCAAGGATATTGACAAAATTGTATTAAAAGAAGGTTGCTGGTGAACTACGTTTTGTTGTGTGTTGGTTGAGGTTCGAGAGAACTATTAATTGTCCATATTTCTCTTTGTTGAATTCTTGTGGCATATAGTTCAAGAGTTGTGTTCCCTTGGTTCTGTTGAAGTTGGTTTTGGCATTTGGAAGTATCGAGTTTAATTGATCTTTGTGTTTTACACTAGCATGGTCGACCGTGTGCTAAGCACTACTTTCAAAGTTGATGAAGCATGTTGGATCTATTATGGGTCCCGGTGAAGCATGTGTTTGGGTCTCCCTCATTCTAATTAGAATGTTTGGCATTGACCTAAATTGAATTTGAAGTCGGATGGCCGACTTTGTATCTTTTCAAAGTTGGAGATAGTTGTTTGAAAAATGAGTAAGTTATCTATATGTTGTCATTGATGTCACCATGTTGGTAGTTTGGTCCAATACTCTTAAACTGTTGCATATAACTGAATTATCTTCTTCGGTGGCTAATCCAGTATTTTTGGTGCCCCTCTGGTATTCTAGTCCGCATTTCTCTGTAGTTGAAAATCTTTTATTTCGGTTTTGGGAAATTACTTATGGATGTTAATGGCATGCATGATCAGGATATTTCATGTTCTTGTGCTCATACAATGAAGTGAAATTATTCTGGTTGCATTGAAGACTATTCCTAGATGACTTGATAAGTTAATTTTGATATGATATGAAAAAATTAAGTGTGACCTATTTTGTGGTTTGGGCCAACATAATGTAACGTGCTAACGGTTAAGTTGCATTTTGAAAATATTTTGTGATCTATTAGAGTCAAAATTTCATACCTTTTTAAAAAATGAAAATCATTTAATTAGGCCAACCTAATTGATGCTTGTGATGGAGATCAAATATAAATATATAGCGAATAGTTCTTCGAATGAATGTGAAGTAAGTTCGAGTAGACAATAGAAAAGAGACAAAAGAAATAGTGAGCGAGTAATGAATGTGAATGTGTGATCAAAAAGGAAACAATTGTGAGAATCTCTAGAACTCTATCAGCACATGATAGGTGCATCTTTCCAGTTCATTTTTGGGTTGTAAAGCCTTATTCCATTTTGTATAATCCTATGTAGGTAGTGAGCCTCCTTGTTGAATAGTGAGTCCCTTTTATAGGCAGTGATCCTTTGTACTTGGACAGTGAGTCCTTCTTTTGGAAGTGAGACTCTTTTGAAAATACTATATAGTATGAGTTAACCCTCACCGTGGTTTTTCCATTATTGGGTTCTCCACATAAAAATTTGGTGTTCTTTATGTTGATTTAATTTATGCTATTTGTATCTCATGCTCATATTAAATAACAGAATAGTGTGGTTGGAGATTTGATAGGTGATAAAGTTTTAAGTTTGAATTTGTGTGACAACTGATTCACCCCCCTCTCAATTTTCCTACACCTATTTAACAATTGGTATCAGAGCTTGTGGTTCCTTATGTAGAGCTTAACCATTTGAGGAGGATCCTAAAGGCTAGTTGAATGGATGATAAAGGAGAGCTTTAGATTGATCTTGAAGATCTTGAAAAAGTGGAAAGAGAAAACAGAGATCTGAAAGAGAATCTTGATGAAGAAAATGAATGTGTTCAAAAATTGAAGGAACAATTGAAGAAATTTAAGGAAAGACACAGAGAAGTAAGTGAATAGTTGAAACAAGAGATAATTGGACTAAAAGTGACAGGAGAAGAAAAGAAGAGGATTATAGAATGTATGAATACAATGGTGTAGAACAAGTCTAATGAATATTCTAGAATTGAGCATGAGATAGTAAACTTAAGAGTGGATCTAGAGAAGGCTAAACTTGAAGAATTACTTGCAGGAAAGAAACCATGTAAATACAAAGGTGGCTTAGGAGTTGATACCAATGAAAGTTCTAAAGATGTGAAGAAGAATCAAGGCAAGAGGAAGTAGAGAAGGAATATTGCAAGAAGACTGCCTGTGAGATAGCCTAATGCACAAAGGTACCCCTCTTTTGATGGTTTTTTCTTTTCTCATAACAAATATGGTCATAAAGCAACTAAATGCAGGAGTAGGATGAAATGGTTTTAGTTCTCTAAATTCCAAAAGATGTTTTGAATGTGGGAATTTTGAACACTAGGCTATAGAATGCAAATCTGAAGTGAGTATGTTTAATTGGGTAATGAGGAACAGGTTTAATGAAGGTATAATGAATCAATTCTTTAATGGGTACTGCTATAACTGTAATAAATTTGGACACAGAGAAATTCAGTGTAGATCGAGGAATAATGCAGAACATTCTAATCAAAAAGGTGTGATCTGTTATAATTGCAATAAACCTGGACATGTATCTAAAGTTTGCAAGAATAAGAAAGGAATGACGTCTACTCTAGAAGAAAAGAGTGACCTGGTAAAGAAGATTGAAAAAGAAGAGATGAAGCAAGAAATGGACAAGGTATGGAAGAAGAAATAAGAAGAAGAAAAATCTAAGACTCCTGATGTATCTGTACCCTCATCCGGTATAGATGACTTATTTAGAATTTAGACCTAGCATGGTCTTAGGGGGAGCATTATCAAAAGATCATAAAAACCCCTTGGAAGAATGGCATTTCAGAGGCTGGCACATGGTTAGAATGAGAATAATGATTATTCAGAGGTTTTGGAAAAGGAACCAAAGAAAAATATGTTGGTATAAGGATTCACAGACTGAATTGGGTTTTTCTGTGCTAAGTGAAGTGTGTGTTTAGTAGCTTTTTGTGTTTGCCGCATTTAATGCGCTTAGGGAAAACTCGATGGTGGTTAAGTAAAAAATTGTGATACTTTTTGGTTAATTGTGAATTTGAAGTCTTTGAAAGGTGCTCTGAAGAAATCTTGAGGCATCCTCAAAGTCTTTTTGAAGGGAATTTCAAGATTGATTTAGGTAATCAGAAACCTTTTTCTCTGATTGCAAAAGGAAAGAAGAAAATTGAAAAAGTCTCTTTAATTTCAAGAAAGCAAAGCAATGGACAATGGTTCATGTGGTGTTACCTCTTTGAAGCTAAAAAGGGTCAAAGTAGAAGAATACAATCATAGGAAAATGAAAGGAATTAAACTAGGCTTGAGCGAAGTTGAATTATAGAATATAAAACCCTAGGGATGGATTTATGGAATGAATTTTTGTGGACTTTAGATAAAGAGGTTATCTTGTTCTTGTTGAATCATTTCAAGGATGAAAGCATTGTTTTGGAAAAACCCTATTTGATCTCAAAGGAAGCAATCAAAGTGATCACTGGATTATGCAGCATTGGAAAACTCCCTGGAAAGAAAACTATGAAGTATAAAGATGTGGTGGAGTTGACTAGCATTGGTAGAGATCTTAGAGCACTATTGAATGATACACTTGTTGACTTGGCCATTAGGTATGTTGTGTATGGTATCTCATAAAAAAATTATTTCAGAAACCGTGAAAGCTCAACTTCAGCTATTGACGTACATATTTCCCACATGATGGTTAAGGAGAACAAACAGTTTGATTTATGTAGCTTGTTACTTGAGAATTTACTTGAAACTGTTCAAATGTCATTAGTTGAGAATTATCCCTTTCATTTTAGATCCTTTTTGGTATGTCTGGTGTTTTAATTTTTGAATTCTCTACTAGGAAAAGATAACGCGATGTGGGAATCTGGTATCCCTATTGGAAAGAAAATTTATAGATATCTAGAGTCTTTGGAAGACAATGTGAATATGTGCAAATCATATTTCTCACATTTGCGAGCAAGCCCTTGCTCCAGTATATTTGCATCAAGACGATTTGGACAAGGCTCTTCCTCTGGAAAAAGAGAAATGGAGGTTGTTATCAGTGATTCCCCTCCAGAATTGAAAATGAGAAAAGAGATAACTAAAGACATCATTGACGTTTCAAATGAGATGGAGAAAGAATCTTTGATTGGTACTGAATCCCCTAATCCTAATGACATCTAGTCTATGATAGTTGAAGGAAAAATGAAGAATATTGGTGAACTCTAGAATTTTTCCTCACCTATTGACAAACTAAAAATTGATGATGCTCTGGTAGATTATTTACTTCAAAAAGGTATTGAAGTATCTATTGTTTCTGATTTCTTGCCAGAAAATCTGAATGAGATTATTGAAGAAAGGATGTTGCTTGAAGGTTCAGAAGGATGTAAGATGGGAATCTTGGTGGAAAGGATATATAAAAAGGCTAAGCAGAGATTGTCTAGATTGATTGTGGAAGCAAATAAGTGTGTTAAAGTAATTTTAGATGTTTACAAATATTGTCTTCAGTGGCTTGCAGCTGTAGATAATTTCAGAAGCATAATTGAAGCAATTGAAGCTGAGGTGAATGACATATGAAATAATTTTGATATATTTCAAGATAAATAATGAAAGAAAAGGATAAGAGTCCGTGAGCTACAGGATGAACTAATCATTACACAAAGACAAAGAGATGATGTGACAAAGACCTCTGGGCTTCTTAAAGAAATTTTTGAAGTCCGGTTAGAGAATCTTTCCAGAATTCTTATTGATGTTGAAGATTTTGAGAAACAATGTTTTGTTGTAGCTTGGTCACCCTATTTTACTTTGTTGGGATTATTGGAAAGTACATGCATGGGATTGGGGTCTATTGTATTCAACTGGAGGAAGTTGTATCCAATTTTTAAGGAAAGGTATAAGAAGGTATTCCAGGTGAAGAATATCATGTTCACTTAATTTCTACTTAAATGTTCTGGATTGTTGGAAGTTTTTGAAGCTTTTTGGAAATATTTTGAAATTTTGATGTCACCATGTTTACACTCATTTTTGGTGCCCTTTTACATTGATTTCAAAGGGGGGGAGTGTTGGAGATAGTGGAGAAAGTTAAAAAAAAATTGAGAAAAGAAGGAGAATTTTTGTTTACATGTTGCCATCAATGACAAAGGGGGAGATTGTTGGAAAAATGAGTAAGTTATCTATTTTTTGTCATTGATGTCACCATGTTTATAGTTCAATCTGCTACTCTTAAACTAGTGTGCATAAGTGACTTATCTTCTCTAGTGGTTGATCCAGTATTTTTGGTACCACTCTAGTATTCTAGTCTGCATTTCTTCACAGTTGATAATTTCTTATTGTGGTTTTGGGAAATTACTTATGGATGTTAACGACATGCATGATCAGGATATTTTCTATTCTTTTGTTTGTACAATGAAGTGACATTATTTTGGTTGCATTGAAGAATATTCCTGGCTAACTTGATAAGTTAATTTTGATATGATATGAAAAACTTAAGTGTGACCTATTTTGTGGTTTGGGTTGACATAATGTAATGTGCTAATGGTTAAGTTGCATTTTAAAAATATTTTGTGATCTACTGGAGCCGACAGTTGATACATTTTTTTAAAAATAATTGCATCTAATTAGGCCAACCTAATTGATGCTTGTGATGGAGATCAGATATAAATATATGGTGAACAGTTCTTTGAATGAATGTGAAGTAAGTTCGAGTATACAATAGAAAGGAGACAAAAGAAATAGTGAGTGAGTAATGAATGTGAAGGTGTGATCATAAAGGAAACAATTGTGAGCATCTCCAGAACTATATCAACACATGATAGGTGCATCTTTCAAGTTCATTTTTGGCTTGTAAAGCCTTATTCCTTTTTGTATAATCTTGTGTAGGTAGTGAGCCTCCTTGTTGGACAGTGATTCCCTTTTGTAGGTAGTGAGACTTTGTACTTGGACAGTGAGTTCTCCTTTTGGTAGTGAGTCTCTTTTGAAAATACTATATAGTTAGTTAACCCTCACTGTGGTTTTTCCCTTATTGGGTTTTCCAGGTAAAAATCTAGTGTTCTTTGTGTTGATTTACTTTCTTGTATTTGTATCTCATGCTCATATTTAATAACAAAATAGTGTGGTTGAAGATTTTATAAGTGATATAGTTTTAAGTTTCAATTTGTGTGACAACTGATTCACCCCCCCTCTTAGTTGCCCTGCACCTATTTAATAATAGTATAAATACAGAATGTTCTAGCAATGAAAATTGTACATAAGAAAAGAAGGAAGATGAGTGAAATAGCATATGCGACTTTGATGTTATTCTTAATGTGTGTGAGTTAAGTGTGTTGTTGTTTAGTGTGGAGCTTAACATTGAGTTTCCAAATACAGTGAGCAGAAGGCTAACTCTATCTTTCATGCGATTTGATCGGTGATTGTGGTGGAATTTTCATTGCATTGGGATTTTTTTATCTCTATAACAAGCCTTCTTTATCTTCTTTGTATCTTTGTGGCAATCAGCCCTTCGGGTTGTAGCTCTGTGGACAGTGAGTCCTCATTTCAAGCAGTGAGCCTTATCTCAGGGAGTGAGGCTTTTTGTAATCAGTTTTGATATTCTCTATAGTGTGAGTTAAACCTCATAGTGATTTTTCCCTCATTTGGTTTTCCATGTAAATATGGTGTTATTGTGTTTGTGCATTTTCATTTGATGGTTAATCACTTAATTAGTTTATGTGTTAGTTCTGGTAATTGAATTTAAAGGTTATAATTTGTGACAAATGATTCACCCCCCTCTCAGTTGTGCTATCCAACAATTAGTATCAGAGCTTGGTTCCTTGGTGAAGAGCTTAACTGCTTGAGGAAGGTATGACATGGCTAAAAAAATGGTTTTTGATTATCTGAGGTTTGATGGAAGAATATTTGGAGTATTATGGATTTGATGTAGAGAAGGCTTATAAGAATCCCCGCACTCCTCTTGAAAATGGTCTGAGTACACCTAAAGAAATTAGAGCACATGAAGCGAATAACAAGGAAAAGTTCATCTTGAAGAATATTTTGGTACATTCTGAGTTGGTTAAGGTTCAAAATTTGAAGATAGCTAAGGAAGTCTAGGATGCTTTAGAAAGAGCACACGGTAGTGATGAGAGGGTTAAAGAGGAAAAATTATAGAATTTGGAAACACAATTTTATCTTCTACATATGTCTAAATATGAGAATGTTAAATCCTATGTACAGAGACTAGATGAGGTAGTGGCAAGAATGTGGTCTCTTGCTGCTACTATAAATGAAACCAGAATTGTAAAGAAGATTCTCATAACTCTTCTTGATGCTTACATTGAAAAGGTGAGTGCTATTGCGAAGATTATAGATTATGAGACTTGCACTAAGGATCTATTGTAAGTATATTTTACATCTTATGAAATGAGGAAGTCGAATCTAAGAAGTGGAAGAAAAACAAAGGCTTCTTTTAAAGCTACAAAAACTGAAGATCCAGATGAAGATAACTTTCAAGAAATCAAAGCTAACTTTGTAAGAAGACTGATAAAAGGCTCTACAAAGTATGAAGGAAATTTTCCCTTTGAATACTTTAGTTGTGGGGAAACTGGTAACGCTGCAAAGTGTCCAAAAAGAGATAAAAAAGAATAAACAAAGATATGAGAAAGAAAGGAAAGGAAAGAAGATTAACAAATCTTACTATGTTAATGAGAATGCTAGTATTTCAGATGAAGATTCAAAATATGAATATTCAGATGAAAATGAATGCTTGTTCTTGGTGATTAAAGATGAACCTACTTCTACTAATTCGCAAAGATAGTCAAAGGAAAGTCCTCTAGAGAAGGAGAAAGAGAAGGAGAAAGAGAAGGAGAAGGAGAGAAATGAAGGTGCGATTATCTCTGCCCTACATACTGAATAGGAAAATATTTTTTGGGTAGTTCATAGTGGTTGTTCACATCACATGACTAGTGAAAAGAGTAAGTTTGTGAAACTTGAAAAATATGATGGAGGTCTGGTAATGTTTGGAGATGATACTGGTGCTAAAATCTGTGGGATAGGTTTAGTAAGTTTTGATGGCAAGCATCATACTAATGATATCTACTATGTTAAGGGTTTAAGGAATAATTTGTTGAGTGTTGGTCAAATGTGCAGAAAGGGATATGATCTTGTTTTTAAAGATGAGAAGTGTGAGATCCGGAAAGGATCTAGAACATTGATTGCTATAGGAAATAAATCTCAAGGGAATATTTATCAGCTTAAAGGTGTTGATGGATGATGTTTTATGACTCATATAAATGACTATTGGTTATGGCACAAGAGAATGTGTCACATTAATTTTGATAACTTGGAAAGGATTAGTACTATTCAAGCCATGAGAGATCTATCGAGAATTACAAAGCCTATAAATGCTATCTATAGGAATTTCCAATTCGGGAAGTAGACAATAAATCATTGCGGATTAAGAGAACAATCTATTACTGGATTGCTAGATTTGGTTCATATAGATCTTTGTGGTCCCATGAGAGTGTGAAGTCTACTTGGTGAAAGGTACGTTATGCTTTTAATTGATGATTATTCTAGATATACATGGGTTACATTTTTAAGAGAAAAATCAAAAGCATTAGATATATTCAAGGCATTCAAGGCTATAGTTGAAAATGAAGTAAATTTGAAGATAAAATACTTGAGATCTGACATAGGTGGTGAATTCACCTCCCATGAGTTCAATATGTTTTGTGAAGTGCATAGAATAAAGAGACAATTATATACTCCAAGAACTCCTCAACAAAATGGAGTTATTGAAAGGAAAAAAGAATAGTTCAAGAAGTTTCTAGGTCAATGATCATTGAAGTCGGATTACTGGAAGTTTACTAGAAAGAAGCTATTCACACTACTGTGTATGTATTGAATCAAGTTTAGGCAAGAGAAAACAATACAAAGATCCCTTATGAGCTATGGCACGGAAGAATTCTGATAGTTAAATATTTCAAGGTATTCAGAAGAAAATGCTATATTGGAAGAGATGAAGAAACATTAGGAAAGTTTGATGCAAGAAGTGATGAAGAAATATTTCTTCACTACTCTACTAAAAGAAAGGCATACAGATGTTTCAACAAAAGATTGAGGAATATTGCGGAGAACTCAAATGTGAAGGTTGATGAGACAGTGAAGAATTATATTGATATTGATGGATATGTGTCTGATGAACATGACTGTGTGAGAATAGAAGAAATTGTAGAAGAACAAGATAGAAATGAGAAGAAAGAGCATAATGAAAGAGAAGAAGATGCTCCAATAATTTTCCCCAGAACACTGAAATATGTGCAGAGGAATCATTCATAAAGTTAGATTATTGGAGACAAGACAAAAGGTGTGTTGACTAGAAGCAAAGCTACTGCTGAAGTAAATTTGTGCTTATTATTTGAAATTGACCCGAAGTCAGTAAGTAAAGCCTATGAGGATGAACACTAGAAGAAAGAAATGAAAGAACTTTTGTAGATTGAAAAGAATAAAATTTGGGAATTGGTCCCAAGACTGACATACAAAAATATCATTGGATCAAAATGGGTATTCAGAAACAAGCTAAATGAGAATGGGAAAGTTGTTAGAAACAAAGCATGGCTTGTGTGTAAACGCTACTCACAAGTGGAAGGTACATATTTTTAGGAGAATTTTTCCCCAGTAGCAAGAATGGAAACTATAAGGATGTTCTTGGCATTAGGTGCTTATAAATATTTCAAAGTCTATCAGATGGATGTCAAGTCAACATTTTTGAATGGTGAACTAGATGAAGAGCTCTACATGGAACAACCAGAAGGATTTCAGTTAATAGATCAACTGGATATTGTGTGCATACTGAAGAAAGATTTATATATACTGAAGCAAGCTACTAGAGCCTGGTATGCAAGCTTAGATAAGTATCTGAATCAACAAGGATTTAACAAAGGTACAATAAACAATAATTTGTATTTCAAGACTAAAAATGACAAAATATTGATTATAGTTGTATATGTTGATGACATTATCTTTGGAGGAAATGAAAATATGTGTAAGATATTTGCAGAAATAATTTAAAATGTCTATGTTTGGTGAGATGAATTTTTTTCTTGGGCTATAGATTAATCAAATAGATAAAGGAATTTTCATTTCACAATCTAAGTATGTGAGAGAAATGTTGAGAAAATTTGTGATGGATAGTTCCAAACCAGTAAGTACGCCTATGGTAATTGGATGCAAGTTGGAAAAAGATGACGATTCACCTAAGACTAATCAAAACAAGTATAGATCTATGATTGGTGGACTACTATATTTGATTGCTACTAGACTAGATATTATGCATGTAGTTTGTCTTGTAGCTAGATTTTAAGAAGATCTGAAGGAAACAAATGTTACTGCAATTAAAAGAATGTTCAAATATTTGAAAGGCACTCTGGATTATGGATTATGGTATCCTAAATATATTGATTTTACACTTAGTGCTTATACGTATGAAAATTGGGCTGGAAGTATAGATGATAGTGGTGGTGAATTCATTCTTGGATGTAGACTGGTGGCATGGTTGAGTAAAAAGAAAGATTCAGTCTCTTTGTCTACTGCTAAAGTTGAGTATATTATTGTTGCATCGTGTTGTATACAAGTTTTATGGATGAAATAGACATTGAAGGATATCAAAATGCTACATGATGATTCTATTTCTATCTTCTGTGATAACACTCGTGTAATTAACATTTCAATGAATCCTGCGATGCAATCCAGAATGAAGCATATATCTATTATGTATCATTTCTTAAGAGAGAAGGTCATGGAGAATGAATTCAAGCTTGAGTATGTTTCAAAAAAAGATTAGATTGCGGATATATTTACAAAGGCTCTTCCTAAAGATACTTTTGATTATATCTGGGATAAGCTATGGGTTATTTCCCCTCCTTTTACAAACTAAGATACATGTGGAGATGCATTGGTCTGGTGAATTCATGATTATATCTTTTTGGAATGATGTTTGTTGGTGGCTACCCTCAAGGGGAGCAGGCATATTTTCTAATTGTTGTCATTATGAGTATTCTATTCTCATGTCAAAGCAAGTTTAAATGGACATATCTTTCTCCTTTTCCATTTAAGTCAAAGGAGGAGAGAGAAAATATGAAAAAAAGGGGAGAGAAAGCATGTGAAAAAGAAAAAAAGGAGAGAGACAATATGAAAAGTAAAAGAAAGTTGATAAGAGAAAGTAGGTAATGAGGAAAATGATCTTCTAAAAGGAGAGAAGCAAAAAGAAAAAATCTTGAGAAGTATTTTTAGAATAGGTATGGTGTCTTTGAAGGTTTTTCACATCATGTGTTGCCATTGATGACAAAGCAGGAGATTGTTGCAAGAATGGAAGAGGAATGAAGTGTTTTCATTGATGTCAACCTGCCAGCTAGTTTTCTACTAGTTGTTGTTGATTTTACATGTCGAGGATATTGAGAAAATTGTATTAAAAGAAGGTTGTTGGTGAACTATGTATTTTTTTGTGTTGGTTGAGGTCTGGGAGAATTATTGTTGGTCTGGATTTCTCTTTGTTGAAGTCTTATGGTGTATGGTTCAATATTTGTGCTTCCCTTGTTCTATTGAAGTTGGTTTTGGCATTTGGAAGTATCAAGCTTAATTGATCTATTTGTTTTACACTGGTGTGGATGACCATGTGTCAAGCACTACTTTTAAAGTTGATGAAGCATGTCGGATCTATTATGGGTCTCATTGAAGTGTGTGTTTGGGTTTCCCTCATTCTAATTCCACCCTAGGATGTTTGGCACCAACCTAATTTGAATTTGAAGTTGGATGGTTGATCAGCGATTGTGGTGGAATCTTTGTTGCATTCGGAGTGTATGAACCTTAATAGGGTGTCAATCTCTTCGTACACTTTTTTCCAACGAACGAAGCAAACAAGAGTGATCACCTCCTACTCTTTAGGCTCTACTAGACCTAGGTGGGTATACCTAAGAGACAAGGAAGTTTTGAAAGTCTTAAATGTGATATGTAAGGTAGGAAATCTACTCACTATGGCACACAGGGGTGAAGTAGATGCAAAACTTATTAACTAATTCCTACTAGAAGTATTTTAATAATCAATAGTATGAATTAAGATTATGTAAAGTATTCTAAAGTTGACCAGTTCCTAATCTATTGGGCAAATGGAGTTGACGGATGGATGATATCTATGGAGATAGATTTGTATCATAGGTAAATCTAGTATTCTGCTTGACTCTAATTGTTGAGAAATTTTAAATGTTTACACCTTGCGCAAACATGCAGGTTTGTTACAATCCTCTTCTTTAATGATCCCAATGTTATTCCCTTAGATTACTGTGATGTTATGAAAGGATTTTTAATTCTTAATTTAAGGGAAACTAATCAGATTAGTTACTTTAAAATGATTTTTAATCCCATGGGGAACCAACTAAAGTGAATTAACTGAAAATACTTTTAATTCTCTCTAACCAGAACCCAATCAAAACAACCACACAACAACAACAAATGTGTTCCGATAAATTTTGTAAATTTAAATAACTTGAAGAAACCACTTTGGAGAAAAAAGAGTAATAGATATTCAAGAAAATCAACTCAACAATTGAACACCAAAATAGATCATTAACTATGAGCAATCTCCTCCATTATATTACTTCAAAATATGCACATTGATAGCAAAATCCTTTGATATAATATGGATGGGAAGAATGTGCAATCTATCATCTTACTAATGCCTACTCTACTAGTGATGAAGTGTAATATGATATGATTATCAAAATTGAGCCTTGGTTTGCCTATTTATATGGGAAGCAACAAGCTTTGGTCCCATTCACAACAGGTTACTCTGTTTCTTAACCCAAATATGATTAACATAAACATAAAAAAATTGAAATTTTGTTGGTGGATGCACCATGATCCATTAATATTCAACAAACGCCTGTGATCACCAAAGACTTGTTCAAGGCTCATGCACCATGATAGTGTATCCAAAACCACCAAACTTTGATCCCTATTACTCCTTTTTCATTTGGCTCGTGCAATGAATAAGTTGATCTTTGAAAAATGCTCAATGTATCCACTCTTGGAATGAATGTTTGCATTATGTATAATATCCTTCATTGCATATTCAATTTCAAAAAATCTTCCAAGTTTCTCATGTGTCCTCTTAAGTACCTCATCTTCATCATTAATTTTATTAAGAACACCTGGTAGGTATTGGTTTATCTCATCCATCCATGCAACCTGATCTTTTAGATTTGTTTCCTCAAAGAAGTTAGGTAGAGCCATACTTAGCGACTAACTAAAGTCACTTAATTCCTGCGTGAAAATGTTATGGAAGCTTTCATGTGCACTCATGAGCTCTTGATATTCTTGGAGAATATTTTTGTTATCTCCTTTCTATGCTTTGATGTGAGGCTCCACTTCCTTCATTCTATCACACAATCTAATGTGTTCTAATAGAGCTACATATGTTTTTTCATGAATGAGTCAAACCTTGTCAGCATGCTTAAACATACCATCAAACCTCATGAGAACTAGCTCTAATGAGATTTCAAAAATGGTTGTTTTTAGCTTTTCCTCTAATTCTTATTTTCCTTTTTGTGCTTTCTCATATCTGTGTTTTTGATAGGTGGTCTCAGACATCGCCTCAAGCACCCTTCTTTCATGTTCAATCAGTGGTGAGTAAATCCCTCACGAGGAAGGCAATCTATCTCTGTAGTTGGTCACCTCCTGCTTTAAGCTCTCATTCTCTTCCATTAGTCCCTTATTATCTCTGACCAATTTTTTAATTTGAGCCTTGGTAAACTTGGCCACATTTACATTCAGGTAAGTAGTTCCCATTGGGTCTGCCTCCCCAACCCTTTGTACTAGAATATGTTTAAAGATCTAATCATGATTACTAATAAGGGAAGGCCTTTTTCCTGGTGGGTAAAGTTCCCACATCTGTAAAGTAGTATTCTTAGGGTTATACCCTCATCTAGTATATATCTTATCACCAACCTCTTTTTTCAATTACAAGGTATTATTTTTCCTCTTTTGAAAGTTGTCAAACAAAATGGCTAAGTTGATATCCCACCTTCGAAGAAGCATAACCCCAAATTTTTTCAATAGTTCTCTCCCTCTTTTAGTAGTCATATTCTTCATCTATACATCGATCTCATGTTGATGGTCTTTTAAGGTGTCTACTTCTTTCTCAGGGTTGATGTCTTTTAGCCTTTCCCTTACTACTCTTCCTTTATACTCACAAATGAAAGCCTTGAATTTAGAAGTATGAACAAATGTATCATCTACAATGATTTTTTGACTGGCACGATGTCTCACATCATAAGATAGCTCATTAGAAGATTCAAATCTGATTACATTCCTTTTTGGTGGCATTTCATATTGGGGAACAACAAGAATATTGATTTGGGTGACCTCTTCCTCCTCAATATCATCTTCAATTATGATTGGGGTGTCAACTAAGAAAATTACTTCTGAAGTAGGTTGTCATGACAAATGGCCGATTGGTGCTACATTCTCGGGTTGTCTCCTAGAACCAATATTTCTTCTCCTTTCAAAAGCTACAAGAGGTACATCCTTTATTAGTTCTTCATACAAAATTAATTGTTCAATTATTTCCATAGGATCTTGAATCTCATGAAAGGCTTCTACATAGGATGGATTATTGTTCATTCTCCAAGCCTCAACCATAACAATTCTATTGTAGGCATCCTTCCTCATTATCACTTCATTCTCCTCATAGTTCCTAATGACATCATCCACATGGAACTCGTGCTCATATCCTTTCAATATTTGTGAAATATAGAGCTCATAAATGAAATTTTCAAGGTCAAATTTTTCTCTTTTGTTTCCTACCAACAATCCATAATAATCTAGCTTGCTGCCAACCAAGTCATACCCTATATCAACAATAATAGTGAAGTCACTAAAACATAGAGTAGAAGGAATAAAATTTTTCCTTCCATTGATTTTTAGGTGCATGAAGGATGAGTAAGATGTTGGACACTAGGAACACTGAGAGGGGGGGTGAATCAGTCTTCCACAATATTTGAGTTTCAAATTAAATCTCAAACTATCATCAGCAATATTAAACTTTAATAGCATCCACAACTTATAAACAAAAGGAGAGATTCAACCACATTAAAGAGACAATGTGAACACCATAACACCAATATTTCTACGTGGAAACCCTATTAGGGGAAAACCACGGTGGAGATTAATCCACAAAGTATACTCTATTAAAAGTATGATCAAAAGGGAATGCACTTGCATTCAGGCACACTGCCTAGAGCTCACTACTCAAAATAAGGAAGGATCATTGACTTACAAAATATTTGAGAATACAAAAAAAAGGTTGAAGTGAGAAAATAGTATCTCCAAATGCCTGGATTTAGTTCCAATGATGCTCAGTTAAAATGATCTCCAATCCTTCTGACTGACTCTGTTTTTGCTTTGCTCTACTCTACTTTGTTTTCCTACAAAAATCCTTCTGTTGCACAAACAAAATTCACTCAACAGGTCTTTTGATATTAGCTAATACAATTGTTCTACACTTTTTGCACACACACACACACACACCTTCTCACCACTTCATACATTTTTTCATACAAAATGAATTACCGATCTCATTTTTATATATGCTAACAAGGATTTAATTTCTATATGTCAGCTTTTAAACAAAATATAATATTCTTCCACATGTCGGCTCAAATCACCAATTAGAATTAATGTGTACCCACACAAGTCAGTTAGACTATAGTAGGAACCAAAATCAAAATTCCCAACATAATAAATAGTCGAAACAACTACTCATACATTTGTGACATGCTATATACACCAGGTCGTCCATAATGAGAAAATAAATAGTAAGTCATTCTACCGAATCTCCAAACTCATACACTGATCAATGCAACATTGTAAAACTTATGAATTAGGTAACATACATGCTTGACAAGCTTCCCTGGGGATACACACAACAAAATAATGATTTGGTGAAGTATTCAAAGCAACTTTCCAACCAGATACTCTATTCTTTCTAATTTCTACGAGTAGAATACTCTCTTCTACTTTTCCTATTGGTATGAGCTACTTCTAAACTACAGACCATACTAAAGACTCTAGATTCCATCAATGACAATACTAGCAACCAAAAACAATATCCCGATGCTCAAATAGATGGAAAAGCTAACCTATCACAAATAGCACTTGTTTCCTGAAATTCACCAAGGCAACCATTTTTTCAAGACATTTTTTGATGTTTTGATATGATATGACTATTTGAAAGAACAAGATACCCCACAAAAGAGGTAATGCAACCATGGATAAATGATATATCAAAATAAAATATTCACTACAAAACATGTCACACAAGCAACATATCTCTTTTTGAAAGATGATAATGGTTGATTGGTTGAGATGCCAAAAATGGTTGATTCTATAAGGCATGATGATGATAAGTACTTAGGATCACTGATTTCCTCTAAGTACAATAAGATTGATGATTTTTTATTATTGATTGACAAAAGATATGAGGATTGGATAATTTTTTATAGCTAGGCTCAAATATGATTTGCATGATAAGATTCAAGGTTGCAAAGGGACATGATGACATGGATTTTGATAAGCTAGGAGATATGGAATGGAAGAATGAAAGGATAAGGATAATAAATGGGATGATCAAGATCAACTAGATAAGATACAAACACAAGGACCAAGTATTTTTCCCCTATTCCTCATCAAGACCAAGGATGAGAAGAAGGATGTATCTAGTAAGAATGATGGAGTATGGATAAGGTGAAGGATATGGTACAAAAGATATGGATAGAGCTTATAGTATAAGATATACATGATGTTCAAGAAGATCCTCAACCTTGTCGAGATCAAAGGTGGGAAATGTGGGGGATAATATATGCATGATAGGAAGATGGAAGAAGGACTTAAGCATCAAGTTTCATGACCAAATATCCCTTTAACAAACAATGGAAATGGGGATTAGACTCATAAATGTTGGCCTATAAAAGGTATGATGGAAGAACCAAGGACTTATCCAAAGGTTTGGATTAAAGGAGAATAATGGGGGATGAATGTTGGATAATGGATAGGAGGTGGAAAGGCTTGTTCATGGATAGATGGAAAGGATTGCAAGGTCAACATTGGCACATACCTTGAAGGATGGTGGAGTGATGGAGGAAAAATGGATTTGGACGGTGATAGATTTTTGGATGGAAGAATGGAGGAAGCTTTTGGATTAGCAAATTTGGATGCCAATTTATATTTTATTACTTGTATGAGACTTTTTGGAATCCACATGACTTCTGACTTTGATATTTCCTTTGTGGGCCTTTGTGGCCTTTGATATTTTCCTTTTTGCTTTATGGACCTTTGTGGTCTTAGGAATTTTTTCTTTTTCTTTAATGGCCCTTTGTGGCCTTTTGAAATTTCCTTTTGATTTATGGACCTTTGTGGTCTTGGAAATTTTCATTTTTCTTTGATGGGCCTTTGTGGCCTTTTTGATTTTCTTTTGATTTTGGATCAAATTTTCTTTTATTTGTCCATGTCTCTTTGAGGAGACATGTTGATCCTTTGATACATGTGGATTTTGATATGGAAGCTTTTGACATTTGGCACCCAAATTTCTTCCAAGAGAAATGGGAGGGGTGGATTGACATGAATAGTATGGAGGTATTATGGATGAGTTATTGAAGGTAGAATTTTGAAAGGGCATCAAGGATGTGCACCTTTTTTGTTCTTGAGGAATAGTATATAGACCTAGGATAGAGGGAAGATTTGATGAAGTAGGATGAGGACCTAGGGTAAATGGAAGGTTTAGTGGATTAGGATGAGGACCTAGGATAGATGGTAGGTTTTGTTGGACAAAAATGGGTTCTAGGATACCTTGTTCATGAAGGCCTAATCCTTTTCCTTTGTAGTTCATACTTTGACACATTCATTTACCAATGGTATATGTATTGTTTGTGAAACAAAATGCAAGTCCATTTTGAGGAGGATATGATATGGATGAAAGGATAGGTGTTGGAAGTAAACAAGAGTGGATGAAGGTGGAGGATCCCAATTTGTAGGTGTGGGGTTTGTTGATGATGTTTTCTGCACAACAACAACTCAGACATAATATAATATCCTATCTCTCTTGAAAGGTAAATCTCTATCAGCATGCCTCAAGAGATAACCCCGAGGTCTCTAATGTCAGGTCTTGAAAATGCATAAACAACTCAGTGATAAATGTGAAAATGTTGGTAATCACAAAGGGACCTTACTACAAGAAAATACTGAATCTTTAATTTATCAAATCTAGCAATATGATGATACTTCAATCCTAAATCTAACCCAGATAATAAGGAAATAACAAAAGATTAGGGTTTTAGAGAGATTCCTAAGATTAACAATGCAAATGATGAAATACTTGAAATGGACCAATCCCTCATAAACTAATTCCTGCTTAATCTAGATGAACCTGCAATCTCATAAGAACAATACAATCTTCTAAGGTAATAAAGATTTTTAGATCATGAACATTCATTCAAAACAACCCTATTGCAATTGAAATGGATAAACTTCACAATTGAACTAAGCACAATAGAAATATGGTCCAGGCTAACTTTGCAAAGCAACTAACAATCAACGAGCTGCAAAAAGTATGGACCAAGGATCATTGCAAACACTTCAAGCATTAAACCATAAACACCATTGAATCAGATCTAACATACATCTAATAAATTTGAGCAATTTCAAAAGATAGAATCATAAGAACCATGCAAGATAAGTCAACACAAAAGAGATCACCAGAAAATCACAATGTCTTCAATTGTATTGAATTACCGAATGACAACAACAATTGTAATGTTCTATGTTACAGCATTTGCTTCAACATCAACTAAATTATAACCCTAATTCTACTTTACTACCCTAATTGCTTCTAAGCCAAGCACTATCTCGCTGATTTCTACTACTACCACTGTCTAACTCCTTACAAATGAGGCAAAATGCCATATTTATAGAAAACCCCTAGAGCATGTCGGCCCAATTAGATTTTACAATAATAAAATAGCCACAAACAGGTCGGCCAAAGGAGAATTCACAATAGGATAAATATGCATTAAATGCAAGAACTCATTTAGGTCGGCCTAAGATTTACAATGTAACTCAATCCAATGCATGTGCAAGACAAAAACAAGGTAGAAAAAAGCTTCGGATAAATAGGAAGCACAAATCCCAATGCAATCTCTCATTAACTGGCCCCTTTATCCTTGTCTTGATCTAATATATTTGGCATCTTAACAAAAATACTCTCCAGGTCGGCCACAGGTGAAGTAAGAAATGTTGTAAATCCTCCTTCAATCGAAGTAATCTCCTCTAGAGCTACCTTATCGACCTTGTTAAATCCAGCCTGCACTCAACAAAAAACACCATCAATAATATCCCTTATAACATGAGGATCAAGATTAGCCCATCACCAATAATATATTCATTATTCAAAAAAATCCAAGCAAAGATCGAAATCAACCCCGAAATATTGCTAAAGCACAATTTCTACACAGTTCAGGATTTTCACCCCTTTGCAGAATTCAAGCCAGAAGGGAATTTCGGGAGAATCCAAGCTAGGTAGATTCTGGAAAAAATAATCCACAGTCAACAAATTGTAGAAAATGAAGGGACAACGGGAATTTCAGGAAAATCTAGAGGGAGCGGAAATCCGCGAATCAAGAAAAACTCTGGATTTTGGGAAAACGCGGAGGACAAGGAAAACTGAGAAAATCTGCTAGCACAGCAAAATTCTGAAACTGAAGGAAAAATTGGACTTCGGCGTTCTCACATGATTTCACTCAAATTGATCGAAGATCACAAATTTGAGGACCTGGGCTCAAACGCTAAATCATTCATTGATGGGTCTAGACTTCGAATTCACTCAAGGGAAACTCGATTGGTATTAGCGATGGCACTAAAGTCGAAACCCTAAAATTAACTAAAATGAAAACAATCATACACACAGGTTCGAGCTCAAAAATGCAATAATAATAATGCAAGGCACCACTAGACTCATCAATCAACAGGAGAAAACAGTGACTGGGCCATCAACATTCATAAAACGATAGACCCAAACCCAAAATCTAGGAACTCGACAAGGAGACAGAATTTCAAAAAAATCTGATCCATGCAGAATTCCACGAGAGACCGAAATATCTAGAAAATAGTGCAAAAGCTCAGCCGTTGGGCTTTGAGTGAAATCTAGGAAAATCCGAATGCGGCAGAAAATCCTGAAAGCAGTGAAAAACCCGAAATGAGCTTAAAACACCAGATTTTCAAAGTACTTCCTAGAAAGGGGGCATATGCAAAAATAAAATAATCCTTGAAGCATGCGTTAGGGCAACAAAACCTCAAAAACAAAGGGCCAAAGCACCAAAACTAGAGCAAAAGAGGGTCCCTACTTTCATGGGGCATGTGTGTGAAAACTGCACTACGGGGTTCATGGATGGCTAGTATAGGTGTGATAGGATATTGACATGGGGATGATGGGGTGTTTTGATCTTGACTTTGAAGAGGATCACGAGGTGTAGGATATGAAGTAGCTTTCTCTTTACAAGGTATGAAATCATTGTGAAGTGGTATGAAAGCCATATCTTGCTCTTGAGATGGATGAACATCCTCATGGAATGAAAGGGTATCCTTGTATGGAAGCATATCTTCATCTTGATGAGGAAGGGAATCATGAGATTTTGTAGAAAGTATATCTTGATCATCGGATGATAGGACATCATTAGATAGGATGGAATAATTATCATGCTCCTGGGATGCAATGTAATCTTGAGATGGTATGGATTCATCAGATAGAGTGGAAGGAGGACTTGGAAGAATACTTTTCTCTTGAGATGGAAAGGAATCATTGTGGATGAAAAGTGAAAGGAGGGGATCATCATAGAATTCTTGAGAGATTTGGTCTAGGTCAAAGAATGGAAGAACTTGTGGAATTTTGGTATCATTGGATGAAGTGGAAAGAATGTTTTGATCTTGAGGTGTAGAGGAGTTTATGACAGCATGGTTTGGATTGAGAGATTGACATGAATCATTGGATATAGAAGATATGATAGAAGAAGGTGGTTGGATTGAATTGTTAACTTGGGTGAAAGAATCATGAGATCTATTTTGGCTTATGGGAGATGAAGATAGATGCATGACATGGTAAGATTGTTCAATATCCTTTGTGTTCGAGGACTAAGATTTAAGCTTCTCATTTAACTTTCTCAAGAGTTTAAAGAAATTGAACATGGATGATGTAGTTGTTGGTGGAGAAGGTGTCATGTCCATATCTTTGTTAGATGGATAAGAATAGATGTCTGACAAAAAATATCCTTCTATGGTTGTTTCCCTTTGCATATCTAGATTTGTTGTTGAAGGTTCTTTATTTGGTGAGTTAGAGCAACCACCTGTTTAGAATTGTTTTCAGGATTTTTGGGAGGTTCTTTTAGCTAATTTACATCAAAGTTTTCTAGAAATTTATCACCTTGTATGGCTAGCATAAGGAGGTATTTTTCCCCATTTCTTTCAAAACTCTTTTCCAAACACTTGTGGAAATTGGGGTCTTGTTCAACATGTTGGATATCTTCTTTGGTTATTTCTTCCTTGTCAGTGTCATTGAGTCCATGAAAAGGATTATCTTCAGCCTCATCCGCCATGGTGTTTTGTGTTTCACTATTTTTAGTTTTGGTGTTTTGAGTCTCAATGATCAGAGTTTCAATGGTTGGAATTTAAATGTTTAGAGTTTCAATGGTTGGAGTTTCAATGTTTGGCTCTTCAATGTTTTGATTTTCAAGTCCCTTTTCCTTGAGCTTTTTTTTTTGCAACCTTTTTTGAATGGGCATACAAGTGTTATAGTTTAGACTAAACTTTGATCTAGGTTTTGGAAAAGCACCAAGGATTACAACTAAGTCAAATAGAATGACAATTTATAATGAGATTAAGTTGGATTTGACTATGTAGCTTGTTTCGTGATGAGAGGATGATAAATCTTGATGATGAAACTGCTACGCCCTGCCTATTCCAAAAATCATTAAGAAACTAAGGGGTTTCTTGGGACACATAGTAGAGCTAAGGGGGATGAAAAAAAAACCCCACAAATGGTAAGCTCTCATCAAATGCAAAAGTTGCTTAAGAAAGGAGTGGATGGATTTGTGGCCCAGCTATGTTTATTAGAAGTCTCTCAATCTAATGCTCCTACTCATCCATATTCGCAAGCTATAATTGATTGTCACTCAGTTGTTCTTGGAGATATGCCTAAAGGACTTCCTCCTAAGATGGATCATGATCATGCCATATAGTTAGTCCCAGGGAGCCAACCACCGAACATCAGGCCTTACAGGTATCCACACATACAAAAGAGTGAGATAGAAAAAATTGTTGAGGAGATGCTAGAGGCAGGAATTATCAGGCATAGCCAAAGTGCTTACTCCTCACCTTTTGGTGATGGTATGTAAGAAGGATAATACTTGGCGCATGTTTCTAGATTATAGAGTGCTCAACATGTACACCATTAAAGATAAGTTTCCTATTCCAGTCATTGATGATTTGCTAGATGAATTGAATGGAGCTATGCATTTTACCAAGTTAGATCTTAGATCTAGTTATCACCAGATTCGGATTAAGGAGGAATATATTTGTAAGACAACATTTTAGACTCATGAGGGTCATTATGAATTTTTGGTGATGCCACTTGGTCTTAACAATGCACCATCTACATTCCAAATTTTGTAATAGTATTCTTTGATGATATACTAATTTATAGCGACTTCAAAAGAACATTTGCAACATGTGGATCAAGCATTACAAATACTTGAAGATCATAAACTCTATGCTAAGCCATACAAGTGTGATTTTGGTCTTACAGAGGTAGAGTATTTGGGACACATAGTTTCACATGGAGTAAAGGTGGACCCTAACAAAATTAAGGCTATCATGGAATGGCCTATTCCAAAAACCATTAAGAAACTAAGGGGTTTATTGGGATTGACGGGGTACTATAGAAGATTTGTGAAGAATTATGGTCGTATAGCAACACCTCTCACCACTCTATTGAAGAAGGATTATTTTCATTGGAACGAGTCTGCCAATACAACATTTGAGAGATTTAAGGATGCTATGTGTACAACTCTAGTGCTTTCCACTCCTGACTTCACCAAGGAATTCATTGTGGAATGTGATGCTTATGGAAATGGGATAGGAGTAGTGCTCATGCAAGAAGATTGACCAATTGCTTTTGAGAGTCATCAATTAAAGGGTAAGAATCAACTAAAACCTATTTATGAGAAGGATATGCTAGAAATGCTCCATGTAGTTAAAAAATGGAGGCCTTATCTATTGGGTAGACACTTCAAGGTTAAGATAAATAATTATAGCCTAAAATATTTTTTGGAACAAAGACTATCTTCTGAAGAGCAACAAAAATGGGTCACTAAGATGTTAGGATATGACTTTGAGATTGTATATAAGAAAGGGAAGGGAAATATTGTAGTAGATGCACTTTCAAGGAAGGATGAGAAAGATGAAGCCTTATTGTGTGCCCTTTCAATATTACAAGCAAATTGGGTGGAGGAAGCCAAAGTAGAGTGGAAAAATGATGTTGCGACAAGTAATCTCATCGAACAATTAAAAAGTGATCCTAGTAGTTTAGTAGTTCATATAAGTTTTGTTGGAAGGGAGATACTCTTTGGTATAAAGAGTGTTTGTATCTCTGCAATAATTCCACTCTTAAACACAAGATTATTACAGGGTTGCATGAATCTCTATTGGGTGGTCATTCAGGATTTTTGAAGACATATCATGGAGTCAAGCAAGATTTTTTTGGGAAGGGATAAAAGGTGATGTTCAAAAATTTGAGGCTGAATGTTTGGTTTGTCAAAGGAATAAAGGGGAGACAATTAAGACACCGGGTCTCTTGCAACCCTTATCTATTCCTAGCTAGTGTTGGGAAGAGGTATCCATGGACTTCATCATAGGGCTTCCCAAATCTAAAGGTCATAAGATCATCATGGTGGTAGTTGATTTCCTCACTAAATATGCACATTTCATTGCATTATCACATCCTTTTACAACAAGTGCAGTGGAAAAATCATTTTCGGAGAATATCCAAAAGCTACATGGTACACCTAAGGTTATTGTTAGTGATCGTGATCCTATCTTCACTAGTCACTTTTGGAAAGATTTATTCTCATGTTTGGGTACTCAATTGGCTCATAGCTCTTCATACCACCCTCAATCAAATGGGAAAACTGAGGTTGATAATAAGTGTTTGGAAGAATATATACATTGTTTCACTTTGGAGAAAGAGTCTCAATGGGTAGATTAGCTACCACTTGCAGACTGGTGGTATAACACTTCTTTTCATAGCTCATAAAAAATGTATCCATTTTTGGCACTTTATGGATATCATCCTCCTTCCATCTCATCATTAATAAAGGTGTCACCAAGAGTTCAAGTAGTAGAAGACCACTTGCTTCATCAACAACAAGTACTTTCAAGACTCAAGGAAAATTTAGCCATGGCACAAAATCAAATGAAACAACAGTCAAACCAACATTGTAGTGAAAGAAGTTTTGAAGTTGGGGATTGGGTCTTCTTGAGATTGCAGCCTTATAAGCAAATCTCACTAAAGCAAAAAAATAATAATAATAAGTTCTCCAAGGTATTATGGTCCATACCAAATCATGCAAAAGATTGGTAGTGTTTCCTACAAGCTAGAGTTGCCACCAACAACAAAGATACATCCAGTTTTTCATGTTTCCTATTTGAAGACGGTGATTGGGCATAATATTCCCACTCAAACAACACTACCAGAGCTTGATGAAGAAGGAAGAATAATTTTGGAACTAGAGTGCATTCGTCAAACACGTACAAAGAAGCTGAGGAATAGAACTCTCACTGAGTATCTCATCCAATGGAAGAATTTACTAGTTGAAGATGCCACATGGGAGGATGAGGAGTTCATTCAAAAGAATCCAAACTTGATTAGCATTGAGGATAATGCTTCTTTGACGAAGGGGGGCATGCTATGCCCTTAATATTAGTGTGCATCGGGTTATGAATAGTCGGCTTGTGGCTATCTTAACTCTCTATTAAGTCATATTATCATTAGTCTATTGTTATTTAGTTCTTTAGGTCAGCCTAAGACTTATATAGGTGTGTCTAAGTCAACCTAGGTGATATCCTTGGCATAAATAGGTATATATAGGAGGTTGTGAGTCTTATTTCATCATCAAGTTGTGAAGTGTGTTCTCATTAGAGATATTTGGAGGTTTTCCCCCTTGAAGTAGCTTGTTATTCTCAGTTATTATCAAGTATTTGCAGCATATTTCATATCATATTCTTCTATTGTGCAAGTTATTTCATAACAGAAACTAGGCCAAATAATCAAAGGAGTGATAAATTTGATGATGTTGGTACTTTGTGATGTTAGATCTTAGTTTAGTTTAAAAAATCCCACTTGTAGAGGTCAATTTTAACAAGTTTGAATTCTAAAGTATCTAAGGAATGATCTTGGACTTTGTGAAAGTTCAAAAATTTTGGTTCAAATTGTGAAACTAGCGGTAAATGTTCTTCCTAAACGAGATACTCAAACCTTCGAAAAGGTCTTGTATTTTCACAATTATAAAACATGTATAATTTGGGATTGTTCTTGCAAGCTCTTTTGTAGAAATTGAAGGTCAACCTCTCTCTAAATTTGTAGACTGTTGTGAGACATTTTTTATGTTCTTTTTGACTAAGAGGTATGGAATTTTGTTTTTGAATTTTAATCTTTTGTGAAATCATTTGGTAACACACATGTTTAGACTCTGTTTAACCTAAGAATTGGTTGAACACTTCTAAGGATTCCCAAGATGAGACTGATTATCGGACAAGAGATGAACCTAGGTCACTATTTTGTGTTCTGCAAAAGGTGCCAAAACAAAGACAAAAGGCACCACAAAATGTGCAAAAGGCGCCAAAATAGAGACCAAAGGCGCAAGAACAAGTTCAGACTTGGTTTTTGAATGTTTCTTTGAGAGTTTGCTTGGTTTTTTTTATTTTTCAATGGGAGACTTGGTTGTTTCACTAAATGCAACTCCAAATTAGGGTTTTCACTTCAACATGTGACATTTTGTTTTTTTTTTTAAACACTTGGATAAAGACACATCAAGCAATCTACATTCCTAAGGTTGTGAAAGGCTGTATTCTTTTGGATTCCATGTGAGTTTTACCCCAACTGCGACTTATTCTTAGCAGATGACTAGATGCTTGACCCCAATAGCTCCCCTCCATGACACTCACTTCTTGGGGAAGACAAATACCAATACCCATGAATCTCCCATGGCATATTTTTCATCTCTACTAAAAATTGTGAGAATTTGGATGCCTTCGCAATGATCATTGTTGCACCAAAGAATAGATAAAGGTTTTGGCCAAACTACAACAAGGGTTTTAGTAAGGACTTTTCATTCGTGGGGGTTGATCCATGCAGCGAGAGACCATTACTGCCCTTCTCATCAGAACCAACCTTGTGATATTGGCCTTTGTTACAGTATCCACACTTATATACCAATTGGAAATGCACTTGGCTTTAGCATGTTATCGGTTGGTTCGTTCCCTTGGGTGAGTACTTTTTCCCAAAAGGTAGGCCCTCTAAGATAAAAAAAAGCAAGCAAGTATACCCATAGTTTGATCAATCTTTATTCCACATGAATAAAGAGAGAAAACATGCGATATAATCAACTCACACTCGCACACGAAAGGTGAATAGGTCTAGCTTTTTGGTCACATAGTTAAGGGGAGAACATATGTCTACCATCCATCAAGCACAAAAGATATTGGGTTCATTAACCCTTTAATTAAGTTATTTCTCTAACTTAACCAAAAGGAAACATGGTGTTCATTAACCTTTTAATTAAGTTATGTTCCTATCTTAACCAAAAGGAAACAAGTAAATCACTTCCAACCCCTACAATATGGCAGTAGTTTGATAAGATTGTATTTGACAACGAATCTGGGAAACCTACAAAACAACAACAAAAAGTATTAGCCTTCAAATTTAGTGAAAAATAGGGAAACTACAAAAGGAACCAAAATAGAGACAAAATGGACCATAGAAAGTGAAAAAGGTGCCAAAACAGAGACACAAGTTGAGAAAAAACTACACCATTGCATAAATTTTGAAATTCTACCCCATTCCAAAAAACATTGCTCTAAAAAAGACCTCTATATGACCAAGTTACGACCATTTAAAGATTGATTATAAAAGTGCTAAAATATATTCAAAAAGTGCCAATCTGAAAGCAAAAGGCACCAAACCAGAGACAAAAGGCACCAAAAAGAGAGACAAAAGGTGTCAGAATAGAGATAGGTGCCAAAATGTGCAACAGGTGCCAAAACAAGTACAAGAGGCACCAAAATGGGTGCAAGAGGCACCAAAACGAGTGCAAAAAGATCCAAATGTCTCATGTTTGAACCTGTGAACATAAATTTTTGGGTATGTTAATAATAAATAGGGCAAGGCCCCATGGTGGGCACTATTTTGTGTGTGTGTGTGAAATGTGCAAAGTTAGTATCACCACAAACCTTAATGAAATGATTTATATTCAAAGATTTGAAGCAAAGAAACTATTCTAATTTGCAACAAACTAAATCTTTCAAGAATGTCTCATTGTCCTCTATTCTTAATGATTCTTTTAAACTTTTTGGCCCTCAAGTTTCTATGTGCACAAAGGTTATTAGAATGACACTTAAGAAACAAGATTAGTATTCAATATGCAAGCTAATCTAATGCCTACATGAAACTATATGCAAACAATGATGATGAAGGCTATGATGAGTGAAGGATGATGTTGATGATAAATGAACAAGTGGAGGTGGATACTATGGTAGTGATCTATATTATTCTATGCATGATACTACATATGCTCAAATGCAAACTTAAAATTAACTAATCTAAAATGCAACTATGATGCAAGATTTAAAGCTAAAATGTAAATGCAAAGCAAAACATGATGTAAAAACTAGCTATAAGACTCCAATAATGCTCCAAGATCCAATGATAAACCTACATGATAGCACTTTGATATGAGTGCCTAAAATAAAATACGAGGGGTGTGTTTATAGCCTTTTCCAAGCATCTGTGAGGTGGAAATGATCGACAGTCCAGATTCAAACAAGAAGAATGAGTGGTGGAGATGAAGAGAATCAAGATGTTGTCCCTTGACCAAAGATAACATGCCATTTGGATGGAGATATACTGACCAATGGAAACATGCCATTGGATGGAAGATTCAAGTGTGTGAGAAAGAATATATGCTTCAAAATTAAATTGGAAGCATTGGAGAACTGAAATTATGGCACTCAAGTGAGTGAAGTGTGGGAAAAGAATAAGTCATGTGCTCAAGAGTAGTGAGTGTGGGGAGAAATATGACATGTGCTGAGTGCTTTGAAGATAATTCTAATTAAAAATGCAGTTATTTATTTTCATCGCGACACTTGGTGGTGGCATAAAAGTTAATGAAGCGTGCTCTAATTCTAATTGGATTTAGTGAAGATTAATTAAACAAAACAAGTTTAGGGAACCTTGTTTATTTAATTAATTTAGAAGAAGATGATTTAAATTTGGAGAATCAGAGAAGGGTGAACAATATAAATAAATTGAGGGAATTTGATTTATCACGTGAACTGGAGATATTAATCAAATATCTAGTATTTAATTAGTAAAGGTGATGACGGGGTTTGGGTGTATGTGCATTTGTTTCTGGATTTGTTTGCAGTTCGATGCTCCGTCTGGATGAATCCCTTCCGTGACTCTTACTGCGTTTCCTGGGACTTATTAGCCGGGTTTGGGAGTATCCTCGGCTTCATATATAATGATGTCTTTAGGTTCTTCGTTTCCGCCATTCCGTTTCCAGTCTGGGCAATTGTTGACATGGCGAGCACTGCGTTCTTACATTTGTTTCTTTGAGTTTGAATTGAGATAGAACATTTCAAACCTCTACTCTTTTACTTCAACTATCCTATAGTTCCTTCTCTTTTAAGATCATTATTTTATCCTTCGGTGATTGAATGAATACAAACAGCAATAAAATTTAATTGAAACTCAGACCCTTTAGGCGGTCGGGTTATCCAAGTGCCACCATAAGTTGTTGTTGAACCACCAAAGTCCATTGTAATCCAAGACCCACCTCAAGTTGTTAAACTTTAGTAGAGGAACCTGCTCTGATACCAATTGTTGGACACTAGGAACGTTGAGAGGGGGGTTGAATCAATGTTCCACAATATTTTAATTTCAAATTAAATCTCAAACTATCAACAACAATATTAAACTTTAATAGCATCCACAACTTATAAATAGGAGGAAAAATGCAACCACATTAAAGAGATAATGTGAACACCATAACACCAAGATTTTTATGTGGAAACCCTGTTAGGGGAAAAACCATGGTGGAGATTAATCCACAAAGTATACTCTATTAAAAGTATGATCAAAAGGGAATGCACTTGCATTCAAGCACACTGCCTAGAGCTCACTACTCAAAATAAGGAAGGCTCACTGCCTTACAAAATATTTGAGAATACAACAAAAAGGTTGAACTGAGAAAATAACATCTCCAAATGCTTGGATTCAGTTCCAGTGAGGCTCAATTAAAATGATCTTTAGTCCTTATAACTGACTCTGTTTTTGCTCTGCTCTGCTCTACTCTATTTTCCTACAAAAATTCTTCTGCTACACAACAAAATTCACTCAACAGATCTTCTAATATTATCTCATATAGTTGTTCTGCACTTTTCACACACACACACACACACACACCTTCTCACCACTTCATACATTTTTTCATAAAAAATGAATTACCAATCTCATTTTTATATTTGTTAACAAGGATTTCATTTCTATATGTCAGCTTTTAAACAAAATATAATATTCTTACACATGTCGGCTCAAATCACCAATTAGAATTAATGTGTACCCACACAAGTCAACTAGACTATAGTAGGAACCCAAATCAAATTTCCAAACACAAGAAATACTTGAAAAAACTACTCCTTATACATCTGTGACATGCTATATACACTAGGTTGGCCATAATGAGAAAATAAAAAATAAGTCATTCTACTGAATCTCCAAACTCATACATTAATCAGTGCAACATTGTAAAACTTACCAATCATGTAACATACATGCTTGAAAAGATTCCCTAGGGATCCATGCAATAAAATAATGATCCGGTGAAGTATTCAAACCAACTTACCAATCAGATACTCTGTTCTTTCTACTTTCTATCAGTAGAATACCGTCTTCTAGTTTTCCTACCGGTATGAGCTACTTCTGAATTGCGAACCATACTAAAGACTCCAGTTTCCATCAATGACAACACTAGCAACCAAACACAATCTCCCAAATCCATATGCCAACCTAAGACAGTTGTCTTATGATCTCAAGGTATGCAATTCTATCTTTGCACTGTCTTAGGTAATAATTATGGGGCTGCCTCAAATCCATACACTCTGATAATAGTACATTCTACAAATACATACCAATCTACCCAATTGTGCTTTATTTTTCCCTTAGAACCCTTCTCTTTTGGTCGTAGGAACCTTTGTATTTCTCAAGACAAATTATAATCACATTTATGGCCAAGCATCCTATACAAGGGCTTGACAAAATATTCTTCAAAATACAAGTAGTCGGATCTCCCATATCTACTGTCCCATATGCATGTCCACATCTACACTAGCCTATAATTCCAATTTTTATCCAAATATTTTATTCTCAATTCTTCTCCCCATATTCCCATTACCTGCCATACATATAATATCATGTTCATAAGAAGTGAATAATGATTGAAGATGATAGCCTCACTTTTTTTCTTAATAGCATTAAGAGCAATATTAATGACCTTAGATAAATATTATGTGTAATCATAGGGCTTGGAATCTTGACTTTGGATGTCAGTAGCTAGAACCATGGGGGCTATAGTCATGTTTGTAGGGGCATCAACTCCCAGTACTTGATCGGTTGAATAGTAGGTGTATTAATAATACTCTTTGAATGAATCTATAGGGAATGGGGGCCTTTCATCACTGGAAAACCTCCTAGGTTGATTTCCTAGGCCTTTAGGCTTGTGCAGAGATAACTTCCACCTCCTATAGCTTGTATCCATAGTGCAATATTCTTCCAGCAAATCTCTCATCCGCAGTTTTTTTTTTAGGGAGGTATCTAATTGAAAAACCATACAAATGTAGTCTCGTGTTATAATTATGAATTTTGATCCATCTTGAGAGTGAATTTCCCTTGATTTTGGATTGTAGTTTTTAGCTAGTGCTTTAATCAGCTCTACGTCAACAAAGACATTAGGCATCATAAGCTTCCCCAAATTCAAGTTCCATGGGTTTGAAACTTCCCTATGTTTGTATTTCCTTCTATAGTGATATATAAACAAGTCATAACCTCTATGTGGAGTCCACACATCTCCTAATTATTATTTTTTTTCTTCCAATGTTTCATATGATGGGTTTGATTGAGCTGCTCTTCTTGATTTTGGCCTAGACCTAGGACATTGGTCTACCAAATCTTGGTTCAGTGGCCTAGTCTCTATTTTTTTACCTTTTCACCTTTGGTTTCTCAGGGATTTTATCTATTTTAAACCCTACTTATGTTGTACTTCAAGCTAACTTCTGAAAAATACATTTAGTTGAGCCAAGATCACTTAATTTAATGAATGCTATGATTTCTGAGCTACTCATTGTCATCCCACTCTATCCTTTAAATATCCAGCCACAATTCATAGTAATTTCTAATTTCTTATGGGTTATACTTATCAAAATTTGGCATGCTTGATCCAACTCTAGTTCATAAATGGTGCTCACGCCACTTTTCTAATCAACTTGCAACATTAATGGCATATGTCTCTTCGATGACTTCATTAGTCATGTCAATACGGTGAAACATTATTTCATATTTGTAGAGGAGACTTTAATTATGATGCATATTTCTCTCCTCGATGTGTCCCTAATCATCCTCTTAAAATTTCTAAGAGACATTAAAATTTATCTCTTTGATCCTGCAAGGTCTCTTTGATAGCTGCATTTCAATCTCTTCCCTTGTGGACCCCTGTCATTAGAACATCAATGGGACTGGTGAATATCTCTCTTTGACAAGCCTATGTCTCCTCGACATACTTGTATTTCTTACTTTGGAAGTATTTATTTTAATGATATTTATGAGACTTTGACATGTCAAGGAGACCTGTGGTCACCTCTCTCTAATGTCCCTTAGTCTCATTGATAGTGTGTGTTTGTACCTATGCCAGAATGTCAAGGAGACTTTTGATAAAGTCTGCTCGATATTCCTTTGTCTCCTTGATATGTCATTGTTAGGTTTTCAAAGAGACTTTGATGAATTTTTGTTCAATGTCTTTATGTTTCTCTGAAATTTTATTCTCACTCACTCCTCAAATGTTGAAGAGACTTCCTTATTTCTCTCCTTGATATACTGATGTCTCCTCGATGTTGTCATTTTTCCACCCTATTCTTACCAGAGATTTACTATTTATTTCGTGATAATCTCTCGATGTCGGAGAGATGTCTTTCTATTTCCTGAATGAAAAATACTCTATATTTTTATTTCTTGTTGGTGAGACATGTTATATTTTCTCTTCAATGCATCTAAGTCTCTTAGACATATTGTTCTTCAGGCAAGTGGAGAGACATTTGAGTATGTCTCCTAGACATACGGGGGTCTCATCTATATTTTCATTGGCCTTTTATGCTCTTGTCAAGGACATTATGGTGAGACTCTCTTTGATATGGAATTTTCTTGGAAACATGCCTTGTGTTGTTGTAAGAACACTTGCAAGATGAAATTCATTTTAGTCTTCTGATCAAAAGGCCTTATTTAGTGGTTATGTATGAGGATTCATTAATGTAAACCACCATGAAATGAATTTCAATGGAACATATGGTGAGTATGGGAAGATGGATGAAAATGGAAGTATGCAAAAAAATAAGGTGGACTTTTTAGATCCAACAGTGGCTCCAATTGGGGATGAATAAACATGAGGTCATTGCAAGGATCCAAAAATAATCTCTGGGAAGTAGACCATGAATGAATGTGATAAGGTGGGGTGGGGAATGGGATGGAAACCTAAGACTACTATGCATGGAAAATTATTTTTAAAAGAAGTATTTCAAGAATTTTCCATGCACTGGCAATTCTTGACCTTCTCCTAGAACTATTGTGCATGGAAAATTGGTTTAAGAAAATAATTGCTTTAGGAATTGTCCATGTACTGGAAACTCCTGATCTTCTCCTAACATATTTTGAAGATAGTAAGAATCTTCACCTCCTTTTCATGTAACAACAAAGGGTTCTATCCAAAGAGCCTCAAACTTTCCATGATTCCCTTTATCTTGACACCTTGCATTCCATAATAGGACCATACCATTCACCTCAAATTTTCTATCATTTCCCATTTTATCGAACAAATATTTCATCTTTGATTGAATTTTTTTGTTTTGTTCTTGGGCCAGATTTATGATTTCATCTAGTTCTACCAACTACTCTATTCTATCCTCCATAGGCTCTATGATATCTAGGTCTTCTTGAAACATGAACTTATATATGGGCAAATTTTTTTGCATAGGCATTCTGGCTTGTGTCCCATATACTAAATCAATAGGTGATTTACTAGTTGATTTCTTCATAGTGATCCTATCTGCCCATACTGCCATCCTTAATTTAAAATCTCAATATTTTTTAGTTTTTTTCCAACATCCTCTTAATGATTTTAATGATACTCTTGTTAATTGATTGATCCTACCCGTTTTCTTGTGGATGATAAGGAGAGGCATATGAAATTGTGATACCATATCTTTCATAGAATTTTTTGAATTATTTTGATTTGAAGCACATACAATTATCTAGAATTATCCGTACAGGTGTTTTGAACCTTGTAATGATGTTCTCCATCCAAAAATTTGTTACAACTTTACTAGTGGCATTCTTTGTTGGGATTAATTCTATCCATTTTGTAAAGTAATCAGTTGCCACTAGTATCCATTTGTGACCTCCACTAGATTTTTTTAGTATTTCCCCAATAAAATCAATCTCCCATTGATGAAAGGGAGCTCCAATCTGCATTAGTCTGAGTGGTAATGCTCCTTGATATTTCATTTTTCCAAAGAACTTGTTGTACGCTTCACACTTTCTTACATAGGTGAAAGAGTCATTGAAAACCTTAGGCCAATAATATCTAGCCCTCAAGATCTTGTGGGTAGTGGTTTTGGCTGAAAAGTGTCTCCCACAAACTCCTTCATGGATCTCTTTTAATACATTCTTTGCTTGTGATTCATCTAGGAATAAAAATAACACTCCATCTTTTTTTTCTAGTGTAAGTCACTGTCCATGAAAAAATATTTTGAGGCATGCAACTTCAAGGTTCTTCTTTGATTTTAATTCAAGTTCTTGGGGCATTTCTAGTTTTTTAACTAAAACATGATGGCAGTGTACCATGAAGTGTTCTCTATGCTTGCAATCATGGCTTCTTCTTCCCCTGTGTTGCAAATTTGAGATGCTTCAAGATTCGACTCAGCAATCAACTTGGGTAGGCCTTGTCCTCTTACCAACTAATTGATTTGGATCTCAATATCAAAATTTTGAATTCTATTGATCCACCTGCACCTTCTCCCTATAACTTGAGTTTGTACAAATACATCCTTGATTGCAACATTAGGAACATATGCAATTATTTTTGCTCATACCAGATAGGGCCTGAAAGATTCTATTTATTTGGCAAGGGAATATGCTCGCTTCTCTATAATATCATATTTTAATTCAACTCCTTAGAGGGACTTACTAAAGAATGATATAGGCTGCTCATACCCTTCATCATTCTTTTGTAACATTACTACTGCAATAGTGTGGTATGAGAAAAATTGAAAGATCTAAAAGGGCTTATTGAAATGAGGGGATTTTAACATTGGGGCTTCTTTAATTGCCCTTTTTATAGATATAAATAAATCAAGTGCTTCTACAGTCTACTCAATCTTGGCCCCTTTCTTCAACATCTTTGAGATAGGTTTGACAATTTCAGCAAAGTTTGATATGAATTTTCTTACAAAGATCATTTGTCCAAAGAAAGATTGAATGGCCTTTGTGGTCTTAGGAATATGAATCTTATCTATAGCTTCTACCCTCTTTGGATCAATTCTAACTCCTTCCTTGGACACTATGTGCCCCAATAACTTTCCCTCTTTTACAACAAAATGACATTTTTTAGGGTTTAGGGAGACGCCATACTCCAGGGCTTTGAGGAAGATCTTGTCAAGGTGTGCAACATGGTCCTCTGCTTTCTTGGAATCTACAGTCAAATCAACTTGGTATACTACCATTATTGTATTGATTAGATCAGCAAAAGCAACATCCATAGCTCTTTGGAATGTGGCACCAACATTTGTTATTTTGAATGGCATCCTTAGATACACATATGTGCCCCAAGGGGTGGTAAATAGAGTCTTATATTGTTTTGATTCCTTCACCTTCACCTGGTTGTATCCTGAAAATCTATCCATCATGGACAATAGTTCACAACTTGTTACCCTTTGCAACATGGCCTCCATATTTGGGAGTGGGTACTTGTCTTTGAGGGAAGATACATTCAAATTTTGAAATTCTATGCATAACCTTATGTCTCCATTCTTCTTTCTAACAAGCACCAAGTTAGAGAACCAAGTGGAATTCCTGATAGGTTTGATGAAACCTCCCTCCTTGAGTTTCATAAGTTACCCATGCATCTTGGGTTCTAAGGTTGGGTTTATTCACCTCTATTTTTTTCTAAGGGTTTTGCATTAGGTGTTGGATTCTGCAAGAAGCAAGAACTAAGCCAGGATCTGATGTTGGTTGTAGATCACATGCAACTTCACTCAACAGATGATCAAAGATCAAAATAGCAGAATGAAGAGAAATCTAAAATGAGAGAAAAAATAGAGACAAGGTAAGAGAAATTGTAGAATACTCTCAATACTCCCACGAAACAATCACCAAACTAGCTGAACTAGTTGAACTAGCTGAACTAGCTGAAGGTGAGAGGAGAGTGCTCAATATATAGAAAAATAAGGGCAAATACATCCAAGAGGTGCATTAACTCCTACTACCCATAAAAGGTGGGAGGTTATCACCTACTTGGTAAATGACAAGACATGTGGCATAACCTCCTCAAGTGAAGACGAGAGAGAAGTGGCACATAAATCCAAAAGAGGGTGAGAAACCCAACTACCCCATAAACTACTTAGGTAGGAACAAAATAGTGGTTATGAGAGGTGGCACAACAAGTCAAAAGAGGATGTGTAACTCAACTACCCATGTGTGGGGAGAGAGTGACACATGTGGCTGATGTATTTCGCCATGTGTCCTCATATTAACCACACCTAATAAACCTAAGCAAGCTTAAATAATATGTGTAGGAAAAAATAAATACCCCAAGCATAAGGAAAATAAAAAACCTACACTAACACCCCCCCTTAAGCGTAGCTTAGGTGGGTGAAAAGATGGGTCCCGGAAAATGAGGCCATGTTAGGTACCCATGTACATAGAGATCCCCCCAAAAGAAGAAGCCCCATCCCACAAAAAGGAAGTATGCCCCTCATAATAGAGAGATAAATGAAGTGGATGGACAAAGAATCCCCCCCAAAGAGATCCAATGGTAGATGCTTGAAATTGGATGTAGAAGATGGTCCACGATCGTCGAACAACATTCCTCCCTTTAGGAAGAAACACAACCAAAGGTGTATGCACACTTTCTCCCCACTCCTGAAAGGAATATGTAGGAAGAATGTGCAAGAAGAATGAAGTCTCTGAAGTTGACTCAAGTATCCCCATTTTGATGCTGAAAGTTGCCATAATCAAATCAGGCGTTCTAGGCCACACTGCTGAAGATGACAAATCAGAATCTCCTAGAGACTGATGTAGAGTATAATCCAAAGACTCAAGTATCTCCTCTGAAGAAGTCTCCTCCAAATGATGATCCAAAGTATCCACACTCATGTCAAACTGTAAGGAATGATCATGTAGAGAATGAAGAGGAGAGTCAAAGTGACCTCTCACAACATTTGAAGAAAAGTCAACTTCATTGAAGAGAAGATGAATATCATCAATAGTGTCTCCCAAATCTGCAATATGTGTCTCCATAAACAAGTTTGAAATACCTGTCAATAGATCATCCCAAGCTGAATCTGAAAGACAATGAATTTCCTGCTGCAAAGAATCATTAGAAGCTCTTGAAGAAGCATCTTTGGAATCTGAATCTGCAACAGGTGATGGGGTATCAATGAATTGATCATCCAATAAAGATATTTCCACTTGAGAAGAGGCATCATGAATCTTAGTAGTTGCTTGGTCATCCAAGGAAGCATCACTTTTAGATGAAGATTCAATGTCTCCATACAACTGTTGGATGATGGTCCATGCAATGAAAGGGCACTCAGTATGCTCAATATGATGCAAAATATCCTCAGATATAGTAAGACATATTAGTCCATAGACCATGTCATTGTTGTTAAACCATGCATTCTTCTTATCATAGTCGCTTGGCTCAGGAACGAGTCCAAGGAGATAGGGTAGTAGATCTTGCTCAAGGCATTGATTCTTTATCCCTTTCTTCCAAGAAAAGTAGTTCTCTGAATTTAGCCTTACAACAGATTTGTGAAATTCATTACTAATATCCATGATTAAACCCCAATAGTGGAACTTTATCTCAGTTCATGATTACAAATTGTTTGTATAATCCCCCAAGATTGATACAAAAAATTCACTTTAAATGAATGTAAAATAGAGACATCAAGAGACACCTCCCCTTTCCACTAGTATCAAAAATCACCCCCCCAAATATTACAATGTTGGCACTTTATGATTAGTGCATTTACAAGGCTTTTCCAGATTACAAAGCTTATAAGGCTCTTTATAGCCAAAATTAAAATATATGATACAAATTAATTTTGAAATCAAATCTGAAAAAGAAATCCTTGTAGCTGTGATTTACTCTTCAATATCTTTCTTACACCTATTTCTTTTGAAAAATAGATTACAAAAGTGAAAGATATGATTTACTGAAGGAAAAAAAATGCAGCAGATTCAACCTGTAATATCTAATTGAAGAAGGCAGAAATTTTTTCTCAAACCTTCATGGATGGAAAGGTCTCGATTTCAGCTTTCCGTTGAATACTCGTTTACAAAAAACTGACACCCGAGGCAAAAGTTATGCAACTTTGAAGAATAGTGCAAAATCTGCCCGTGAAAACGACTCACGCCTTTTTCTAACTTGATTTATGCACAATTTATCAACTTTCTGCAAAATGTAATGACTACCCAGATGGTTTTTCGACCCTGGGAATAAAACCTAGAAATATTTTTTCTTGCAAATGAGTGAAAGCTGGAATTTTGAAGCCAAAATGAAAACGGCTCCAATAAAAATTTAGAAAAAAAATTACTCTAATTTTTACTGTGTCCTCCAATCTCTGATTTTGATGAAGTAAAAGTCAATCTTGACTTTCTAAAGCCTTCTTGACACTCTGGAAATGCTGAAAAAGCCTCCAATATTACCAAAAAGCTGCAATCACCCAGATCTCACAGGAACACATGTATATATAAACCAGATTAAACAGTTGTTGATTTTCCTTTAAACTGTTCTGATTCTCCAGGTCAATTGTGGATGCAGGAGAAGAGCATACTTAGTTTTGAGGAAAACTTCAGCAATATATTAGTCTCAAATCTCTCAAAACAAATTCAGAAAAAAATAATGAGTTATACCAGACAAATCTGCTCTGATACCATGTTGGATTCTGCGAGAAGCAAGAACTAAGCCAGGATCTGATGTTGGTCATAGATCACATGCAACTTCACTCAACAGATGATCAAAGATCAAAATAGCAGAATGAAAAGAAATCTGAAATGAGAGAAAAAATAGAGACAAGGTAAGAGAAATTGTAGAATACTCTCAATACTCCCACGAAACAATCACCAAACTAGCTGAACTAGTTGAACTAGCTGAACTAGCTGAAGGTGAGAGGAGAGTGCTCAATATATAGAAAAATAAGGGCAAATACATCCAAGAGGTGCATTAACTCCTACTACCCATAAAAGGTGGGAGGTTATCACCTACTTGGTAAATGACAAGACATGTGGCATAACCTCCTCAAGTGAAGACGAGAGAGAGGTGGCACATAAATCCAAAAGAGGGTGAGAAACCCAACTACCCCATAAACTACTTAGGTAGGAACAAAATAGTGGTTATGAGAGGTGGCACAACAAGTCAAAAGAGGATGTGTAACTCAACTACCCATGTGTGGGGAGAGAGTGACACATGTGGCTGATGTATTTCGCCATGTGTCCTCATATTAACCACACCTAATAAACCTAAGCAAGCTTAAATAATATGTGTAGGAAAAAATAAATACCCCAAGCATAAGGAAAATAAAAAACCTACACTAACATTAGGTTTTAGTGGAATTTCATGTTGGAACAGATCTTCTTCGTATGCCTTAAGATCATCATAAGACCATGCAAAGATATGCTTATACTTCCTCAACAATACAATCAACATATTTATGATTGTAGGGCTTATCTTTTTCCCAATGTATACCTTCTTTGGAGCCAATTCAGTTCCTAGGTCAATCTCTTCAATGTCTTCCCTCCTTACTAGCGTTTGTTTCATAACTACTCGATCATTCCCATCAAACACCCTTTCTAGTGCCACTAGTCCTTTTGGAATCTTGTTTCTCTTGAGCTGCACAACTTCCTAGATGAATATAGTTTTTTTACCATCTACTTCTTCCACAAATACATTAAAATCAATCTCTTGGGCCTCATACTAATCAATGCAATGTAAGAACTTAATTAGATCAGTGTCATCATTAAAAGTATGCCAAGTGTAGATGTTATCAAGGATTGTTGGCCTAGTCTAAGGTTCTACCTGTGAAATTCCTACTAAGGTTATATCATCCCTTTTCAAGGCTACAATTTCTAAGAAATCAGCCATTAAGTTTTTAGTTCTATCTATCCACTCAATGGAGAAAGCATCAAAAAGATCAATAGTGTCCCATACAAAATTTCTATATTGCTTCAATCTATTTTTTTTGTGGAGTACTTTGATCTTACTTGTGAAACAACTAATTCAGAATCCCCAAGAACAAATAATATTTTAATCCCATGTTTAGTGGCCATGTTTAAGCCTAGCTGCAGGGCTTCATATTCTACTATATCATTTGTGCATTCAAATGTTAGCAGAAATGAATATTTAAATGTTGTTCCTTCAGGTGAAATGAAGGAAATTCTGATGAGGGGCTTAGAAATACTTTCAAATAGTCATTTTATGGTTTAAAAGACTTGTTTATTTTATTAATTAACATGATTGGTGATAGACTATAAGCTTATATATTTATGTTTTTTACTTTATGTTTGGATAATTTGGTAAATATATTAGAGGTAATTCTTTATATTAAATGAGTTCCTTTTGTGATGATAATGATGAGTTAATTATGCATTTTTAATCTTTTACTATCATAATTGGTATCCTATTCTTAAGGATCTTATTTAGGCTATTTAAGACTGTTGATTGATGAATTATTTCAAAGATAAAGTTGAAATCCATGTTTAACGACATGAATACAATCATGCCACTGGTCACCCCAACTAGTTGTTGAATCACTGAAGTTTCAAATCACCTCCTCTTAGTTGGTTTAGGAACTTCTAGTCCCAGCGTTGATCTGGTATTTTCCCTTTGTCTATTTTCAGTTATGTTTTAGTTCTATTTTAATCTTTGGTTTAGATGCCTTATATCTTGGAAATTAATGCCATGTTTTCAAATCAATAAGGATATTGTTATAAATATCCATCTTTAGGTTTTAGAAAGAAGTTAGATAATTTTTTACTAGAATCTTGTAATGGTTGCACTACTCTATTTTGCATCCCTATTTTGATCAATTTGAATGAAAATAAGAAGTTAACTCAAATAATTGTGTTAGAGATCTCACTGGAGGAAGAGCAGGCCCCACTCAACCAAAGGAATTGATCTTGTGTTGTATTTCTCTGAGTTTATTTTATTTTTGTTCATTAGAGATTAAATCTAGAATGTTAATTTTGTTTGAATCTTTTTCAACAACTATGTTTAATCACTTTTAAGATAAAGTTCCTCACGGTTAGAATGGTTTATTAGATTTGTTATGAAGTTTATTGAGTTAATCAAGATTTAGATATTATTTGTAGAAATTAAGTTTGATAATTATCTAGTAGGTTTAATGGAAGCAATGATGGAAACTTATGGAAAGATGAAACTGAAACTTGTTTGGAATCTATTCATGGAAATTAGTGTTTATGTTTTCTAGGTTAATAATTATTTCTTTGCAATTTATTTTTGTTCTTTAAAATAGCATTTATTTTCCAGTAGATCTTAAAATAGATTTCATTTGAAGTAAATTAGAATTATATTTGGATTTTGAATTCTAGATTAAGAATTAAGTTAAATCTTAGTCTTTTCCATGAATCTTTCTCAATCAAGTCAAGAGAAGCCAGAAATAAGTCAAAAGAACTTTAAAATTAGGAAATAAGATAGAATTAATCCTTAGGAATTAGTCACTGAAGTTCAACTCCTGAGAGCTCCTGAAAGCTCATGAAAGCTCTTGAAAGCTCCTAAAGGAGCCAAACCGAAACCAAAAGTCACTATTATAGTGCAAAACCCCCCCAAAAAATCATGATAAACATCCTTATCGCATATAGCTCTTAGACACACCTGGTTCGATAATTAATTGACTAAATGATGCAAGTTGTGAACATTCACCATATGCCATATGCCCCATCAGGCCCCATCAAACTACATTCACCATATGCCATGTTCAGTCTTGGAGACATCCCTAGAAATTGGATCTATGTTGAGTAATTTAGGGTTTGAGTGTTCAATTCCAAAACTCCCCAAGTCAACATCACAGAAGCAATTCATTTGATTGGGATAAAAGAGTTCAATGACATGTTCAGATCTAGAATCTTTGCATAATTTTACTTCCTTTCCATTAACATGAATTGTGGCATAAGATAGGTCTAGTTGAACATTCCCACCTATTGTTGTAGTCCATTGCCTTGACAATAACATCCCATAGTAAGGGGGAGTGTCTACCACAATAATTTTTGTCCTATATGTTGCCTCTAGGTACGATGTCGATTTTAGTTTTGTAGACACCTAAAAATGACTTAGGCCTGCAAGCTTCATTTTTACCACTTTCGTCCTAGCATAATTGTGACATTTAATTATGTCTTTGGTCCACATTCGACTATTAATTAAATAATTTATAATTGTTTAATTAATTCATGTCCTTTTATTCTTCATGATTATTAAATAAATAAATTCTATTTATTTATTAAATACGTCACTAATTCTCTAAGTCTCCCTATAATTAAATAAATTTCTAAATTTGTTTAATTATCCTTATTCATTAATTCTTCCTGATTATTAAATAAATGAATTACATTTATTTATTTAATATGTCACTAATTATCTTAATTAAATGAATTGATTAATTTATTTAATTAATTAATCTTATCTTCTAAATTTAATAATTTAATTTAATTATTTAATTGTCACAATTAACATTTCTCTCATTTTAAATAAATGAAATTATTTAAAATGTCATCACTTTCTTAACTGTCAGTCCATTTTGGTAAATAATCTAAAAAAGATTATTTATTGTCTCACAAAATCATTATTTTGAATTAATTTAATTCAAAATAGTAACTAATCTTCCAAAAATCAAGTAATCAGGCAGATTATTGATTTTCCAAATCTGATCTTCAGTCCAACTCTTATCTTCTTGATTTTTTGAATCTCACAAATCAGGCAATCTTTATCTTCTTGATTTTCGAAAATCTTTATTTTCTAATTAATTTCCTCATTTATTCTCCACCATCAATCCAATTATCTGAGATATTATCTTGACTGTTCGATTAATGAATTTTCCCTAACCCTAATTAGGGATTCTCAAATTTAATCTGGACCTCTCATTTTAGGTTTTCATCATGAATCAATCTCACCCGTCTAGTCAAAATGACATTTTCTATAAAATTCCATTTTCCTCTCACTTTTTGATTACACACATACACACGCACATATTATAGGCATTATACTCTTGCACTTGCATTCTTAGATTTCTCATAGCAATTCTTATTTTTATTTGATCTAGTCTTAGCATTGTTTAGGCATAGACATTGGCAATCATAGTCATAGGCATAAGTATTTAGACATTGCATAAATCCTTCAAAGCTTGGTGTAGGACTTAGACATTTGCAGATTGCTCGCACAACAGATCTGAGGGCAAAGCATCATCCATCAAGTAAGAAGGTACTATGGAGGTAATCATGGAAGTTTCGAGAAACAGGTATAACTGTTTTATTATTTGAATTCCTTTGTACTCGATAGATCTTTGGGTTTCATTGTCTTTATTGATTTACTGCTAACACTCCTAATCAAACCTAAAAGAAATCCTCAGTTACAAGTTCCACATCCCATATCAATCCAACTACATGGATGGATCTATTATCTATGGCATAACACTTCCCATATGTAGTATTCACCCACAAACCTAGTTCCTTCAAGACAACTAGAGGCATGATGTTGATTGTTGCCCTTGAGTCAAGCATACAGTTTTTTACCAGCTTGTTGTTGATCACCAATGTAGTATAGAATGGATCTACTTGGGAAGGATTATTTGTGAGTGTATCTCCTAAATACACTTTAGGTGTCTTTGTAATTTCCCTTTCTACATCATTAACTTCCTTCTTTTGATCCTTCTATTTGTGGGATGTGTTTGTGATCATTCTGAGGGTTGTATCTCTAAAACTAGGGTGTTGCATTGTATGCATATGTTCCTTCTTGTGTATTTTCCTCTTGATCTAAAAACATCTCTTGTTCCATATTCACATTATGCTTTTGATTATAAACATCATATTCATACCCCTCCTTAGAAGAAGAGTATCCTTCACCGTTCTGATGAGAACTCCATTTTAACATGTTTATAGTGTGGTCATCCCTATCTTGATCCTATGACCACTCATCTTGACAAGCTTAAGCCACTGTACAATGTTCAAGGGCATGGAGCCTATGGAAAGGTGAATGCCATGGTGTAGCATCTAGTGCATGTGCTCCATGTTTTTTCAAGGGGTCAGGAGTCTCCTTCCAATTTTATTTTTCTACTAGTTTTCCATCTTTCCAAGTAGTATTGTAAGGCATATCATCCAATCTTGGCCTTTCATTTATATACTGATTCTCTTGTTTGTTCTGGGGATTATTGAGATTTTGAGGGACCCTAAGGTTATCCCTTTTTCCAATCATGCCACAAGCCTTTCTATTATTGTCAATGGTTAAGGATGCCTTTTGTGCTTCTATCAAAATTCTAGGGCATTTGTTTCTAAGCTCAAACCCTATTTTTGGATCAAAGGCCTTTAAATAGATACTTAAAGCTACTAGGTCAGCTAATTTGGATCCATGTGGTATCTTATTGCAGAGATTTGAGAACCTTTGATTAAAATCATAAACTAATTCATTCTGGTGTTTCTCAATACCTATTATTTTAGGTAGAGTGAATTGAGGAGCACATTGATTCCCATATTGTTCTATAAATTGATCCTAGAAGTCTACTACAAAGGTAATTGAAGCAGCAAGCAAGTTGTTGAACCAATCCCTTGCTTCTTCAATCAAAGAAACACTAACTCATTTGACTGCAAAATCCGACGAAACTGTCTAATGAAATATGTATAATTTGATGTATCGTCGGGTGCTTGTAAAATTTGATGTGTAATTTTCAATTTTTTGAAAGTTTATCCCTGACATTCATCAAAATTTTGATGAACCTGGGGTTTATCGAAATGTCGGCTATCATTTTCGTTGAATTTTCGACAAACATGAAAAATAGAAAAAAATCAAATTGTGGCTGACATAAAGAAAAGTGAGTTCATGCATGATTTATTGCAATAGTGTTTTACTCTACTTGAGATAGTTTGTGGAGAACTAAGGACAATTTTCTTGGGAAAAATCAGAAAAAATTCAAGAAGATATTGCTAGGTTGAGGGTAGTCATTGACTTTTTGCAGAATTCAGTTGTGAAGTCAGATTTGTAGTTAAAGGTTTGAAAATCATATTTTAAAGCTACATCTCATCAGATTTCATTTTTAGAGGTTTAAGGTTTTGATAATTTCATGTCCAAATTTTGTTGTGTGGAATCACCATAAGATCACAACCAAGGAATAGATTCTTGTGACTGTAATTATGTGATCCATAACTCTATTGGTCATGTGGCAAAGTTGTGCTATAAAAAATATAGGATGCATTCATGTGTGACCCAAGTTTAATGTGGCTATGTTGTGATAGAAATGGAGGCACTCATATAATATAGTTAATTCAGGTTGTATAATGTAGGTGTCAATCATCATTGGGTGCATTAGGTTGTCTCAAGTTTAACAAGTTGGGATGTAATGATATAGCATGATGAAAGTGAATTACCTCTTGCTACAATAAAGAGCCTATAACTTCACAGGATTTGATATGTAGAGTGGTTGTGTTATATCAATTATGTAGTGCATTCCAAAGCCTGACCCATGTTTAATGGGCTGTTCTGGGGATGATTAGGATTTTCCTAAGCCTTGGATATATTCTTGGACATATATTTTGCATAATCTCAGAAGGATTCCTTGAGGCTTTTGGAAGTATCCAATGTATCCTATAGGGTTTAGAGTGAACAACATTAAAATAAATAAAATGATGTATTTCCCTGTTCAGATAATGTATTGGAATCTCCTAAATCTGCCCCAGCACACTATCCTCTTTAGCACTGTATTCATTACTCCAACTACTAGGTTTTTGCATGTGACATCTTTAATATCTTTATGACCATGGCTTTTAAATAGATCTTAGTCTTTGCTTTAATCCTTTTCATGGTAACCCTTGAGTTCAATAATCCACCTTCAATCTCTTCTAAGAGCGATGTCTTAAGCTAGACTGCATAATATGCATATAAAGCAAGCCCTTCATACACCTTGACGATTCCCAAAGCACCACTCCTTGCCCCTTTGGCAAAATGTTGCCTCATAGCACAATGGCATGTTTTAAATCATGGTTGCGGTGATTGACCATTAAAGGTCACTAAGCATGTGAAGATACAATGAGATTTTGTCTTCAAACTCAAGGCATTATGCAAGAGATAACATTGTGAATTGTTTGTTGTGTATGATTTGGTTCGCGCACATTTGCTACTTTGCTAACTCACTTTTGGTGAATTATTGTACCCCTCAACTACAGAGAAATCTCAAACAACTCACTCACCTCCTTGAAGATTCCTTTCATGAGCATCTTCCTATAAGATCAGCTGCCCTATAGACTACCCTAATTCTGAGGACTCATTTGTTTCCATTTGTTGGGGCCAAGATCGCTGCTTATTGACACACTGCTTCACGTTAAGGTATTCCACCTATTCTCCATCTTTTGGTAGGAGTCTCAAAAAGCCTACTCAAACATGCAATCCACTACCTCCACATTACATTAATAGTAAGAACATTGAACCTATGATTACCTATTTGTGTTACTTCGAACTTGATGATCATTCCTAATTGCATTTCCTTGTGCTTACGCAAAAGCATTTGGCTTATTCAGGTCGGCCGGGGGGTAGGAAACTCATTGTACAAAATCTGCGGGTTTGGGCTTTTCTTATCTTGTCCTTGCTTTCGACCTCTTTTTGGTACATCTCAGTGATGCGTCATTCTTCTTAAAGTAGATTGCATTTACAAATGTCACTAAGCTACATAGTGTGCTTGTTATTGGCTACAATCTTTATATTGCAAGATGCATTATTACCTACAATGTCTCAATCTTTCCGTATTGGAACCTCACTAATCCGCTATAGTTATTGTTTATGTTTCTATGAAGGCCTAGGGTTTGTACCCTAATCATGCTCTTACCAATGCTTCTGTTGTTTTTTATTAGGGCTCTCTCAATGTTGAGGGCCCTAGGGATAAGCTCATCATAAGAAGTGACACATTTCATCTTTAACTAAAAGGATAAATTTGTATTGACATTAGCAATGATGATTCCGACTTGTTAATCCTTAGTAATGGGTCACTTGCTCTTACTAGCTCGCTACCTCCATCGTTGTAGGAAGTTTGTGATCAAGTTCAATATTCTGATTTTAGGAGTCTTAACAGTTGGAAATCATAGTAAAATTAGAATTTAATAAGTTTTGGAATTATCATTTTAAAGTGTTTTTTGGGGTCATTAACTTCATACTATCTTCTCTTTTGCAGGGGTGGTTGTTGTTGGAAAAGTATGCCTCAATCATCACAGGCTGAAACCTCCATTAGAATCTAGTCGGTGTGATAGCTGAAATGTCTGGCTGACTAGCAGTTTGGAACACCATGTTTTGTTTAGGTCACTATGACCTAGCTTTTGTCTTGCCGAATGCTTTCACTATGGAGCCTATCATTGTGACAAGAAGTGTTTGGTGTGACCTCTTAGCGCTCATGGAGATCTTTGGCTGACAGGCCATTCTATCGTGTATCAGGGAGACTCATGGTGACCATGGGCTTTGAGATAACCTATAGCGGCTCGGTGAGAAGTCCCAATGAAGAGTTAAAGTCTCGCCGACAACATTTGGTTTAAAGTCATCAGGGTAACACAAAGAGTCTCAGAGAGAAGTCTTAGTGAGAATGGAATGTCTCACTGATGATGTTGATGTCTTCGGTATAGCTCTTGGCGAACAGTGGACATCGGTGTAACTTATATGTGTTTGATAAGATCTCTCGATGAAGGTGATGTGTCTTGGAGACTGTTGATGGCTTCGGGGTGACATATGAGATTTTGTATAAACCTCTTGGTGATATTAATAAGTCTTGTTGACTATTCTCTGGAGCTCGATATGACTTGTGATCTCATCAGTATAATCTTTGATGACTCGGTGTGAGGTCCTGGCGAGAATGATATATCCTATCGACAAAATTTTTCTTTAGAGTGACTTGTGACATCAATATGAAGTCTCACCGAAGCATGATACTCTTGCCGAATGGTAAACTCACATCCATGAGACTTTTGGTTCTCGCTATGATGTCCTGGTGAAAGCAATAGGTCTCACCGACTGTTTGGTGATTCGATGTAACACATGAAAGCTCATTGAAACATCTTGACGATAATGATATCTCTTGGCGATATTAGTATGAAGGTTATGTGGCATCGGCAAGACACTGTTAGTGTCTTACCAAGATGCCAACATAGTGCGAATTCTTTTGACTATTTTTGACCGTCCTATGTGGAGTCTTGTGGACCAATAGGAGAAGCCAAATCTAAACAATTGGAAGTTTGTTCGTTGTGACAGTTCTATGAGGAAGCTCGACGGACATGGGACAACAGGGATATACTCAGTGCTTGCAGATTGTGATCGGTTGGTTAGTTGGTTGGATTGACGGATTGCTGGGTGGTTGTATGATCAGTGAATGTAATCTAATCCGTAATGACTGTATCTTGAAGGTTCCTGTACAAGATTGTTCATGGTGAATGCTGCTGTAAATAGACATTAGAAAGATAAGTCTAAAACTTGTATGTAATCTTTATTGCTGTAATACAAAGTGACTTCTCTTGGTGTGGTGGGTTTTTCTCTCGTAAGGGTTTTCCCATGTATATCTGGTGTTCCTGTGTGATTGTCAAATACTCTGTTTCTGTTATTTGTTTCATAGTGCATCTTAATTGCACTGAAATTGTAAAATTTAAAAGTATATTTACATTCTTTCCTGAGGTATTGATGTTAGGAGAATTGTTTTCGCATCTGATTTTCCTTACAGTTGCATGCCAAATTTTTTTGGTGTAAAATATCAGAATTATTAGATTATGTTACCTGTCTATGAATAAAAATTATTGGAGTATGAGCTTGATATTTTTTGAAGATCTAAATAGTCAATCTTGGTAAAGAAAAATCATGTCAGATAATATTAGTTCAGAATAAAATGAAGAGACACTTGATAGATTGTGGGCTAGATTGAAAAGAAAGGGTGATGGGAAATGTTATTGTCCTTGCAATAATTGCAAGGGCTTAAAGACTAGATGACTTTTAATCACAATACCTGAGAAACATTGTAGGCAGCATGGTCACATTGAAGGGGGGCATGATTATCGTCCATTGGTAAGTTGTTCATTATATGTGTTTATATTGATTGAATTTGTAAATGCTTATATCGTTTTAACATTATATATATATATATAATCACTTGATCATGTTCATGGTTTATTTGTGTCTATCATTATTATAAAGGTGGGATGCCCTAGGGAAGATGATATGGATTATCACGGCCCGGAGAATCTGGTTTTGCAAGTGGATGAACATGGAGCTGTGAATATCGAAGATGAAGTTAATGATCCTATGGAAGAAGATGATCATGCACTAGAAAAAACAATTGAAGATGATGGTAAGAATACATTGATCCATGAAATATTTAGTGGTAGAGTTGATCATAATGATCAAGATGACTTTGATGATGTTCATGATTTACCTGTACTTGAGAAGGCATACGAGCCCCTTTATGAAGGCTCCCAAATAACTCTTCTCTTTGCTGTATTGTTACTATTGAACTTGAAGGTTATGAATGGTTTATCAAACATAGCAATCTCACGGATGTTAAGGTATGTCATATATGTCATCTTTTTTCATCTATTTTAATTGTTGTTAGTTCATCACTAGTAAATAAAGGATGAAATATGTACCTTTAATATTCTTTATATGAACAAATTATTTTTTGTTGTAGATTGATTGGTGAATTTTTGTTACCACCATCAAATATTTTACCTTGCTCATACAGAGATTTATGTGCCATTATGAAAGATATTGGAATGGAGTATCAAGCAATAGATGCATGTCCCAATGATCATATTATATATCATAAACAACAACAATTTGCAATAGAATGCCCAAAATGTCATATCAATAGATATTGAACAAATCAACAAACAAAAAAGGTGCCTCACAAGGTTCTTCGTTATATTCTCATTATTCCACGTATGCAACAATTATTTAGGTGTGAAAACTTAGCACAATTTATGGATTACCATGCACGGAATAGAAGTGGAGATGGCATTCTTCGAATGCCTGCAGATGGTTCTACATTTAGGGACATGGAGGAAAAATGGCCACACTTTAAAAAAGAGCCTCGTAATCTTAGGCTTTCATTGGGAACGGATGATGTCAATCCATTTGGAGAGCTGAGATCTATTTACTCAATGTGGCCTATTTTTTTATCAACAATAACATTCCTCCATGGATGTCAATAAAGAGGGAGCACATAATGTTGTCAATGATTGTTCCAGGTATTTGTTTACATCAATTTTGTTTAACTTAGTAGCATCTCATTTGTCTTATTTGTTGCATAATCACTTATATTTTTTTCATTCAATAGTCATGTACATTAATTTATATATATTGCAGTAAAATGGTTATAATAATTATGTAATGTTTATGTTCATTCAACTAGGTAAGTACCAAGTTAAAGATATGAATGTATATATTGAGCCACTTATCAACGAGTTACTAAAGTTATGGAATGGCGTCACTATGTATGACATCTCTAGACCAATAGGACAAAGACAATTTCAATTCCATGCCCCAGGGCTAACACATTTTTGTGGTATGTTATAATATTCAAGTGTACTTTAACAATATTTAATTTGATGAAGTAGATATCATGCATGTTTTTAAAATAATCTATTCATTATATATAATTAAAAAAATTGACATATTTAATCCAATTATATATAATCTTGTAGGTCTTCAAACAAAGAGAAAATTTGAATGCCCAATTTGTGGTCCAAAGATGAAATCTCGTTGTTCAACAAGTTTAGGAAAGCAGGTGTTTGATGAGTATAGGCACTTCCTCCATACAAATCATAAGTATCAAACTACTGAAAAACATCTTTTCAATGCGAAAGAGGAGACTACATCAAAACCACGAAGAATGACACCTCGCCTATGGAAGTTGGAATATAGTAGAATTAATCGTCAAAGTTATACATCGGATCAAATTGTTTATCTATCATATATGATATGTTTTGAATTTATATTTTTAATTATATTTTGTTGTGTTTACTCATGTTGTAATTGACAATGATTGTTGTTAATTTTTTTAACTTAAATGCTTCACGAAGGTCGTCAAGGAATTAATGGCCGGCTTCCACAGGGATTGAAAAGTTATCCCAGACAATTTAGTAGGTTTCCCTACTATGAACAGCTACAAATTGTGCATTTCTTTGATACAATGCATATCAGAAAGAATATAACAAAAACGTTATGAAAAATATTGAATGGAAGGCATGACAAAGAAAAAATTGTCAAAATTTGTAGTGACATTCAAGAAGCCAATCATGCAATGAAAAATGTCATTCAATTAAATAGTGATGGAGACCAAATTAATATCAGTGCCCTTCCTTGGTTATTAACATAGCAGCAAAGCAATTCTATAAAAGAATTCATATGAAAAATTCAGTTTCTCACACGATTTGCTGCGAACATAAACAATATAATAACAAAGAAAGGTGAATTTGGGTCAGGGATGAAAATGCATGATTGGTATACCTTCATTAAGGTAATTATTCTGGTATATTATATACACTTGTATAATGCATGTACTTTTCAGTGTATTGTGTTTACTACTTTTGGAAAAATAATTAAAAGATCATTTTATAATTGTTGTAGTATGTTCTACTTCTATCTCTCCCAGACAACTTCGACAACAATTTCAAGCAAGTTATATATGATCTTGGAAAATACATGACGTAAGTAGTGAGATTTGTTCAATTCATTGTATACATCTTATAATTTCCATTTGTTTTACTTGTTATGTATTTTACTGTATATTTTTGTTAAATCTCGTTAATATATTTGCGCCTTGAATCACTTGTAGATGGTTGTCATCTAAAGAAATCCATAAAGAAGATATAAATTATTGGAAGAGAAAAATTCCTTGTCTAATGTGTGAAATGCAAAAGTGTCTACCTTCAACATTTTTCAATGCACAAGAACACTACCTCATCCACCAAGTTCAGGAGATTGAATTGTGTGGACCTATACACACAAGATCAATGTGGATGGTTGAGAGGCACTTGAAAATTTTGAAGGCTTTGGTTAGACAAAGAGCACATCCTAAGGGTTCTATGGTGGAGGGATATATGGTATACCAGACCATGGTGTACATTAGTGAATATCTTCCTATGTTTGCAGCAAAGATCCATGTAGATCACATTTGGGATCCCAAGTCCATTAACACATTTGAAGGGGAGTACCTGATGGGGAAAGGTAAATTGAGGAAAGTGAGGTAATTATAAGATGGTCATGGATATTAATTGGAATAAATTTTACATATGGTTTTTATGTATATTGTACTTATTTAATTTTTAATCTTCAATATAAATCAATTATAAATTAAAGTCATATATTGTGGTATTTAACTAATTATACGTCGTTTGTGAATTTCATTTTTTTTTATACAGTTGGTCAAGAGTGGGATGCACTACATTTGTACGTCACCAACAATCTTGATTGGATGATGGTATGGATTGAACGATGTCAACAATCTGGTTGTGCATTAACATGGGAAGGTGTGGCTTCATTGGTTAAAGAAGCTCATCATAATGGTGATTCCAATGTTACACAAAGGGAAATTGATTTAGCATATGGTTTAAGAGATAAACAGGTACATATAAATATATTAATCTGTAGTGCCCCTCCATTTCAATTGTTCTTGACATCCAAGTGAGTTGTTGGATTGGTGGTCACGTCTTTTTCATTGATTGAGAATGTTATTGAATCATACCCATTGTTGTTTCATTATGTGATTGAATATTTTATACGACCTTATGCAATTAATTAATCAAATGGGAAATCCTTATGAGGGAATTTAAATAAATTTTAAATTTAAAAATAATAATATAATATAAAACTAGTAACAAATAATTAGATTTAAAATTGTTTAGATAAAAGTTAAGTTTTAAATTGCATTTAATATTTGACAATTTATCTTTTTTGGGGGGGGGGGATTTTTCATATGAATTTAGAAGATAAGTTTGAAACTATTGTAAAACAAAAACAAAAATAGTAAAAGATAAAAAGAAAGCTCCACCGTTACGAACCGATGGCAGTTACAAAACCCAGTCATATTTAAATTCCTGTAAACTGTTGGAAGTGGAAGGGTCTGTCGATGGGTCTGTGTATTTTATAAACGACAGCACTATCTCTGCTGTCGGTGTTTTTTTCAAAGAACATTTTTCTTGCTATGTAAATGCTTCTCACTTGTAATATCAGCGTTTCCATCTCCAACTATCCTGGAGGGACCTCAATGGAGTACCAAGAAGGGGGCTACGAGGCGGCTAGACCCCAATCTGCATGACGTCCATTGTTAATCTACATATTCAGCTTGATACAGTGCTATATCAAGGGTTGATCTGTAAGTCTTTCAATCATCATGAAGTGTTATTGAGATTCTACTTTCTAGTTTCAAGTTAATCATCTTTCACTCATGTTAGTATCTCGAATACAAATTGGTCTCCAAACTGTGTTTACAAATTGGTCTCCAAACTAAGGATCGAGAGGTGCAGATTGGTGTTGTTGCGGCGACTCCAGAGTTGTATTCGTCTTGGAGCCAGTTTTGATACTATGTATTCATCTGTTCATTTGTATCATGTTATCTTGTTTTATGGTTTCCATTCATGTTTGGAAAC